>JAGQAX010000020.1:10433727-11174617 GCA_019142605.1 Cephalopholis sonnerati
AAGGGTACTGGTATCAAATTTTTTATATGATACCCAGCCCTAGCAGGCACACAGACATACCAAAAACCTCAAGTACAGAACAATCATTGAGGCCTTATAAAGTGTCCATTCCACGTCATTTAGATCCTTGTATCATCATATCACCAGACAAGAGCCAGACAAAGTGTGTCTGTTAGCCGGGAGCAACAACAAGGTCGACATCTTATCATCCAGACAGGCGGGAGCCTCTCAATATAAAACATGCTAAGTGCGAAGGGTGCTGATGCTTCTCGGATCAACTACCTGTCAATGGACAAATTAAACTTTCTTATGAGACACAGAAGCGGACATTTCTTTGTGATCAAAAATTCCCTCACAGTGGAAACATTTTGTTTTTGGCATTTCGAAAATGTTAGATGTCTCCTGAATTACAAAGTAATTAAATGTAATCATCTGTTAGAGCTGACCCTAACATGGCAACATTGTTTTTGGCTTCAACTGCTATCAAAATAATAATTTTTCTATCAAGCAAATCAACATCCTACACAGCTTTTCTTCAACCCCTGTTGCTTTATGCAGAATCACAATTGGTGACTGCAAACTAGTCTCACAAGGACATTTTTCTATATGTTGTGTGTGTGTGAGAGAGAGGAGTGTGTGGCTGTACAATAGGTGAGACTTTGTCATAAAGCAAAAGAACATAGGCCAAATAAACACCACAGGCCTCTTAACATGTTTTCTCTTGATTCTTTTTGCTGCTGTAACAGCTAAAGTACTCCATGGAGATCATGTAAGATTCGTGTAATAAACATGTAAACCTAAATTGCAATATACGATAATAATCATTAATAATTTATACATTCCTATATATTCTGTTTGATAGTCACGTTGGGAAGATGAGGGGGGTGGCATGGCGGTGGATGGAGGGTAGATAGCGAGGTGTTCAAAAGCATGCAGATGAGAAGCTGGCATGCCAATGAGCCGGCATGAATTTGAGGAGGTGAGAAGAAATGAGAAGTGCCTGGAAAGATGAGAGGGAAAATAAGAAAAGACAGGAGGGAGAAGAAAGGAGATGGAGGAAGGTATGAGGGCAAAGACGAGCGGCAAAGACCAGAGGAGAAAAACTAAGAGAAGATATTTGAAATTTTAGTGATGATTGCAAAGGTTGATTTCAATGTCAAATTCTATGGTTGATGTGTTCTGAAAACTAAAATATTTCACTTCAGAGTCACCTCCGAAGAACATTAACGTGCAGGGTGGAATAATTAATAGAAAGAGAGGACATAAATGTTTTAGAATAGGACTACTGTGGACTGCAGTGGACAAATCTGGGCTGTGGTGTCCCAGTCCACCTGTACTGGCTGATGCCGCCAGTAATAAAAAAATCTTTGGAGAATGGCTGACACCAAATAAATGACATAAAAATCTCAGTGGAATACACACCACAAAGCACAAAGAGCATTGAAAACATTTTGAAAAAGGAACCGAGGAAAGCATTTCAGTGGCTGCCGTTCTGCTACATTGCCTAACGCCTGTGCCAACACATTTTGTATATTGTAAGCTAATGTTGCATGAGAATATGCATTTAATACCCTGGTTTTAATGTGGAATGACGGTGCTACAGTAGCATCTGAATTGTCACTGCTACAAGCTTTTGTCTATAAAATGTCAGATAATAGTGAAATATGCACATCGTAATTTCCAAGAGCTCAAGGTGACACTTTCAAATGACTTGTTACATGTGACCAACAATTTAAAACCCAAAGATATTAAATGATACAGAAAAGACAAGCAGCAGATCTCCACAACTGAGAAGCTGGAACAAGGGATTGTTGAGTATTTTAAACACTTCAAAAGCAAATATTTTTCCTTTTACCTGTAGAAAGAAAATAGTTCCTACATGAAACTGCTCACAACAAGGTCTGTGGATTATCTTGAATAACTGGGTCATGATTTCTGCAAAGATACAGTTTTTCAAATGTAAATTTTTGGCGCTTTGAGCACCACAAGCTGAGTGCCATCTAGTTCCATTACATGGGTAAGACGGCAGACATCTTTATGGCTGATATCTTCAAAACTCGGCAACTCACACCAAAACAGTTTAGGTTGATGAATAGCATTACGGGTAAGAGGAATGATTTGCATTTGTTTATTTGGGGGTGACCTATTTCTTTGAAATGTATTTACTTGAAAAAATGACCTCAATTACTGACTTACTAGAACAGCTATCATTTCATTTTCTGTCAGTTGACATACTGATTAAATTATGAGAAACACTTCTTCACTTTCTTCAGAGAGTTAAATGTGAAGTTTGATAATATTTTTATGTTTTTCTGCTCACTATGAAGCTACAGCTAGCGGTTAGCTTAGCTTACTATAAAGACTGGGCTAGCTTGGCTCTGTCCAAAGATGACAAAATCTCATTATTCTTTTTCCCACCACCTGTTTCACCTAGTCCTGCCCTACTGTGCTGTTATTGGCTTGCACTAACTCTTATCCAGTATCACTGCCCTTATCCTCACCACATCCAACCTTGGCCATGGATATATAAAGAGAAATGGATACAGCATTAGGGGCAGGCCACCATTCATTCCTATAAATGCTGCTCAGTGGCGCATGAAGCCAAAGAAGTTCAACTTGATGTCTTGGTATGTCTGGCCTATCGAGCAAGTGCTTTTACCCCTTTTACACTGCCAGATTTTTGGCGAATGTTGGGCCATTTTGCAGGCAAGCTGCGAGTGTTTCGACACACAGAGCTGGATTGGCGAGTTGATCCAAGGTGCCCAATTTTCCGCAGCGTAGGGGCAAACAAATTGGCGGAACTTTTTTGGTTTAAAAAGAATGAGGCGCCCTTCCAGCCACGGGAGGGGCTGTTGATGACTTGTGGGAGGAGCTGTTGATGACGCCATACGTGCGACCCACTGGCGGTGAACTTTAAAACAGGAAAATAGCTGATAGCAGGAATGAGCAGCTAGTAGCAAGAGGGAAACGCAAACAACGTCGACACCAACCTGAAAGAAACTGTAAAGATGAGCAACTGGGGAGAGAAGGAATTGCGCGCCCTCCTTGCCCTCGCAAACGAAGAGGCCATTAACCATCAAATGATGGGAACGGTGAGGGACGGGCCAACTTATGAGAGTAATGCCAAAGGACTGACCAGTCACGGCTTCCCTCAGAGCAAGGCGCAAGACGTCACTGTTTAAGTCACACGCTGAGCTACACGTTCTGTTACTTGCTCACGCCCCCCATTGCCCTGAAAAAGGCACATTCTGTATAAACAAAAGTAGGCAGGCAGCATTTCGTTGCATTCCCCGATTTTGCTTTTATACTGCCAATGCTCAACGAAGATTGATTGGGCTTTCCTGCAAACTTGCACAATTCCTATTTAAAAAAGGGCTTTAGAAACTTTCACTGGCTGAGTGGCTAACTTCCGGTTTAGCCCTCTGCTAGCTTAAATGGAGATAAAATGATTTCATTTTGCACCTCTACTTGACTTTTTAAATGTTATTAAATCGAATGGTCCAAATCCTGATAGTGAAATAAGTCATTTTGCATGAACTTTGATAGTCGAGTAAATGTAGCCACTGATTTACAGACGTCTCTTTCACAATGTAAGTCTCTAGGAAAAAGTATTTTCGAACTCCATGGCATCACGTAACCTGGAAGTTGTAATTCCATGGTTTGGCCACTATGTCAAATTGGCTTCAAATCCTAGTGCTGTTTTTGGGGGTTTGACCTTGACATGGCGACAAGGTGAGTACCAGCTAATCACAGGAAACTAGGTGGGAAAAAAAAGCAACCAAATCCGCCTACCAGCACCTCTAGAGCTCACCAATGAGCAAGTTACATCTTGTTTGTTTAATCCAAACCCAACTAAAAAATAAAAACTACAAGTCAGGCTAGCTGTTCCCTTTATCTAGCCTTGACCTTATGCTCAGCTAAGCTAATCGTCGCCTAGCTCTAGCTTTATATTTTATCGACAGATATGAGTGATATCAATCTTCTTATATAACTCTCAGCAAAAAAGCAGACATACATATTTTCCAAAGCATCTAACAATTCCTTTAACCAGATTCAAATAATATTCAGGTCAGATCTTTAGCCTACGTGTTAACGAATCGAAGACCAACCACTGTTGCAGATGATTTTAGCATACGCTTGGCATGCCAGCCTAAACATGGACATAGATGCAAAATGGAAAAAGAAGAAAACTAAAAAACACTGATTCTCATTCCAGTCACACACACACCCCTCCATGCATAAGTGCTTAGACAGCACATGAATTATGAAAAGGCATCAATATGCAACAATCTCTCCTCACTCATTCTTCCAACTGTCAGTGTTACAGCGCGCATGTGTATTTTTCTGGTCCCTGAGAACATTGTATTCATGTAGGAATTTGTGTCTGCCCGTCTGTCAACACATCTTCACATCCTATGCTGTCATTCCAGCAGGAGTCTGAGTACACATGTGGAGTCCTTATGGACATACGGTAGCTCTTGCTTGAGCACACCGGCCATGCACTAAGAGGCCACACGCTCAGTGAGGCCTTGTTGTCGTCCTAACACCCAGAGAACACCCCGAGCTCTGTCCATGTCATATTTCTGCGAGCGCTGCGATGTCAGCGACGAGCCATCTGCCGACAGGATGTTATGCGAGAAGAGCAGTAGAGGGTAATGGGCTGGAAAGATCCTGGTTAGAAGTGTAAGTGCGGACATTATCACACTGTCAGCCAAATGCAACATCTGTCTCCTTCATTGAAGGGAACGGCCTGCATCCAGAGGAGGTGTCGAGAAAGGTGAATTAAAGGACTATTCCCTCTAAAGCAAACACAATATATCAAATATTGTAGATCTTGCAAAAAATAAGACAAGTTTAAGGAAAAAAGTCACAGCTCAAAGTAGAAGTTAAATTTGAAGTATATCGGAAAATTAAAAATTTGAATGTAGGTGATTATCTTAAAGGTCCAGAATGTATGATTTAGGGGGATATACTGGCAGAAATTAAATGTAGTATAATAAGTGTGTTTTTTTCAATGTATAATCACCTGAAAATAAGAATCAGCAAGATTCCGTTCCCTTAGAATGAGCCATTTTTTATCTACATTGAGGAGTGGATAATCGTCCAGAGTCCACCTTAATGCACCGCCATGTTTCTACAGTAGCACAGAACAGACAAACCAAACACTGGCTCTAGATAGGGCCATTTGCATTTTTGCGTCGTTCTCTATAGTTAGCAGCTCCTCTGTGATGAGCAGTGCCACAAAAACACTGATTTCTTTTTAACGTGAAACTACTTTATTCTGTGTTTTTTACAAGGTTAAATCACTGGGTCCATTTGCTTTGGATAGGGAGAGACCTCTGTGGATAATATTGCTCAATGTGAAAACCTCCTAAACGTCTGGATCAGAAAAAAAGACGAGCTCACACTGGCATTAGCACATTAGCTGCTGAGCTGGAAGCCCGTTTCTGAGCGTCTGAGAAACACTGATCTGTAACATGAAACTGCTTTTTTCAGTGTTTTAACCAGTTTTAATCATCTGGTCCATTTGTTTTGGAGAGGAGGAGACCTCTGATGATAATTTGGCTCCTGGTAAAAACCTCCTGAACAATGAATACTTAAGAAATTCTAACCTGGAGTACTTTCAGCTGGTTGCAATATACAAATCTCACAACTAGATGCCACTAAATCTTACACACTGCTCCTTTAATAATGTAATAGGAGTCATATTGTATTTACATACAACAGCTGGTAGTGCCAGGGAGTACACTGACCCTGCGCTAATATAAAATATCTCATTGACTTTCTGTCTTTCTGCCATCAGCTCCAAGTTCACGACCCACTGGACCTCTTTCACAATGATTCCATTTTGTGTCGCTGAACTGACCGGAGGCAGTGGCAATGGTGCAGGCTAACAGACGACAGCCTTGACAGGACTCAGTAAAAAAGTAGCACTGATTCTGGCACTAAGCTCAGAGTTCGAGTGGGGCTGACTCACATGGTGGCTTGATGCACATGCACAGCTCTTCCTGTCTGATGAAGTGTGATTATTTGTAAATGAAACATGAAGACCATGAATTTACTCATGGCCTAATTTATTGCTACAACATGGAGCAATTAGAATGCAAGGCTTCAGTCGTTCTCCACTGCAGTGTCTTGAGGAAAAATACATTTGTTTGGAATGGTAAAATCCAACGCAGCTGTCATTCAGATGTGATTAGACACCTCTGTGATTCACACGGCAGCCAACCAAAGAGTGGAGCCTTTGAATTGTCAAGGTGAATGAATGCTTAAAATTCAATGTGCGTCTGAAGGTCAGTCTGATGCAGACTGAGTGTTGATCAGCATCAACGGTCAGCATAGAGTGGAGAGTGAATGATGTATGGAGGGGAGGGGGGACTATCAAAACTTACATACATGCAATTCTTTTTTCTTAGTATTGTGAGGGATACGCAATGTTTGTCTTTATCCTCTGTTGCCCCGTAACAGTTAACCAGAGGGAATGGATAGCGGAAGCAGCAGCTAGAATGGAATATCTGGGTAAACCCGCTGCATTTCCTCAGAGGCTAATAACGTGTGATAAGCTTATGGGTCCTGAGATTTTCTTCCATACAAACAAAAACAAACGGAAGCATATATTGGAGCTAAGGTTTGTCTGGAAAAAGAACATATGACTAATAAATCTATCATCGTCTTCACTGAACTCTGTAAAGATCTGTAATCATGATCTTCAGACCCATTCAGATTCAAAGTCTTCCATTGAAAAAAAAAAATAGTACATGGGATTCAGAATTTAACTGCCTGGTGTATTGGTTTCCTGAGAGAGGCATGAGCGCATCTGAGTGGAAAACTGAGCCGCGATCAATAAAAATGTAGTGCCACAGGGAGGTAATGTGCAGGAGGGATGTGAGCCTTTCTGCCAGCCTCGTCTGCTCTTCGGGGTAGGGCGGGAGCAGGGGCAGAGAACCAGGCAATTATGGCAGGAGGAGACCCTGCAAATATTACACCATTTATTTCAGTAAACATGCCTCCTGGACTACCAGCTCCCACTGATCCCATAACAGATGACAGGGGACACGGGGCTGTCCCAGAGCACATCTGAGTGCAGGATGCATGTAGGCACACACTGCAGATGCGAGCACAACATGCTAATAACGTGCACATCTGCTCTCACATGTTATATGAGACAAGCTGTAGCCATGTGAAAGAGAGCCAGGCTGACGATGGCTGTACCAGTTAAACCTTAGGGAGAGTTTATTATTTATAAGGGGGCAGGGGATGGTGCAGAACGGGGGAGGCATGTTAAATAATTTTTTAAGCACTGTACAGGGTCTTGTATATTTTCTTTTGGCTTAGGGGAGGAACATATAACTTTAAAGAAGCACTTCACTGCTGGAAAGATGGCCTTTTAATAAAATTCATATGTCTATGCAGTAGAAAGATGCAAATACTTTTACACCACCAGAGAAAAGGCACTCTTTTGCTCAAGAGGGAGAAAACCTACAACTACCAGAATGCACCAGACCAATAAATGTGCCTGCTGGTGGGTGACGTAATGCAAACACATCCATCTGAAACAATGATGGCCGGCTGGCAAGAAACAATCTTGATGTCTTACAGTTAAACAGTAAGCTACAGCAAGTTTCTGAAAACATCTGAGGCCAGAAACACTTAATTCAGTCACAGAATCTTGGTTTACATTTGACCAGCGCTGCCTAGTTTTATTGATTCATCTTGGCCTCTGATTTCACTGTGCAGGAAACAGTGTGGTGCCCACTTCCTGTTAACAACTCTCGCTATTACAGCTAAACAAGGCACTAAAATATGTTTCTAAAAATACTGTAGGCACCAAATAGGCAATGCAGTAACATAATCTTGATATATATTCAATCAGCCCTCGTTAGTTTTACCGTTTGATTGGAAAGTTTCAGAGAGAGGCAGGTCTGTCTCTTGATCCACTGCTCTCCACTCCACTCTTTGTTTCCGTGGTGGTGGCATGGTTAGCAGATATGAAAATATGCAAGTACAGCTTATAGTTCGAGCAGCAGCCTCCACTGAATGACATTATTTACATCAAGTTAATGGAGGGACGTTTAGCACAGTTCATTTCCACATATTACCCGCATTGTTTTGATAGAAAGCTGGTTAAAAATCAGCGACGTACCTTTTAAAATGGTTGTATTTTTTATTTATTTATAACACTTTGGTCGCTTTGAAAGGCATGCTTTCGTCAAAAATTGCCAATATCACACTATTTATTATCGCCATTAGTTGTAAAAACAGAAGGTATTGTCAAGTTTTTAAATTTCCAACATCGTACAACACATCATTTTTAGGGAGGGTGTGCACTTTGCTTAAGAAATTAGCTGTTTTCATGACAACTCTCACTCCTGTGCTATTTGCGTATTACATTGACTCCAATACTATCATCATTTGGTGTGAATATTTTTAAAAAATATAAGGTTATTTGTGGTGGAGGGAAGGTCGTGCAGTTTCCTCCAGTCACTAGAGGAGAATCGAGGAAAAATATTTGTAGCTTTGGGGAGGGTCTACAACCCAGCCTCCCCTCTCCCCCTGATAAGTACAGTACAGTCCCTTATTGATCCTGTCATGCAGTGCAAAGATAGCAATGATGCATCTGTGTCATTTAGGCTTGGAGTTTCCTGGATGACAAGCAGAGAGGACGGTTAGTTGATTTTTAATCAATTAATTCCTCCTAAGCGAGGAAATACCACCGTGTAATGCTGGCCTGCGGTCTGCTGGTGGAAGGAAGTGGAGCCACTGCAGGCGTAGTGCCAATGCAAACACAGGCACATCAGCTTTCTAATCTATTATGCGGTCTCTAGCTTTGGAGTAAGCTAACGTTGACGGGGGTTAACTGGGTGATAGTTTGCTTCAGTTTGTAGCCATGGTGAGTCTGCCAGGTGTTGAGGCTGGCATGTAGTGTAGTTCGAGCCCCACACAAAAAGGGAAAACTAGACTTAGAGCGTGGGTAGTATTTGACTGAGAGTAAACCGTACTTTGGCATTCAGGGTGTCTGTGTGTCGGATGTTTGTGTTGTTTTGGAAGGGCGGGGAACTGTCCACGCATGCGACGCCAGCTCACACACACAGAAACACACACACACACACACACACACACACACATACACACAGTCTGGCGTACGTTAGGGTCCCCTCCAAGCACTCGTCTCCCTCTGTCACTTGTTACCTTTCGTTTTCTGGTCTCGGCTGAACCGCTCCACACGAAACACTGATAAATAACCCTCAGGTTCTGCTTCCAGTTGTCCACTTTGAAGCCGTTGACATGGGGGCAGCCTGCGGGACTCATGGTAGTCACAGCATCCGGCTTTTACTGTCCTCTGGGCGACGAAACCTGTTCAAATCCCTCAACGCAGACCCAGTAGAAACGGGCTGGCTGGTTAGCTTGCCAGGTTCGTTATCCAGCGATTGCTGCGCTCGGGCTAACTGGACATGTCCTGGTTGCAGTAACGGAGACACGCGCAGTAGCAAACATTAAGACGATTTTTCCTGTATTACTCTGTTGGAAATTACTTATTATTTATGCATTTGGATCTAGTATTGCATTGTAAATGTAGTTCTTCAAATTCGCTGAATTACATGTTAGCAAGCTGGCTAAAGTTGGTTAGCACTGGAATTTCAACAGTAGCTTACACGGTGTGTCGTTAAGACCCACCTCATTCATAGCCGCGGACCAATCAGAGGCGAGTGATGCGCATGATTGGCGTGTGCCAACTTTCTTTTAGCGGTTAAGTCCCGCCTCTATGGAGTGGATGCTGCGTCGTGATTGGTGCTTTTTTCCGGTACACCACATCCGCCTGAATAAGGGCGTTCATTGGCTGAAACATAAATCAGCTTCATTGTATCAATCAAGAACGTTACAACGTGACAATCAATAGTGGATGGAAATGATAAATTCACCCTTACAGTACACGTCGAAGCAAAGGGATAGGAATCTTTTCACAAAGCCATGAAACCCAGCACTATATTCTTAAACAATTTATTATTAACAGATCCACAATCGCAAAGCTCAAGCTCCCAAATGACATGACAGTTTGGTTTCATCTGTTGACTTCACCTCTTGTAATAATAACAAGCTGTCAAAACGGTTTTCTATACAGTGCTCTAGCGACCTCTAGTGGATCCAACCTAAAAAAACAAAAAAAGAAAAGGGAAAAAACAAAAACAAAACAAAACAGTGCACCAGATTGTGAACGACTCCTCCATTGTGCCGAGTTTGGTCAAGGGCATGTCCATGTGTACAGATTTGCTATTGATGACAGCTACATTCTAACCGAAAGGAGTGAGAGGGAAATGATCATTGCAGTCTTTACAAATGTAGAATATATCAGATTTATTCCTCGTCAGCCATAGATGTTTTTACCTCATGTAATGCCCTCTTGTTACGGCCATCATGCAGCAGAACCAATACAAACAGTGAGATTATTCACACATATGTTTGGAACAAATAAGTCCAGTTTTTATTATTGTGGTTTCTGTTAATGTAGCAGTGGCGCTCCAACCTGAACATTGATAAATAAAACACTGACAAAATTGTAATCTTTTTTCCTTTTCTGTAAGGATCATTTGTTATCCTTAAGACACTGTGAAGAAAGAATAACCAAATTTATCATCATTCCACACAATTAGATTTTCCTTGACCAATGTCCTTATGCAATAGAATGTTTGTTTGTTTTCCTCTTTTAAAAAAATCCAACTCATCCTGGGGAAGAACGTGTTGGGTGGCGGCAGCGTTCTCTCCCTGTCCAAGGCCCCTCAGGAATAACTTGATGTTTTGCTACCAACATCGTCCTCCTGCGATCCCATACTCTGGAAAAAAACACAGTCACATGTTGAGAATGTTACCTGACCTGACAACTTGAGAAACCGGTTCTTGCTGCGTTTCCTATAATGCGGCTAACAGTTCTGTTACATCTTGGGCCTCTCTAAGGAAGCAGGAGGGTTAAGACTGAATTATCTGGATAGCTTTGCTGAGAAAACCCATAACTGATCCTTACACATCAGTCCATGTTCCAGATTTGAGGGGATTTTATATGGTGCTCAGAGAATTGATCCTCTCAATAAACCTGCTTCTTGGAACAAAACCCTGAAGACATAACCATTGACTCGATCCTGTTTTTTCATGATATATATGTAGTGCCAATGCTTTTGTAACACCTAAATACAAAAAAGGGCATGTTTGTACAACCTAGTTCTTCCAACATTAGCTACAGTTGTACTATATTGTGTTGACATTCCTTATTCCTCCATTTTTGTTTGTTCAATTGAACTCTTCCACATATAAAGCATCTTTGCACCATGAATCCAAATAAAATGGAATTGCCTCTGTAGGCGAGTCCTTTGATTTCTCGATAACCGTTCATCCATTCGACTTCACACTTGTCGGGTGTACTGCTGAGGACCCAAGGGAGTGCAGTGTTGAATGCGAGCTCTTGAGATCTACAGGACATATTTATTAGTAGCGCCTGTCTACAGCCAGAAGTACACACTGTGCAGTGTATCGAGAGACCCCTCTTACTGTAAGTGTTACACCGCCGCAAGACGTGCTGGGTACAGCTCTGCTCTCAGTCACTTGCCACAGTAAATTCAAAAACAGAAGAAAGACTGGAGAAGTTAGATTGCAAGAAACGTAAACATTTACAGCATCGGCAATGCAACTTTGTGGCTAAATGCTTTGACTTCATTGAGGCCATAAAATTTCATGTGAGCTTTTGCACCCAGGTAACATGTCCAGTGTATTGGGTTGTGTACTGTTCATATTTAGAGTGATACCGGTATCCAACACTGCCTTTTTTCGGTGCTTTACATTCTCTTTAATAGTAAAAACTGAATTTTTAAACAAGCTGCAGGGGTGGCTTAGAAAAGAGCAGAGGAGCAGAATTTTAGTTTACTAATCACACATATAGCTAATCTTCTATCTCTGTCTGTCTGCTTGTCTAGCAGTGATATGAGGCTATTATTTAAATAAAATTAAAAAAAAACAAAGCAGACCAGACTCGGAAACTATCATGGCAGATCAGTGCTGCAGCATTAGGTTAGGTTTGTTGGGAAGTTTTTCTCAAATTTGGATGCTTCCACCTCTTGTCTGAAGTTGAACTTAGCGGCTCCGCTGAGCTCTGTAGCCTGCACTTCCGCTTCCTGTCTAAACCCAGCGTTCTCACCCTGATGCACTCTTAGGTGCTGCCATTTTTCACTGATGGATTCAACATTAATGCGTACACATTAACCCTTAAAAGTACCCAGTTTGGTACCCAACCCTAATACTCTGCTATTGCTAGGGGATGCAGCGATGTCATGGCAGGTGTATTTGCTCAAGAACCAAGAAAATGCAGTGAGGAGTGTGAAGCTGTTTGGATGAGCGGCTCTCGAGAAAGCTGCGTGCAGCTTTACCAGAGGCTAAGCAATCGGCCTGTCTCAGGCGCATTTTAAACAGGCAATACACTAGTAAAAATATGTGAATCTAGCCCTAAGGTACAAGGTACATACTATGACACACACAAGGACAGATTTGTTATGACTCCACAAAACAAAATGCATCTCCGCATGCAAAATAGATGTCCGAAAGACAAAAAAAGAATATTTATATATTTGACGCTGTTACCTTCTGCACAAATTGTGGGTTTACTGTGATTTCTTGATCCATAGACTTTAGTTTCTCATCCAGCTCTATACATTTCAACATCTGAAAGGAGAAAATGAGAGCTTCATTTTAAAGACCACCAAACATACTGTCAGGGTTCACACATATAATAACATTATGACAGGACTTCATGCAAAGCAAGACGACACTGTTAACAGAGCTGGACGTCTTCACCTCTTGGTCAATTTTGTGGAGCATTGCTGGGTTGTTGTATTTTTCGGGGTTGTCGTGGAAGCAGACCATGCCATCCTTTTGGTTAATGCTAGCGTAGATCTCACCATCTTCAATCTGCATAGAGGCATAAAGAGGAGCATGATGAAAATTAAACAGGAAACATTACGGATCAACAGTAAACTGCTGCTTGATAGAAGGTCAGATGCAAAGCTTGTGCTTCTATCAGGAATAAGATGAAAGAAAAATCTATAAAAGAAAAACCTGCTTAATTAGCCAAGTTTATTAGTGTTAAGTGGCCAAGGTAAGAAGTGCTTTATAGAGCAGGTGAAATACTGACAGCATGTTGTACAAAATATATGTTTTAATCATTAAATAGCATACTTAATGTGCAGTGATTAAAACATTTCTTTTGATTTAAAGCACGTGTACAGATGACATGTTGGACTGGCTTTGCCTGCTTCTGTACTTTCTGGAGCAACTCACCATGTGTAAGACGTATTTCTCTGCTTCCTGGGGGCCTGACAGCTGCACTCGACTCGCCATGTCTTGCAAAGACAGTGTCAGAAAGGTCTGCAGGATGCACAAGAAACAGAAAGTGGTATTAAAAAAGATTAGGCTGAAGGATCTGATGAGCCTTTGAGTGTGACCTCATGCACAGTTACTTTTCTTTAGCTGAGTGTTTGTTGGATCTTCGCATTTGGTTGACTGAAGTTTATACTGCTCAGTTAAAAGCAAAATATTGCATCAGCTAACTGCGGCAAAGCGTCAAAGCCCCAGAAAAAAAACAAGTCAAGGCTAAATTATGACATTAACATTAAGATATTTCATATTTTACCCACTTACAGCTGGGTAAGTGATGCTACCCAGCTGCAGCTGAAGACAACAAGGCTCTTGATTTATATCTGCTTTTTCTCTTTCCAAACAAGCAGCTGGCTGTCAGATGTGTATGTCTGCCTTCACTCAGCCATGTTTTTGGATGTTTCCTGTCATTTGGATTACTGTCAATTCTAATGAAGTGCAGCAGCACAGTTGTAGTAGAGCAGGACTGAGAGACATTCCAAGATGTCTCAGAACAAAGTTGAGAGTGACTTTAGCTTCTGTGCTGTGACGCATTTCCCAATGAAATGAAATATTTGAGTACTGAACAGTTACAACAGGGACTTAAATCAAATCATTTGACAATCGCTAAAAGTGGGTGGGCTTAGGGTTAGTGCAACACAGAGCTACAGTAGAGCAGACTGCTGGCTCCACACACACCTCCCTCAACGTTAGATCAGGAGAAGATAAGGACGAGATGAATGAATTAGACCTCTGCCTCATTGTTTTAGAAAAGGAAAGAAAGGTTTCGCCCACTGATATCAAAACCCACGTCTCTTCCTGTCTCTCTCTGTATTGCTCTGTTAGCCACTACAACCCACAAACGATGACGTGCCGTTTTATGTGACCAGTGTGGCTAGCTAGTCACCTCAAGTCTCATCTGATTGGATGAATTTTTGTATATGTCCCCAAGTGCAGGATGAGTCATCAAACATTTGAAACAATTTTACAGAGGACAGATTTTAAAGTAAAAATACATATTGTTATTACTTTAATAACATTTGGCATATAACGAGATGAATGATCAATTAACACAGTGATACTTGATTAAAATTATTTTTTCATTTAACTGTATCCTTAAAACAAGTATTGATCTCACGTGGTCAGATAAACTGAACTAACGGCTTAGAACTTGTGTGAACCCATTTAAAGGCACAGTACAGTACAACTTAAACTATGGCGTCACCACATGAAGAGGCGAGGGTTGGACAGATTTCACTCATTTTTCTTGTGAAAACATCTGGCTTGAATTAATACAGAAATACCAGGACACACAAACACGCAGGCACACCCACCTTTGTTAGCCTCTGGATGTTCTTCTTGTAGAGGGAGGAGAGGCACTGTTTGACCAGGCCTGTGTTGTTGTCGCGTGTGAAGGTCTCGCTGTGTTTGTTGACCAGGCCGCGCAACTCGGCCGGGTTGTTGGTGGTGTAAACCTGAGCTAACTCGTGGTATGCGTTGCTCAGGGGCTAAAGGCAGCAATGAGAGAAGAAGAAGAGGAGGGACAGAGAGAACACCAATTAGTCAATGGAACAACAAATGATCGACTGCATGAGTAGATCTTTATTTGTTTTTACAACGTGTTCAAACTGCAATCAAGACTATTACTAAATCACTGAGGTCCCCTCATTTGCTTCAGAGCTGAATAAAAACTGGCATACATGGGGAAACTGTGTGAAAGCTCACAGAGAAAAAAGCCGCCCACAGCGGAACTCATCGTGGCCATTGGCTGTTATCAGCTAGTCAAAATTCTGCTGTTATTTATTGCAAGTGCACACTGTATTACAAATTATAATACCTCTGCTTATACGTGCAAACTATGGAAGCAACAAACACTCAGTCTTCATTTACTCATTCTAGATTATTACAGGCAGTTAACTGAGCACTTTGGACTCTGTAATAGTAATAAAACTAATGACTGATTATAACATATTCAACAGGTTACTTGATTAAGAAAATAAAGGTAACATAACCTATCATCTGTCAGTATAATGTAGGGCTGAACTACATGGAAAAATAATCTAACTGCAACTTATATTAACTTATACTGTGATGGCATTTCATTATGCAATTTTTAAAAGTTCCTTATTTTCTGTATTATTAACTATATACTAGTAATAAATCATTCTCTAGTAAGACTAACACAACACTGGATACAGTCAACATTAAAACTGGTCTTTAATGTAAGCCAGTCCTCAGTGTTATGATGAAATGAGATAAGGTGATGCATGAATTAACATTTAATTTGCTTTTGAATCACTGCAGTAGAATATTTCAACTTTTAACCTCAAGCCTTGTAAACATTAAGTCTGAAAAAGGAAAAATAAAGCACTACAGAACAGGCCTGGTGTGAACATTAATATATGAAAGATAAATATGAATCCCGCTGATTTCTAGTCAGTAGCAGTAACAAATCACACAAACTAACCACTCATCTCGTTGTAAACATGTTGTTAACTGATCCTGCTTCAGCTAACAGAGTGGCAGGAAGAACATGGACTCTGCTTTAATCGCCAATGCCAACATTCTGTCTCACCTGACCACATACTTATTACAGCAACAGTGTAATATGTAACCATGTGGATTGCATTTTAACCTGGCCTTGGCCATTTTTACATGGTACATGTACTGCAAGCATCAAAACTTATACGTGGTGTGGCATTTTACAAGTTGTTTTCTTCATCTACTCTCATTGCATATGTCACGTGGAGCATGGGCAGCGTGTGTACACATGAAGTCCATGGTGCCAGTTGCAGCTCGGTTGTTTTTTTTTTTTTGCTTTTTTAACACAAGTTTTGGGAATTTTTGAAAATTGAACCCTTGTATAATGCAATACAATTCAACAGCACCACAAACTACATCCTCCACAATGACCACACAGTTGAATCAACACCTGTCTATAACAGTTTCAACAAAAACTTTAAAACATTGAAAACTTCATGAATGGAGGATTTATTGCACGGCTGTTGTATTTGACTGCATTAGTTTTAACTAGTGTACATTTCTTGACTAGCTTTATCTGGCTATTCTAACAAAGTTATAATGAGCTGGCTTGCGTCAGCTTAAAATCAGGTTACTTAAATGTGTGCCGATGTAATCACTAACCAAAACAGCAAAGCCCTAAAGGTGTGCTCACACTAAATGAGAGGCAAATTTTTTCGCACGGTGTGATTACACACAAAGTCAATGCCTGACACTGTCGCAAAAGCTTTTCAGTGCACAGATCTGGTTGAGATTCTCCTGAAGTAACTGAGAATCAAAAATGGAGGGCAAACTCATCGTCACCCTCTGTGGGCACCCACAGCTTTACGACGCAATGTCAGTACTGTACAGAGACAGAACAAAAAAGGCGAAGACGACAATTTGCTTCACGTTTGGTGTGACTGCACCTCTATACTAATCATTCCATCCTTGGTATTTGTCCTTACCTTGATGAACCTCCCTACTATTTGTGAGGTGTATTTGGGCAGCGGCTGCACTTTGCCGTGGAGAATGAGTGACACCAGGATGTATTTCTTATAGGCTTCCAACATGATGTGGCTCACTGCCATGGCTGGAGTGGTTATTGCCTGACAAGAGAAAATGGCGCATACATGGTCATGTACAAATATACCACAGAAAAAGAGACATTTTATTGTGCATTCAGAGCGTACATAAGTACATGAGACACACTCTGGAGAATTAATATTCTTTGAAAAGTGGTTTCTAATGTGACTGTTTGCTATGTTATTAAACGCATGCATGTCAGAGTATTTAAGAAGTGTGAGAGTACCTGTTCATAAAAATACAGTGCTCTTTCAAAGTTTTTGAGGCCCGTGTAGATCATGCCACCATAGTAGTAGTAACATAAAAAGTGCTTTGCGTCGTAAGCTCCGTTCTCCTTACAGATGTCCATCATGTCCAATTCCAAGAAGGGCAGGGCGGGCTTGAAGCACTTTGCTAACAAGCACAGCTGCAAGGAGACAGGTCATAAGGACAACTTAGAGTATTACAATGGACAGTCACACTGGGAAGGAACTGTGCTGGGACTAAGCTTGAGTTTGAATTATTTAACACAACCCTTTACATGGCATATTCAACAAGTATGTATTTATAGAAGAGAAGAAGAAGCTCGAAAACAACAAAGATAACTGGGATAGCTTGAATGCTGATCACCAATAAACAGCTACATAGATCACATTTAGTGGCGAAATTAAATGTGCAAGTTAAATCATGAACCCACTGAGGATTACAGTCACACTCACCTGACACAGGTCTGCATGAACTGAGGTAAGTTGGTTTGTGTTCATCTGCATTTTGTCTATTGCCTGTTTTAGGACGACAACACCCCTCAATGGCTGTCAGAGAGGGAAACAAAAATGCAGTTAAATATTCAGCTGCAGCTTCCCCAAGACTTCCAAACACACTGAAAACAGTCCAGGCCTGTACCACGCTTTAAAATGCATTAAAATATTTAGATCGAGGCAGAAAAGGAAAACATGCTACTCCTGGATGTGGAGACTCGGCGGCGTACAAGCAGTGGGATGACTCATTTGGGCCGTGTCTTGTTGGACAGTGGGGAAAAATAACATTAAAATGTACTAATACCACTATGGCTCAGGGGAAACTGCTTTTGCAGCAATGTGTATATGACATTACAAATAGTTTCAGACACTCACAAGCCACACTGCATGGTGTCCTTTAAAACATCACACACACATAATGGGCATGTTGATGGGGACACATTACAGTAACGAGGACATCACAAAGCTCACAAACATTACAAAACACACTTAAGGCCAACATAAACGTTCTTGTTCAGGTGAGAAGACGCAGATGTTTTTCTGTTGTCTCTATTGAACAACACAGACACGAGTGATATGACTCTCCTTTGCTTTGTCAGTGAATACACACTATTCAAACTCTGTTTGACTGTGCAGGGGGTCTTTAATGGAAGCTAGAAGTGTGTGACTCACAAACCAAAAACTGACCGAATGAGGAGCAAAAGGCTAAATAAACTAAGGGTGCTTTCACACCTGTAGTTTGGTTTATTTGGTCAGAGACAAGCGAGGAAAAAATGATACAGTGATGCATTTGAGCTGTGGTCCAGTTCCTGTTCACACTGAATTTTCACAAACAAACCAAGAAGAGTAAACACGAAGTTATACCAACTGACAGGTAACTTGTTGGTTCAACAACAACTGTCATCCTGCGTCATCAGGATTCACATGGGGAAATCAAATTCCGGTGGCTGACAGAAGTTTATGCAGCACTTTAATGATGTGTCTATTTATGTTCTTTGGTGTCACAAACAGCTCACAAAGAACATACCTATTCACGAACAATACTAGTATTATTTGACTGCAAATCAACCACATGTTATGAATTATGACCAACAGGTAGAGACAGTAATGACTGAACTTAGCAGGCAAAGCACACAGAGTCAGATACAAGCACAGCAGTATTAACAGCATTTGACCTAATAATCACACAAAAATACCCATGCTGACGTGCATATGTGTTACCATGGTAACCAAATGGTTTGCATAAATAGGTTGTTTACATGGCCTTATACAAGTCAACTATAAGACAGTTTTGTGAAGAGATTTCACAATCAGAGGATGGATTTTTCTGTAGTTTAGCTTCTTTTGAAATCATGATAAAATCACATATTTGTTGGTTTGTTTGCTTCCACACCTCTAATGAACAGTCTGGGTTCAGTTGTTTGGTATACACCAGGGTTCGATTGACAACTTTCACACCAGCCAAAATGAACTATATAAACCTGGCAATTTAACAGAACCAACTAGGTTAGATGTGAAAACACTCTAAGAAATTAGACACCACTCTAAAATAAATAAATAAATCCCATTTGTATTCTGTATTCTGAAATGATATTTCATCTTTGCTGTCTTCATTAGCAACTGCATCACTGCACACTAGTGCTGTGTGAGTCATGAATGGAAATAGTTTTGTGTAACCAGAACAGCATTATAAATTGCATAATCTGTAAAGTAACCACTGAGGAAAAAACTGTTTTCCAGCGAGGATGTGGAGACATTTTACTGATGACTCTTACAAATAGAGCCGCAAAAAATATGCAGCTTTTCCCTCATATATGTCATATTTCATCCAGCACTAGGTTTTTACATTTTAATAGTAATTTAAAAAATCAATTCCACTTCATTATCCCACACTGCCAATGACTGTTGATTCATTTGGGGTGCAAAAAAATATTCACTTCTGAAATTAAGTTCTGTTATGATAACTAGTTCAGCATTTCACTTCCACTGAAGTCAGAATCTACAGTCTTACCTGTTTCCGCTCTACTAGGGCGTTTGTCAACTGGTGGCAGAGACCAGCAACTGTGAGAGGAAGCAGACGGGAAGGAAGGTGTTAAATTATTGATTTACTCTTTCGGTGGTTAGTTAAGTGTAAAGTGCTGCTCACGTGGGTGTACAGGATACACCTCACTGCAGTTTATGCATCACAAACATACAGTCATACTAAGTTGCTGTTTCTACTCACACTCAAAGGTTTAAGTGTGCTAAATACATTTGTTATAAATGTATCATAATTTCTCTAACATTAAGACATTTGCAGAAGGCAAATGCCTCAGCTACAACAACATATCTGCTTGTTACAATCTACATAACAGATGCCACACCATAGTAACAAAGCAGCATGTTTTATTTTTGACTGATACTTAAAACATTTGAGAGCTTGTCAGCAGACACAGGAAAAAGCCAGTATCTGATATACAGCTTAGTATATCTATATATAGTTAAGTACTTGCTTGAGAAAGAGTGTGCATAATTTAGATAACGTGTAACACAGTTTAGCTGACAACAATGCACATTATAGCAGACGACAGGCTCTCAACACAGTAAGTACTAGGACAGTGATCAGTTTAGAAATCTGTTTTTGTTCTACTGAAAACTTACAGCATAAAAACCACCAGCAGGATACAAGCATGCCTCCTAATCATCTATGAGTGACAGGTTTAGTGAGTCTGGACTTACAAGTGTCTGTTGCATATCTAATGTGCTCCCCATTGCAGGTACTGATGAAGAGCTGGACTTGGGAAAAGAGCGTCTCAAAGTCAGGGATGTTTGGCATGGAGAACTTCACAAATCTGGAAGGAAAGAGAAGGAGGTGAGAAAAAAACCTTTTAGTGAACCAAGGAGACTTGTCTTAAAGTTTAAAGGTATATTATGCAGGAATTGTCACTGCTTGTAAACCGTATTGCCGGTGAAATTTAACACTAACGCCGGATTTATTCTCATCTGCTATATTCTTTATTTTACTTCATTTTTTTTGGGCACAGTGTCCATTATTTTTGTAGCTTCCTCTTAGATGTGTACTGCTTATAAAGTCCCACCCTCACCTGCGCACTGTGCCACTGAACATCCCAAACACAGCAAAATAAGAAGAAAAGAAAGAAATACAGGTAGAAGGCAGGGTCTCTACAAAGGAATTGGGTCATAGATGATAATTTTAGAGGGATTACTTTTTTTAGTTTATACATTGTTTTTAGGAAAATCCAGCATCATACAGCTTTAACTAGCAATGACAACACACTAACATGTGGACAGAAAAAGAAAAAGCAGAACTGGATGGCTTGATTGTTAGGGCATCTGTATATGCAAAGACTTAAATGGTGTCTATAGAAATGTGTTTACTTGAATTTTTGAGGTTAATGATGCAGAAGTGAACTCATAACTTTTAGTGTTTTGTTATAGTAAACTGTTTAAAATGAAGTAAAACTACTTCAAACTGTGTTTTTCTCACCTGTAGGCTCAAGTCTTTAACACTTAATTTTTTTTAATTTTCATAAATATTCAACACAGCATTGTTTTCTTGATTTACTAAAAGAGAAGAAGAATCATTTTCTTTGTTACAATGTTAGTTCAGGCCTACATTATTAGTTGCAACAGGTAGCTTTTGGCTGCCTTGTGTCTACGTTAGATTTGCAATGCTACATGCAACAGGCAGCCTATTGTAATAATTAAAAAGAAACACAATAATACTAAGAAGAAGGGACATAGCACCTTTTATTTAAGATGCCAATTCCGGATTATTTATGTGACTTGTTTCAACTAACTTGGCAAGTCACATTTTAAGCTAAGGACTGGCAACAAAATTGTGTTCACCATTCTCTCTGTTAACTATCTTTCTCCAAGGTCCCACCACATCTACCCTAATAATAACTAAAAGTTCAATATGACCTTCAACAGACACAACAATAACAGAAACTCTAGACCCAAATTAGAGAGACATTAAGCATAAACAACGAGCATCTTGAGGATGGGAGTGTATAGGAACACAAGACTGGACAGAACTGAACTCAAAGGTTAACAAGACCAATATATAAATAAGTTAAGTAATTAACTAAATATAATAAAAACAGCAGCAGATGTCACTAGACACAGAGGTAGAGGTCCTGACTGGCGGCAACCCTGGAAAGAATAAGAATAGAGCGGGATACTTACAGCACAGCCAGCACGCCTAGGGAGTGCTCCTGGATGTCCAGGGCCCCCAGCACCGTGTCCAGGTGGGACAGATTTTTGGCCAGCAGCTCCCCACTCTTGTTGATCAACTCGCACAGCTGAGTCATCTGGCCTGGAGTTGAAGGGGCAGGAGAATAGAGGGACATTAAACCACTCTCGACCTTATTGCATACCCTTTAGGTCTTTAGAAGGACACAGATCTCATATCTAAAACAGATTACATCGCATTGCTAAATGTAGATTGAATTTTAAAAGGGGCTGTTTTTAGGCAGGCCTGGCGTTTTGTAAATGAATAAGGTTGTTATACTGGAATTTAATGTAATTAATTTGCAACTTTCAGATTTTTTATTACATGCTATGGACAAATGCACAAAGATGTAACTGCACTGAAACCTAGACATGGTATTATAACATCCTTCTTATCACAGGCATTGTAAATGATGAGGTTAAACTCATAAAACCCACAAAAGACAGGGGGGCAATACTTTCCCCCAAGTATGCTGAGGTATTTTCTCCATCGTTTCAGTGGTCGAATTAATAATAAAACTGCAATTTTCTCGTCCACGGCTGTCAATAGGCCATTCTTTACAAATGTAGAAAACAAACTGACTTACAAAATGATTCACAATCATCGTGCTGTGGCTGAGTGTCTCAATATATATCGGCCGGTCAAGTGTCCTGTCAAGGCCTTGCAACAGAGGTAATGCAAGTGCGATTGACAGTTGACTTTAAACCAATAATATTCGTTAATTCCGTTCGTCAGCCAATCATGTGGGGCCAGGGCGGGACTACCGGTGGGCAGCCCTCAGAAATTATTTTCTAGATCAAAAACAAAAAGTAGGATTTTGACATTTTGTTTGATAAACCACCTAGTTCGCGGTTATCCTAGGCGTCCCCGTGTCCTAACGCATCTTCTGGTGATACTTTACAGAACTCTCGCAGCCCCAGAAAGTCATTTTTGCGGTGTGTTTACATGATAAAGCAAAAAGAGGGCTCTGACCAGTTTGGCTGCCTAGCTATCGGCAAGGCATTGGATAGCATATGCTAGCTAACTAGCTAATACTTCCCACTCGAATGAGTTTAGCAACCCTACCTTGAGCGGAGAGCTGCCGCACATTGTTCACAAACTGCTCCAAGGCTGAAGCCATTATTTCCTGGGTCCAAAGTGGAGGTAATTTGCACTGTTTTTCATTCAAACGTCAGAAACAACTCCGTCCGGACTAAGACAGGGGGCCACACAGCCGCCACTGAGGTGAAGCTATCGCGAGATTATAAAAACAGAACAGACTGCAACGAGATTTGCAAACCGACCACTGGATTCTTAAAGGGCCAGATACACGATTTGCTCAAAGTATTATCGTTTTCACTATTTTTGATAAATATATTTACTATTAAGAGCTGACAACTAATTGTCCTTGTCATAGATCATATAGGGACTACAGCTTTCTATTACAGACTGCAGTGCTAATTCTTCTTTTAAGGTAAAATAAATACAGGAACTGACGTACAGTTTACCGGGTTTTCAACAAAGATGTTATAAAATGTAAGAGCTCCTGTCTAACTGACTTTAAAGAAACCACTGACTACAGATTGGACACCAGGTACATCAAGTATTCAATCCAATACTGATTTTGTACTTGAAGTTAAATTGTCATTCTCAGAACACAGGGACTGTGTTAATTTAAGTTCTGGCATTCTTTAAGTCGTTTATCATGTTCAGGGTTCAAACCCAGGACCTTGCACTTTGAATTAACCTATTAAGAAGAGAACTCCTGATGGCTATGTTAATTAAGAAGCTAATAACTTAATAAGTAGCCTACTAACAGGCATTGGTGGCTTCAGACTGTTGCTGTTTTTTCACTCTTTAAACTTCTATTAGATTCATCATCTTTATAAACTTTGGTTGTCTTTGGTGATGCTTACTGCGTACTTACAGGAATAGTGTGTAAAACTGAGGGAGATTTAGTGGCGTCCAGCAGTGAGGACTGCCAGCAGAAATGTCTTTAAGTTGGAGTTCCTTCAGTATTCATTATTCAGGAAGTGTTAACTGGGGACTGAATTATCCAGAGAGGTCTCTTCCTCTCCAACACAAATGGACCATGTGATTAAAACTGGTAAAAACACTGAATAAAGCAGTTTCATGCTGCATATCAGTGGTTTTTGTAGGCTGTTTGGAACATCGCAGACAGGTCGCTCGTCCAGCAGAGGTCTGCTCCTCTCCAAAACAAACAGACCCGGCGATTTAAATTGGTAAACACATTGAATAAAGTGGTTGTTGTGGAGGGGCTGTTAACTGCAGTGGCTGATGCAAAAACGTGAATGGCCCTGTTGAGAGTCAGTGTTTGGTTTGACCATTGTGGGCTATTGTAGATTCTTATTTTCAAGGTGATTATACACTAAAGAAAACATTACATTATATTCCATGTTTGCCAATATTAGGGGTGGGAATCACCAGAGGCCCCACGATACAACAGTCATGATACAGTATTACTGCAATTTTAAACCTGTTACGATATGTTGAGTATTGCAGTAATACATAGTGGGATGTATTACCTTTTTGTCAACTTTTTTCAAGGAAAACTTTGTCAACATCAACAGCTTTATCGAATAAAGTAAAGTAGTTAGTCTGCTCACCTTACTTCAGCCATTTTTATACAGCAAAATGTATATTCCACTCCACCCCTAGCCAGTATATCTACCTAAATCCTGCACACTGGAGCTTTAATATAGGACATAAACTAATATTTTTTTTCATTGTTGTACCACCACGTATCTAGCTTCCAGTAGTGGTGGTGTAATGTAGCATACTGAAGTGCACTGTAATTGTGATAGGTGGCAAATGCAAATATATAAAACTGATATTGAAAATGAGCAAAAGGAAAAAAATACCACAACCTTAAATATAGGAAATTAAACATTTACTTAGATAAATTTTCAAATCTGCATTTTATGTACAGCTGATGAATCCACTAGAGCGCCACAGTAGGATGCAGAATGTTACATTGTTGTCTCTCATCTCATCAGTCCTATCAGTCACCCCTTTTTAGAAATGCAGAAATATTATTTGACCCAAAAGGACTGGCTATGACTTGTCACACTTAAAAAAATCAGAATCATAATAAAAACAATTTTGGTTACACATTTGTTTTTTTCCAAACTGATTTACAAATTATTGAAAATGAAAAAAAGAAGAAAAAAACAACAACTCAAATGTAGAAAATTAGATATTTATTTACTTTTTGTGTCCTATATTTTGGCAAATTTTTGAATGTCATGCATGATGGATCCATGTAAGTGTCACTGTAAGATCCAAAATATTGCATTGTTGCCTTTCCATTCCGTCAGTCAAAATAATAGCTTTTTTAGAATTGCAGAAATATTATTTTACCTACAAAGGATTTGCTCTTACTTGTCACGTTTAGGCAAAAATGAACGCCACCTATCAAAAAAAAAAAAAAATCATAATCGTGATTAAAAAATATTGTGATAACACATTCGTTTTTTTCAAAACTGATTTACAAATTACTGAAGGTGAGAAAAAAAACCAACTCAAATATAGAAAATTGTACATTTTCAAATTTTCAAATTTCACGCGTTTTATGTATCGCAGCTGACGGATCCCTGAAAGCTATACTGTAGGATGCTACTACTACCACAACTACTACTTTTACTACTACTACCAATAATAATACGTATACACATACAAATATATGAATAAATAATAATGGTGATAAAATGTTTTCTTTTTTTCAAATTTGCAAAATTGTATAAGTGCAGTGTGTGCCCTATACATAGCTCTCACACAAAACAACGAGGAGTGAGCCATCGTATTGTTGTGACCTATCTTTGCAGTGAGCAGGCTTGTAGTACAATCTGTTCTCCCTGCCCAGCTTCTCTCTCCTTGGTGCCGCAGTACCAGCTGTGTACTACTCATTTTTGCTCAGGAGGCACCAACAGCCAGATGTTACAGATGCTGTGGGTTTGAGAGAGGCTGTGGGTCGCTGCCGGGCAGTTAATACACACTGACAAACGATGCAAACAGCTCCCATGACACTGTGGCCAAAGGCATGTCACATTTGACCTGCCTGCTGCTGTGCGGCTAGCCTGTCAGCTAAAGTTAGCCACCGACCGTTAGCTCCTCTGCAGCTGACTGGCAGTGACACAAAACTTCACTGAGAGATCAATAACAACACAACCACTGCAAATACGGTTTAAACGCCACAGTGTTAAGAAAACTTTCCGACTCCCATGCGGACTTTCTCCAGTGTTTCCAGTCGCCGTTTGGAGAGGGTTAACGCCAGTTACAGTACCGCAGCAGCTGCTACTCAGTCAAGGGTCAACAATGTTGTTACTGTGCAGCACTGCACGCCTACTAGGAAGAGGGAAAACTATGCTCCGTGATCCGGTTAAGAGGATTTGCGTAAACATGTCGTCCTCCTCTGCCTCGGGTAAGAGACTGCGGGTTCTGGTTGACATGGACGGGGTCCTGGCGGACTTCGAGGGGGGGTTCTTGAAGAAGTACCGGGCCCGGTACCCGGACGAGCCCCACATCACCCTGGAAGACAGGAGAGGGTTTTGGGTGTCAACGCAGTACGGCCAGCTGAGGAGTGACCTGTGTGTAAGTGACATGCATACATGTGTCATATTACAATGTTATAGTTAAATTCACATTTGAGCCAGATGCCCTGGAGCTGATTCCCAAGGGTCCCTGGTGAAATAGTTATATTTGAACATAATGTAATTACCAAGACTATGTCCCAGTGACAGACTGTGTTGTAGTGGCAGGTTTCTCTCTGTACAGTTTGCAGCTTGACATTAATCAACATGAAATATTGCTGGCCCCTCACACAGAAACATCCTTTAAATGGCTATATAGATCAGTCCTTGTCAACTTTATTTTGGTAGTTGTTCATTAAATTAAAGCAGTGCCCAGGGTGGGGCAGTGGTAGGTGATAAGATGGGTGTACCACTAGATAGATGGGTAGGATACCAAGTAGGAAGTGAGATACTCGCCTATATACTCCAGTGGCTATTTGGCTGATGGGTGGGGATACTGTGAACAGAGAGAAAAAGAGCTTGTAATACCCTCTATACCTATGTATACCCCATTTTCCTATCATTGAGTAAACTGATGACTCCTGACAAAGTGACATATTTTGTGGATATTTCACGTCTTACCTAATGCGTAACAATCACAGTACAGAACTGTATAATTAACCCAAATAGTGAGTGCAGTAATTGCAGGAAGTTTGTGTAAAACGAGCAATTTGGATGAATTTTGAGCAGATTATTTCCATCAGAGAAGAGTTTCCTCTGTTTGTCATGTATCTTTATTATTATTATTTTATTATTGTTCTTGAATAATAATCAAAACTTGTATGATAATGATTTCATTTCGTAGGCTAACTGTATATATTTAAATTTTTCTTACACCCCTTAAAATCAAGAAAGCCTCGCGACCCCCTGTCAAACTTTGGTGACCCCTATTTGGGGTTGGGACCCCCAGGCTGCATGAGAACCAGTGCACTCAAGGCAGTAGTTATTATGTATATTGGGGGGACACATCCCCACTGCTGACCCCCAAACATATTGATGAAAATTTTAAATTAAAAAAAGAAAAATGCAATGCTGTGACAGGCAACCATGCACTGCCATTCAAAATAAGCATAATAACAATCAATTTTTCATCATCATTACTGCCAGTTCTAGTATTACAGTGCTCTGCGTGTGGTTTGTCCAAGTAGTGTTGCTGTACCCCAGCCGTAGCTCGACTGCTGTGGGTACAATATTGATCGCAAAAACACTGACGTGTCTTCCTGTTCTTTTACATTCAAATGTTTTAAAAAGTGGAAAGCTAGCCTGTGATATGAGTTTAAATTGTCAGTCGTTTATGTTGCGCTTCATGTTTAATGTATGTCAACATTAGTAGCATTCATTTATTGCATATTTGTATATCATACTGTACAGCTGTACTTGCGTATGATAAATAATAAAACAGGAAATGGGGGGCTGACCTGTAGAAACAGCCTTGACTGCACTACACCACTGGCAGTGCCTATATGCACCCTCCAAATGTTGCATGTCTGCATTTGCATTATGCTGACCAGTTCAGATAGCCTGAAGCATTGCCAGTATCTGAAATGACAAAATGCAGAGTCTCTTATCCCACACAATAAATAATCTGCCTCCATACAGAACCACTCTCTTTTTTTTTTTTTTTTTACCACCAGTGTTTTCATGTGTTGGTACAAGTCCAGTGAACCTAATATATATGTGTATGTGTGTGTATGTATTTTGTGACACCTTGTAATAACCCCTGGCCTCACCTACAGTATCTTACTGAGTCTCCTCTTGACTGCCTGGGAACTTGACAGGGCCGATGCACAGTCCACAGATTGGAATGAGTCAGTAAAACAAAAGACTGAGTAACATCATTTGGTTCTATTTTCATGCATTTTATCCTGATGCTGATTTGTCATCATGCGTTACTCATTTAGTCACAGGCCTGTAGTTAAAGAGACCAATAAAGGTGCTTAAATTTACAGTGGGTTTACTAAGACCTTTAAGTTGTTTTTATACTTGTGTGTGAATGTCACACAAATATTTGTAGTTATTACACAAAATACTAATCCAATGAATCCACAAGAGACTATTTGAAGCTTGTAATGTATTACTAGTATGTTTGCATGTTTACCAGGGCTGCAGCTGATGATTATTTTCATTGTTGATTAATCTGTCAGTTATTTTCATGATTAATCAGTAAGTTGTTTTTGTCTGTAAAATGTCAGAAAATGGTGAAAAACGTCAATCAGTGTTTTCCAAAGCCCAAGATGACGTCCTCCAGTGTCTTGTTTTGCCTACAACCCAAAAATATTCAGTTAACTGTGATGGAGGAGTAAAGAAACAAGAAAATGTTGACATAAAAAGCTGGAATCAGAGAATTTAGACTTCATTTTGGTAGTTACTCAAACGGATTATGTGATCATTAAATAAGTTGTTGCCAATGGTTGCCGCTTTAATGTTACTAAGTTTGCCTAAGTGAGGTGTAGATCTAGCCTATATGATTCCACAAGTTCATGCTCAAGCCAGTTTATCTGTTTTTGTGACAGTGGCTACTCACCCTGATCTGAAAAGCTATGTCAAATATGTCTAATTTGTGTTATATCATGCAAATAAATTATGTCACAAAATCGTGCATTAGGCCAGGGTTATGAGGTCTGTGTTGAACACGAGCACAAAAGAGGAAATAGACCACAAAGATATTTTTCTCACTTCCTGCTTTATCATTACTGAAACATTCAAAAAAGCTGCGCAGTACAGTCTCATTAAGATATCAGCTTTTCTATTCCCTTTGGCAGCGAAGTGTCTAGCTGACAGTGGAAAAGTCAACTTTTGAACATTCAACCTTTAGAGCACATATTACATGAATACATACATACACCTTATCAGTCACTGATATGCTGCTGGGTGTGTTTTTATGTTACTCCAGGAAAAAGCCATCAGTATCTGGGAGTCCAAGGACTTCTTCATAGAACTGGAGCCACTGCCAGGAGGAGTGGAGGCGGTCAAGGAGATGGCCAAGATGGATAAGTAGGTCTTGAACATTCAGTTCACTCATCTGATATATAATCTGATTGGGCTGCTGCTGATGTAAGAGTAAAATGTGATACAGACAAGTTTCCGAGCAGCATAGTGAAATGTGAGTGCACACAGTAGGGCTGCACAATATGAGAAAACAATGGGATAATGTTGTTGACTCCCTCAATAAAGATGTTACATGTGATAAATACACAGCCTTTCTGCTGCTCTCAGTGTACAACTAAAATACAACAAATTGCTTGATTGCTTGCATTAAAAATGAAAGGAAATTATTTCCAACATTCTTTTATTGATGGAATTGAACATTAAACTGAAGGTGCTGTTTTCTGTTTATACTCCTTTTCAACTTATTTAAAAAAATCCCTGGGTACAATTTATCAGCCAAGTCGACTTTGCAATGGTGATTAAAAACATGATATTGTGCTGCCCTAGCACCACAATGACTGAGAACTTACGGGGAGTTCATTTTATGCCTTAAACTGCACAAAACTTAAAAGTAATGGGTGTCAAAAAAATAGCCTCTAGCGACCTGGTAAGAGCCCTGGATTTCGATAAGGTGGTAAATTGTCTCACAGAAACTAGTGAGTAATAAACACTGCTTTAAAGTAAGACAGCTCACCAGTGTTGCCATGATGTCAGGTGCTCATTTAGATATTGGTGACATCATTCATTTGGGATAATGGAGCATTTTACAACTTAAATTATCACATTCAGTATCACAAATCACAACTTGCTTCAGAGGGCTTTACAACATTTAACATCCATTTGTCCTTTGGACCCAAACAGCACATAAGGAAAAACTCCCTCCCCAAAAAACCCTTTAAAAGGGGAAACAATGGAGGAAACCTCAGGAAGGGCAAGATCCCTCTCCCAGGATGGACAGACATGCAATATGTCATGTACTTTTTCAGAACATGTAAAATCTTCATTTCACTTCAGTTATGTTAATGGGAACCATGCCATCTAATAATCAGTGACTAATCACGCCAGAAAATATCACGAGTTGGTCAGGCGGTTGCGACAAAAGTAAGTAAGGTATTATATCAATAGACTGGCTTAGCCTACAGAAACCTTGCGTGACTCTGCCTTCGCCTGCTCTCCCCCTCTGTCTGTCTCTGTCTTGACACACATATGCTCACCTTGAAGAGCGCCATGGCGCTTGTCTCTGTCCTCAGTCCTGACATGTGTGCTACTATAATGCATAAAGTTTACGGTTTGTGGGTTGGGTGGTTGATTAACATGTATAATATGTATATTATACATATTGTATTCTCTGCAGAAGCCCCATCCACCTCAAAACAACAGTTTTTTATGTTTGGAGTCTGGTGTTCCGACCTCTTTAGACCTTTGGTTGTGCATTCTTGCCTTAATTCTCTCAACTTTTCTTCATCTTAAGTCTCTGTGTGCACACGGCCCTGCAGTCTCTTGCCCTTCTATGGGGATTTGCGTGGCGTTTACCTATGCTAATTAGGATCAACTGGCACGCACTGTCAACTTAAGAGGACAGTGGGATTCACCATGATAAGAACACAGGTGCAAACAATTCTAGGGTTTAAGAACACGTCTTGAATCTGACGCAGACTTTTCTTAGGACTTTTCTTAGGACTTTTCTTAAAAGCAAATTACAAAAAAAAAAAAAAAAAAAAAAAAGTTAGGAAGATACTTGTGAATGAGGCCCATTGTTATGCTTATAATTTACATTTAAAAGCACAGCATTAAATGTGCTTTAGAAATCTATGGTTTGACCACTACTTTGGGCTGATGAGGTTCCTACCTTACTGCAGCAGCAAGAAAACAGTGTCTAACATGTAACATGTATGGATTTTTATATGCACGAGACACTTACTTTACCTGAGATGCACTGATATGGAATTTATGGATTAATAAATGTCACTGATTATTTTTGTTGCTATGTCGGCGACTTATATCGAGTCATATTGTCATATTGAGGCACTGGCTGCTGTACTGTTGGTGCAGTCTCTGTGCTGTGGTGAAAGCATCTGTATTGATAACAGGCTGTGTTTGCCATTTCCGGTGGCATTCTCAGAAGCACATGACACAGTGGAATAACGTCTAAAAATAGCCATCATATTTATGAAACTGTTTGTTTACATTTGCTCTCATGGTGGAAATAAAATAGGTTTCTATAACCAGCAGTGTCTGAATAAAGCTGTTTTCTTATCAGGGGAATCTGCCATGTGATGTGATCTCATAGTGTATGACCTCTTTGTTTTCCTTCCAGAGAAGGTCCACTGCCTGATCCGCAAATAGCTATTGCTTCCAGTTACACAGAGCCAGTGTGTCTGTCAGGTATAAGCCGCTGGAAAATAAAATTGTTTGTTGATGTTTTCATTTTTCCTCTCTTGTCTTGTTGTGTCCTTTTCTTTCCGCAGCACAGATGTCTTTATTTGCACCAGCCCTATAAAACATTATAAGCACTGCCCGTATGAGAAGGTAAGCCCTCTGCTCATCAACAACATGTACTCTGTTCTCTTTGGAAATACTTATTTGTTTCCTTTTTCTAATTAGATCTCATTTCCTGTGTGTGTGTGTGTGTGTGTGTGTGTGTGTGTGTGTGTGTGTGTGTGTGTGTGTGTGTGCGCAGTATGCCTGGGTAGAGAAACATTTGGGCCATGACTTTCTGGAGCGAGTCATCCTGACCAGAGACAAGACAGTAATCACTGGGGACATCCTCATAGATGACAAGCCTGACATTCTAGGTGAGGACTGTACGTGCGTTTGTGTGTGTGCACACGCAGTGTTTATCTTGTATACAATAACTTAAATAATTTGAATTTAGTCAATGAATTCTATAACAAACGATTATTATGTGTTGTTATATATTCATGTTAATTTTGTCTTTGAAATTGATGACAGTAGAGCTCCCAGGTCTATCACTGCCTGTTTGCTAAGCTCCGCCCCTCTTGCACGTGACATGCAGTCTCTAATGATAATGGTGACAGATTTACTACTCAAAATTATTAGTTCTCATTAAACATCAGCTCCTTATTTTCACGCACAGGCAGACAAAAGGCACGTCTCTTATTTCTAGACGATGACTTTTGGCTGAAGTGAATGAAGTTGCTGGAAGAGTTGATCAGCTGTAGCTGGCTGGCCAACCTTAGCTAACGTTAGCTCCATGAATGGTTGAAAACATTTTCTCAGGCAGACTTTTTAAGTTTCCAGCTGACTTGTTTTAAAACTAGAATCCTGTTAAAGGTGCCTAAAATATAGACTTGATAGCTACATGCATGACATCATGTTTAAAGAGCGAAACTCACATGACCTGGACTTTGATGACTTTAGAATGGACTTGGCAAATCAGAAAAGACTTGCAACTTTGTACTTGTGACTTTGTATTGCAGTGTAAAACTAGTTAAACCTAATTTAATAGGTATGACAAGAAAAAATGCAAGATCCAACGATTATTTTTTCTATCCTATTGGCCTCCTTGGCTTACATACTTCTTTGTACCTAACTTGCTTTGTACTTTTAGGATGAGGACTAAACAATATCTTTGGCAAATGTAATGCTATCTTGGATAACGTCTGCTGGAGTTACTGCACTGTGAATTTCGTCAATACAAAGAAGGACAGAGATGCTAACGTTAGCCTAAACTCTCATAGCATCTAGGATTAGCCTCCACACAGTGGAGAAATGCCACACACAGGGTGTATACAGGTCCTTAAGAAGTCTTAAATTCAATGTTACATCAATAAGGCCTTAAAAGTCATTATATAGTCTTAAATTTGAATTTGTGAGGTGTTAACTACCACAAACATTTTATATAATTTATCCATTTTTTTAATTTATTTTTGTGAAAATGAGTGAGCTTTTCTACATAAAAGAACACATTTCTAATGTCACAAATCTTTAAAAAAAAAAGACAATACTGTCATTTTATTTCATACTTGCACTAACCTGTTGGCAAAATGTAGATTGACTCTAATAACCATATTCCTTCATAACACTTACCTCTGCACAAGACCACATTTATACTACCTGCCTGCAATGCTTACCTGTGATGCTAAAACTTAATTTGTCCAAAAATCTGTTCTTAATTGGTTAAAAGGTGTCTTGAACGGGTCTTAAAAAGTAGACACCCTGTACACAGTGGATGTGCTGTTATAAACAGGGCTCTTTGTTCCTCAGGTAGCCACCTCCAACTGTAGGTAGCTAGTTAACAGGACATGCTAACAATTGCACCCTACCTTACAATAGACAAACATTTTTTAATCCACTCCTTACACATTTTCCCATGCGTTTTTGCTTTTGTAAAGGCAAAAAAGAGGAACATGAAGCTCCCAATGGTGTAAATGCAGAGTAGCTGTGTTACTACATGGCTTCAGCATAAGCTTGACACACCTGCCTTGCCTAATTACGGTTGCTAAACTACCATTGCTTAATCGCTGTTCCAGCGTAGGAGGAAATACAGTATTGTAAGTTCTGTGATGTGAAGAACTGCAGCTGAGGTGCATTTGTTGACTGAGTTTCGATTACTGAAGGCCATGCTGTTTGTAAAGATCATTGACTGGCAAAAGGCGGTGACATAACCAAATGTAAATATGTTTCTAAATATAGCGTTAAAATGAACAGCATTCAGCAGGCATGAGCCAAAGATTAAAAAGAAGGAAGAAGGAAGGAGAAAATCTGAAAGGAAGAGGATTGCATAATCCTGTTTGTGTAATGTCATGTGGGTGTTATAATTATTTGCATACATCTTCTTCAGTGCTTATTTACACCTTGTAAGACAGCTGCCACAGTGAGTGGACTGTTAGTCAGGATCTGCTGGGGTTGGTTAAAGCAGTGGTTTGTACGCTCTGCAGGGAAGTATGTGTGGTTTTCAGTTACGTAATGATTTCTATCTAACATGTCTCCCGACCAGGCGTGGAGCCCAAACCGACGTGGGAGCACATCCTGTTCACCGCCTGCCACAACAAGCATCTTTCCATCAGCTCCTCCCAGAGACGACTGCTGTCTTGGTCGGACGACTGGAGGGCAATCCTAGACAGCAAAAGGCAGTGAGGAACCCCTTCGCCCACGAGCCCCAGCCCCAGCGGCCTCTTCCTGGTTAGTGGAAGAATTGGGGGTCAGTGCGGTAACATCATCACAGCACCGGTGGGTGTCGAGGCTCGGAGGGAACTCTGTCTCACAGAGGCAATACCAGAATTTATTTCTGAAAAGACATAGGGTAAATATTAAGAACGAATTCATGATGAATGAATAATATAAACAGGTTGGATGTTTTACACAAAGCAGACACTTGTTGCACTCTGACGAGAACGGACATTCACTTGTTTGACCACAAGGGGGCACTCTGAGACTGAGTGTGAAGTGAACCACCTTTCCACCAACTTTCACTGAAGAGACTGCAACAACAAAACATGAAGTAAAAGGGCAGATTTAACTTCTTATATACAGCAGGGCACTCCACTACTCACTCAAATGTACAAAAAATAGTGTCCGTGAGTCGTAGGCACTGGCAAGTATGTGCAATACATAAGCATACTGTAAGAAGACACTCTATTATGTCAGGTCATCGTTTTACAGGTACTTTTTGGGAGGGTATTGCCATGTGTCAAGGGGCACCGAGTACCACTGTCATGTAAATATGAATAAATGTACAGAGGTGTCTCTTATGGTTTTTAAAGAACAGATATAGTTACATTGGTGCTTTTTTTTTACGCAGTTCCTCTATTTAACAAAGATCTATGCATCTTAACTGATACACCAATATAAGAAAAAAGTTGCATTGCACACATACTGTACATATGCATGTTGCCAAAACCTTCACTAGTGTTGGATATGCTGAAAAAAAAGTCAGCAAAAAATGTCTGCGGAATATGTTTAAAATATTAAAGGAAGAAAAGACAAATTGGGGATTGTGTAAAAGTTTATTTTAAAATTAACATAGATTAATTTCTATGTATTAGAATGAACCAACACACAAAAAAGAGAGATGATTTATATTATACGTTATTGTTTTTTACCTGTTCTACTTTCACACAGCCAGTAAAACTATATTGAACACACCATACTTCACACCATTATTGTAAATACCCTAAAATGAGAAAGTACTATTAAATCTATTTGTTTTTATTTTAGCATGTCATTTGTGATTTGAAAATACATTGTGACTGAAAAGAATACATACACTATTTTCACATTTTGAGTCACGAGCCACAAAACTGCGTCTGTCTGTTCCATACAAGAACGTATTCTGTCTGAGGTGTATTAAGCAACGAACATTTAAGAAAAAAAATGTATTTCAATCAGTTGCATTGTTCTGCTTTGAGGTCAGTTAAAGGGTGACTTTGGTAGCTTTCAACCTGGACCCTATTTTCCCAAGTTTATGTGTCCACGTGACTAATGGGAAGAACAACTTTTGAAAATGGTCCAGTATCGAGCAACAGGGCTGCAGCGCTCACACCGTCAATGTATGTTAAATATAAGTTTTTATTTTTCCACTGACAGGCTCAGATTGCTATTACAAAGTGTCTAATATGATTATGGAAAGGATCCCTACAGAGATAAGTCTTTTTGTATCACTGTCTTTAAACCCACCAGACTCCATTTAAATAAACAGTGATTTTATCATCATAAAACACACTTCATTCAGAGTCAACAGAAACAAAATAAAATTCACAAAATCTGTCTCAGCTCATCTTTCCACAGTTCCAACAATCACCAACTCAGGTTTACTTGAAAAAAAATCTTAATTCACCCATTTAGATGTGAAAATATTTTGGCTTCATACATGCTAAAATTACTGTTTATTTAAATGGAGTTTGGTGAGTTCAGCAATAGCAGTTCCACGGCTGTTTCTGGTTAAACAAAAAGGATCTTACTCTTTGACAAGAAAGTCTGTCTCTGTAGGGATCCTTTCCAGAATGTTGTCAGACACCTATAATAACAATCTGAGCCTGTCAGTGGCAAAAACAAACACTTTTAGTGGGCACATTTGGGGTGCACATTTCCCTGAGTGGCATTGCACCAAGACCACTAAGACACAGCAACATGGGGAAATTGGGTCCAGGTTAAAAAAAATACAGAAGTCACCCTTTAAGACAAACTTTAAGTATGTTTGAATCCACTTTGGCTATTTGTAGCAGGTAAGTTACAAATTGCCTGTTGCTGCTAGTGTGCTTTATGAGGACAAAGTGGTGGATGCTGTACATGTGTTTTGACTGATGTACTTTGTGCTGTGTTATTGTGCCTCGTCTGATGTATAAATTCAGATGCGTAATTGTCTGTCTGTGTCCTGAAATGCTGTGCTTTAGTCCACCTCACTTAAAACACATACAACAAAAGGAATAACAGTATGACCAAAGTGCTTTCAGTGATCCTCTTTTTTGGGGTGCAATCAAGAGTGCATTTGATTATCTTTGCTTAGGTTTGATACTGAGGCTGAAATTGTCAAATGTCACATGAACTCACGAATAGCTTTTGGTAGAAGTTATTATTATTATTATCACTCCTTGGTTGACGTTCTTGGTGGTATAGCAAAGACTTACTTAACATGATGGCTCTTTGTGCTCTTTGTTGTGATATCCTGTCTGCTGATCGTATCAGTTACGAACACATGAAGAAGCAGCTGAATATGAGCATCAGTCTAGACTGCAGTTTGCCCTCAGTCCATTTAGTCATACGCAGAAAGACATATATAGACAGACACATGGGAAAATGCGCACTATCAAATGTCAACATCTGCCTCTTTGTACCCATGAATCCTTGTGTTTTGGTATTGATATTCTGTAGCAAACTCTGTTTACGTTCCTGATGAATTTCACCACAGCTCTCAAGAATCCTTAAGAATTAAACCAGAGAACACTGTTTTGGGCCAATTTAGTTGTAAACTCGCTGGACATGAAAACTATGATACTTAGGAATGTTTATTTCTAGTCAGGGTCAGCTCAAGAACTGGAGCCTGCCAAGCATGCTTCAGATGAAAGGCCGGAAAACTCCCACTGCGAGTTGTCACTGCGTCATGACGCTAAAACACTGAGAGTAAACATAATAATGTTCTTGGGCAGTATAGAGTTTTCACTTCACACTGGACTGTGGGAGGAAATCAGAGATCATGGAGGAAACCCAGTATTTGACATGCATCCTGTAGCTCTCTCACTGTTTCTTTCTTTGGCATAAAACCCTCAACCTACACCCTGTTTGTGACCTGGTGCGCTCTCAAAGTCACTCCTTTGCTTTCTTTCCGTACGTCCAATCACCACTTACTGGTCAACTAGGTCAGCTGTGTCTCAAAAGTGCTGCAAGCTCCTGTGGAGGAACTCATCGGTTCCATGTGATCACTCACCTGATAGCCATGTTGTTGTTAAAATGAAGCTACCTGACAGCAAAAAAACAACCAGTCAACCGTTGTACAAACACTGCATGTGTGTCAGTTGTATGTCAGCCATTTTTTGTCAATGAATGTCTCATGTTTGTGGTGCTGTTAATCATTTTTGCAGCAGCATTTATGAGAGAAAAATGTCAAAACAATGCAGAAATGATAGCTTTAATAAAGAATTCTAAAAGCTTAAGTTAATGTGATATCTCTGCTTTTTCTTCCTTTCGTTTTTACACCAAGTCAAAGCGCCAAAATACTGTCCTGAAATGAACCACAAAATAACCCTCTTGACTCTACTTGTCAGAGGTAGCAGCAGATGGTGTAGCCAATTGTGTGTAATCATCCTTCATAGAGGTGTGTCAACAGGAGAAGATAGATAATCACAGCATTGAGTCTTGGGTCCTTTTAGGTCTCCTTTTGCGTCCACCTACACATTTACCTGAGGTCTGTTGTGCTGCTCAGTTGAGCTCCATCTGTCCGGTTTAATTTTAGAGCTGTGTTGTTGAATGGAGCAAAACCTTGCTAGCATATTATTCATACATTTCCTACATTAGCAAATGCATGGTTCTGGGGACTTGAGTGTATCCCAGCATGCATTAGCAAAGTGCAGAGAGGTGCTCTGAATGGTCTCTGGAACCAGTTGACAGTCCACTACACGCCAAAAATAAGTAAAGGGATTTTATTTTTGAATTTTCACACTGTGAGCAACTTGGTGTGTTGCCATTTTAGCCAAATGAGAGGCCACTCTTTCAAATCTATGTGAGGATCTTAAACCAGCGAGTATAACGGATGAATTTTGTTTTTTAGCTGGAGAAATTATGCTTTTATGTTGTTTGTCCCATTGTTGTCAATGTAATATCTAAAATATCTAAGGAAAGGGGAATTTCTTTACATTTTAGCACAAACATCCACTTGGACTCAACAATGAAGTGATCTGATTTTGCTGGTCATAGGTCAAAGATCAAGGTCACTGAGACCTTGTCTGTCTTATCCTTGTGAATGTGATAGCTCAAGAACACCTTGAAGGAATTTTTTTTCATACTTGGCACAAACATTTAGTTGGACTAAATGATGAAGGGATTAGATTTTGGTGATCAAAGGTCAAGGTCACTGTGAGCTTGCATCTGCCTCATTCCCGTGTATGCGATATCTCAAGAATGCCTTGAGGGAATTTCATCAAATTTGGCACAAACGTCCACTTGGGCTCGAGAATTAACTGATTTGGGTGGTCAAAGGTCAAGGTCACTGTGACCTTGCATCTGCCTCATTCCCGTGAATGCGATATCTCAAGAATGCCTTGAGGGAATTTCATCAAATTTGGCACAAACGTCCACTTGGACTCAAGAATGAACCTGTTTTTAGCGGTCAAAGATCAAGGTCACTGTGAAACTCAAGAATTTATACACTAATTATACAAAAATTCCACACAAATGTGGAAATAATGAAGTGATGACATTTAATATCCAAAAGGTTAAAGGTCAACTTCACTGTGACATCATAATGTTCTGCAAAAACACATTTCTGGTCATTACCCAAGGTAATGTCTCAGGAACAGAAGGGGAGACATTTGGTCAGATACTGAATTGGTGACACTAATGTTGGGTGTCCACCTTGAAACTGTGCTGATTGTTTAGATCTTCTGTTTTGCTGGGAAGAAGATGTCTGTGAAGCATCCATGTTTCACAGACGTGGATGTGAACTGTAAGTGCAACTTGACAGGTTTGCAGAGGCATACAACGGCAAGGTGATAATTCTAATTGGCACTGTATTAAAAAAGTTAACACATGATGAGTCCAATTACAAATTGGTCCCTTTCCTTAACTTAGAAATTCACATGAATCCAGCTGATCTGAGAGCATTGCTTTTGTAGAGTTTTTTCTATCACAACTTGAACATTATGATTTTTTTTTATCCTTAGTTTGCGCTTGCCAAAACTAATATTTTTGAAACATAATTGGATCAAAATAATAGTGAAATCTATTTGGCAGTCAACCAGAATTTAGTCGTTAGTTCCCTCAGTTTCCAAACTTACTGGCTGTCTGTTTGGCTCAGTTATTGAGCAGATGAACAAACTTCTGATGACAGCTCAGTCTGGCAGAGTTTCCACTCTGTCTGTCTATGGATGTCAACATGCAAGTTCCATTCAAACCTAGGGCTGTAAAATGTCAGTGTTAGTCACTGGGCAGCATTTTCTGCCCTCAATGTTGTATTCACAGGGTAATTTTATTGTTTGTTCCCTCTATGTAAGGTAAGGTAAGGTAAGGTAAAACTTCATTGTCCCCAGGGGGCAATTTGGGATACACAGAGTAGTCATAAACAAAACAGACAGTACAAATACATGACACAGAATCCAAAATCACACACTGTCGGGGATAAATCATGGACAATTAGCGGTCACCGCTGGTTAAGAAAAGTAACAGCAGACAGATGAAGGAAGATTTGTAATGCTCAGTGACCAACACGAGAAACAGTTAGAAACTGTCTTTTTCACCTTCTTTTCAGCCCAGTTTCCTGAGGAATTTCATCCATAATGGACAATTCTACACCTCACAATTTATGTCCAATGCCAGTACTTAAATCCAGTTTTGGACATGGTGTGCCCTGCATGAAGCAAGGCATCCCAGACCAACAACTATCTCTCACTTTTAATTAACAGTAGCTATGATCTGTCCCTAACCTTAACCAAGTGTTTAGTAGCCTGTAGTTTATTTGCCATAACCCTGATCTGTCCCATCCATCCATTTTTTAACCACCTATCCTCTCGAGGGTCACGGGGGGGCTGGAGCCTATCCGAGCTGACATTGGGCGAGAGGTAGGGTACACCCTGGACAGGTCGCCAGACAATCACAGGGCTGACATGTAGAGACAACCATTCACACTCACATTCACGCCTACAGGCAATTTAGAATAACCAATTAACCTATCACCAACCCGCATGTCTTTGGACTGTGGGAGGAAGCCGGAGTACCCAGAGAAAACTCCGCAAACTCTGCACAGAGGAATTCCCACACCCGGGATAGAAGTATCTACACATCCACAACCAAGCTTAAAATATGAGCACACCACAGCCTTTTAAAGACAGCGATATCAGCCTCCAATTATGTTTGCATCAGGGGAGCCAGGGAATTGTGTTCAAATGCCAGAACTTTACATCAGCTTGCATTGTTTTGGTCGTGATCTCAATCAGATTGACACCATTTGCTCTCTGCACATATTGATACTGAGGTAGGAAACTGGTTCAGAAGATGTGTACTGTAAGCGTAGGAACAGTGTCAGCACAGAGGAGGTGTTTGTGTAAGGGGGCGGAATTGAGTCTTAAGGGAGTGTTGCTGACCCATTTAATTTTCACAAGGTACAGTGTAAAGGCACAAAACACAATAAGTAAACCCCTGCTTGGACTGGGTTTTTTTTAGCACAATGTGGGTAAAAGCATTTATACTCTGACATGCATAAGTGTGACAAACCTGTGCTGTTACAAAACGAATGTGTGTTTCCCCTGCCGTCATCACACCAAAAATATACCTTGCCTGATATGTAACTTCACCGTCAGTAACAATACAGTAGGCCTTCAAAAGCAACAAAACGTCACTGAATTAGGACGAACAACGGGTGGAACCGGCCAGGGTCAGATTTCCCTGCTGTCTTCCTCCTTGAGCATTCTCCAAGTGTTACAGTAGATTTGAGTGGAACTAAAGTCATGTAATTACATGACCTCACGCAAACTGTGGCCTCAATGAGCATAAAGCTAAAATCAAATATTAATGAGTGTGTATGGTCACGTGTCTCTTTGTGTTTGTATATAAAATAAAAAGTTGTCAGTCATCACCCACACACCCAGTGACTCACTTCCACCCATAACAGCAGCTCAGTATAAAACAATGATTTGTGTTTGTTCTCTGGCTCTACAGTGAGACCCACCTACGGCCATATTTCTTCTGCTTGTGTCATTTTACCTGAAGGCAAAACAACGTGTCATGTTGTTGGACTCAAATCCCCTCAGTCACTCCCCTTGACACATACTTCTTTCAGAGTTGCAGGAACATTGCCTGGCAGTGTAGCCCTGTCTGCTGTTGTTTTTGCTTGACTGACTTCAGTTTTTAGTCTTTTTTTTTTTTGTTCCTCATATTTTGTGCAGATATTCAACACTGTTAAATTCCAAGGATTTTGTTTTTATTTTTTGTCTATTGAGATGCCTCTGGGTCTAAGAGCATCTCTTTATACTAAAGCATTTTTCACTTTCAGTGGAGAAAGGACATAACAATTTGTAAAGTTTTTTAAATTGGTAAATATTACACATTATTTTTGCCTGTCTTTTCGCTAAGCTACAACAGCTTCTTGTTGTTGTTGGTGATTGCAAAGGGGTTATTATCCATATATTTTTTAAAGTTTATTTAGAATATAACATTCATTTTGTTGCTTTGCATCTTTTCTCTGTGCATGAACGCCGTTTTCTGGCATAATCTATTTCCAGACATTTTCCCAGCTTGCCCAGCTTGCATTACTTTGATAAGGCAATTGAAATACTTATATTCCTTGTTACATTTCAACAGGGTAACAAGTAATCTGTAACTTTTTTTTCAAAAGTAACCTTCCCAACACTGTCTATTTATCCTATCCTTTAAATACAACACTTGCTTTGCTTCCATTTTCACAGATTAAGTTAAAGACTTTTTTATGCACTCAATAAATAAATATTATTTCTCAAATTTTGGTCACAAATTTGTTGAAATCCGTGTTTGTGAGCTCTTCTCCTTTTAATCCATTCACTTGTGTGTCATATCAAGAGGCTGATTAAGCAGCATCATTACTACAGAGGTGTGCCTTGGGATGGTCACAATGAAAGTCAACTCTAAAATGTGCAGTTTGATCACACAACATAATGACTCAAGAGAGCGTGTTGTCAGCACGCTGGCTGCAGGAATGTCCACCAGAGCTGTTGTCCATCAACTGAATCTTCACTACCATAAGCCGTCTCCAATGTCATATCTGTGAATTTGGCAGTACATCCAACCAGCCTCATAATTACAAACTACATCTAACCACACCAGAGGCCTGTTCAATTTACTCAGGATAGCTTTTCGTTATCTGGTTTGACAAACTCTAACATTGGCTGTCTGGATAACCAGTACTACAAAGCTGGTTATCAACTAGTTCAGTCAGCTCTGGGTTTTCCTATACAGCATCAAGCGCATTCATGTGAAAGAGGCGGGGTGTTAATTACGAGCGACATCATTAGAACCATGAATGAAGTAGGCTACTTCATATGATATGAGATGAAATGGTAACGGAAGTGCCTGTAAGATGGTTAAATGTCTATGCCGTGGATGTAAACGACACCCTGTAATCTTATAACAGAAAATGTAGAAATGTTGAAAATACTATCTGAAAAGTTGCTGTCAGCCAAGACTTAAATTATGTGTAGGTCTCACTAAGTTATAAGTGACATTAGTATAGAGTATTTTTTGCTCTTTAGTTGGATGATGAATATATCTCTTAAAACACTTAAAAGTAATACCAGACTGTTTCTGCTGCTGAAGTACAGAGTGGAAAGTAACCTAGTTAATGACTGATGAGGTCTATCTGACCACAATGTTGCATTTATAATAATTGGAGTCAATTAACAGTGTGTGGATTATTTTTCTCATAAGATATTATCTTTTTTTTTTGTAGTCCTCACAACAAAGGTGTCTTGGTATTCTTGGGCTGCAGTGATAGAATCAGAGTGTAAAATAGCAACAGTATCACTGCAGACTAAAATAAACTTACCATAAGTTAAAATGCTGCTAAAATCATGTGTTCAAAGTGTAAACAATCTCTGTGTTTGTTAGAAGCTCCATTTTAAAACCAGGGAAATAAAGCCCTGAAACAATGAATTGACCTACTGTTACTACTGACCTATAACAATATATAGGTTACCCTTTTTTACCTAAGACTCCGGAATTTTGTCCATGGATACTTTTTCTTCAGTGATCTGATTGGTCAGAGGTCGAGGGGTTGACAGGCTGTAATCAGATACTCTGAAGTTAACCTGCTCCGGAGCAGTTTCGCTGTTCAGCACTGTGATTTATCCCAGTAAAAAGTAGTGCTGAAAACTTTGAGTTAACCCTGAAGTTACCTTGCTAACTCCAAATCCTGCTTCATACTGTAGTACAGGCCTCAGCTCAGGACCTCCACATCCAGCATTTTCACTTGCAAGATCATCTGAGACCAGCCACCCTAACAGCTGATGTAATAACTGATTTGCACAACCACAACCATCAGGGAAGCTCATATGTGCGCTCAGCGTCTGGCACTTTGGAGAAGTGTAATCTTCACAGATGAATCTTGGTGTATACCGTAGCAGCCAGATGGCAGACAGTGTGTATGGTGTCATGTAGGAAAACGATTTGCTGATGCTTGAGCTGTGAACAGAGCGCCCCATAGTGGCGGTGGGGTTATGGTATGGGCTGGCAAAAGCTACAGACAGCAAACACAGGAAAATTTTATTGATAGCAGTTTGAATACAACTGTATGTGAAGAAGATGTGTCTCACTGCATGAGACAAAGGGTGGTCACACCAGAGACTCAAAAGAAGATTCCTTTGGGCATCTGTGATTTTTGGGGTGTCTGTGACCAAAAACTGCATTTCCAAAGTGCTGTTAAATACTAATAAATGGTGGTGTCATTATTCTATTGTCATTACATTGTACAATCAACATTTACTTAATAAAGATAAGTTAAATTTAAAAATAAAAAAGTGTGTATTACCACTTTAAACAAGTATTAATTAAATTTTTGGCTACATGGCAGCAGAGGACCTACACACAACATTTGACATGTTACCCCATGAGGTTCATATGACAAATGTGTAAGGGACTGTTGGGGTTTCTGTGATGTGCTGTAAAATTGAATTGATCAAAACACTCCCAAAATACACATTAAACACACATTAAACATGGCTTTATTACCACAACTACGACATGCTAATGTTTTTAGCACAAGCCTATGGCATTTTACATTGTAAAAATTAGCCTACTGGCTAATAATTTTTTGTCTTCTCATATGAAGCCAGGGACAACAGCAACATTTAACAAAGGTACTGTTACAAAATTTGGCTCCATTACAGCTCACAAAGTTCATCTAAAAAACAATTGCCTTATTTAAAAACACGTTTTCCAAACAAATATAACATGCTAACATTATTAGCACAAGCCTATGGCATTTTACATTGTACAAATTAGCCTAGCGATTAGCGGAGACTTTTTCTATGAAGCCAGGATCACACACAAGACTTAAAATGCTATTCTGTGGGGGCTTTATTGTCTTCACAATTTATTGTTTCTTATCTGTAAAATTAAAGTAAATAGTAGCTTTGTTTCCACTGATGGAAATGGTTTCATCTTACAAAAACAGACAGGGGGTCTGCGTCACCGCAACGTGTAGTTACATTTCTGGGGAGGTGCACGTCACACTGTGGCATAGGGTATAGTGTTGATTTGATGCAGAAATACTCCACTGGATGTGTAAAGAAGAATCCCGCTTTACACGTCCAGCTGACATGGAGCAACACTATCATTCATTTGGAGATGTGTCAAATATTCACACCTCTTTTGGTTCTGTTTTCTTCTTCATCAACTCCTAGAGAAGTAAAATATCTGTTCCTTCAGCTGCTATATGCTCCACTATGTTTATGTCACTTTGGATCAGAGTGTCAGGCTTAATCCTTAAAACCTAAATACAAAGTTCCATTTAATCAAGAGCACAAGAATAATAATAAACTAATCTGGCTGCTTATCAGGAGTAGCTGTAATCCCATATCTGACAGCCTTGGTATAAAGAGTGCAGCCTTGTGTGGACTGCACTGCATTGTGCAAAGGTTTGTCCTTATTGGGCAAATGCCTCAGAGTTGGGAGGAAATCCCCTTAGAGCAATAAAACTGGGAGTGAGCACGAATTTCTCTGTAAGATGAAAACAGAAGTCTTATGGGGGTGTTCTCATATTGAACTAAGAAAGTAGTTATTACAGTGCAGTTTGTTTGTGCAGTAGAGATCTATTGTACAAGATGTTCCCACCAGGACAGAAGGGGGTTAAAGTCAGCATAATGTTTAGATTAGACGGTTAACCACATGCTGCTGATGCTGGAGGTTAATAATTAGGGACCGACATATTCCGCGGAAGCTTCCACGGCTGTGTGCACTGCAACATATACCAATGTGTCTGTTTGTGCATGTCCCAATGATTTATTTCTAAAGACAGTACATTCCACGAAGTAGAACAGTGCAAATGCATGACCGGAAAAAAGCGGAAGTACAGAAAGAACAGTCAAGCGCATAAAATAGAGAGAACGGGTCAGGTGGAGCGTTTCCTGTTTGCTGAGTTGTTTTTGTTCCTTCCGTCATAGGCCCTCGACTGTATCTCACACTCTGTTATCATCTCTATGTGTTTGGATTGCTCTCTTTCCGTTTGTTTAATTGCTTTATGACAGAAAAGGACAGTTGGAGTGTGTTGCAAAATCTGTCCAAGAACAACAAAGTTACCCCAGGACAATACATACCTGTGTTTACATAAATTACTCATACGAGGATGCTCTTTAAAGCAGCTATATTATATGTCACTCAGCTCGTGGTGCTCAAAGTGCCAAAAAATACACTCGGAGAGACTCAACAGCAATGTCTCTTTCCATAAATCATCACAGACTTTGTAGTTTCATGTAGGAACTATTTTCCTTCCACCAAACCCCACCCACCAACCGTATCACAGTACAGAAGTAAGCATGTGTCTACTGTTAGCTCACCTAGCACCACTGAGCTAGCTAACGTTACAGCTCAGTGCAGGAGGACACTATAAATGTTTACATCTGATGTCCATCAGTAGATGCACACTTCTTTCTGTGCGATGATATGATAGGCAGGTGTAGTTTGGTAGAAAGAAAATAGTTCCTACATTAAACTGCTCACAACAAGGACTTTGGATTATCTTGAGTAACCGGGTCATGATTTCTGGAAAGAGACGTTGCTGTTGAGTTTTTCAAATGAATTATTTTGCCGCTTTGAGCACCACAAGCCGAGCGCCATCTAGTTCCATTATATTGGAGAAAAGGCAGACATCTCTACGGCTGATATCTCCAACACTCAGCAACTCACACCAAAACAATCTAGATTTATAAGTAGCACCACAGGTAAGAGCAAAAATATGTACTTTTGACTTGGGGGTGAACTGTCCCTTTAAGTACGGTACTTGAGTATATTACATTCCACCACTGATAATGCTATTTCTGAGTTCAGCAACGGGTTCTTGCTTCTTCCAAAAATACCAGATATTGTACTTTATTTTGACAGACCAAACATTTTACCCATGTGTACAATCTGACGTTTTAATACTTAACATAATTAATACAACTGTGCTTAACTCTGAATCACTCTGTATTTCCTTTAAATTCATGTTGAGAGTAGCCGAGGACTTCGGAATGGGTGTATAAAGGGAACAAATTTGTGGATGGAAATTCATCAAAATGCAGGAAGTTAAGGGTCTGATGCTCCCCCCAGACCCTCTGCTTCATTGGTATCCCCAGAGCATGGGGCTGCTGGCAAGTTGTCCCTTATTATTCCACATTTAAGGCTATTTCAGTTTACTGACCTCCATGTTTACTTGTGACATGGGCAGGCAATCCCAGCCTGGACTCTGCATGTCTTAAGCATCACTCATCATTATGTGGAATTCTTATATTCTTATATTCTGGTGCTACGCCCCTGCTCAGAAATTCTTGCTAATCTTGTAAACATCTGCGCATTTCTCACATACACAAAATCCACATAATATGCAGCTGGAACGCACACACTGTTGTACATCAAATTTAGTACGAAAACTATGTCAATATGTGATTTCAAGTAGAGCCCATTACTCTGCGAGCATGCGCATATGGGTCCTCTTGTGTTTGTGTGTGAGAAATATCCCAGATGCTGGTATATAATATCTGAATAAGTAGCTAGCATGTTTTTGCCAGGGCCAAAGTGAGTGAGTCAGTCCGTTGGTTTGGTTTTGTCATCTGTCTGTCTGTCTGTGTTCATGCATCAGCCATCTATCCGTCCATCTGTGTGTCTGAGGGAACAGGACGCTGTGTTTTGCTGAGCTGATGTTATGGCTGGAAGTCAAACACCGCTAGTAATTACTGAAAAAAACACACACACCCACACTTTACTACAGAACAGTAACACTGATAAGCTTATTTTATGGGATCTGGTGTTGTTGGCGTTATGTCTGTCTCTCAGTCCACTGTATTTACTTTAGATACTTAGTTTTAAATTGACTGAGTTCAGCTTTATCAGTAAAAAAGTTTCTGTTCTGTTATTTTTAAATGTATAAAACTAAGACTAAAACCAGCTTTAAATTGGACCTACCAAGCATTTGAAAAACACTCACTGAGGTTGAGCCAGCGCTGCAGGGTGACTGCCAAACAGGAAGAGGGTAAGATCTGAGGGATGAATGTTTAAACTGTCATCAGGAAGACAGCTGAATGTCTATAGTCTCCATAATGTGGGTTATAGGCATGCCACTTTTGTTTAGCCTGCAGAAATATACATGGCAACTCAGTTTGTCTTTCCTCTAAGAGTCTAGAAGGGTCACTGATTTTTGCTGGGGCAGCATTAGGCCTTGCATGAGAACTGTAATGCACCAAAATCCTGTTCGTAGCAGCAGCCATATTTTATTACAATTCTCAAATTAAACACTTGAGCATGCAGTATGTTGAATCATTGTAACAAGCATGATAGTGATGTATGTTGGCCCCTGTGCAAGCTGCTAGAAAGAGATCCTTGAGACTCTGAAAACCTTGGTTAGCACCCCCTGGAGGCAGTGTTATTCTTTACACATGGCTGATGAACCACCCGACATTGTGGGTTTTTTTGGGGGTTCATTTGTTTCTTTTTAGCCCTTTAAGTATGAGTCACTACAGCTAAAATATTGTTAATTGTTTTTTTGGGCCGCTTGGGGGCAGCAGAAACAAGCTTAAACACAACACAGACATACTATCACCTTCTAAGTTAGTAGGACAAACTTGTTGGCAAACAGTTTTCAACACATCCAGCTGATAAGGACCAACACAACCCTTCATTTGGAGTTGTATTCCAGGCAAGCTGAAGAATACAAGTCCATTTCCATGGTGGAATATTGGTCTCTTTAGCTGCTAAATGCTTCACTATGTTCACCAGGTAACATATGTTTGATTGTCTTTTTTGCTGACGACAACTTTCTTCACCTGAAAATGATGCTGATGATTAAGTTGCAAGAAATAACACACAAATGAGCTGAAAGACATTGAAATGCTCTAAAAGTCCCTGTATGTTTTTGTTATAACAACCCCTCTCACATACACATACTGTAGTAACTGTGGGGTTGATAATTACATTTTATTTTGAGCCAAAGTATTCGCCATTATTTATTAGACCAACAAAAAGCAACATTGAACTTATTGTTGCTTTAATAAATTTTAGCCTGTTATATAGTGAAACCTCCTCTCCTGAAACTGGTATGGGTAATTTTTTGTGTACGCAGCCATTGCAAAAAAATTAAAAATACAAATAATTTGAGGCCGGCCACATGACTTGAGAAAATTACTGATCCAAACAAAGTGACGGAGAGCATGTGCATGCATTGAAATGAGTACAGCAGATTTCGGGAGGGTCCATCTACCACACCTTTTCAGGGGCCCAGCTATGTCTGTGGGCAGGCTTGGTCATCTGATCCATTGTTAACATGAAAATATAGATCCTAACCCCCTAACTCCTATTTTTTATGACAAATAGAGAGCAGCCATTTTGCATCAGTGTTAAGAAGTCATAGAGAGAGGCCTCCATCAAGACCAGACCAGAAAGCAATGCAGCAGCAAGTCACACTGTGAGTGCGATGCATGTTTTCCTGCTTCACAGTGGATAAACATCACTTTTTGATCTCTCAGTGTTGTAGAGGTATTCTGGGAAATGTTGGCGCCCATTAAGTGAAGTAGAAATAGACGAGGCACATAAGGAAAATGGGTCAGGCTGGAGAGAGCCGTTCATTAATTGAAGTCTATAACAGTATGTTTCTCCCGCCAGTCGCTTTCACTCTGTGCTGGTTCTGAAGGAGTGCAAAGAGTTCATAATATGAAAAGCTGCCGTTAAGAAACCATTAACACATGTCAGGCTGACAATGAATGGGACTTCATTTTCTTTTCAGAGGAAGACAATGACATTTGCAGTCATCTCGGAGTGGAACAAGCTGGTAATTTAGCACAGGACTGCATCGGAAGCACTTAAGTCCAGCGTTTTTCTCTTTAAAGGAGGGAACGCTAATCACTGCCGCACACTCACATCACGTAATCGATTATCGTGAAGAAGTCCTGTTCTGCTGGAGGTCCCTGGAAATGTTATTCACTTCCAAGTAAGACTTCATGATTTCTGCAGCGGGGAAAAGAATGAATGAGTACGGGGAAAACAGATTATATGAGGAAGAGATTAAGCTGACTACTGTGTTTTGACTGCTGAGTTAAAGTTGTTATCTTACATTACGCACATGGACAATTACCAAAGAAAAACACGCTGTCTGCATATCAGCTGGGGCCGATCATGTTTAATTTCCTATGTTTGGTCAGTATGGGAAGAACAGCACAGCACCGCTCGTGTGTGTTTGTTTATGCCACCTTCATGCGGCGTGGGTGTATGTGGAGGGGAAATGGAAAGTAAAAGCAGGTAAATTTCCACAGCAGCCAACCAGACCACCACATCACTTTGCCATCCATCTTCACAGAGGAACTGGTGTAGCTGTTGAGGCATCATCTCTTTATAGAGCTGCTTCACTTCCAGGCACAGGACTGAGCTGGAAAATTTTCACATTAGGCCGCTCACGTCACACACACACTGTCTTCATTTCATCCCATCCTATTGTTGATTAGATTTGGTATCTGAGGGTCCTCTGTGTGGCAACATGTTGTTAACATTATTAAATCTGACACATAATCACCAAACACATGCTCACCAGCAACCAGTACGATGTACTAATAATACTAAAGGGGCTACAGTTTGAGTGTGTTCTTTGTGTAGTGCTTAAAATAAAATGAAAAACTTCCTGCCACAAATCACCCACCTAAAGTGTTCCCCCACGAGTGTCTCTTTCAAATATGAGCTTTTAAAAATAGCACACGAGCTAATGACTGGAAAACAATACTGCTCAGAGTCCTGGCGGTGATGATGAGCAGGAAATGGGAGAGCGTTAGCATCGACTGCAATATAATTAATTGAAATGTAAAAGGTGAGAAAAAGCTGCAACGTGTTTGTGGTTGCTTTTTATAGCTGCAACTTATTAAGTTATTATGGTCAACGTGTGTGCAACAGTTATTTTCACATCCAGCAAGATGATCATTAATTTAAGTGTATGTTTTTGTTTGCCTGATTTAATTCAAGTATTCACTCTTATTTTAGCTTTGTTTAGGTCTACGCCAACTCCTGCTAAAATATTTGTTTCTTTGGCAGGTAAACTATTCATTATGTTCTATGTCCTTTGACAAGAAATGCAAAGTTCTGGCTCAGGGGCCCTCACAGCTGCTAAGGTCCCTGGGTGGGCCTGGTAGCCCCATTCGATATTACACCCATGGGTACAGTTGACATTTTGGGTTCCACTACAATCCTGTTTTTTGCAGGCTCCATGGGTGCGAGTCTGGTATTTGTTGGACCCATCCACAACTGCTCTCACCACTCTATAGGGACTTTCCAGTTTTTATATTACATTGTTAGCGGTGGCGTTTCAAGCAGACGCCATCCAGCAGCTTATTATACCCCCAGGACAGGTGCTGCCTGGCTGGCATATCACAATGCAAAAGGTTATGTCTGACCGACTTAGATACTGACGCCACCCGGCCCCCGAAAGGTGGCTTTTGGCGTCAGGTGTCTGATGCCAAAATCACTGACAAAGTGGGGATATTTGACGACTTCAGAATGAGGTCAAGTACCAGCTGTGTCTGATGGGATTAAGCTAGCAGCACCAATCATTCGTCAATTACCGCCAGTAATGCCGTCCAAACCCAACAGCGTTGTTGTGGGAACGTTGTGCCCACACTGTGGTGTCCCTGCAGGTCACCCTGGCGATTAAGCGGCAAAATTTTGAGCGACAAACCTCCTTTAACATTGTTTACAATCAGTGTTAGCTCTGTTAGCACCGTTGGCAGTGTCAGCTGGTTTAAAGGTGCTAACATAATTAACAATGCTAACGGGGTTTTACAAGCATATTGATGGCACATTAAGCTGCTTACTCACAGGAGCTATATAGGAGAGTAGCCACCATGTTTCTGCAACAATGTTATCCCGACATCAGTGGAGACAGGTGGGCAGTGGGCACTACGTTTCCGCATGTTAACATGGCTAGCCGGCTGTCTGTTAGCAAAAGAAAATAAGGGGCAAGACATTTTCATCTGAAAACATTAAAATTTCACCGAAGAAAATTAACTGAAACTGACATACCTAGTAACGGCAGGCTAATTACGCTCACAGAATGACTCTGATATTATTTCATGAAATTAAAATGTAGTTTATAAGAAGCGCTGATTTATCCAATTCAAACATATAAATTAAACCATGTCTGTCATGACTTGTAAATATGTCCTTTTGGTCTTTAGCTTTTTGTTAAATATTTTGAAGTTTAGCAAATGACATTTTTGAGTCATTGTGATACATGTTTTTTTCTTTTTTCTGAACCACTTTTTGATCCTCACACCTAGTTCAAGTTAACATCTCAAAGACTGAGTCAGTGTGTTGCTATAAATATTTTAGATTTCTGGATATATGATTTGATAAATGAGCTGTGGAGTTGTGGTACTCCTCTCATATGTTTCACGCCGTGTGACTCAACAGGCTGAATTTTTAATATCAGTGAGTCTAGTTTGTTTCCATTATGTGCTTATTTCACATGAGCAGTGAAGTTTTCTGCAGAAAACAAGAGAATAAATAATGCAGCGAGCTCTGAGGAAAAGGACGCTCAGACTCTATCATAGCAGGAGCCGTGGAAATAGAGGATGACGCAAACAACAAAGCACGCACTTGTAGCTTGGCGTGCATATGTGTGGCCTGGGAAAGGGATAGAGAAAAGGCTTCCAGTGAACTGCACAGACTGACTCACAAACTCCCTCTCAAGTGTGAGTGAAAGCCAGCGAGGGAGGAGGAGCTGCCACCACGAATCCTGAATCATCCTGCTCTGAAGTGAGAAAAAAAGTGCTAAAATTAGGAAAGGAACTCTTTAAAAAATGAATAAATGAAGGGATGATTCCAAAAATATCTTCAAAATATTACCTTTCCAGGGAGATGAGTCATATGTTTGGTGTGAAATTATCTTTTCCAAGTTGATGCATAGGGGGGTGGGTATCACAGGGATGTCCCGTGGATTTTAAACCTCAGGGGGGTTGGTGTGCTTCCAAAATAACAGCTCGGTCTAAATGTTGGGTCCTCAGGGTTGTACTGCCTGCTGCTCTAGTGGTCCAATATCCTGCTGGGATCGTTAAAACTGGGGAATATCACACTTTTTATTTTAGTTTAGTCAATGGTGGGTGGCACTCTTTTTTTCAAGCTATGATGGCTGTTATTGCTGCCCCATTTTAACCCGCCCACTCTCCTGTGGATTTGTCTATATTTCATATGTTTATTTTATGTGTTTATGTGTGTGTGTGCGTGTGTGTGTGCGTGACAGAGATGAGCATCCTCGATTCTACATCTTCCGTGCCAGGAAACTTCACACATTGACGTCTTTGCCTAACAGATTGAGGCTGCTACATAGAGGAGGGCTCACAGTGTGATGCAGCACATTGATGCCAAGTTGTCAGTCACAGATGCTTGCATGTGTGTGTGTGTGTGTGTGTGTGTGCACGCGCCACTCCTCAGAATCAGTATGTCATTTCTTACATGGCATTCCCATTCCCCTGGTGTTTTGTCGTTTTTAGAAGCAAACTGACGCCGTGTGTCGTCAACAGGCTGTGGGAAACCCAAGGGCGCCTTTTAGCCACAACACACACTGTGTGTTTGCATGAATTACACGCAATATTTTAGGGTATGTTATGAAGAAATACTGTTTCCTGTAATATTATTCTGTCTGACCCACCCCAATCAACTCCCAGACTAATGTTTCGTCTGTTTTGAAGTTACAGCTGGTTGAGCCGGTTACGACAGTGAAATCATTTCGCATGAGGCACTGGCTGTCATTTATTTTATTTACCTCTCGTGTCTTGTTTGCTGATGACACCTAATTTGCGCCTCAATCATTCAGAGTGAGTAAAACTAAAAAAACAGTGTGAAATACATCAAGTGTGTGATACAGTGCCTGGAAAAAAATACTGTATGTATAAATACACTAATGTAGATACATTTTGAGGGGTTTTTTTTCTACAAGTTTCTAAAACAAGGACTTTTTCTTTTTAGTGAAACAGCAGTATCAAAGTAAATATCTGCCTTGCATAGCCCTTCTCTACACATATTCCATTAAGATAAACATAAACAATAAAAACATGGCCCTATGCCTACATTTCCCATATTGCAATTAATATAGTAGTTGCAATAGTATTTTATTTCAGTATGAGGAATCTCTAAAAAAGAATGTATATGATAATGTTTAAATAACAATAAGGCGTTAAATTAAAAGGAATACAAAAATATTGACTAAAAAGGTGTGGGCTAAAAGATCCACAGAATTGTTTTCTTTTTTTATACCCAAATGAACTTTGTTATACTGTAATGTTCTCAGCTTTGAAACAGAAAATGTACCTATATACTCAGAACATTTTCCTGACTGCTCTCAACATGTTTCACCATTAACTGTCCATGGAGCAGCTCCAGACTTTATAAAAAACTGTAGTTGACATGTATATATATATATATATATAAACTGCAGTGTGAGCAGGTGGGTCATTTAGGTAATTAATATTTATTTGAATTAAGTGCACATCCAGAGGAGCAACAGTAAATTCCTTCACCTCAGTGCTGCTAACCCTCCCACCTGCCTGCTGTCTGCTGACGATAAGAAACATAAAGAGGAAGAGAACTAATGCAGGTTATCGTCATGCTGTGTATCATCCTGCTTTCGTCATATTCCCCTATGACATTCCATTGGTGATATATATATGCTGTGCTGACTGCTACTGTACTGTGTAACACCACACGTTCATTCTGTCACATGCCTGCCTCTCCATCCACAGACCTCCCCATTCATCCTGGGTGTTTAGGTTTGTCTGGATGAGAGGCCATTAAATAATCCACGAGGCTTGTGGGCTACAGTCAATCATACACTCTCGACCCACGCTTGTGTGCTGAGGTTGGGCGCGTCAATGCATTTACTCCTACGCAATGACTGCTGAGACATGTGCACATACGCATGCACTCCAATCCCTGATCAAAACATTCAACTTGCATTCCTGTTCTTGTGAATGTTGGTACATCTCTCACAGTATGTGTTTCCTATTCTAGATATACTGTCTCTCCTTGGTGTTAGGCGTATATATTTGCCATTACAGAGGAGCACTGCAGTAAAATTATTATTAATAACTGGATTTTTTAGGGTTACAGCAACTGCTAAAGGATTTCCCCAAATTACATATACATATTTTTTCATCTTATCACTAGCAGTAAATGGTTATTAGTTATCTTTGAGATTTGTGCCTCCACCCCAATACAAAGTTGTCCTAAGGTTTAGTTGTGTGAGCTCAGTAAAATGGAAAAACAACAGCAATATGTTTTAAAGCTATAATCATTGAGTGCAATATTTATTGGCCATGATATTGGTCTTTCATGTGTCCACAGTAACAGTAAGATATTCGATTATCCAACACCAGTTATAATCTTTGTGTTATATTTTCTCTCCTTTCTTTTTGTCTCACATTCTCAATGCTTCATCGCATGGTTGTAGAGCAGTGGTTGTCAAACAATCTGTGCCCAAGGCACATCAGAGGGCAAGCCAAAATCTCAAGGCACACCTGTATTTATATCTGTGCACAACAGCCTCTATAATGTGTGTTTTTTTTACTATTATCACAACATAAGACAATGAAAATAAGAAAAAATGAGACAGGTTGTTATTTGCTCTGTACAATTAAGTGATCCATTTTCCCACTCTCAGCTTTCTCCTTTTAAATGTTATCATCCCTCACACTGGCTGCCAGTCAGGGCTTGATGTGTCACACACTTATAATTCCCACACACGAACAGCAACAAATATGTTCCTCGTGAAGTTTTTTCAAATTAAAGTAAATCACTAATAATTTTAGCTAGGGTTTGCCTCTTTATTAGGAGAGGCAACTATTTTCGTTTAACTTTTTGGATGGTTCGTACAACAGAGGGCACAGAGTTAATGGCACCCATTACCTGCTTCCAGACCTTCGATTTACCTGTCCCTGTCACACTACATCTAACATAAGAAACTAAGATGTTTTCTCAACTCCACTTCATCTAAAATAACATTAATCTCAGTGTCAGAAAAGTTTTTCTTTTTCTTTCTCTCTCTTTGTTTGTGCCACGTTTGCAGGTCGACAAGATGCACCTGTCCATCGTAATTATCACCTCTGTGTATGGTGGTCACTGGCTATTCATAGGCGGGATGTATGTCAGTTGGAGAGCTAATATTGGACTTACATTCCTCAGGTGACCAGAAAAACGACTCATAATAAATGCTAACGTGTCTTCCTAATGTGTAAATAAGCAACTGTTTGCTTACATTTTTGCAAAGGCAACCTAATAATCTGATAGTATGTTGATATTGTTATAATTTACAGAAAAATCCAGCTCAGTCAGGAACACTTAAGCAACCTTTATTTCCATTTGCAGTATTATATTTGGTGGTATGGCTCTGTTCTGGGGCCTCTCTGCCTTTCCTTGGGCCTCCACAGTAAGCCTCTTCTGCGTGCCTACATGAAAAGCCTTAAGGCAGAGAAAGCACACCTCTCTTCCCTCCTTGTACAAAAATTAGGAAAGCCTGAGGCAGAGAGAGCAAACTTCCCTGCCCTTCCATGCGCCTACATGGAGAGCAGCAGCAAAGCCCAAAGCTGTCAGCAAATAGTTTGTTGGGCACAGGGAAGCAGAGATCTGTGTGGGTACATGAGACACCAAAAAAGAAGAAGAAAGAAGGTGTATCACAGGAAGTATCACCAGGAATTTTGCCTCCATGATGGCCATTTCTAGGCATATTTTAGGATGACTCGGGGGCAGTTTGACAACCTGATGTCTATTGTCGAGCTGTATAGCTCTGCGTATCCAGCAACTGCTAGCATCAGTTTCTCCTCCATTGTAAACTTGTTGCTGTGACCACCACAGAAGGCCCACCTCTCAAATCATCCAACTGGACAATGGGGAAAAAAGAGATGACATAGGGTGTTTTTCCACTTTTCAACTTGAAGAGTTCTGTGCTGCCACAAAAATGCCAGGTGCTTAGAACGCAGAAATAGGAGGCACGTAGCAACACAAAAACCACAAGCAAATAGCTTCATTGTCATTAAAATAAAATGACAAAAAGCCGGCTTCAGCTGCTAAAATGCTTTCAGTGTGTTGGGGCCTAAGTTCTGCTAGACTGATGAAGAAACGGGAAGGACAAAATATGGATGACATACAGTAACTGGCTCTTGTATAACTTTATAAACAGCACTTCTGCATGAAGCATTACAAAGTGCTTTTTAAAAAGCAGCATTGAACAATAAGACAAAGAGTGAGCTGCAAAATATAAAGTAAAACCATAGTCATAAAAAATCCCCCAAAAAACAATCAACAAACAACCAGACAACATTATATAAATCACATACAAACCATGGTATTTAATTACCTTATGCAAGATTCAAGTCATTACACTTAAAAGTGTCTCTAATAAACTCCATAATCTGTAATCAAACATCTTCAAAAACAGCATTATCATTGTAAAACTGAATCAAATTAACGCTTAAATTGATCCTGAAGTGTAACAAAAAAAAGATGAATATAAATTCCCATTTGATAAAATCAGAGCGAATCATGTTGTGGTTATTTAATGGCAGCCCAGCAGACTCATGAACAAGGTCCTCTATTGTCCAGTGCTTCACCAGCAGACGCAATAAAAAAATGCTCTCCAGCTAGCGGAGGAAGCATGCAAATCGCCCTGATGTCACTGTGATGCAGTTGTGTCATGGTGTGTTGCTGCCTGTGCTGCTGTGAACACCTCTTCCTAAGAAAAACAAAGTCAACAGGAGCTCAGGTCAGGTGGGTGAGTTGAGAGAACTAGTGTCATTCAGCCTGACATCACAATCTCTCACCTCACTGCTCTGATAACAGCGCTTTTCTCAAGTGTTGTTTCTGAGGTTATTTTCCATCTCTTGTGGGGGATTATGTAATTTTATAAGTCATGTTTTAATGGCTTCTCTATCAGCAGGCCGAACCAGCTGACAAGCTGATCTTACTCAAAAAATCTAGGAAACAACTGCCTACAGTTATGCTTCCTTTTTTTAAGTAAGCATAAATGTTAGTCTTACGTTATGTTTACAAGGCAATTGGTTTCCTAGATTGTTTTTTTTTTTTTCTCACGAAAGATCAACTTCAGATTTTACAGTGCAGTCGAGATGTGAAAGGACCTCTTGTTTAAAAAAGGGGGTGTTTTACATTATTAAAATGTGGTTTATAAGCTACAATCAAAGAATCAAATCAATAATGAACATTTACAGTCCGACAGTCTGGATGCAGGCTGTTGATATGTGTGCCTGTGTTTGTGCTCACTTTAACAGATGGATGTTACAGGAAGGACACTTTAAAATATTTTTATTTGCAAATCAAATCAAAAGTATGGATCTCTTGTCCCAAAGACTTCACAAACCCTCACTCCTTAAAAATGAACTGTCCAACTCAACATTGTCTTAATGTTACAAATTCAAACGTTAACGTCAGCACAACACTCTTTGTTAATACTGCAACAGGCATTGGTACAACAACGGGCCCCCGGGCACAATGTTGCAAAGGGCCCCAGTACCTTCTCAACACAGGAGCAAGACACATAGACTTTGTGTTCATTTTGTGTCTCTTTGTAGGGTTGTGCATCTTTTGTGGTTTTGTTTCTCCTTGTGGTAGTTTTGTGTCTCTTTGTGGTAGTTTTGAGTCTCGTCCTGGTTGGTACATGTGAATTTGAGTGACATTTTGTAGGTGAACACTATAGGGCCCCTGGGCCTGTGCCTGGTAAGCCCATTCATTAATCCATCCATGATGGCAGTGACACACCTGCTCTAATATTAATTAAGATAGATACACAGTTGCACACATTGGCTGTTTCAAGTCATATCTTGTGATAAGCTTAATCAGAAAAAGGAACAGATGTAGAACCTTAAAGGAATATACATGCTCCAAATGTCTATTTGCGTATTAATTACTCACCTCATGTTACACTGACTTCATTTTACTGAAATGTAATGACCACAAGCTAATAAACTGAAACCTATAAAAACTTTGGAGGTGCTTGCAAGATGCATGACAAACTATCCTCTTTAAGAAGAACTCAGTTCAAGTCTTCTACAAAGAAAGAAAGCTATAAAAAGGGTAATGGATGGCAGTGGCAGTCCTAGCACATTTGATGCCCTAGGCGAGCACAAATTCAGTAATACCCATTTATAAAACAACCTTCTTTCACTTGAAAAACATCTTGAAAGAATAAGCAAAAATCATTTATATGACACATCATAATTCCATCTATTTTGTAATGCTGTGAAAACATCACAAAATGTCTCCTTTAAACAGCTGGATTTATTCAAGTTTCTCACCAAAAGCAACATTTTACAAGATTTCAATGAACACATCATGAGAATCTTATTATTCACCTTTGACCAAAGCTCATTTTTACTGAACAAAGCTTGAACGCTTCACAAGTAAATCAATGCAACCTTTGTTAGCTGCTCGTTGCGTCCACTGCTTTATTGTTATGGCCTAATGTAATATTTCAAAATAATAGCAGTGAAAGTATTAGTAAGAAATTGTAATAGATAAACATATTGTTTTTCCCCCCATTTGTTGCACCCCCAATGAATGACAATGCCCTTAGCGTTTGCCTATACTACCACGGGTTGGCACTAATGCGTGGACACACTGAATCTTTAAATCTAAAGTGACTGATTTTTTGGCCATTTTGGGGCAACACCATACACTGTAAAAACAACATACAACACTATCAAAAGCTGATAAAGTGAACTTGTTAATGAAGAGTTTCTTATTTACACATCCAGAGGAACAACAGAGCAACATTAGCATTCATAGGAGAGTCCGTATCTACCTGGTGAATCATCACATACACACACTCCTACATTACCCTGTCCTTCTTCACCCTGTGCTGGCTCCCGGTGGCTGCTCGAATTTGGTTGAAGACACTGGTACTTATCACGCTGATTTTATGATGCCCATACATTTAATACAACATATTTCAGGAGTCTGTTACTAATAATGATGCTTACGTTTTGTATGAAGTCATATCTGTGATTGGTTTGTGACAGTTCTGTTTGCACAGAAACCATCCACACATACTCACAGCTTTCACTGCTGCTAAGTTACCTCAACTAAATATTGACTCTAGAGAAGGCTGGACACTTATGCAATTTTTTTTTTTTAATATGTGGTCAGTTTAGAGGCAGAAATTTTTAGAAGTGTGTCGCCTCTTTGACCTGAATGAGTCCCTTGTGTTTATCACTATCAAACTGTTTGATCTCATGTTGGATAAAAAAGGGGAAATATGAGAGTGTCCGTAGGGGATGAAAACTTTTTAGAGGCGCCGTAGATCAGCCTGTTTCATACTTCCCTTTCACTTCTTGCACTCTTGCTTCAACTCTCCTGCAGCCTTTCAATTTGTTGGCATTGAAGGAATCTCTCTTAACTGTCACATGTTGTATGCTGTACATTATTACTTTGCTCTGCACTCGACTAATTTCTAAGCATGCTTCACATCTCACCATTCAACTCCTACTTCTCTCTGTTCCTTTGTTCTTTTTTCTTTTTGACACTCATCGACTTCAGATGGCATCTCTTTTTTTTTAAAAAACACATGGCGTTGCACGAGAAACAAGAGTCCTTGATGCAGTCTGATGCTTTCAGTAGAGTTGCTCAGTTGCTCTCTGTTCAGACAATGTTGTTTTTCAGCAGTGACTGATGTTCTGTCTCCTTTTGCTTCTATACATAGGCCAATGATTTATTTAGTCAATTTTCTTTGAGGGGCAGTAGTGGTGCTTAGAAATGTGTGACATTTACTTCATGTACTTGAGTAATATTTTTTAAAATAATTGTACTACAGTTAAAGTCAGTTTCTTGATTCGGGGCCTATGCCTATGCCTACTAGCATACTACTAGTACTAGCATACTATACTACATTATGTTGTTGATAATATTACTTATCTGACTTTTGGTTTGAACACAAACAGCAGTCTCCTGCGCATATGTCTGGAATGTGGATTTTCTTGCTCTTTATACTGCAGCAGTTGCTTGCAGCTTAAAAAAATGACGCTGCCCCATGCATCTCAAACTGATGCTAACGGTGCCTCAGTGCATCAGTATCGGACACTCAATACGTTTACATGCAGCTTGAGGAAATCGAATTATTGGCTTAGTCCGACTGAAATTAGACTATCCGTAGCTTGACTAACACACCTAGATAATTCAATTGAAAATCAAACTATTGCTGCATGTATCCCCTTAGTCCGACTCTAGTCAGACTCGGCATTCTGCGCATGCACCGCTTTTTCTTTTGCAGGCTTTCACCCAGAGGAAGAAGGAGATGACTTAGCAGCAGTTCAGTATATAGCAGTGCAGTAATTCCCGGAGAGACAGACAAACAATCGCCATGGCAACTGGGAAGCAGAAGACACACTTCTGGACGGATGGGGAAAGTACATCCATCTCCAACATCTTCATTCATTGTTAGCTTCCTCTTCAGGTCAACCAGAACTAGTTCAATACGCACTATATTAAAAAGGACACAGTGGTCCGACGCACTTGGTCAGAAATTTGATTTTCTCTTCTGCATGTATACTCAGAAATAATAGAGATAAGTCCGACTTGACTGATTAGCCGAGCTATGAGCTTAGCTCGACTACTGTGTGCATGTAAACTCACTGACTGAGGGCTACTGCACAAGCATCAGTATTTGATAAGTTGGGAGTGAGACCAGGTTGGCCAAAAATGGTGGACAGTTTGGCTTTTGAGAATTTCATCAATTCAGTCAATCTCCTATTCATTGTCTGTGGAGCAGCTCCAGACTTTATTTCCAAAGACATTACAAGGTTGAGATTTACTTCTCTGGTTTCTGGCTTTTTGAGAGAGTAGCTCGTGTTCTCAAATATTGATTGAAGGCCAGGGAAAAGACATATTGGAATTCTTAAAATGGGTGGTGTTCCCCTTTAATGTGCACCTCACAATGGTTATTACTTGTTTCTTCAGTTCAATACTTTTTTACGCATACAAAAGAAGTTATTTATATGAGTACTCTTACTTCTGCTTCACTCAATGTAATTAGAAATTCACAATACTTTTACTTGAGTACTGCTTTTGTTTACTATCTGTCTCTCCCTGGATTATAGTCCTGCAAACCAATCCTTTCAGCTCCAACCTGGCTCTCACAAAAGACATCAGTCTTTCAATAACATGTCATGTTCGCTTTTGTTGCCACCTCTGTCTGCACCCACTCACCTGCTGCAAAGCGTACAGAGAAAAATGCCAGGCGCTCATGCTGCAGAATGTGAAAGAACATCCAAAGCTGATTGTGTAATTGCTTTGCTCTCTCTGTGTGCGTCCAGATTGCCTTTTCAATAAAAACCAGAAATAAATGATACCACAGACACCGCTGTCTCCAGCAATGAGAGGTTTATAAGCTGGGAAGGTAAAAGGAGACTCATTAGCTCTCATCTCTGGACATGAGTTTACATAGTGCCTGCGAATACAAATACTGTGTGTGTGTTTAATGTGATGTGAGCGGTAATGTAAGTCATTATTGCCATATGTTATACAGCACAATAAAAAATGGTTGTGTGTGTGTGTGCCTGTGCGCGTGTGTGTGTGTGTGTGTGTGTGTGTGTGTGTGTGTGTGTGTGTGTGTGTGTGTGTGAGCTGTGCAGCTGTAGGAAGTTGAACACTGTGGGAAGGTCACAGAGGAGAGAGAGGATGCTGGGAGGGAGCATTCTGTGCCTTGATGAGTTCTGCAGATAAAGACTGTGACCTTTAATCACCAGTGTACTTTTCACTAATGCTTCAAAATCATGTACATGAACAAATGAAAACAGTTAGGGGATGTGCAAAAATTACTAGGGGATGGGGGTGAGGTTGGAAGCTGAAACATATGTAAAACTGTTTAAAAAGCAACATCATTAATATATGTTCTGAGGTGTCCCCTTGCTTTAGAAAACAAATGGGACATCCTCTGACCCCTGACAGTGATTGAGCGAATGGTGCACTGAGGTTCTTTAGCACCATACTCTCCCAGTTAGCCAAAATGACCTGGCCCAGAATCGGCCTGAACTCGGCATGCCGGATGAAATTAGCCGGGCTGCATTTGGATGTCTGACACGGCTGAGACTTGGTATGAATGACGCCCCAGAATCGGCCCAAATCAGCTAGCTGGATTCCAGCTGCCTACACTGCCATCACTGGGTCGTTATCAAAAGTGATCTGGCCCAGCATCGGCTCAAACTCGGCATGCCGGATGAAATTAGCCGGGCCGCATCTGGTTGCCTGACTAAGCTGAGACTCGGTATGAATGATGCCCCAGAATAGGGCCACATCAGCTGACCCGATCCCGACTGCCGACATTGCCATCACTGGGCCACTATCAAAGATGACCTGGCCCAGCATCGGCCCAAACTTGGCATGCCGGATGAAATTAGCTGGGCTGCATCTGGTTGCCTGACTCAGCTGACGCCCCAGAAATTGAGCCAAATCAGCTGGCCTGATTCCGGCTGCTGACACGGCCATCACTGGGATTTTTGCTTCACCCATTAATAGGCTGGGTTGCACTGACCTGCTATTCTAATAAAGACTAACTTTTTATGGTACGCTTAACTCTACCATAACTCTGCTATGATTCAGAGTAATGTGAAAACGACTGTTGGCCAGTGAAAAAACAGCATACTCCTTTTTGTGAGGCGGCATACCTCACAAAATCAAGACAACCGTTCAGTTAGCCATCTTGAAAATATGCAAATTTGTGGTCCAGATGCATCCAAACATAAAAAATAAGCATTCCAATGTGTCGCTGATGGTTGAAAACCATTAAACAGACACCAGGCTTGCATTTGTAGCTCATCTGGTTCAAATGTTATATCTGAAATGGTTTTCAAGTGGCGGCCATATTGGATTTTGCCACCATAGTCATCAGGTTTCCAGTCTATGAAGCCCTGATATCCAGATGTCTTCTACATATATTAAGCAACAAAATTTTGTCGTAACTGTTTTAGATTTTTTTTCTAAGATACATCTCGCAAAGAAAACTGAATAAATAAGTGTGGCTGCAGAAGCACAAAAACATAAAGACCATCCTTTGTCTGTCCAAAACAATCGGACCATTCTGCCTTCAGTAAAAAGAACAAATACATAACTCTACCCTTTCCCTACCACATTTCACCCTTTAATTATTTTCATACGGTCTATTACTAGGAACAAGTTCCACAGACAAAACTGAGAGAAAAAAAATCAGGCACAGAAACATACCAGCACCGCAGTGTGAAGTGGTCAAGTATACAGCACATTCTGTCTGTTCTGTGGGCAGGTATGATGTCATTAATGACCCCAGTAATATGATGCGCATAGACATACACACACACAAATACTTATCTTTCCCAAGCCTCCATTGTCACTGTCAAGGAGACTCTGCCTGTGGAGATACTTCTTAGGAACACTCTCTTATTTGACACACTTACAGTGTCTCATCCCCTTTGTCCGCTCTTATGCAATAGCTACTACGCTGTAGGCAATGCACACACTACGCTGCAAGTCTGAGGAGCTCCTGCATTGTAAGTCAGTATCCTGTCCTAGATGGGCAAGTAGGTGACAGGAATAAACTGTGAAAGGTATACTGTCCCTATGTGTTAGTGTGGTAACTGGAGCAGTGGAAATGTCATCAGTCTTAAGGTGATGTAACAGAGTTGGAGAAAAGGAGATCTGAGGTGAAGTTCACAGTATAATACTGATCTCTTTTTTTCTCCAGTCAAATGACTGTCACATACAGAACACCATCCCTGAGGCAAAAAAATTAAAAATATTAACTTTGATATTCACAATTTTATTTTTGTGATAGGCATGACAAGAGAAATGGGGCATAATAAGTGGCTTTTGTCACAGAAGCTGTAATTATCAGCACCATATTTATTAGTACAGCACTTCCAAGAAGACGATTTTCCCTATGAACACATGATACCAAGAGCTGGAAATGTAAGCCACATTGTTAAGGCCAAAGACGAGACCCACAACTTTCTGCATGTTCTCGTTCTGCAGCAGTGAGAAATGATTAAAATTCTGCTTTAACAGCAGTAACAGTAAATAGCTTGTTAATTAGAGCCACTTACTGAAGAACTTGTCAGAGCCTCCAGCAAGCAAACTGTGAAACCTCTTGGCGTATACTGCTGATTTCCAACTGTCAGCATGGTGTGAAACATGTTGATCCATGTGTGATGGCTCTGTATTTGAAAGATGTACTGTGAACAGGACTATAGGAGCCAATCAGCTGTCAGTCTACCACCAAAGTCATATCACATGCACACACTACCAATTCAGTTTGTGTGTAATTTAGTTCAGTGTAGTTTATTATAGTTCAGATTTGGTTGCATTTTTTGTAGTCAACTTTTATTCCTCTGAGCTCAACTTGACTGTGTTTTTGTTGTGTTTGTTTCAATTTACCGTGAAGTGTATTGTTAAACTTTAGGCCTCTGGTTTTGCTGTTATTATCAACTTTATTTCACAGCTACACATATCTTGTTCTTACCTCTTTAGTGACCAAATTTATGGAAATTTAAAAAAAAAATCTACTTAAAGGGACATTGTGTAGCGTTTTCAGTTATTTATTGGCAAAAAGCGATGTCTGCATTCCTAAATATGTCATCATTGGTGTATTATTACCTCCACCAATAATCTGACTTATTCTCGTATTTGTTTGTACTTTGGGCAGGTATATTGTTTGGGGGGGGGTTCCATAATATTCCGCCATCTTTAAAATACATCCGCCAGCAAGGGATATATAGCACTACCAGCGAATAGCCCCGCCTTCTGCATTTTTGTTAGGCCCATAGCGCATAGACAATGGTGGTAAGAGACAGCACTTAGCTTAGCACTTAGCACTTTGGGAACATTTGTTTGTGTTTGTTAGCAAGTTGCTAGATGTGGTACCATAACCCCTGCGCCTCCCCACACACACACACAAAACAGCAATATAATTCACTATCTTGCTCGAGTCTTTTTTTGCCTATACACACTCACACTAATGATGCAATGCAATTTGCAACATTTACGAAATAACGAACCTCATCACCTGAATGAATACTCCATGAAGTATCGGATAAAAACACATCAGTGTTATCGTAGCTTTTTGGTACACAGCGGCTACCGTAGTTGCAATATGTGTTTGGAAAAAGTGAGGCGCTAGAGTGCGCTATCTGTTTGAATGCAATATAGGGTTTCAGTGTAAGATTGCAGAAATTCCTACACACTGTGGCTTTAAAAATAAGATGACATCAAAACCTAGTATGTTGTTGAAGTTTAAATTTGAAATCTGAAGTGACAGCACTTAGTTATAAGCGGGATTTATACTTCTGTGTCAAATCGATGGCGTACCCTACGGCGTAGCCTGATGTGCGCCTCCCCAGAAATGTAACTACATGAATGGCAACACAGACCTCCTGGCTGAAACCATTTCCCTCAGTGAAAACAAGCTATTATTTACTTTTATTTCACAGATAAGAAACAATAAATTGTACAGCCAATAAATCCCCCACAAAATAGCATTTTAAGTCCTGTGTGTTTGTTTATTGTGGCTTTATATGAGTAGAGGAAATCTCCGCCAGTCGCTAGGCTAATTCATACAATGTAAAATGCCATAGGCTTGTGCTAATAACGTTAGCATGTTGTATTTGTTGGGAAAATGTGTCCAGCAAAAGACAAGTGCTTTGTCAGTGAATTCTGTGAGTTATAATGAAGCTGGTTTGTGTACTTGTGTTTGAAATTGTCGCCATTAAGCCATGTTTAATTGTGTTTTGGGTGTGTTTTGAATGAAACTTTGCAGCACTTCACAGAAACCCCACCACCAACTAGTGGTTTGTAGGTGTAATTGTAACCTCCTGAATCTAGTCACACACAATTTACACTCATTACATTAGCCACAACTGGCTGTACTGTGAAATGGACAATTTTATTCTAATTAATTTAATCTCTATTTGTGCACTTATTTTAATGTATTTTATTTTGCTTTTTGTCTTTTATGAGCTGCTGAACAGATGAATTTCCCTTTGGCATGAGTAAAGTTCTTTCTAACCAACATAACCAGATACCCAGAGTACCTTGCTCGTCATATCTCGCTGTGGAAAGTCCAAGACTAAATGTCAATATGTGACGACATCCATCCATTTTCATCTGCTTATCTGGGACGTCCCTCTTCCCAACAACACTCTCTCAGCTCCTCCTGGGGGACCTCAAGGTGTTCCCAGACCAGACAAGATATGTAATCCTTCTAGTTCTGGGTCAACCCGGGGCCTCCTACCAGAGGGACGTGCCTGGAACACCTCTCACGGGAGGCACCCAGGGGGCATCCTAATCAGATGCCCCAACCACCTAAACTGAGCCCTTTCGATGCAAAGGAGCAGCGCTCTACTCCCTCCGGATGTCTTTGCTCCTTACCCTATTTCTGCAGCTGAGCCCAGCCACCCCAGCTGAGGGTGCTGTAATACTGCACCTATGTTATTTCTCTGTGTTTCCACTGTACACAGATGACATCGATTTGGATTGTACCACACAAATAATGCAGCTTATGACTCATCTACAGCTATGTCAGCAATTACTGTAACATAGCAAGGTCAGTGTTGAAGGAAATTACATCAGGTAGTACGGCTTTATATTACTGGAATAATACAAGGCTGTCTTTCTTTTGTGTGTGACAAACTGTAAATATTACTTCCAGATAAATGTGCATGTTGTGTGAAGTATACCCAGAGTAGTAAGGAAGAAGTGTTTGTATTCATTCTTGTCTTTCTGTCTGGTGACGTCGAGGTCCTGGCAGGCAGGTCTGCCTTGCCAATCAATGACTACAGCTGAATGAAAACAAGCACTTTGGTAACCTTGTAATTGTTAGCTTCCTGTAATAACCTGATTTTTTGAATGTCACGTAAACAGAAAATCTGGTTGCCTTGGTTCTGGTAAGAGATTGTGTCCAAAACAAATCCAGATTCTCACTAGAAGTGAAACTAAATGTGTGAGTGTAAATATTAAAGGTAGTTTCAATGGCTCAACAATCAGAATTAGAACCAGAAATAGGTTATTATCAAGTAGGTTTGCACATACTGTACAGGGAGTTTGAGTTGGTAATTTGGGACGTAACAATAGATACAGTGCGAAAGCATAAAGATAGTATATAAAATATAAATAGGAAAGTTTATAATAGAATATGATTAAACATAATAAGTTATATTCAAATTCAAACACACTCACTCAATGTGTTTGAAGACAAAGCTGTGTCCCGTCACTACAGAGCCAGTCCTTCAACTGTGAGGACAGCACAGCCAATAATTGGACACTGGTGCCTGCATTCAGTAGGACACCCACTCAGCGGCTTTGATGCAGACTTATGAAAGATACAAAGGACAAAAAACCACACCAGACCAGAAAGATTCAGCACAGGGCTTATCACACAGCACAGAAAAACCCACAATAAGAACTCTCTTTAGGACACAGGACTGCAGTCCTTAATTGATCAGTCTTAAAGCTGACGCACACATTTCCACTTACTTTCCTATGTGAAAGAAATTCTTTGAAACTACACGGCTCTTGTAATGGATTCGTTCTAATCCAATATCATAATGATATGCATACATTTCTTTCACTGAATACTTTCATGGAAACTCTTTTGAAGCTCAAGATGATGAATGGCTGCAAACTTGCACAACCTTGATAACAAGGAATGCTGACGTCATAGTCTAGGATATGGTTATTAAAATCATCCACCACATGGCAGCTGTTCGTCATGTTAACCACAAGCCAATAGATGATGAGCACTTCCGTGAGCTAGAGCTATCTAAGACCAAACACTAACACACCCAAACACTCTACTGGCCTCGTGTCTGCAGCATCCCGTGCCCAGACAGCTCCTCAAATACACATGATATACAGCTACTTTACAACAGCTTAGTACTGCAGTGACAAGTCTGAGGAGTGTCATTCCAAAGAAAGGGACTAGATAGGCTTAAAATGTCACTTCATCCAAATCACAGGGAATATTATGGTTATTCTGGATAATCAGACCAGTAGGCACCAAACCTGGGACCCTGAAACATTACTGCACATTACAGTTAATCAGTCAAAACATCCAACTTTCACCAAATGAATCAGTCAACAACAAAGTCAAATAAATAGCAAACAATCAGTCAAGATAAACAAGACTGCCAGGCTCAGATACTCTGGATCTTCTAATAGACTGCCCCAGGAGTAAGTCCTAAAACCCAGAAATGAGTCAGCATTTTAACACTCATGGTTCCCTCATCTCAAAGTCAGTGGTTTTATTGATTGAAATAACACAAGCTTAAGATACTTTCATGTTTTGTTCTACCACATAAAATAAGTCAGTGAATACCCCACTTGAAAACTTTGATGCTTCTTTGTGTCCTCAAAAGGGCCGTTGCTAACAACATTACATCCACCACATATCCAACCACAAGCTTCATCACCTCTTATTAGCTGCAGCTGTCCACGATTAAAATCCAGTGTTGGTTGTTTAGTCAGTGCAGGGCTGGGTGGGGTGTATTTCCTGGAGCTTCACGTTGTTGTGCTGTCAGTTGTAGTAGCTAAGGCGTTTCAGACCGAAGATTTGGGAACATGTCTTGTGCAGTGGAAAAGATTTTAGTCCGACTATCTGCAGCTACAGTGTTCTTGTGATGTTTCCTCCCAACAAAATCAAAGTGATGGGAATATTTCCATCTGCTACTGTAATCATTTCCAACCAGCTTGCTGCTTTAAGACGTGCGTGTGCAGCACGACGATTACAAAAATTAGTCTGCTGATGTGACTGTTGTATTTCAAGTCAGTAGTGATGTGATAACAAAAGTTTATCAACAACAAAAAGTTGTTTGGTTTGGAGTAATTGTAAGATTATTATTGAAATTTCATTAGTAATTAGTTACAAGTTACTTGAAAAAGTTACTGTAACACGTTATACAACCAACACTTGCTTGTATTTGATGTATGTCACAAGACATAGGCCTTTGTCACCTTATGTTAGTAACAAAAGTACTTACTTAATTTCAAATCTTGTCTCCCAAACCTAACCATGTAGTTTTGTTGCCTAAACCTAGCCAAGTAGTTTCGGAGCAGAACTGCGATCAATTAATGATGTCAAGAAGTTGTTTAAAACTGTGACTATTAGAACAGTAATATATGTCATTTTGGAAGCCAGCCGATACTTTTGACACCCTTGATAAAGACAGACAATAATCAACAAACAAGAAATTGAAGTTTATGTTGTATTAAAGGCTGCTATTTCTAATACTAACAATCTACTTGCCTTGATATGACTGATAAGAATAATATCTAACTCAGCCAACCTAAACATACAGAATGATTTTCCTGTGGATGTCACAATTTGCCAGAAGCGCCCAAGATCCCAAACACCTATGTTCAAACTTCACTAAGTTCCAATAGTTCCAATGTCCAGAGTTTAATTTGATTTTATTCACTATAAAGTTATTGTACGAAATCTAATTCTACAGCCATAAGGCTTATGATTTTGTTTTGGCGTCATATCCTAGTCTGTGCATCCTGTTCAAAGGCCTTCCAAATACAGGGTAGGGGTTTTGTTTGCCAGTCTTCTGTCAGAGGTGGAGGTGGTGCTGCGCCACTCAGGCTTGAACACTCTCAGAGGAATATTAACAACACGCTTGCATCAGCAACACTACAGCCACAACCAGCAGGACATTTCATAAGCACTTGAGTGAAACATAAAGAATACACTGAAGCAAGTTGTTTAAAAAACTTTTTTAGGAAAGTAATAAAACACCATGCTGGCTTGAAGCATTGATTTCCCCACAACAGCAGCATTATTTCCTTTACCTCACAGAATCTGGTGTGCTTACGTTTCTCTGCGCTGCGTCTCGTTCAAAAGGTCACCACACAGGAGGGCTCCTCATGTCTAGTGACGCAGAACCTTCTCCTCCGTGCAGAGCGATTAGGCCCTTACTATTGATATTTGTCAGTTCTGCACTTAAGAAAAGAGACAGGGTTGACTAGAGTGTGGCGCACACAGGGACACAGAGCAACTTGGTTGTTTAACTAAATAGTGCTGTGACTGCATGAATTGCGTGAGACACTGGCATATGCTCTCATTATCACGTCATACTCTCCTTCTTTTCCCTCACACACTCTCAACTGCGTAGAGTAATAATGGGTAGAACCCTGATGGCAAGCTGCTCCTTCTTTATTCAGTGTTCTTACATGCATCATTAACAGTGAAAATATTAAAGTAACAGTAGCGTTTTTAACAAGGCCGGTGTTCATAAGACCACTTCTCCCTTTCCTCTTTATCTTTTCTGAACTGACAAAACCTACTTTTGCAAGAATTTCAGATGTTTTTCAACAGGCCTTCCTCACAACTCCAGTATTTCAGCAACCACCTCAAAATATTGAGCAGACAGGATTCTTTTTTTTACTGGTATCTGGTGCCTTGGATCAGTAAAAAGATCATATGATGAAGTAAGTAATCGCTCAGAGATTACATAAACAGACTTGTGATCTGACTGCATTAAGGGTCAAATCAAAGGCCCAGCTGGTGAAGTGTTTCTAGGAAAAGTGAAGAGTTCATTGGCAAGAACACTTGGTGCACTTGTTAGCTGTGGCTTTTGCGTTAATGTGTTGGCTGGTATATTCATCAGCCTATGGAACATAAACTTTTAATGCAATATAAAAAAAAGTAAAGCAGAACATCACATGAAAAAACTGCCTCTCCAGCTCAAAACAGGAGTCAGCTTAGTTTACTGTAACTTTAAGCTAGCAGCTTTCAGCTTTCCAAAAACAACTTTTAAAGTGCCAATATGCTAAAATCTACATATTGACAGGTAAAGACGTATTCAGGAGAACAAATAAGCAGTGAACAGTCAGAGATGAAAGGATGGATATGATAATAAATGGACAAAAAAATGACACCTTCCGCTCTGCAGAATAGTAGGGAGCAGCATATGGAGACATAAAGCAGGGTGGGCCTTGGACCTAAACCTTACACATACACTTATATTAACTTTCAGCCATTGTCTATACTATATTTTGACAGACTCTGTGTCACCATATAAATGGGTTACTATTAATATGACCCATTTATGCACTGAAGCAGGGCACTGGTTGATAAATGAAAAAATAAAATTACAAATCTAGCATGAGAAATGTGCCATTTCCAAAACACTAAAACATGCTGCCATGTTTTGCCAGTTTAAAATTCATAATCAAAGACTGATGACAGCCTAAGGAAGAGAATGGTGTAGCCTGTAAGTTAAAACCAACACGTTCTCACTCCAAAACGTAAATTACAGCAACTTGATCAAGGGCCCTATGCTTTTATATTGGCACTCCAGGTACCCCTCTGGCATCAGTTTTGGAAGCTCAGGGACGACATGTCAATTTTTGCTCATTACGTGTATAGTGTCTCTTCGAGATAAACCCCTCGTGATCATAGGAAACATAGGTTTGGCAGTTATTTTAGGTTTAGGTAACAAAGTTACTTGGTGGGTTAGAAAAAAATCATGGTTTGGGTTATACTAAAAAATAGCAACTAAACGCCAGACAGTAAGCAGCAGACTCCCAAAAGAAAATGCAGAAAAAAACCCACAAATACAGCAAAGCAAAACACCCAATGAGAGTGAATCTGGGGGAGGGCTTTTACTTTTACTTTCACTGGTGAGTGTGTTTACAAACAGTAACTGACAATTCTGCAAAGTATACCTTTGAGTCGGTTAATGACATGTCAGGCGACACTGACTACATAACATATAAAAGAAATCGTTTGACAGGGAACATGAACACCAGTCTTCTAGGTGAAAGTCCTGTGTTTGTTTGATCCATCCACCACCCTGACCTCCTGCCCTTTCTCGCTCTTTATAGACCCATTTAGGGCCAACGTCACAATGACATCAGTTTGTTAGCTGGAGGCAAAACACGACTCGCCACCACAGGGCTGTAGGCTACTTCGGAGTCTTCAAATGTTGTGCTGTTGTGTTATTGGGTGCCAAGATAGAAGGAGTCATGGCTCAGAACTTAAATTCTATCACATACCAGCTGCCACTGCCCATCAACAAAAACAAGACAACAATGGTTTTATGTGATAAGACGAAAGGATGGGACAGAGGTGATCATCAACAATTCTCGCATGTGCAGTGGGCACTTTATATGAGGTTAAGGAAAAAGTATTTACTGTTGTAGGGATGAATAATGTTATGTCTATTAAGTGTTATCGTGTCCACCTAATCAGAAATTGGGGAGGTATTAGGAGGAATACTGAATACTCCATAACAGCTAACCTTTTAGCGCATTTGCTAATGTTAGCTTTTATAGCAAAACAAGGGGTCTATAAAGGGGTCTATACCAAGTCATTGCCGTGGATGGGTTTACACTTGAGTAAGCCGAAAGACCTGGACCTGTAATACACAGGCTAAATGGTGTCTTGTGTGTCGGAATCAGACGCTGAAGGCCGCTGACCAAGCTGCCATATTTAAAGCCCTGGGAATGAGAACAGGCTGGTGAAAACTGCGGTCTGAAGTAGATGTCTGATTGCCCTTTGCAGCCACAACAAGTAGAGGAGTTTATACAACATATCACTTTGTCTTTTGTCCTCAAATTCAAGGAGTGTTGGCTTTCATACTAAATGGCATCACAAAGTGTTGCTTACTCATTGTTAACAGTCAAGAAGCGGATGCTGAAGAGGCGGTAAGTGACTGAGAGCTGAGAGGTTGAAGGACAACAAAGATGTGACGAAGGGAGGGGTGAGGAAGAGAAACATAACACACACTGATGCTGTGTAGGTGTAGACTTCACCTACAGTAAACTGTTAGAGCTTCCTACAATAATTATATATTTTTTCACACTTTCTGTGTTGCTGAATTTCTGTATTCAACAGTAGATATCAGCTTATCAATCTGAGTCACACTAGTGGCACATACCGTCCAAATACCATTCTTTAGCCAAGAATGTGAAACACTACAACAATTCATAGTCGATACCTGCCTTTCTGCTCAGATGTAAACATTAGCACATGGCTTGTAGGACATCCTGTCAAACCATCCACCTGCAGATATTTACTGAGGGCGGAATATCAAACTAAGAGTTACTGATTAATCACAAACGATCATTAAGTTATTGACAACTTCACTGGAACATTACAGATTAACTGCATAACACACACGCTTAGACAAACAGAGAAGGATAGTCATGTGGTTCTGTTTATCTTATTTCAGCGTGAGAGAATGACCTTTATTACACTGTATTTTTATTAGGCTACATATGTTATGATATCCCAGCCATTTGCAAAACAATTAATACTACACTGCAGATCTCAAATTTCTTTAAATCATCTTGACTTTAAAAGATATTTATAATGTTAAAGCATGTTTTAAGAACAGTACTTGAATGTGCAACAAAGAGTAGTGGAAGAAGAACTTGGGTACTTAAGCAAAAGCAGTAAAAGCACCATTATACTGTAAGTAAACATACTGCATTTAAAATTTCCGATAAATAAAAGAACTGAAGTAAATCAACAAAATGTATTGAAGAGCAAAAGAACTAAATATGCAGCATAATCCCTTTCAGACTGTCATATTGTATTTAATACATTATTGGTTTATCATTACAGAAGCATTTCTTTATAAGTGTGGTATTAAGATCTATAACAAGGCATCATGTTTTAAAAGATGATCATTTCTCATGACATTTTATAGAGAAAATGTACTGTATGACGTAACATAAAATTTAAATACTAGAACAGGAGAAAAAACAAACAAACCTCAAAATCATACAGAAGTACAATACCTGAGTAATTATATAGTTAATTACTTTTCACTGGTGGCAACAATGGACAAAATTATGCTTTTTTTATTGCAAGCATGTTGAATTTGCTTCTTTATTTATGTCTTTAACCGTATTGTGGACTCCCATACATCGCCTGCTCAAAAACTTTATTCCAATTGAATCTGTAGATAATAATTTTGTTTATGAAACAGTTAATTCTGTCTGAGCATTATGATGAACAGAAGGCATTCCGTGAGTGCTGATATACAGTATAACAGCACTGGGCTTTTTAACAATGTATGCGTCACTCTGCTTTACATGTGTACACAGATGTAGCCTACACAATACAAAGTAACTGGGCTGTTGTGAAGTGTAGATCTACACAGGGTAGCAAGCTAGTGTGCATGAGTGTTTTATGTGTTGCTTGGCAACAGTCCAGTCCCAGTCCAGTTGCTGAACTATTTGTGCTGGCAGAGTCAAATAAGTCATTAAATAAACCAACTAATCATAACCTGTTGCCATTATTTATTGTTGATGAATAGCTGTTGTAGAGCTGTTATATAAAAGCAATATGACGTATTGCTTAAACATGGTGCCCTCATCTTTGTTCATAGTGGCCAGCATTGCTACCACTAATGATCCAGATCTGCGTACTCCCAAAAAGTTACAAGATGTACATTAATTTTTTGTGAAGATACTACTTAAGTTACTGGTATAAACAACCTTAACTTACACTTTGTTACATTATGAATCCTGCAAATGCCTTTGTGCACTAAGACTGAAAAAGTAAAAGACTGAAAACTAAAAGTCCATGAATTTAGCAGCTGGGAGCCATACTCTGCTGGCACATGTGCAGCTTATCAAAACCATCTTTAACGTTGCATAACTTTGTTGCAGTCAGTGACATAGCAGATCCTTTTTCGTCATTGCCTATGGCTGAAATCATGCTTGATCCAGATTGTAGGAACCAACAAATGATCTCAGACGTGTGTAACAGGTGACCCAAAGTCCTATTTAGGTCAAAGATAATCCAACAGAGAACTGCTTGTTTACACCACTTTAACAAAGAGGTGTGAAATACTGTTTTCTATATTACGACAACTGCTTTAAAGGAATAAACCCTGTTTGGGGGGTTGTTGGTCAGTTGTCTGCTGTTAATCCCGCAAGTCCATTGTATTGACCTCTTTCCATCCCAGGTGTAAAATAGACCATGATTAGGTGTTCTGAACCCATCAATATGGCTTTATGTAAATATTGTTAGTGAAAGAAGTACACCAAAATCATCTCTAGTAGGTCATCAGTAGTATAACATGTGTACACTTTAGCATATTACGCAAATAAACTGAACTTAAACATTTTTATGTGACGAAATAAGTTGCTGTGATGAACATATGCAAGCATCCTTTCCTGTTTTTATACAGAGCTGATGGGTAATGGCAGACAGCAGATGAATGCGAACACTTACAAGATACTAACAGGAATAATAAAAATGAAAAATACTTTAAATAGGTGTTTCAACAATACAAATAAACCCCTACAAGGAAAATCAGTTGACACTCTAGGGACTAGGCTGACTTTGTGATTAGCCAGTCAATATAAGAAGTTTTACAACAACACTACACAATTTAATATCCAATATGCAAAGGAAATTTAAAATTTTGGAAATTAACTGTCAACTGAACATGAATATTCTCCTTCATCAGGAACCATTTCACGCAACCTTCTCGAGCTCTCTGGCTCAGCCAGCCCAAGCATGGATCTCTATGTTAACGGATATAGCTAGCATGCAACGGTTCAAGCGATATCTTACAAATTAGTGCCCTGCAAATGACATTATGTACTTAAAGTAAAGTTACATAGGTTAGATTAAGGAAAAGAAAAAGGACAAGGTAAAGGGTTAGGTGTTAGGGTTAGGGTTAGGGCAGGGGTTGGCAAACTCTACTATCAAAAGCCATTTTTGACCAAAAATAGTTACAAAAAAAAAAAGTGTGTGGAGCCGCAAAACATATTTGAGGCTTTCAATGAAGGTAGTAGCTCAGTCCATAGGGACTTGGCTTGGGAACCGGAGAGTTGTCGGTTCAAGTCCCCGACCGGACCAAAAGTATGGAGTGTGGACTGATGGCTAGAGAGGTGCCAGTTCACCTCCTGGGCAAGGTTGAGCAAGGTACTGAACCCCCCAACTGCTCGGGGCAACTGTCCATGGGCAGGCCTCTCACCCTGTCATCTCTCCATTTGATGCATGTATAGGTCCTGTTTGTGCATGTGTGTGGGTATTTCAGGCCTGTTTATATATGTATGTGAAAACAACAGAGTGAAAACTTATGTGGGATTAATAAAGTATATAAAATTAAAAAAAAAAAAAATTAAAAGTGTATTAAAGCTGCAGTGGGTAGAAAGCCAGAAAATGGTTGATTTCTGAGTCTCATCTCAGATAGGTTTCGTTTCTCTCCGCCCTGAGCCCCTCCTACCAGACGAGCACGCGCACACAGCATTTTTTCGACTGAGTCGCTATCGAGCCGCTGCTAAGCCGCTGCTCGATTTCACGGTCCACTGAGGACAATTTCGAATAATGTCCGAGTCACAGGTAAGAAAAACTGAATGTCGCTTGCTGTCTCCTTCTGCCGGGGGCACGAGAACGCGCAAACTGCAGTACAACAGCCAATAGGACTGAGCTGGCCTGTGATTGGTTGATGCCTGGCGGCCCACGGCTGTTTCTTTAGAGGCTGAATACAGAGCCATGCTGAGGCGCAGAAACCTATTGCCTGTCTCAGGCCACTTGACTTACATTATGCTTGAAGGATATTATGGCATTTTTTCTCAATTATACTAAAACAATGTTGCCTACTGGAACTTTAAGTCTAAATTAGTCCATACTAACAGTCTAAAAGAGCTATCATAAATATGTTTTACCACAAGGTAACTACTCTGCAGGGCACTTTTTCTGATTATATGGTACTTAAACTTTGCAGAGCTGCAGTGAAAACAAACCAATCTGTTCATGCACTACAAAATTCTTTATTTTATTCTGAGACTTTTACATTTTTTGGGTGTGGCATCCATAGCTAACTTGCTAGGAAGACTCAAGACCAGCCACTGCTATCAAGGTTGCACATTTTTACAATTGTAGAATTTATTTTGGCTTACAACATTGATATGTTGAAATTAAAATGTTCAAAAAATAATTCATTTCCATATATTTGTTTTTTTTTTTGTCAAGGCCTAAAGAGGCTTAAGAGCCACACGTGGCTCCAGAGCTGCAGGTTGCCTACCCATAACCATTAGGGGTTAGCTGAGAGACAACACCATGTAAATTTCCTATAAATGTAAGCCTTATTATTAAATACTGTATTTGAATCATGTCACTGACATGCTTTTTATATGATTATAATTATTAGTTTTGTTCTTTTTAAGTTTTAAGATTTAAAAAAAACCATGTATATTTTAAGGGTCCTAGGAGATCACACTCTTTCTAATTTATTATTTCATTTTCTAAGTCTACAGCTACATCTGTACATATGTTTGCATGCCAAACTCTTAACAATGAGCAGGAAGGCAAATAATAGATGTCCTCTGCATATAAGGCCATTTCTCCAAACACCTGAAGCAGGCCTTAAAAATTACTTCTTTTTTTTTTACAAACAGCACAATAGAAACCAAGAATGAAACATTTGTTATACCACAGCTCTCTGTGCTGATTATAGCAGAGGTGTACAATGACACATATATTTCAATTCTCTGCCTGGAAAAAACAGCACAGATAGAAAGACATGCAGTCGAAGAGTTTATTTTTTTAATGTTTTCCACAAAAATCATTTTACACTGGGAATAATAACCACAGCTGCATCACTTAAAATGTTCCAATCCATGAAAGTATAATCACTCTATTAAGCAAGGACTATGTATTCATCATCCTTTCACGCAAGGTTTCTATTTTGTTTTCGTCATCATCATTATGATTTTGTCAAAGCAGCACTCTCTGAGATGGAGGACACGCTGTCTTGTTGTGGAATAAGGCTCTAATATCGACCTGTGGATCTACAAAAACATCCAGCATGAACAGAGCTTGCAGAGTGACACAGCGAGATGTTTGACGGTCGGCACATGCACCACAACAAGGCAATTAAGTCCTTCAAACCCCTTGAGTCATCGCCCACCCGCGGTACATCAAATCCATCTTCAGACCTGGCGGGTTTACATGGCTGTAAGATGCTTGTTATAGCCTATTGTTTCTGTTTGAGTGATGTTGTGCGTCACTGGATTCAACCTCCACACACACACACACACACACATACACACGCACACACACTCCAAACTCACATCAGAAGAACAAGGACCTTTGATGAAAGCGTCTTATGTCATCTGTAATTGAATCTTCACTCCTGCGTCTTGTCTGCTCCGATCTAAAGCCTTTGTCAGAGCGCATTATCCTCACACGCAAGAAGCACAAATCATCTGTTTCTCATAAAAAGCTCCTCGTCATACAAGACTCATTTGTCTCGTCCCTGCTGGCTGCTCGCTGCTGTTGATCCAGGAACAAATTGCCATGAAAATCCTGTAGGAGCTACGCAGAGTGGGGATCTTCTGCACAGATAAGTAGATGAGAAAGTTATGGAAAAAAACAAAAATGTGTCTGCCTGATAACCACCAGTAACAGAGTTTTTACAACATCTGCAGGCCAAGTCATTAGCATGGTGTGGAGCCTGGCAGGTGTTAGGAGAAATGCATTTTAATTCTCAAGTTCACAAATAAGTAATTTTTAAGTAAGTAAGTAAGTTTTTACATCACTTGAATGTTTGTCCTTCACTGTGCAGAGTGACGTAAGTGCAGAGTTTGACGCTGGACGGTTGTTTTCACATTCAGCTGTTGAAGAGGCAGTTACTGATTTAACACATGCATATGAGTATAATTTGTGACATCAGTAGTTTGGAAGCCAGTCCAGCATGCAACTCACAGAAGAGGAAAATAATTTGAGGGTCCTCTAACTGAACTAGCTTTTTCTGGAGCTTTCAACTGCATCCTGCATTATATTGATATAAATATAAAATGATTTTCTTGACTTGGAAACTTCACATTATTTTGTCAAATACTGACACATTGCTTGTTAAAAACAAACAATTGTTTGTTAAAAACAAACAATATTGTTGAAAATCGTGCTCTGCTGTGTTTCCATTACTTTATATATGTTAACAGTTCTTAATGTTACATGCATTCTTGGAAATTCACATTCACATCTCAGTGCAGTTCACGTCTCAGACTTGACTCAATTATGTTAGATTTGTGCAGCGCCTATAGGAGATGTAAGTCTCAAAACTGCAATACCATCTTTATTATGAGATCTGATAAGTGCTGTGAGCAGACTCTTTATGAGAGCATGTGCAGATGTTAAAAGACCAGAAACTAACCCAGTGTCTTGAACTCATGCTGACTGGCATTTTGATTCTCAATCTGCTCAAATCAAGCAGTCAAAGTGCCATCTACATATCATCAGCAGCAAAATGTTAAATTTAGATGCCAGACGTTGTCTCAAGTCTGGACTGAGACAGGCAAACACATGCAGTAGTCATCAGGGTACACAGACATAGCATGGACAGACAGCACGGCTGCACTAAAATTAGATTCATGAGCAATTTTCATGTGTTTTTTGTTTGTGTGTACATGTGTTAGTTGTGTGTTTTGTACCAATGCACACATTCAGATTTGTCTTTGCGTGAGAGAGGGAGACAGAAAACAAAGGAAAAAAACAGTATCATTAAGAGTTCAGGCTCAAAGTGTACTTCTGTTTTTCCACTGTACATTAGATTTTTACCAACGTCAACCATCTCAGAGATATACATGACACAGTTTACCTAGCTTAAAATTTCCTGCAGTCTCAACTTAAAAAAAATGTCCATAATGTACAGAGGCTGAGAACAGCTGTGATTGCAATCTTTTTTATTTTATGTTGTTATTTCAGGCTCACAATTTCATTATCTAATTTTCTCTTAATAATTAAAATAACATGTCCTGAGATACTGCTTGTGTTTTACAGTTCAAAGAAGGACCCAAATGCAGGACACAGTGTGACACTAGGAACACAGGCACCAAAAACAGATGAGCTCACAGCTGACGGAGAGAAAGCACACAAGTACAAGTACACAGACTAAACACACAAGGAACAAATTAACTAATGAAATTCAGGTATGAAAAAGACAAAGGCAGGAAGTAACACAAGACATGACATAAGTTTTACATAACTCTCCTTATGTTTTATATAACAGCACATTGTACTTCCTGTAGTGTTGTGTTATGGTGGAACAAGCTGTATGTTGACTCAACTAGAAATGACGAGCTGTGTGAAGCCCCAGTGGCCTAATGGATAAGGCACTGGCCTCCTAAGCCAGGGATTGTGGGTTCGAGTCCCATCTGGGGTGATTGACAGTGGAATGTGGTGAAAGCATACAGAGCCAGTGGGCCGTGGCTAAAGCCATCCTCTGTTGACAGTGTTTTACTGGCAGCTGGGTGGTCTCGTCCACTGCCTCTGACTGACACACTGACCTCGATAAAGCCACATTTATAATCACTCTGGATGGGTCAATAGTGTAGTCCATTAAGAGTTAATGATCCTCATCCTGGTGCCTGTATCACTAAGTTAGTATTCCTATGAGATGAGATGAAACACTGATATACATGCAGGAAATTTTGTGACAAAAAGTGACATTATCACTGTATGTTCCTGGAGTTTACTGTCCTTATTCTAAGACACATCAGCATCTACTACCCTGCCAGCATCCTGTAGGAATGATGACTTTTCAGTGATGTGATTGGTCAGTGTTTGGGCTGTTAAATCTTCTCAAGTTCACCTGCTACAGAGCAGGGTAACAGTGCGGCATAGGTTGTCATGGTGATCTACCCCTTTGTGATAAAGGAAAAGTGGCTACCCCACTAACCTCACTAATGCATCACACAAATGATGCTTGTCAACTTGTACCAGGGTGTTAGTCATAGCGTGCTCACTTCAGGGATGTACTGAAGTACCATCTTTGAGCTAAAGTCAGCACACCATAGATTTCTTTCTGAAAAACTTGTCTTTTATCGTGCAAACTGTACATTTGCAGTGAAAACGGAAGTGCATTCTGGAAACAGACAATGCATGTAACAGGCTAAAGGTGACACGGCTTCCTAACACAGCAACAACCTATGACCATATGTTGATACGTGACAAGGTTGGAGTGAGAATGTGTTGCCATGACAGATATATAATGGGTTCTTTAACATACAAAAAAATTTTTTGTCTAAATAAATGATAAATGTAACTAATGATCTTGAAAGCATGACTGCATTTTTTTGTCAAAAACAAGATATTCATTCCATCATCTCGAGAAAACTACTCTTTCATTGCAAGATAAGAAGCTAATTAACTTGTGATATTAGGATAACAGGTAAAATTCTTGGCTTCCATACAAATGTGACAATCAAGTAAGTCATGCGTGTTTGTTATTTCCTTGTGGTGTTTCTGTTTCCCTCTGTAGGACACATGAATGACAGGAGAAGGGGTGTAATGCATTGCAACTCTGATATTAAGATGTTTACTGCAGCAGTGAAATCATGAGAAAACACATTCTCTTCTGTGATAGGTTATCCTGCTCTGTCTGTTTCATTCTGAATAAAAAGCAAATCATAGCAAACATATTCTTCATTAGCATAACTGGGAGGTTCAGTGGACAAAAATATTGGTGCAAACTTAAGAAACACACTAATGTGACCTTGATGACTTCCTGTGGCTCAGTTACATCTTAACCAGAGTCAGCCTGATCATGTGCTGCTGTGTCCGGAGGAGGATGTGGGTGGCTGCTGCTGGAATGCAACCAGTCAATCAATAGCCATCTTTGGTATACACGAATCAACACTCACGCACGTCCACAAAACAGGCTCACGTGCATCAAAGTGTAGGTTGAACCTGGATAGGATATAACTGCACCTAAATATACATACATGCATACGTTGCATGCATGCTGACTTGTGCAGGGCATACTTCCTGTTTGCAGTTTAACCAGTGACTTAACACTAAGTACTGGCGAAATCTCTGCTTTGGAGGTGCAAGGTTTAATCTGCGTCTGGAGAGTGTCCCTGACATACTGAGCATGGGAAGTATGATGCATAATTACCAAACTCTTTGTTGAGAAGTTTGAATATAAACCAGTCTCTAACAGGATATTTAATAACTTGCCTTGCTTTGATTTATCTCCTGATACTGCAAATCAGTTTAATCATGCATCTATTGTTTTAAGACATGCACCGCTGCAAATAACAGTTTTTTACATTATCAATTTATCCACCAATAACTTTGTATATTGATCACTCTTGTCTTTAAAATGTCAGAAAACATTCTCACTCCCAACTTATCAAATACCCACGTGGCCCTACTCAGCAAACTATGATGCTCTAGGAATCCCTCCAGCATCAGATTTGGACAGTGTGTCAGTGTATGCATGCATAGTGTCTTTTCCTTTTCAAATAAACTTTTGTTTTCACTGGAAATAAAGAGTTTCTGCTATTTCAATGCATAATAAACTTAACGTAGAACATAGTAGGGCTGAGCAATATGAGACTATATATAGACTATATATAGATTTGATATCGTATCGTGATATGGCATAAATTGTGTTTTTTTTCCCCTCCATTTTAAAGGCTGCATTACAGTAAAGTGATGTAAATTGATCAACTTACCAGACTTTTTATTTGTTTTAATGCTTACCTTATCCCAGTTAATCATTATAGCCACATTATTGATGAATATTAATAAAAAAATCTCAATGTATTAACAACAACAATAGTCATCCCTACAACTTTGTCGCATCTGAGAGGGTATTTATTAAGCAATATTTTCATGTTTGATTTTGTCTCCCAGTCCTCACATCAATGAAATGCTTTTGAAAAGATTTAAAAATATCGAGAAATATATCATGTATCGAGATACAGCTGAAAAATATCGTGATAATTTTCAGGATGTGTCGCTCAGCCCTAGAACATAGGTAAAAAACTTCATTGTAAGATTTTCTTCCAAAGAAAGATCTGACCCTGACATTGACATCCTCACTTTTTGCCTCACTACATGTTGTGTACACAGCTCTTTACACTGGTAGTGAAGAATGGCATTGGACATAAACCATGTAGTGCATATTTTTCTTATAAGGACCTGGGGTTGTTGCATTAAACTACATTCATTTGGATCGCATAAAATGGCAGTGGATCGCATAAAATGGCGCCTGAGTGAGCATTATATCACTGTAATAGAGGCCTGTCCTATCAATTTGATCAGAGCATGTCTGAGCCATGTCTGAGTCTGCTGCGGTGTTCTGCTGAAACATAAATACATTACAGATTAAGACTGCTGCTGCCAGAGACTGGGCTACTCATCATCCCATATCAGTAAATCATTTTGTGTAAGAGGTGACAGTTTGGTGTAACAACAATCTGTGTTGTGTAAGAAGCATCTACAGTCTGTCAGACTGCAAATAAAGGTCTCTCCTTCCTCTGCTGCAAAATCTGCAAATATCAGAAGGACAAAATTACCCAAATGTCCATTTCTTACAAAAATATCCATGCCGACTCATTAAGCTGGATAGCTCATTCATACAGTAGTTTCTTGTTACATAACATGATTCAACACCCTGAGGGCTTAAAGGTTACCAAACATTCCTGGTTAGTTTTTATTCAATAATGTCGCAGTGACAAATTAAGGTTGTACAGTTTTCCAGTTGACCTGTCTTTTATAGGAAGATTTAATTTGAGGAAGTTGCCAATGAATACAAGAGAGCAAGGTTCCTGTCTCAGAGGAAAATGCTGGATAGTAAATGTCACTATTGTGAAATCAGATCCAGGTTGAGAGGCTAAAGTTTAGTCTCTCTAAATATAATTTAATAAAGGGTACTTTATTAAATTAGAGATTTAAGTGTTTTATTTTCTGCGGGAGAGATTTTCCCAGTATGCAGAGGCATTTCTTGGTAAAGTCATTATTCATTGACATTCAACAGCGATGTACAAATTTCTGTGCTCAACACAGCAAAAATTAGACCTGAATGTAATTCTGTTTATTATGTTAAAGCAAAACATATTGCCAGGCTGCAGAAATAATGCATTGTAAACAATCTGATTTTTTTGCTGTAAAGGAATAAAACGAGAAAAAAGGTTATATTTCCATCCACCTGCCTTAAGCAATTTGTGTATTAATAACAATCTGACATTCCATCTGTGGGTCCTCATAAGGTTTTATTTGATTATTATGACATGTAAACACCTGCTGTATTTGCTGTGTTTAAGTGGTTTGCTCATACAGCCTTTTGTTAGAAAGCTATGCTTCTTGCGGTTTGATTGATGTGGACCATTGCAAGTTACAACCACCACAGCAGGTTCAATAAACACTTTTGTCAGACAAACAAACAGCTATAACTCACCTATGAAGTGTTATAATATTCCACAGATTGATAATATTCTCACAAGTCCTCATACAATCTTTATAAACAAGTCAATCTAAATCCAGCCAAATATTTCAATCAAACACATTACTTCACCCAAACGGTCATATTTCCCTTCTTACTGTATGCAGTAACACCCATTACATATATATAGGCTGATTCCTTACTATAAAAATGTAGCTGAACTGACCTTTTAATTGACACCTCACTTAAGCCAATAGGAGCCTCCATGCTGTCACTATAGGCTGTAGCCGATGAAAGCCTGTGTTGAAGGGCCTCCCTGGGCCAATCAGTCTCCAGTGACTGGTCCGATGGCTTATGGGTTTTGTAGCCAGTGAAATTCCTGACCTCAAGTGCAGTTTTGAACAGGTTACTGGCACCATAGACTGTTCTAAATGTACATACAGTAAGTGATAAACAAATGGCGCCTCTGATGTAGTAAGGTTTAAAAAGCTGCTCTTTTTTTATCATATTAGGTTGTCTAGAAGTTTTTTACATACAGTAGGCTCCTAAATAGACATTTCTGCTTTTGTTGCTTTGTTTTTCACTCATATTCACACATTCAGTTAATCTTTTTTTAAAGTGCCTGGACAAGACCTTAAAAAACACGTAAATTGTTAATTTTCTGTGATATTGTTATCTACATTGAACTTGAAGTGAGGCTTCGTGATATGGTCGTCTTTTTTTCAGCTAATGCCTCCCAGTTCAGTCATCTGCAGCATGATTTTTTTTACAAGAAAATATTCAAGCAAAGATAAAGAAAAAACTCATTTTATTTCAGTCTTTAAAACTTACATCTCTCAGTGACAGCAGCACTTACTCTGAAAAATTCTTTTCCAAATGAGACCATGCATGTACATGTACTAAAAATGGAACAAGAGTAGCTTTCGGTTTACTTTGCCTTGGATAGGCAATTTAGGTGGATTTAAGTGAATTTTACAGGAGTGGTGAGAGGTATTGAAGAAACTAAAGTGGAACTTCCAGAAATGAATGGTAAATTGACCAAATTTATGTAGTTTTTTTTTCTAGTCTTAGCAGCCAGTCAGAGTGCTTTACATCACAGGCACCATTCACTCCATTCACACACACATTGATACACTGGTGGCTGAGGCTGCCACACAAGCTGCCACCTGCTATTAGATAACATCCACACACACTCACCCAACAATGGCACAACCACGAGTACCATTTGTGGTTTAGTGTCTTGCCGAAGGACACTTTGACATGTAGACTGCAGGGGTCAGGGACCTTTTTCAATCAACACCTGCCACTAACCCTCCAGCGGGGTCTGAGGGAAATTAGAAACTTAACAGCTAAACTGACACTGTGGAAACAAACATCTTAGATCAGGGTTCTTAAAGTTTTGATGACTGAGTGCCATTTTAGGGAGTCAGCATATAATTGAGGGTCACAGAGAAAAAGATCCCCACAGGAAAATGTTCCTAATGACATATACTCTGACTTTTTTAATGACTTTTTAAAATGACATACAAAAACTAAAACAATTGCAAGTGATTGGACCTACCCACAACAGTCAAGCAATGGCCCCTGCTGGGGTGCGGCACACACAGAACTGCAGTACACCATAATACTAGCAGCAGCAGTATAATTTTGGACTGTGTTGCATGGTTGCCTTTCATAGCATACCAAAAATATTTCCTTTTTTTAATCAATATATTGGGAGGGGGGCATTTTCAGCATAACCCATTTGAATCTTCGTGGGGGTGTGTCCTTCCCTCCCAAATATATATTATAATTACTGCCCAACAGGAGTTAAAAGACAAACCTTCTGATTAGGAGACAATCGATCTACCTTGTGAGCCACAGCCTCCCTAAGATATTGAAAAAGGTTTATGGTTGGCTGAGATGAAACAGCTGGCATCCTGAAATGATTACGCCATAGTATTTTTTATTTAATATATATATTTTTTTAATTTTGGGGAAAGATATTAAAACACAGACCTAGTATTCATATCATGTGCATATAAGTTCATTCTTAATCTTAAAAACAAAAGTTTAATGAAGTAATCTTCTGTTGATGTTCACTTACTAGCTTTACCAGAGCTTTTAAACTCATCTCACAGGGGTCCCTCAGTTAAAATTATGTAGTTAGACTGTTGTATCATTATTGTTACATGCCTACGTTGCATTGTGCGCTGCCTGCCCAGCACAAAACAGCATATTAGACTTAGATTCGCCAGGTAGTTATAAACAATACGTTGCTCCCTGTCTGCTGGAAATGTAAATAGGAAACTGCTAGCTACATGCTATTGTTGTTTGTATGGCTTGTTTTAGCAACAGTATCTTCAGGTTTGAATAAAATACAGAAATCTTTACTTTTTTCTTTTAAATTGAGTGATAAAATAATGATATAAGCAGTGCATGACTATCGTTTTGCAGACATTTCCACATTTGTAAAGAAAAAAAAGCTAGCTTTTCTCTCCACATGTCTGCGTCATGTGGTGATGACTTGTAACAGCAGAGGACAAACTGTGATTCGAGAGTTTCCATTTTGGATGCCGCCGTCACCATGACGGACAACACAGACTGTTATAAATAGGGCATTAAGATAATATCATGTCATGACCAGACTGAATTAAAGTTTGGTACAAATATTAAAATACCAGTGATAACAGACCAAACTGTTCAGAGAAAAGTGGGGCTTGTTGACCTAAAAATGCAGGAGTCCACTAGATTGGTTGCTGGAAAGGGAGAACATCCAGGGTAAAGTAATTGCAGAATAACTCCTGGGATGCACAGAGCATTGCTGATAGCTCTCAGATAAAACTCTCCTCAAATTGCCAGGCTGCAGTGTGACATCTTGTCTCCACTTCAGTCTCTCCCAGAATAACTGTGACAACACCACTGCGTGCAAGAGCCCATCTCAGCTCTCTGGCTAACTTCCTGATGTTCTCAACCTTGCTGTACTGCGCTTAAGGTCAGTTACGACATCGCGTTGCATAAGCAGGATCCCACAGACCTTTAGTGTGTCATTAGTCCCCAGTATAGCAATTACATCTACATACTCTCAACCTGTGTGTCTTAAATGACGTATATCATGCCGCTGTTATTTCATTGAACAGCAGGAGGCTTGAAACATTTAATGATAGCTCATGATTATACAGTGACACTAAGTTTCTTAGAAGCGAACGTCAATTAAGTTTGAGCAGTGAAAATTAAAGTTTCTCCTGGTATACAACAGCAGAGGCCTTGTATGTGAACACTGTTCCTTTTTTCAAACAGTAGGTGTGTGTGTGCTTGTTAGAAGCATTTGACCTCTGAATGTAACTATGAAAATAATGACATTGCCCTGATGAAGGGGCCTGAAGCTCACTGAACAAGGGGCATTGTTAATGCAGTAAGTTTTTAATTTTTGAAAGACTATGAATTTAAAGAGTATTCCACCAATTTAGCATGACACTCGTATAACACTGTGAGACTTATGATGGACAGTTTTTTTTGAAGAAGGATTAAAATCGATGCAGCAGGAAAAGGGACATCGCCTTTTTTGTTTCATGCATTCTTCTCCCCTGTCCAAACCTTGTGCCAACATTATCCACAACACACTTGTCCACTGACAATGGAAAAAGGTTTGGGTGTGTTTTAGCAGACTTGTTGCCTTGAACCTCTGGTCTTAAGCAGAGTTGAGCAGCAGGCGACACAGGTTTGGTAAACTCACTTCTTTTAAACTCCACATCCCCAGATTTTTTGAACTTTTTAAAACCTGCAGTCCTCAACTGACACTGACTCACTTGACTTTACTTGAGGCAGTTTATCAGACTGCACAAATCTCCCTTTGAAGCTACAAAATCTGTGGAGCTTACTTTCAGCAATAAAGCCTTTTTTAACAGTGAGCTCCTGCGTTCCTCTCTGCATTGAATTGGGGACAATAAAAGCTCAATCAAAAATCAAGAATTTTTGATAAAGTGTAAAAACTTGCTTTCGAGTTAATTTTATGTTTAAGTGTTTTATGTTTAAGTGGGCAGCATTTCATTCTCAGAACCTGCTTAGAAACAGTATGTAGCATGGAACTGGGACACAGTCAAAAGCACAGTCTCCTTTGACCACTGGGCGAAATAGAGGACGCTGTGGGGGTCATTATTGTTGCAGAATTATTCTCAAATGTGTGTGAAGAGTTGCATAACTATATCTCAGTCTGTGTGTGTCTAAATGTGTACTGCATTTTGTGAATGTTTGTGCAGACAAATCTGTAAATGTGTACATAAATTTGTAAATGCGCACAAAAATCTGCAAACTGTGTAGACACACTGTAAATGTGTACATAGATACAATTGTAAATGTTCAGATGAATCTGTAAATGTATACATAAATGTGTAAATATGTAGACAAATCTTTGTCATCGATACATCTGTAAATGCAAACATAAATCTGTAAATGTGTGCACACTTATGGCTAAAGGTCAAGGTATTATTGCTCTATGAGCTGGAAATACAGACAAATCATCATTAATGACTCAGACAGGCCTCTCAATTTGCTGTCTTTCAACACGTGACCTTTGGTATACCTCTGCTGTGGCAGAGGTCTGCAAAAGCTTGGGGTGTTTGGTCTTTAAGGCTGTGCCAACACTACGTCGCAGTAACCATACAGCCTACAAGCCCCAGTCAGCGGTAGCACCTACTGATTTTAAGCCTGACATTGCTGGGCTGGGTAGTGGTTATGGCCATAGCCTAGGGCTGCCCCCAGCTAAGAATATTCCTAGTTGACCAACAGTCATCGTTTAGAGCCATTAGTCGACTAGTCACCCACATGTTTATGATATTAATTTAATTATTGAATCATATATTTTGGGCGGGGCAAAACAATGGTTTGAGTTCAAGGTCTGAGAAAGATTAGTATCAGTAACATTGTTAACACTGTGCTACATTACAGAGAAATACAAAACCATACTAATGAACCTTCATTAATATAGGCCTATATTTTATCTACAAGTGCACGTCACACACTGAGCGAGCCGCCTGTTTATGATGCTGTCAAAGCAGTAATGATTGTGCTAAGTGGCTAATGGGCATGTAGCTACTTATATGTTTGAGATGATGTGTCATGTTTGTAGTCGATGAATGATAGGCAATGTTTGCCTGCAGAGTTTACATATCACCTTGGGTTTGTCCTTCACCTTCTCAAAATGATCCCACACTTTGGATTGAACCAGGAACCCTCTTGCTGTGAGGCGAGAGTGCTAACCGCCACACCACTGTGCCGCCCTAAAATGATGAACTTTTCTGTATTTATCAGATTGAATATTTGCAGAGGAAGGGAAAGACATCTGTCGGCTGTCATTGATTCGTAATGTGACTCCTGGCTGACTGCTGAGCGTGGCTTCTTCCTGTGTTTGTACTTTCAAACTGAATTCCTACATGGTCCAGTCATATAGGTTTGGATTTATTTTGAAGAGGTGCAGCTGACTGACCTTTCTGGTTGACTAACGTTTGGTCGGGGCAGCCCTAAAATAGACATGCATTGCATTATTTACTGTAGATGCTGCATACGTCAAAATGATTGCCACATTGAACCCACCAAGACTGTAAACAGGGGGGCTGTGCTTTTTCTGGATAAAAGCACTTTAATATTTACATTTCTCAACTGATGTCACTGAGTTGTTTTTATATTCAGTGGTTTATGATCTAGCTACATGACGTAGAAATAAACAGTTTGTGTGCAGTTAATATATTTATTACTCTTTATACATTCATCTATTTATGTGACAGTTTAACCTGACCCTATAGTGGTTTCAAATTGTAATTAAAGGAAGTTATTTTAAGTAAAGTCTGACTTTCTGTAATGTATTTCTATAATGCCTGGATTACGTAGCAGATTTTGTCATCGAGCTGTTTTAAGATAACTATTTGCCGAGACATTCTGAAGGAGAATTCCTGCTCTGTGACCCATCCTCTCATTGTACTGCTGTGTACTCTTTGGTACACGCTGTACTTATTCGCTCTGTGACACTGGCCTTCCTCTGTCCCCTCTGACGCTGGTACACAGTGATGCCTTTGCCATATGGGATCATAATGGTGATGATAAAAAAACATATGCACTGACTGGTTAACAATGAATTCCTGGGTGTCAACCTTGCACATCGTGATCTCATTAATGATGTTTTTGTGTTTTCTCTGAGTGTCCCTTAGATGGACGATCAACAAGAGAAAAAGAAATGATGCTTCTCAGCTATAAGAGACAATGATGCATAACAATAAACAGCATAATTATGTATTTTTATAATGAATGCAACAAGCAGTAGAGCACACGGCGTTACTGATTAGTAAAAGGGCAGTGTTACAGTACACTGCTGTGTCCCTGACTCCTTACACACTTTCTCTCTCTCACACACGCGCAGGATAATGCAAGATGTTCTGTGTGTGTGCGTGTGAATTTACAGGATACAGTATACAGGATTATTGCTGATAGCGAGGAGCTGACACATTGCAGAGAGGAGGAAAGAACTGGACACTGTGTTTCTGGTTCATCTCAGGGGGGAAATGTTGATCTTCTAAAAGCAGGTGAAATAACATAGAATTAAAATCCTGATGAGAACAAACTGTGTGGTTTGTTTGGAGGCTGCAGGGTGTAATAATTCTCCAGTGTTTGTTTTTCATTTGTACAGCCTCTTATTAAAGGGACAGTTGCGATTTTTTGAAGGGGGTTGCATAGATTACAGTATATTACAAACAGCAGATGTGAGTTTGAACACCCCCAGTTTGGAGAAGCAGGATGGAGACTGACATGGAACCTTGGCAATGTACGACTGTGGAGGAGTTAGGAATAAAACATATTTTTCTCCATGAAGTCTGGTGGCTTTGATGAGAGCATACATGGGGAACTGAGGTGATTAATGGCTCCCCCGTCCAAACGAGCTGTCAGATAGACAGGTAAAGCTGTGAGTTTACTCTCAGTATAGCATGCACTTAAACTGATATTCATGTTTTTGGGTGGGACTTTTTTTTAGATGTTAAAATATGTTTCGTTGCTGACCCCAACCTACAGCAGTACATTTCTCAGCTTCATTTCTCCAGCCTGCTTCGCTAGACTGTGGATGTGCCGACTGCAGCTTGCCTAGGGCACCAAATTTGCTGGATCGGCACTCATGAGAGGACTCAGGGACAGAAATTTTAATGGGTGTTAAAGAGGCATAATCTGCAAAATTATACTACATCATGTGCTTTCAGAAGCAGAATCCGGTTTAGTGCTGAGTGGGTTTTCCCATACAAGGAGTTTGCTTTGATTAGTGGTGCATACCATAAACATATTAAGACATAATATGATTAAACAAATGAATTTATATTATGGGTATTGGGGGGGATTTCCAGGTCCACTTCATTCATGTGAATGAATGAAGTCATTCATGTGAATGCATTAAGGCTTAGGATTTGGGTTACTTTTCCAAACGTGGAGTCACAGTGGTGCAAACAGATCCGATGTCTAACCCCTATATCAATATTTTGTTTTCATATTCTGGTTTCATATCCGTCAAGCCACAAAGACCTGCTTTCATAGAAGAATTAAGCCATTTCCTCTGTGCTGTATCTGCTTATTTGATGAACGTTATCTCTGCTTGGATCCAGGTGCACACACATACTGTTATTAAATTATGCAGGACAGCAATGGAGACAATTGCCTGGTGGTCTTATGGATGCCTCAATCATTGCGGTTTTTAAAGCCAAACTGAAAACCTTATTATTCTCAAGTGCTTTTAACTTTTTATTAATAAAACCTAAGATCTTAGTATCATTATTTATTCTTAGATCTCTCTCCCTTTTAATTGTATTAACTTTTTTGTATTGTTTTGTTTAAACATCTCTGTACATCACCTTGAAGCTACTTCTATATATGAAATGTTCTTAATAAATAAAACTGCCTTGCCATAAGCATGGTTGTGAATTTTTTGGCATTTGTTCTCATGTTTTATTCTGCAATATAGCTGCACATTAACAATAGTGACGTCAGTTCAATGAGACACACATGTCTGGATGCTGAGAGATGTCTATTATCTGGCCCACTGATGCCTATTCTGCAGAAGTGCACAATGATGAGTGCCTAAGGGGTTAATACTTGGCAGCAGTATCTGTGTGTGTTCACTGCATGGGGCTTTTGGATACACATGAAGGGAATAGCAGGTGGCTTTGGGTTGTGTGTACAAAGGTTAACTGTATAGAATGAATGTAAGATAGAAGAATGAGAAACAATGCAAAATAAGTTTATCTTTTTTAATTATATTAAGATTTTGTTTGACTTCTTTGCAAAAAATGACAACAATAAATATACATTCACAATAAAAAATAGTTGAGATTGCAACGAGACATTCAAGTGTACTTAGCAATTATAAAATATGTTAAGATGTAAACAACATTATTTCCTCCTCTTAACATTGCACCTTCTGAGCCAAGAGTCTCTTTTCTCTCCCCTCTGGCATCTGTGAAAGGCATGACGTCAACAAAACACATTTTACGCATCGATGCGCGAGTCTCACAAGGTATGAAGCCACGTCACACATCGGGCTCTGATTGACAGAACAAGCAAACATTCTCAAAGGTCTGTTTTGGCGGTTCGAGCGGACTCTCGTGTCCAGTCAGTGTCCTCGGAGACGGCGCCTGCGCCAGAGCGCGCGGCGGCGGCCCCGGCGTCTCCACACCTCGCGTGTCAGTCTGAGCGCAGCCGGCCGCACAGGTCGCCTCTCAAGCTGACGCACCAGGCTCGTTCATTCAAAGACTTGTGTTCAGTTTGTGCCTCACACTCTGCTTAACTGATCACACATCTCTCTTTGTCTTTACCCTGCCCGCCTCCTATGGCCTTCTCTTTAATGTACATGAGGTCGCTGTGCACGCTGGGTCTCCGGGCGCACGGAGTGACCATCCCGTACGCTTCCCCAATGTCCTTCATCTTCTTGTTTTTCAGAGACTTTCTGTGCAGCATGTCGCAGTACTGCACGGATACTTTCCGGTGCAGGTCGGGGCTCATTTCGTGAGGTAGCTTGGCCAAGGTAAACAGAGTCTGAAACATCTTATCCACGTTCTCGTTGCGCTTGGCGGAGATCTCGAAGTACGCGCACTTCTCGTCTCCGGCCACAAGCTGCTCGATCTCGTCCTGCTGCACCTCCCGGTAAAACTCTCTGTCGCCCTTGTTTCCGCAGATGACCAGAGGCACGTCGATGTTCTCTTTGATTTTGTTTTTCAGGCACGACTTGGTCTCGAAGATCTGGCGCTTGAGCCGCTGCACCTCCTGGAAGGAGTCTCTGTTGTCCAGACTGAAGACGAGGATGAACACGTCACCTGGAGAAAGAAAAGGATGCATGGTTAACTACTTGCCTTGCTTTTTACACATGCCAAGTGTTAGAGATGCAACATGTGTGTCCTCTTATCCTACACTATCACATGCACTAGTGCGCCCTGCAGCCATGCGCTCAAAGCGCACAGTGTTTGCAGCATTTAACTGTACAGTTATCATTGCCTTCTATTTCTCTGTAACTATTCTTGCAAAAACAGAGAGATACCATGTGTAGATAAGTACCTGTCAGTATGGAGAGTCTCCTCATGGCGGGGAAAGGGTGGTTCCCTGATGTATCCAGTATGTCTAGCTGGTAAACATCTCCCTTGATGCTGTACAGTTTCCTGTGAAAGTCCTCTATGGTCGGCGTGTACTGCTCGTCGAACCTGCCGTTCAGAAAACGGGACACGATGGCAGTTTTCCCAACTTTGGTTGATCCCAAAATCACCATCCTGTAGCAGTTCTTTGCTGGGATGTCAAAATCGCTCTCGGAGGGCGACATCTTCTTAATCATGATTACACCCGGGGAGCGTGGATAGTGTGCGTAAAAGGCGGTTGAGCAGCCTTCTGTTGGCGGAGATACTCGCGTTTGCTCTGCTGTGTGTTTCTGTCTGAAATCCGGACTGGAGCTGCGTATTTATGCGCGCGGTGGATCCCTCCTCCCGGACGCGTCACAGCTCAGTGAGTAGGAACTCGGGGCTTCATTGAGCGCTGGGAAAACATGGACCAATCTTCCACTGGTGCGTCAGTCTGTCATTACTGATGAAGACGAGAGCTGAGAAACAGTGACCAGCGGACCCTTCAGAGGCAGTTGATTGTGTAACTCTGGTGATGGGACAGGGCAAGTGTGCGCAGCAGCAAAACAATAACTTCCACGGAACCTCATCAGTAAATAATTGACGCCTCTTCCGATGTTTAACCCTGTTTGGCACATTGCGTTAAACATCAGACTGACCCTTAGACATTTTCTCAACATATAAACTCCAGACAGCGGATGTGAGTTCTTCCGGACTGAGCAAATTTGTTGCAAGCCAGTTTGACACCTTGTCATCACTGATCCTGAATCATTAAATAGCCTTTAAAGTGTAGTTATTTTTTTATTTTTATTATAACAAGCAACACTAAAATCTGTTTTCTGTTTATTCTCATTCTTGCAAAAATAATACACTGAACACATATTTGCAAATGAAGATTATTTTGCAGTTGTGTATGCACTACTACTGCACACAGTTACATTCATATACTTATTCATTCATGTCCTCAGTAACTGCTGCAGCTTTATGTCACCAGGCAGAAGGAGGCTTCAGCAGCTGAGGATTGAGATGCTGCAGTTACTGAGGTGACCATAAGGGGGCACTCGGGGTACAAAGTTATCCACATGATCAGCATGATTCATTTACCTGAGGAAAAGAAGTCAGAGTGGAGTAGCTTTTTGTGTGTCTTTGTCTTTTGCTTTTTTTTAATTGTTGGAAAACCGAGGTAACGACATACAGCACATACATGGGGGGTTGATGGGAACAGAAATAAGACAGGAAACCGAACAAAACAAATTAAAAAAATAATGAGGAAGAATAATATTCTTGCTGTTATAAATATGCAAACCAGTTGTTATTGTACCAAGGGGAGTGGATTTGTAGGGCAAAAGTGTGTATGTGTATGTGTGTGCATATATTTACAACTGATAAAGAAGAAACAGAAATGTGTGTCTGTGTGTAGTCTCACATCTACCAACTGCAAGTCCTTGCCATGATCATTTATCTGTTAGGAACAAAAGAAGAGGATGTGTGTATGAAGGTGGGAAGTGGGAACAAAGCTGTTTTCCTTATTGTCAGTGGTCATAAAACTGAATGGGGTTTCTGTAAAGTGAAGAGGAGGTGGCAGTTACAGGGTTAAACTGGAGGCACGAGATAGGTTGATTAAAAAAAAAAATGTTTGCTGCTTTAATGTGACTCATTCAGGTGTGAAAAATGATTTCTGCAGTGCAAACACGGTTTGTCCGTGGCTCGGAGGAGGGAAGGAGCAGTTCACTCTACTACCACTGTCGTGAAATGGATGCAAGCTGGAACAGGGAGCAAGTGTAGTGAATGGAGAAGATGAGATGTGTGATTGGTAGGATCAATGGCAGACAGGCAGGGGACTACGGAAATGTCCCCCTCAATATTTAGAACATGTGCATTTGTCCCTGTCAAAAAAAAAAAAAATGAAAGTAGTGGTATCTTTAAATAATTAAAGACATTTAATTATTATTGGATTTAATATTTAATTATAATGGAATTATTTTCATTTGCAGTATTATATTTGGTGGTACGGCTCTGCTCTGTAAGTAAGTAAGTAAGTAAAATTTATTTATATAGCACTTTTCACAGATAAAATCACAAAGTGCTTTACAGCAGGATAAAATGCAATAAAATACAGAGACAACACAAATGAAAGCACACAACAACACAAGAAACAAGTAGCTTCACAGAGGCCCCAGAATATTGGGGCCTCTCTGCCTTTCCAAGGCCTATGTGGAAAGCCTTAAGGCAGAGAGAGCACACCTCTCTGCCCTTCCATGCGCCTACATAGAAAGCCTAAAGCAGGGAGAGCAGCATCAAAGAAAACCAGATCAATATGGGACCTTTAAGACAGACTAATGATCTCTTACAGTATAACCACAGGATCTTCACCAATTTATTCCTGCAGAGATTTCAAACTGAGCTTCAAACAACCAGCCTCCGTCCTTACAGCAACTATTTGTGAGTCCAGCTGTGCATAAACTGCAATCACTAACAAAACCAAGCTGAAACCAGATAAATGCTTCCCACTCTGGTTCCCACCAAAGAAACTCCCCTGGTAAGTGTGACTGGTCCCTGAGCCTTCACACTCCAGGGTAATCAGTAAGTGTATTGTACGTGTCAGTGTCGGATCAGGTTAACAAACTACAGAGTGTGCGTCATAGAGTCAGTTGACGACGCTGCTCGTCCCGCTCACAGCTGCTGTTAACCTTAATGTTTTTCTTTTGCCTGAGGCGTCCTGCTAAGATTAACAACATCCTCACACTGACCCGCTGTGTCCCATGACCTGGACACCTGTGTGGATATATATTGTTTTATGAGTCATGGCACTTCTTCTTCTTCTCCTTGGTCTTCTTCCTCTTCTTTTTCTTTTATTCATTTATTTATTTTTTGTTTGTCTTGCAGGTCTCTTAGTTTCAGTGCCGATTTTCCAACGAGTAAATATACATACTGTAGGTAAATACCTCTGTACATGGAGAGAACTAGAGAAATCACTGTAGTGGTGATTTTAAAAAGTCGCTAAAAATACCTCATAAAAATTTAAGTAAAATAATAATAATGTAAATAATAATAATGATGATAATAATAATAATAATAATAATAGAGAGATTAAAAATCAATAGAAATGTAAAAAATAATAATAATAAAATAGAGAGGTATTGAAGGTATTAAATGAAACTTATTTGGAAAAAAAAACTATTAAACATTAAAAAGAAAATGAACAATACCGTTTTTTAAAGGGAGTGTATAAGTACTGTCAAGTATGTGCCTGTCTTTGGGCATCTGCAGGGCTAGAGGACTGACGTGTTCTTGTGCATGTGTGAGAACAGGTATTCATCGGTGTGTAATCTGCAATAGCTAGAGAAAGGACATGAACAGTTCATAAAAACATGATAACACAAAAAGGATGAGTTGCTCATCAAAGATCGCAACACAAATAGATGCAATCAAGAGGGGTTGGAGGAGGGCAAAAAAAATGCTGATGTTCATTGAAAAGTTCACCACAGCCATCATTCAGCTCTTCCTCCTCCGTTTCATCTCAGGAACATTAAACAATAAAATATGTTTAAGCAGCAAATGTATTTTTTCCGTGTGCGCAGCAGTGATGAGGAAGAGGTGGCAGTTTGGCTGGCTGATGTCACTACGAGGGAGGACTGGTGTACTGTACTACAGCAGCGGGGTAGGAAACAGAGGAGAGTGGAAAAACAAATGGTGCAGACAGCGAGCAAATAAGACTTCTGCCAGGCAGATTGTAAAAGACAGCATGAGAGATGAAGATCCAGCATGGGAAATGTAGTTTGTGAATCAGCACAAGAACTGGCATTAAATATTGAAAAACAGTTATTCAGTTTACACCTGCTGTAAATCTGCCTCCTGTGTGACTGGGCTGTAATCAGTGAGAGCAAAAAGAATTCAGATCCACATGCAAATGCACCTGCAGTGTTTCTTTAAATAAAGGCCACAGTTGTCCACCTCTACAGAGGGTCATAGTCACATCTGGACACAACAAACTACTCATCTAATGTGCCTCCAATTCATATATACAGTCTGCTTTAATAGTACATCTTGGTATGTCCCCTTCAGTTTTGCCCATTAACAATTTAAATAGAGTTCATTCAAACAAACCACAGTCAAAAAGTCAGTATGACTTTGTTCAATCCTACAATGAACATAAAATAAGAAGAAAAAAGAAGTGTTGAGGATGCAGACTTCTATCTATTCTGCAGTGAAGGTTAGTTTTACATCAGCTCAGTCACGACTGCATACTTATATATAAGATACTACACCGGTATACAAGCTGATCCAAGCTGATGACTGATGTTCTGACAACATCCATAAGGAAAATTGGACCTTGAAACTACTTAAACCCCAAGACAGCTAACCAGTGTTTATGACATGCCAGAAAACCCTTTGATTATCCAAAAATCAGATAGCTGATCATTCAGGTGATTAATCAGGCGTCATGACCTGCCTCAAACTGCACATCTAATGAAAAACAATCTGGAAACAATCAGCCCAACTATAAGATTAGCTGGGGGTTGCATGCTAACATGCTACAGGTATTGAGTATTATTATGCTTAGCAGCAGTGGGGCAGTGATGGTTGATGAGGTGGGTCTAATCTAATCTGGAATATATAATAAATCAGCGTGTCACAAATGACATAATGTACCTAATGTAAAGTTAACCTAAAGTAACGTAGATTAGGTTTAGGCAAGTGAAGTTACTTAGGTTAGGTTTAGGAAAAGAAACATGGTTGGATGTCTTTAGGTTTAAGGAAGTATAGTTAAGTAGGTTAGGTTTAGGAAAAGAATCATGGTGACGATGTATATTAAAGTAACTTAAACTTTCACATGGGACACACACACGGTCTCCTGGGGGAAAGTCCTGTGTTTTTTGACCCATTCAACACCCCAGCCTGCCTCGTTACATGGACTTTCGGTCTTTATATGACCCCCTTCTTACTCCCGCCAGCTCATTGGTCACATGATTCCCAATTATGTGGGATATACATGAATAACTGGCTCGTGATTACGTGTGCTATGTATGAATTGTGGTGCATTACTTTTTGTTGAACATGAGTTGAACACTATCCTTTACTCCTTATGGCTGATAGTTAGGTGTATTGTAAACAGCTAGAAAAAGAGGTAGGTATACTCTATGTTAATGCGTGGACCCTCAATCACACGACTTCTTTGCAGGTATAATGTTTACCATGCCATAATCATAGTTGTTGGCACTGACAAAAACAGCTAAGGCTGATTGGAATATCACTACACTTTCTGGTATGCAGTCATAAACTAAAGTAATAGACACGTTGAAATTTTCACCTGGGGTTCTAGATCAAATGCTAAGGATGAATTACCAGACTTCATCCTAAAGGGGAACATTAAAGTCTGTACCGTATTTCATGGTAATCCATCCAATAGTCTGGACTGAACTGACGGACCAATTGACCAACCAATAATAGCAAGGCTACAAGAGAACTGTTGAGGGACAACCAAGAAAGGTCATAGAGATTATAATTGTCATCACAGGAACCAGTGTGATAATGTGCAAAATAAAGGAAAAAAACATAAACTACCAACAATTCCTACTGGCTGTTTTTGTGTGTGGTAGTGCTGCTAATATACTTTCTCTGGACTAAACATGCAAATACCCAAATGTTACCTCAATTAAACTATACTAGCACTTTAATTATTCCAAGAAGAGCGGTCCAGCATGATTTCAGAGAGCACTCAGTGTAATGTGGGATTTCTAAATTGGCTACTTCCATGCTGCAGCTGGTGTTTTTGTAGCACTACAGATATTGTTTGACAGAGATGTGAAAGCACCTACGTGGTGAAAACTCCAAAGGAAAGCCAGGTGGCTATAGGACAGGTTTTTTTTTTTTTTTTTTTTGTCTGGCTTACAAGGACAAACGGAACTTAGTGTTCTGGACATTTATTTTCATAAGGAAGTTCTGGACTTGAGAAAGATGAATAAAATATAGTCAAGGTAGCTGTTTCATGGCTGCTCTGACCTACATATGAGCACAAAAAGCGTATTCACACAATTTCTGAGGTCAACGTTGGATTCATTTATTCAATGTAGCTTGTGCTTCATCTTTTTATCCTAATTGCTGCAAAGCATTTATTTTCCAACACATTATTTTGAAATTGTTACATAAAGAGAAGTGATAGACTTGAAAACTGAGAAACATGTGACCAAAGTTTGGCTGCTTTAGACTGGAAACACATGCAAAAACTACTTTTTAAATTAAAAAAATCAGCTGGCATTTTACATAAAATTGTATAAAATTACTGATTGGACCGCTAATCTGCATGATTTATCTTGTCTGTTCAAACAGCACAAAAATATATATATATAAAAAAAGGGAGGTACATGCTGTACACAGTTCTTGGCTGGATGGAGTAACTACAAAGATAATGGACAGAAATGGTGGGCATCAAGAAATAGCCTAATTACTCTATGCAAAAAAACCCAAATTATCTTGTTTAATTCGTACACAGAAATGTGTACGAATCCAACAAAAAGATACAACGTAGGGCTGGGCGATACATCCTGAAAGTTATATCACGATATTTTTCAACTATATCTCGATACACGATAGATATATCAATTTCAAATTTTTGAATCTCCTCAAAAGCATTTAATCAACGTTAGGACAGGGAGAGAAAATCAAACATAATAATATTTCTGACCAAATATCCTTTCTGATGTGACAGAGTTGTAGGGATGACTTTTTTTTTCCAGAAAATAAACACCATGTATGCCATATCACGATACAATGATATCCAAAATCTAAGACAATATATAGTGTCATATCTATATCTATGTCTCCATATCTATATAGTATCGCAATGGTATAATATCTTCAGCCCTAAAACAATGTGTTAATTTGTAAGATTTAGTGGCGCTTACCAACCATAACTTGCTGCACAGTATTACTGGGCAGATACATAAACTGCTGTTCATTAAGAACGTAAGGACCGGAAATGAAACAAAAAATTTTATGTTCTTTTCTAGAGAAAGAAAACCTCATTTAAAATCCAACTGACATTTGTAATAATGCAAATAACTCAAACTTCAGGTTTGGAACATAGCCCTCCTTAACACTGTGTTGTGTCTTTCACTTCACTTTAGATAAGGACGATAATTAAAAACAATCAATCTAATATCATTGTTTACTAAATATTTCTGTCCTTCTGTCCTTCGTGGTCTTTAATGAACACCATTTTCCATAAGGCGTAGACCGTTGTAGGTTAAACATCACGACTTGACCAAAGAGGCGAGTCAATGGATGAGTAGAGTGTCAGTGGTTAGTTCAAGCTCCTCCCTGGCTTTGATTAAACTTGTAAACATGACACAATAAAAAACTGATAAAAAAAAATGTAATAAACAAGCCATCATAAACTGGTGCAGAAAAGGCATAAATTAGTGCGGAAAAATTCATCAGAGGGCAGGAAATTAAGTGTTTAATGCTCAAAATTCCTCTAAAAAACAGTCATTTTCATATTTCTTTTCGTATAAGGCTTAACAAAGAGATAGAATATGTTAATTAGTAAGCTTCTGGTGCTGATATGTGGAATTTTTATTAAACAGTTAAGCTAGCTGTTTCCCAGTTTTTAGCCTTTATGCTAAGCTAAGCTAATCTAGGTTCTAAAACTAGAACTAACAAGAACTAGGAACTAGATTCATACACAAACACAGGAGAGGTATGCATCTTCTCATCAAAGGGCCTGTCCCAATACCCACACTTCCCCTAGAAATGCCCGCTTGCACTTGGTTGTGCACGTTCATGTTTAGGCTAGTGGTGTCCCAAAACAGAATTGAGGTAGTGGAAGTGGTTTCACTTAAAACCCGCCCTAAATTCCAAGGGAGCCTCGACCCACACTTTCAGCGAAGTGGAAGATTACATTTCCCAGAACACCTTGCGAAGTCAGCAACGTCAAAATACTTTAACAAATCGACTCACCCGAACAAAATCAATCGGAACTAGAAGACGTCCTAGGCGCCTCCTGTTTTCAGCATTTCTTCTCCGTTGATTCATCAGACGGAGAAGAATATAGCACACACCACAGGTAACACAAGCACTGGAGCTGGCATTTTCAAACCTGAATGACTACCGGTATCTTGCGTTGCTACTACATGTGACGTATGCCTGCACGTCGGCCACGCCAATTTGCATGAAGTGGTGTTTCATTTCTTAGGGGAAGATCTCTACCCTAATATTTCTCACTTCCTTCATCGAGGGTTATCTCGTAAAGGAGGGCACTCAGTACCAAGTGGACGATTTAAGGGGTAGAAATGGGATTGGGCCTAACTCTTGCCAAGAGGTATATAAGTGTATTTCACAAAATGTCAAATGATTTTTAATGCACCTTATAGTGCAGTTTACTATAGCATCCTTAGATGCAGCAAAGGTTTTTGATCATTTCTTATGCTCAACATGAGCTGATCTTGTACTTTAGCTCAACTGAAAAGCATTCAGACTCCTCTCTTTAATGTTCCTCTCTTTCATATATCAATGTATGCTTTATTCAAGTTTACATCCTCAGTGATTTTTTTACTCTAGGTGATATATTTGCATGCAGGTTTTGAGTGGAGGGGCTCGTGACGTAAGGTTCAACAAGTATTCTCAGGTGTTCACATAAATGCTGTAGACTCAGCGGCCTTACGCCATTATTCAGCTGTGTGTCTCTGAAATCAGTCAGGAAATAGAGATGTGTTTCAGGCTGTCTGTGTTGCTCTAGTCTCTGACGCAAATAACTGCGCGCTGCGGGAGAAAAGAAGAGATGAGTGTTAGAGACCACTCGCTGAAATTGCTGCTCTTCTTGCTCACTCAGGCCTCATTTTACGTGATCAGTGAACAGAAGACCAAGTCTGACGGTTGATAGTGGAGGGAAAAGTGAAACGAGACCAAAAAAAAAAAAAAAGAGCTATATAACATTAAGGCAATGTATAAATTCATTGTCTTTAAATTGCTTATATTGCCAATCAAGTGTGATGATTCGATTGTTGGAATCTTTATACTTACTGTAAACATACTCGTATACCAGCTAGAAGTGCAAGATGAAGAGGGAAAGACATTGTATTGTAGTAGAAAAACATTTTTGCATCTCCATCACTTCATTTCTTTGTTGGTGTTCTGCACTCTGGTGAAAATGCCTTCATAATGGTTGTGCTTGTAGTGTTTTGCTGTTGCCATTTCATGCCACGGCTTTCTGCCGTGAAAACATATCAGCAGAGATAGCTGGGTAAAGTCTACTGTAATTTTCTCAGGCTCTTTTTTCTTATGGTACAGTCACATAAGCCCTCTGTTCAACAAAATTGCACCGCACAGAAAATAACGTAATGTCAAAGTTCCAAGGTGGGCAATAAAGAAATATTGAGGACAGCAATCATGAATTGTACACAGTGCATCAGAGTGATGACACACTGCTACTGTAATGCCAAAAATAGGATGCAAAGCTCCAGAACAGGTAACAACTGGACCTTGTGGTGAGATTGTTTTGTAAACAGTGGCGGTTTCCATTGGCTGATATTTTATCATTGACAGTGTATACCTTGTCCAACGAGTAACAACAAATGCAAGAAGTGCAATGCCAAATATGTTGGAGGTAGTTTAGAGACTAGGGAAAGACAGAAAAAATAAAAGATATCTGGCGGTATATCGTTGATTGATTTTTTTTTTTTTTACTTTCAAATATCAGTTAAATTGTTTGAAGACATATATTTGCACAGCCAACTGTCTTGGATGCAGGTACGACGGAAAATATCCTCCTGGACCTTTGTAAAGAGTATTTGAACACTCTTGACGCTGGTCCTGGACGAACAAAACGTTAGTGTTACTAATAAATTGTGAAGCTGAGCAAGAGCAATGTGCGGGATTTTCTGTTCAAAGACTCAAAAATTTAAGTTGAAAAATCTAGTCTCGATGACGAATTTTCTGCACTGCACAAGTTGAACAAGCGAGAACTGGCTGGATATAGCACTGAAAGTTTTGATAGAAGGAAATGGCAGAGGGAACAAATATATTCAGAAAGCATACAGGCACAGTAACTGATATTTGAGACATTTGGGCAAAGGGGTTATCTCCTGGTCTGAAAAGTAAAAGTGTGCAGCAGGTCGTTCTCATGCACTGTTTGTATGTTTTCCTATGAAAAGTAATACACCAAAACTCATATCTATCCTTCGAAATTATGAGCCAGTACCGTGATCACGTTATCAATGAAGTTTCCCCTAAGAGACCAGGCAAACCTAACCTAGATAACCTTACGTTTATTATGTAACTATGTTATGTCATCTGTGGGGCACTAATTTGCTATATATATATAAAACAAACCAAAGTATGAGGACACGTTGAATGCAAAAGTGCCTCACACCTGCATTCTTTCAAATGGCCAGCAGGGGGCGACTCCACAGGTTGCAAAGGGAAATTCGATTGTAGAGACGTCTGTGAAAAAATGAGTCTACTTTTCACTTTATTTATCATGTCAGTAAACATTTTCACAATGAGTTTAAGTTCAAGTCTTCCTTGATAAAAAGTCCATCCATTTTCTAACGGCTTATCCTCTTGAGGGTCGCGGGGGGCTGGAGCCTATCCCAGCTGACATCGGGCGAGAGGCGGGGTACACCTTGGACAGGTCACCAGACTATCACAGGGCTGACACATAGAGACAGGCAACCAGTCACACTCACATTCACACCTACGGCCAATTTAGAGTCACCAATTAACCTGCATGTCTTTGGACTGTGGGAGGAAGCCGGAGTACCCGGAGAAAACCCACGCTGACAAAGGGAGAACATGCAAAGTCCACTGTGCCGCCCTTGATAAAACCTGGTGTTTATTTTGTAAATTATGTTCCAAATTTAGATAATAGAAGAAATAGAAGATAATTCAGGATGTGCTTTAGGGTGGTTCCACCTTGGGATCGACAAGTCGCTACCACGTGGTTTGCTTGAGTTCTAAATCAGATTCACCCCTTGCTCCTCCACAGCTCCACCCTCTCATCTGAATTTGGTCACTTCTGGCTCCAAAAAACTAAATCAGCAATGGCCAAATCCAGAACTCAAGGCTTCAAATGGTGGTCCACAAACAAATGGGTGATGTTACGGAGGCTACATCCACTTCTTTCACACAGTCTATGATTTCGGCACAATGGTACATTTAAATGTTGGTAGACCTGAAATCAAAAGCAAAATAGCAAACCCATTTTCTTTGGATTATAACTCAAATTAAAGAACCCAGGCTATTCTGTAGATAAGTGGCAGCCAAACAGTATATTGTAGTTACTTAATTACCAACCAATTAAATGTATCAGTTATCACAGGCGCTGCATTAACACTGCTTGCTACAGTTACAAAGAGAAACAGCACTGTCCTGATAATCCTGACTCATTCACAGAGAATAATTATGCATTTTATGCTTTCTCCAACATCTGCCTGTAAGAGGTGCATATGCAAAAGTGCTGCCTTAAGTGCATCCATTAGTAGCTGCGAGACACAAAGAGAGACCGTGACTTAGTCTTTTATTACATTAAAAATACCCCATCAACACCGAGTACATCACCGGGTCGCGTGTGTTGTTCAGTTCAGAATGGTTTGCATAGGTACAGTATAAAGCCATTATTGGTATTGCTCCTCTGACATTTAAAAGGGCTCATTATTCACATTATAAACATTGTACAACATTGAATAACAGTTACAACAATGATGGCAGTGTTAAAGGCTATCTAGCTTTGTGTTGGTTGTGATGTGTCTCTGAACACAATAGATGAGCTCAGGTCTTCAAGGCCTCGACTCTTTCATTCGTTGTACTGTTGTGTAGGATACTGTCAAGGATTTCACGCACATTCATACATCAGTGATGCCACTTTACAGTTATACCATCAAACCTAGCATTATTGTCGTTATCAAAGTCATCATATGGGTTGTTTTAATAAGACTTTATGATAGAACTAATTGAGAAAATATGGCAGTGATAAACTGTAGAAAAACGATTGTGGAAAATATGCTAGCTGCTTCCTGTGCTTTCAGTCTTTGCTAATACTTAATTCATATCTTAAAATGTTATGAATAGTGCAGTGCATGTGGGTCCAAGTGCTGTTGACAAAGTAATGCATCGGGAGACAAACACAATGAACACAAGGAATGTTATCAACATTATAGAGGATCTTAATATAATAAGACAGTTTCACAGTAGACTTGTCAAACACAGATGTACTGTTTAACATCAGTTATAACTTCATCCATTCAGGTGTGTCAGGTGCAGCGTGCTGCTGCTGTGCATGGTGTCCAGTGACAATACCTGACATGAAATTGAAAAGTAGGCTTAGTGTACCGCAGTTACGGTGGCTCAGTTCCATTTTTCTGTTGGGTGTTTTTTTTTTTAAGTTGTACATTAGGGGTGTCATGATTTCAATTCTAAATCAAAAATCAATCGCAATGAGCTTTCACTTTTAGTCATCTAAATCACAAACACAATGGGCATTTCTCCCAGTTATTTTTCTTTCCACACCGGTCTATTTGTGTGCATCTGAAGAAAAAAAACAAAACAGTGTAACTCATCAGTAGCCTCATCAGAGATAACGGACAAACACCAGAACTAGAAAATCCTCCCGTTTCCCTGAAGTCTGCGGTGTGGCAGCATCTAGCCTTTAAACAAAAAAAAAAGTACACATCTATTTCATATCAGGTGCGTAGGAGAGGGCTGAGCAGGACAACCTGTCGACAAACAATAACTTAATCGCAACGTATCAGTAACTAGACCTTCATCAGGCAAATTTCTCATCAGGTTGCCTGATGAAGGTCTAGATACTGAAATGTCGCAATAAATGTATTATTATTATGTAAACAATGAACGCATTGTTGACTTAAAGTACCATTCTGCCATCTAGTAAATCTTTTTGCTCTGAGTTGACTGGTGAAATAAGCCATTATTACATTTTAAAAGTTCCACTGTGTACATAATATAATTACTATGTTTTCTGGGGTATTTCTTTTTTTTTTTTGGCGCAATATCTTTTGTGAATTGGACCTTGAGACGGGGCAGAAAGAGGTTGCAAGTGATGTGCAATTCAGTGGCTGCATTCCATTCTTTGTGTCTTGTCGTCAGTGAGAAGAGCAAATGGAGTTTCACAGTTTGCAGTCCTTAGCTGGGAGTTTTTATTTTTGATACTTTAAATATCTTAACAAGGAATTTAGAAGCTTTCCCTTAAAGGTCCAGTGTGTCAGATTTAGACAGATACATTGATAGAAATTGAAAATGACATAACTAGTATGTTTTATTTGGTCTATAATCACCTGAACATAAGAATTGTGTTTTACCATATAATGAGCTGTTTATATCTACGTAGGGAGCATGTCCTTGTCCATGGAGTCCGCCATGTTTCTACAGTAGCCTAGAACAGACAAAAAAACAAACACTAGCTCTAGATAGGGCCATTTGCATTTCAATAAAAACCTCCTAAACAACAAGCACTGAATTCTAACAGGGAGTACATTAAGCTGGTTGCAATCTGAAATCCTCACCCTAAATCTTATGCACTGTTCCTTTAAATAAATTATTGAAATTTGACCGTATGGTTTTAGTATGATATATTCCAAAAAAACCTAATGGCAGTTATGTCACAAACAATACCATGCAGCCTATCTTTCAAGGGTTTTAAGATGTAAATGACAGTTGTCAGGGCATGAAACCAATGATCGGTTGATCTTTAGAAACTCAATAGTCTAAAACAGAATAGTCATCAGTGCTGAAAAAATTATGTTTAAATCAGACATTGTCACCTTAAAATCAAAAGTCAAATTGAATTGTGGTGTTGGAGAACCATGACACCCCTACTGTACATACAGTAGAAATCCAACCTTGTACAGCTTTACAGGAAAAAGTTGACATCTTAGGAAATGCCCTTATTTACTTCTTACAGAGTTAGTAAGCAGTGTCTTTCCAGAGATCATGGACTGTTTGCTCAGGATGGTCTGCAGAACTTGCTGTGCGCAGTTTCAAGTAGGAGCTCACATGAGAGTGATATCAATCTTCTGATCTAAATCTCAGCAAGAACAAAAATAACAATGTTTTTCAGAATATCAAACTTGCCACCCTCCATGTGGCGTCAACATTCTTTAGAAGAGCATAAAACAAACTCAAAAATGAAACACTTGCAGCTGCAGTGTGAAGGCAGCCTCTGAATCCACACAGGATGTGGATTCATGATAAATGCTGTTGGTAAAGTCTGTGTGTTGTTCAGTCTGTCTGTCCTCGTGACAGGATGGGAATCCTCAGCCAAACCAGGAGCAGGAAGTGCCTGGGCGGGAGGTGATTATTCAAGCTTGCGGCGCTGACTCCTCTCCCGATAGATTTGTTCGGTGAATGGTCTGTAAATACAGCAGAACAAACATGTAATGGGACAATAAATCAGAGGCTGGAACACCGTACCACTCTGTGCCAGGACCGTGTGTGTGTGATCAACCGTGACGGAAAGATGCCTCATGTCTCTACATGTTCCTTCACTCTGTTGCACATGAATGCGCACACAGCTTTGCAGAGCTGAAGCCCATATCAACTAACAGCTGTAGCAGAGAAGTGCAGCTCTATAACTTGTGTGTGATTGAGTGAATGTGGAAAATAATATCCCTATTAGATGAGAAAAGAAAACAATAATAGGAGCCCTTGAACGAGCCAAGGATTACAGCTGCTGTCTAGGTGTTATCAGGGGGCTGACATCACCTGGTAGTCTAATGACACCAGAAAAGCATGCAGGAGATAAAACCTGGCTGCCCATCAACATCATTAGATATTGATATTTGGTTTAATTTAGGTTGTGACAATGGGTTACAAAAATTCAATGTCAAAAAAAAAATCTGATGATAGATCAGGTATGGTTAGTTGTAAGGTATGGAGACCAAAACCCAACATCTGCATGATGTCGTAATATTAACGTCCAAAGTCCACGCAACCTTTAACATTACAAATATTGTCAACCTGATTTTCATTCCAACCAAAATGTATCATCTTTCTGACATAAGAGCCGGCTAGTCTTTCTTATATTTGCAGGAATATCATGATAGTACTGTGAAGACTATAGTATACCGGTATGAGGGTATCATTGCACGCACGTTATTTTAATCACACACTTAAATCACTTTTAGAAGTGGTTGATGAAGTGCTGTAGCCAGCAAGCTAACTGCTAACACGCTAGGCTGTCATGTATGAGTTCAGGAACAGGACCCAAATGCAGAGCAGTAGGCAGGTGGATTTTGAACAAAAGGCAAGCTTTAATGACACTGACAAAAAAATATCAAAAACAGGAAGGAAAACAACCGAAAGTAAACTGAAAACCAACTGAGATAACACAATTAACTCAGGGAAGAAATCTACAACGGAACACAAGTGACCAGGCAAGAAACAGAGCAAGAACCCATGGACACAGGGAGGAGGGCAGATGAGCTGACCAGGAACAAGGGAAAACACACAGGTATATCTACACAGAAAATTAAGCAGAAGAACAAAACACAGCTGGAGTAGGTGGACACAGACAAAGGGTCAGCAAATGATGATTGGCTAACAACAAGGGTGTGGTGGGAAACACTAGGGTGAAGACAACAAGACTAATACACAACAAGTGTGAAAGGAAGACTCTGGGATCAGGCAAGGACTAACGGGACTGATGAAGAGGTGTGATTGACAGGTGGGAAAACACACAAAGACAGGAAGTAAAACCAGACGTGACAAATGAGGAGAGAACCTACAAAATAAAACAGGAAACAGCTCAAACGTGAATGAATAACATGAAAGAAGGAAGAACACTGACAACAAACTCCAAAACAAAGTCCACAGGACACTCACCAGCCACTTGATTCGGCACACTTGTTCAACTGCTTGCTAATCAGCTAATCGCATGGTAGCAACTCAATGCATTTAGGCATGAAGGCAGGGTACATTCCCTTAACATATGTAAATTTCCTTCACTAATTTAAAGCACGCTTAACATAGGCTAAAATGTAGAAATAATAATAATCAAAAAGTAGAATGAAAATAAATGTTTAATCATAACATAGACAGGACTACACCAAAAAAAGCTAAAAATGTTAAGAGGCATTGTCTGAACTCACTTGACATATATTTCCATTCACAGCGTGGCTGCTGCATCTGTTCCCTTGCCACTTTCAACCATTTCAGCCACTGTGAGAGGCAATATTTAACCGCCATGCTGTCCTCGTACAGTTTAACTAAATGAGATCATTCAGAGTAGATGCATATGAATCTTTTCCCTGATGCAGTGCTGTGGTAAAAATCTGGCACCTGGCCAGCCTTCAACTCAAAGGTTCAGGCTGAATGACAGCAGTTGATTGCCGCAGCAGTATGAACACCTGCGCTCACAGCAGGTTAATGTGACACATTTATATAAAAGTATGCCTCCGACTTTGCCAAGGCTAACATCTCTGCTCTTTTTCAAGACTAATGTAACTTTGCATTTAACTCCTTGGGCAAATGTGTCCATTCTGAAGACAGAGCTAGACAAAGGGGGCAGATTTTTTTTTTTCCCTGAGCAGAAATATGGGTAAGAAGATGTGTGCAAAACAATCAAAATCGCCTTCAGGGGCTCGTCGAGGTAGGAAATGAACAAAGAGGGCTCGTCAGGTGTAATTTGCTGAGCGGTATTTGGATTGGTAAACACAGATTTGGCATCTAATTGTGTATTTAGGGTGACTGTGTGTGTCTGCGCTGAGGTGTGTTTATATGATAAATGTAGGTCACTCAGTTGTGACCTAATCAATCTGCCATTTCCCATCATTCGTCTTGCACAAACATTTTGTTTGTGTTATAATGGGGTCCTCAATATGTTAAGTTGTGACAAAGAATGATGTGTTTGGTATCAGCCGTGTGCCTCCTGCGCTAATGTTGTGCGCATTTGCATTATAACTGTTAGGCTGCTATGTGACTGCTTCCCCACATATGTAATGCAAAAGGCAGCTGCACAGTTAACACATGTACATTACAAACAAACAGATGAGAAGATGAGAGGGCATCACACATCTGCGTGCACGCTTACACTCATGCACACACACAAACACACACAATAGGCTTAATGAGTAAGTGGTCACAGCAGCTGCTTCCATGCTCTGCCTCATTTATGACTGGCTTGTGCAGCAGCAGCAGGTTCGTGTCTTTGTGTGTATGTGGGTGTGTGTATTTCAGCATGCATGTGTCTGTGCTGACAGATGAAAAGAACTAGGTCGCTCATAACTGTTTTTTTATGTTATCTCGTAATCACCATGCTCAAGAAAAAGGAGAAGGATGCGGCCAGCTATGCTCTGAATGTGTCGGGGGAAAAACGGGCTGTCCCTATCTTTAATCCTTCTTTTTTTGACCATCTCAGGTTTTTGCTTTTTGGTATAACTAAGGAGATGACATCTGAGATGAAAACACAACAAAGGGTTGGGAGTCGAAAGGTACGTCATTTTCCTAGGGAGGTGGCTTTGCCTGCGAAATCAGAATTTTAATGAGCCCCCTACACCCGAAAAACTTGCCAGCCCATTCTCATCCTGGCATTCGTTGCCCCAGTGCTTTTGTAGCCTTTATCTAACCATGTGCTTTTGTTAACATCCCAGCATTGGTAGTGGTGTCCTGGAATGTCAACAGCAGATGCAGAAGGACACCTAATGTGTAACATATAGACGTGAAAGATCACTGAAAAAGCGGAGATATGTAACAACGTGGGACGAAAATGTGTTGCATTTACCTGTATGACCTAAATTTGTGCTTTTTATAAGCCACAGCAGAACAATTACTGGATGAACTTTAACCTTACTATAAGTAATCACAATAGAATGGAAAAAAAGAAAAAAGATAAGTTTAAGTGAATCCATTGTATGTATGTAGGTATCCTCTACATACTCATATGTAATCTTTACCAATTTTGTGTGTAACTATGTCAGTAAACAGTCTGTTGAAGTATCCTCCACAAGGTCTGCTCCTGTGAAAATGGCAGCTGAAAATATGCTGAAATCAGCTGTTCTCCCTGTCTCTTCGAAGGGACAGGAAAAAATGTCACTAGCAATTTCAACACAATCATACAGAAGTCACTTGGGACTGTTGTAGCATCGATCTGTTTACGTAAGTACTGAATGACCTGTATAGGTGAGACATTTGGACCTGGCCAAACTTGGGTCCTGGGTTTGAGTCTTGGTTACAGGAAACCTTAAGTACCTATGAGGACCACTAATTTGTGAGGAAATAGGTAAGTAAAGCTAAAACAGAGAGCCATTTACAGTATACAGAAGTCATCTTTGAAAATTTGGAGATCCACAGGGAAGGATTTGGGGTCCCCTGCTGTTTTAATCACAACAATGATTTGGACCTACTTGTGCTGAGGGCAACATTGCCTTCACAAAAAACTTCATATGATTTCATATGCATCCATGACTATGCCTGACTTTGGCATGAATGGCCAAATTTCACTACATTCCCACCTGTACACTAGTGATTCAACACAAGTTGAGACAAAATTAAAAATGCACTTTTAACCCTTGTAGCTCACAGTCTAGGACATTATGTGCAAAAATAAACTACAAAAAATTCAATTTCTTCATAGTTTTATATAAAAAGCCAATCATGTTTCCTTCCTGTGAAAGAAATTATTAAGTGTGCCTTTGTAAGCAAGTCCCAACAACTTTTAACAAATAATATCAGGACTAGGGATGTTCCTGGCGACTAATGTCTCTGTCAACTAAACGAAAATTTAGCGACAGCATGCTACGTCAGTGTGTCTTTGTTTCCCTAAAACGCCACGGTTACTGGCCCACTGGCTATATTTTATTCACTTGAGGAAAGTGGTATTATGAGCGAGGCATTTTTATCGACTACCTCAGCAACTAACGTTTTATAGAGCATACAGTGGGCTTCATCTTTCTCTCCTTGATGAATACTACTATCCCGTTGGTAATACACCATTAAGACCTCACTGTTATGACATGCCCACTTTTCAACGCTCAAATTAAATTTCTGCCTTTCCTGTGTCACACAGAAATACCTCACAATACTGAAGCTAGATACTGTCTAGATCCATTTTTTGACAAATGTGAACACGGTCTGAGACAAAGAGAGACTCACCCTTCGAATCTTATCGCCACCTTGTAAGCTACGGCCACTATGGCAGTCAGGACGAGACCAACAGGACTGGCACCACTGAAAACAGAGTGGGAGAGAGAAAAAAAGAGTGAGCCACTTCTCAGTGAAGAGAGGTAGAGATGTACATAAAAAGGGCAACAGAACAAAAGCAGCATACCTTGAAATGGAAATAAAAATCATTACCATGCTGTCGAGCTAAAACATTTTTCCCACACTTTTCAAAATATACAACACAAGCAAATAATGTGAATGCCAGAGAAGAACAAAGAGGGGTTAAACTGTACTTTTTAAAAGAAATTATTGTTTGATGATATAGTTGATGATAAAGTCAAATTAATATAAAATAGTTCAATCAAAAATATTTAAAGAAAATAAATAATACATAATTAATACTAATAATACTACTACTACTAATAACAATAACATAAAGACCATTTAAAAAGAGAACATTTTAAACTGAGTTTAAAAAATGTTTTACCGTGTAGTTTATATTTGTGGAGAAAAATAAACACACACACAGCACACTGACCTATATACCTGATCAGAAAGTGGCACAGTGACACAGTGACACACTTATTTTATCAAGACAGAAAAAAAAGAAAAAACCATTACAAATCATGCAGGTACTCTTTCATTCAGAATAACACATGATGGTGGTTATGCAGTGGCCATAATTATCTAAAAAAACCTGTGAGTGCTGGACTAAAAGCCCTCTCATGTGGACCAGAGGTGTGACTAACAAAAAGCTATTTTCTCAAATCACTGTAGACACTTGTACCGTGTTCAATTTATACATCGTGTCTGGTCTGATCTGCATTGTGCATAACCTTAAACATTCCACAGGAACGGCTTAACCTCCCATCATATCACCTATCGAAGCTTACCTTTGACAACACTGCCATTAAGGTAAAGACAGAAGCATAATAACAATCAGGCAGACTGTCACTGTCGGGTCACTACAATTGACTTGCTGATGAGGCTTATAAAACTCTCCACCGTGACCTACTTCAGCAGCAGTAATGTAGTAATGGAGCCACCGGGCTACAGAGAAAATGTCCTGTTAAATTCAGTGCTTTTTTGGAGTTCTGACGGCCAGTTAGAAAAAAAACTGAAAGTATTCAAGTACCACATAGGGTAATAATTCTGAATGTCTTCCTTTGGTTCAATAACAACAATACATAGTAATTTAAACATGGAGCGTATAATATAATGGACTATCATTTTGAAGCCATCGCCATCACCATCTTGGAATTTTGGAGCCAAAAATGACCATATTTGGACATGAGAGTGCTGAGATAATCTTAGGGCTGGCTGCTAACTGGGTTAGCACAGTACATTTACAGCTATAACTGTGATAATGCTGATGCTAAAGTTCATTTTCGCTTGCAAAAAATCCATCTTAAATCCATTAAAACAAAATGTACTTACCAGAAAAACTAAATATGCGACTCCTGGGAGGGTCTTTCAGTGAAACCAAACACTTAACAAGACCTTTTAGGAAGACTAAAATATTGCAATTAACTTTCATGAACTGAAAACACACTGGTATAGTAACAGCTATGGCTACACGCCATGGTTGGGTTAGCCTCATAGATGTATAATAATACCTAAATACTGAATGCCAAGATGGCACCTACTCATTCCAATGGAGTTGGTTGCCTTGTGCATATGCCAAACAAAGTTTCTATGTGGGTTCGCTTCTGTAGTATGCTGCCCACTGAAAATGCGCTGTAGTGTTTCTTGTTCCCGCTCAGCTCTTAAATAAAGATTGTAGAAAGAGAGAGGATTAAAATATTCGACTTCAAGAGGGGGACAGTCTCTTCTTTTGGGCTTGTTTTCATAGCCCTGGTTGCTTGTTTTTTCTGTCCCAAGATCTGGCAACACTGAGTGTGACACGCCAAGAGAAGAGTAGAAGAGAAGGGGAGTAAAACACGCTGCTGATTGCTGAATGTTATATGCTATATTAGAAGCAAACTAAACATAACGTTACCTGAAACTTTTGAGACTTATACGGGGTCAGTGATGACTGATGAGTTTTATAATATAACGTAAACGCTAATGTTAGATAGTACTGGTGACTGGCAACATTCGGTCCGAATGAAATAACTGGTCAGAATTTTTAGACCATGAATGGTATAATTATGAGTCTGTATCTCTGGTGGAATTCACTTACATTTTATTGTGCCATCAGCTTATTAATAGCATTTTAACCTAAACAAAGACAAGCGTAAAATTTCCATAAAGATAAGTGTCGCTTAAATAATGTAAATGGGTGAGTTACAAAAAAAATTCACTCCCCTTTCAGGTGTCATGGATAGGGAAATTAGCTATAGAGACCATGACCGTTTTTTGCACCAGGCTGTAAATATGTTTATTTCTGCTGCAAAGCTGGGCATTTTAACATGGGGAGCTATGGGGACTGACTCGCTTTTTGCCAAACTAGCTATTAAATATTAAAATTAGTGAGAAAAGAAAAATATCTTTTTCGTAATTTGAGTGAACTGACCCACCATAAAACCACTCTGACTTATGTTCACAGGTTGCAATGTAGTGCCAATATTTTGCTTTTCTCCCTGGAGGGCCATAAACCAGGTCAAGACATGTAGCGTGAGGAAAGGTTTGACACTACCTGTGGTTTCCAAAAATTACTTCTTTCAGTTCTTTAACTGCCTTTGACCTTTTTTAAGATCACGGGAGCCACAGAAAATTGAACTGCACACACCAGGAGCTTTCTGTTCAGAGATTTAAAAAAGGAGGTCATTTCTTTGTTGTCGGAATTTGTTGACTTCAGCCCGAGAAAGAAGTCCTTGCTTTTTGTTTTTGACAACAAATCTGACTGCAACCATTTGTATTTTTGTGATCCCTGAAACATCACTAGGGATTTCATATTGGGCCAGTTTTTACATTTCACCCTGTAAGACACTTTGATGATAAATGTCCCTTCAACGGCACTATTGTGTACTGTGGTGGAATAGCCTTTGAGTTAATCATCACTCTAGGGATGTTCCCTCTTACACATCTATTTCTGTACATTCAAGTACATTTCAGTTTTACTTCCCTTTCAGTCTATAGTATGTCGGCAAGCAATTGGCAAGTCTTCAAACACCTTTTTCGTGACTTTAGACTTCTGTGTCAGTTCAGTAATAACGACGATTACATCCAACTCACATCAAATTTGACACACATAAAAGCAGCTACCACTGACCTATATTACAAACTGTCTTACAATTGACAACACTGAAACTGCTCAGAATGTCAGCTGACTTGCTTGTGCCGAACTGAAATGAAATTCCCTGTTATCAGGGTAACACAGTGTTCCCCTCAGCTAGAAGTGAATGCCAGTTTTTTTTTTTTTCTTCTGATTCAATCTGCCCTTGACTTTGTCAGCTACAGGAAAAAAGAAGTGGAGCATCTCTTTACACTTTTACAGGACTTGTTACATGGTCATTTGATCCACAGAGAGAACAACTGTTGATTTGGTACAAGTTAATTTGCATCTGAATAAATGAATGCTAATATTAGAAGGGTTGTTATTATTTTCCATTTTGTGCATCTGTCCAGTTCGCACATGCCTGGAGGCCTCAGTCTGCATGCTGTCATCTGAATCTGCATAAATGCACATGACAATACACCATGTGAGTTTCTATATGTGCTGTCTGTATGAATCATGCTGCAGATGCATAATGCTGGCAGCGTGGAAAACTAAGTACTTAAACAAGGACACAGGGACAAAAAAAAAAAAAAGTAAGTGCCCTTCTAGATTAAGAATAAATGTAATTGTGTACAATATGATTAAAAAAGGGGGAGAAAGTGCATGAAGTACCTGCTGCAGACTGGAAGACTCAGTAAAAATCTTCTCTACAACACATACTCACAGAAAATGCCATATAAAACATTGGATGTGACTAACATAGCAGTGGCCTGCAGAAATATGTAGGTCATATAGTGTAATGATGAATGGCATTAGTAGAACTTGTTAGATAGTGCTTAACCCTGGAGGAGTACTGTTGATACAGGGCATAAGGGTTCCCTAACACACACACACACACACACACACACACACACACACACACACACACACACTCACTGATTCAGAACACACATTCACAGATCGTGATCAAGTATCGATTGAGAAGTTTACTTTCCAGCTTTCTCACTTCATAAATCTGAAAACACATTTACATTATTTTTAACATTGATACACAAACTGGGAATCCTTACAATAGAATGGGACACTACCCAGACTCGAACACACTAGATAAAACTTGGACCCCATTTGGCTCAGGTCTCAGGTTGACTCTCTGTAACTATGAAACAAGCTTATCAATGAAGAGCTTTCAGGTGCAGGGTAGTACTTAGAAGGACCTAAAGGAGAGGTGAATTCACCTAGGAATCGACCTATTTAATCTGGTGTTCCACAGGGAGGGATATTGGGGCCGCTGCTGTTTAAGCCACACTAGTGTCTGGGGATGGTCTGTCAGTTGGATCACCGATTTCTCCAGGCCGACGAGTATATTAAGGCAGTTCTGAAGGCCAAATGGGGTCCAACCTGGTACTAGCAAGGTGTAACTGGTAAAGTATCCGGTGAGTGAATTGGACAATGAGTGTATAGAATAGAAGACTGGAAAAACGTTTCCTGGTCTAATTGCATACATCCCATTACCATCTTCTTCAAGCTCACAGCTGCAGATATCAGTCTGAGCAAGGGAGGTTATCCCACTGAAACTGGGCTGACAGCATGTATCTAAACTCAAAATCTCCTAACAATTCCCACATAAACACTTCATCAATGACAGGCAGCAGAGAAGTTGCATGTGCTTTGCATGCAGAGCATCCTGTGGTTCACTGCCACTGTGTTCTTCTCAACAAGACGTAGATGATACTGGACCGCCTCCTGGGAAGAGTGATGCAATCAGTAGAGAACAAAAACACACACAGAGCGACCAGCGTGATAACAGATTCATACTTTTGAGAATATGGAGACGTAAATCTAACCTTGGTGTGCTAAATGAATATAAGATTGAAGAACAGAATGCATGAGGCCTTTATTATAAGGACAGAATGCATAAATGATTAATACTGTATGTATGATAACAACACTACATACATACTTCAATTTCCTTTGAGATTTTGATTTCAGGATTGTGGTATTCATACTTTTATTGAAAGCTGCATTGACTGAGTTTTTTAGCCCACAACGGCTGTGGCTCAGAGGTAGAGCGGGTCGTCCAACAATTGGAAGATCAGTGGTTTCTCCAGTCTGCATGTCTAAGTATCCTTGAGCAAGATAGTGAACCCCAAATTGCTCCCGATGATGCTTCCATCGATGTGTGAGTGTGTTGCTTGTATGGTAGCCTGTGAATGGGTGAATGTGACTCGTAATGTAAAAAGCGCTTTGAGTGGTCAGATGACTAGAAAGGCGCTATATAAATGCAGGTCCATTTAACACTGACCTGTTTTTACTTCATTAAGTTATTCTGGTGTGTAAATAGGTACCTGGTAAACAGATACCTATTTACACATCCAGCATACACGGAGCAACAAAAGCATTCTTTGCTAGTTGTGTTTTTGGCCATGTGGCAAATTTATGTCCAACATTTACTCTTCTATTAGCTCTGCTTGGGTCTCCACCTACTCTTGGAGGAAATATTTGGTTCTCAAGCTGCCAAATGCTTTACCATGCTCACCAACTGGTCGCTAACTTTGTAAGTCTGACGCTAGGCATGCAGTGTACAGTGGGCTATATCCAAGCTTTTAGGTGATAATTCTCTGTAGTTCTGACATGAGTGACCTCTTAATTTACACAGTCATTTGATCTATTGTAAATGGAAATGTAAATCTGATTAGCAGTTTAAGTGTGAGCATGCTAATGCTAGCATATAGCTCAAAGCACTGCTGTTTCCAAGTACAGCCTCACAGAGCCCTTAGCATAGCAACCCTTTCAAATTACACATAATAATTTAATGTATTGTTGAAAAAATAGTCTGATTGATTAGTTTCATTGTATACGCAGGCATTTGGCATGTACCCATCTCTGGATAGAGGAATATACTGTATACCTGCCTTAAAGTAGCCAGAGATGCATGTCAGTGTCTATCTATCAGGCTGTAGCCAATTCCGTAATCTTCCATGTAATCTGCAATGCTTACTGCATCCAGGAGGCTTTTGTTCCCCGATATTAGATAAGGTATTGCCTCTGCCCAGTCAATGACTGTATCGCCCTAAAACATCACAATGCCTAACAAGCTTTGTTAGGGAACAAAATTCCTTTCCCCTGCTGTGATTCCCCACAAGCTTTGGGACAGACACCGATATGCTGCTTAGTAAAAGATCTGAAAACCGGACATGGCTGATAAACTTTAGCTTTAATCATCCTCTTACGTATTTCCCAGCCTGATTAGAGGAGAACATAAAGACCATGTGTCATGTTCAGCAAGAAGTTTCAACTGGGGCTAGAATTGAATGTAATTTACTCCTATAGTAATTGGAATACCCTTTGAACAAATGAGGCCCTCGGCAAGTGGATAACATTCCAACTTCCAATTTATTTTGAAAGCACTGGCATATAGGTTTTAATATACATGACAGAAAGAATCTAGGGAAGCCACACTACGATGGCATCCACTGAGTAAGTCTTAATCACAGAGCAATCGACTGAACAGCACTTACAGCAAGTTCTGCAATTATGCTACCTTTGACTGAGAATAAATGCACGGTTAAAGGATCTTTTTAAATAAACTCTCTGATAACCTCAGAAGTTCTCGATGTTTTTGGTTTGATGTTAGGGCCTGTCGCAGTCGACCACCGAAGTGTGGTGCACTTCTGTGCACTGGAAGTGGGTTAAATGATAGCTTTTAAGTGGGATGTCGCGCTATGCCCTTAGAGTTAGCCATTGGAGCCCTTCGGCTAGTATGCGCTGAAGCTGTCTACCTAGCCCTACATCTGATTCGCATTTTGCTTCCCAAGGCACGTCTCAACTCGGGATCATCCAGGAATACACCCCAAATCAATTTTGTCCCTTTTGGTCCTTTAAGCGAAGCAGTTAGATAGAAGTCAAGAGAAGGATATTTGGACGTGGTGAAGGAGAATACTTAGATGGAGAGTACAGAATGTATGTAGGGGGAATATTAAGAGTCACAAAGTTTTATGTGATTTTTCTATGCACTGTGGAAAATAATTAAGTAAATCATTTAATTTAAGAAAAGGGTAGAAACACAAACTATTTTGAATTATGAATGTGTTTACACAAAGAAAAATGTCTTTTTTTTCCTGGTGTTTGACCCTGTTTCGTCAGAAACAGAGAAAGCTCCAAATATAGAACACTGTGATTAACAGGTCATTAATTAGCAAGTTAGACGTGAGAGAATAACAACACGCCAACCTCTGTGTGGTATTGAGCAATGTGTCATACATTATAGCATATTCCTGTAATTTTCATGTTTTTTACCATAAACATTCTGTGCATCTAATTTCAGGTCTAGAAGAAAAAGATACTTATAGGCAGTGATTTAGTCATCAAATGGCATTTATCTCAATTTTCTTACATTATTCTTTCAAATATGTTACATTATTTGGTATGTTATTTAAGATAAGGTACATATCTTTTGATTGATCATTATCTAGTAGAATAATTCCTTTAAAAAAACATTTTTGAGATAAACAGACTTCAGTGTCAACCATGCAGAATAATTTCACCCCCTGTTTTTGATAATACCATCTCATCGGTTTTATATTTCTGGGGGGTTATATGGTGGCGTACGCTCATTTTATAGCTTATTACTACATTTAGTAGCAGTGAAGGAAAATCATGCGACTATTTTGCCACTATTCTTCTTATCATCCTAATACTATCTGAGGAATGGGCTCATAGTTTGGATGCTTAGATGTAACATTTGGGTGATTTTCTGCACACCTGGCTCAACCTGTTGAATGCTGCTCTTAACCACTCTGATTTGGGGTTGGAATCATGCATGTCTAACACTTGATGACACACCTTGCAATTCTGCATTCACTGTAAGCTGCCATTTTATGAAGTAGTCTAACTGAAAGAAATGGCTGCAGCTGAAATGTCAAACCAGTTCTATTACTTTAAAAATGACTTAAAACTTTGGACTTAAGGATTTATAAATAGCAACTATATGGTAGTTTTAATTACTGGCATTACTGGTTTGTCTGTCGGTAAGTCCACCACTTTGGTCCAGACTGAAATATCTCAACAGCTATTGGATGAATCGTCATGAAATCTTGTTGTCTTAAAATGTTTCTGAACTGTTTAAAGTGACAGGTGGGTGCTGTCCATTGACAAGTTGCTACTGTTGCAACATTGGTTAGGTTACTATGTGTAACCCCAAACTCAGAGTAGGCATAGTCGTAGTTGTCGCTATTTCAGTGTGTTTTCAGTTGATGAAAGTTAACAGTAACATTTTAGACGCCTTAAAAAGTCTTATTCAGTGTTTGGTTGTAATAACAGACCTCAAAGGAGTCGAATGTTTTTTCAATTAGACTGTTATTTGCTAGCGAGAATTAGCATTAGCATTATCATAGTTAACCATAGCTGTAAATGCACTGTGCTAACCAAGCTAGCAGCCAATGTTAGGATAATCTACACTCTCGCAGTCCAAATATGGCTTCTGGCTCCAAAAATCTAAGATGGCCAAGGCCAAAATGCCAAAACAGAGATTTCAAAGCCAATGGGTTATGTCACAGTGGCTACGTCCATTATTATGTACAGTCGATGGTCTAGCTGATTAGAAGTCTTGCAACCAAGCAAAAGTTTAAATAACACATTAAATTAAGAGGGAAATAAACTGCACAGACAAGCAGAGAACATCAAAAATAAGTCAATTTAATGTAATAGAAGAAAACAGTAACAATGTGCAGGACAAAAAGTGATGTTGGAGCACATCTGCTGCACAGTCGAAAACTAAAAGCAGCTTTAACAACTTTGGAATTTAACTGTTGAAGTAACAAGATGGCCCATGCCACATGACCTGACCTGATTTTTGCTACAGTCAAAATTTGAAATCTACCAGGGTTATAGTAGCCTATATAATTACATAATTCTCTTGTTGCAGTGAAACAAAAAACAAATGCTAAATCATACCTCTACCACAAGAGTCATGCTATGGTCATGGTGTAGCAAATAAAGCCATGAATATATTCTTTGTCTATGAAACTATGTCATTAGATGTATTTTACTGCTATGTGACTGAACTCTCTGCTGTTGCACTCTCCACACATACACACTGAAGCATCAGCCAGAGTCAAGAAGCAACAGTGTGGGATAGAGTTGGGAGTGGAGTGACTGAAGCAAGTGACCTTTTGAAAGTCATAGCGTTGTTCTCTCTCGCTCAGAGACACTGCTCTTTCCCACAAGCACAACACATGATAATAGTCCATCGTGTAACTAAAGGGCAGCATTCACCACGCTGTCAATCACTCTGGTAATGTTAAGTAAGTAAGTTAGTGACCTGGAGGGATTTTCTCAAAGTGCAAGTGAACAGAGGGCAAAGAGCTGAAATAACTAGATAGCCTGTAATGCATTGGCTACACTACTTGAAGTTATAATCCTTTTGGTAATATATAAGATCAGAATTTTTCAATAATAGCTATTCAATCTACTGTATTAAAAATTCTGTATTTTAAAAAATCTTTATGTGGTAGTTTTTGTTATTATTGGTCCACTTTTTCTAAGCAGAATTCATACTCAAGCACAAGGGACAAAGTGACAGAAGCAGAAGTATGCACAAAATTTCATGTCATATGGAAGACAACATTCAATTGTCAGTTACTCTTCTGTTTCATGTCGGACAGAGTCGCTGCTTAAGGCGGGTATGCAGCACCTAGTGATCAATACTAGGGTTGTACTCGACTCAGAATTAGGTCAGTCGAATCGCATTTGGCTGCCTTATATGAATACTGGCTGTTAGTTCCTTTTTTCATACAGAATTTGAGAGTTTGCACAGGGTTTGACGGGATGTTCAGAGTGGCAGTGATGTTCGTGTAATATAGTAAACAAGCCAAGTTATCTATCCGAGCTAATGCATGCTAACTACACTGGAAATGCGCGACAACATTTTTTGTCGACACTAGATATCGAACAAAAGCCAGAGACTATATTGTATGCAGGTGCTGTGAGCTGTAAATTCACCACTTCTAAGCCGAAGATAATTTTATCTCGGCATGCTACGTAACCACTGTTTCCTGGGTCCAGATATCTGTGGGAGCTTTGTTAAATGCCATACACATCTCCTTCTCCCCCCGTCTTTAGTCCACCTCTATACTTCTTTTGTTGATCCAACAGAGGCCAAAAACATAAATCTTAAAAAAAGTATAATATAAAGTCCTCCATGATTGTCTTCACTCAGCATTCAGGAACAGTAAGGCAAGGTGCAGAGGGCCTACACAATCACTGTATGTTTGTGTGCATACAACTGACGATAACAGAAATATTTGTCCATAGTCATAAAGAGTCATCCCCTGAGGACCGCAAACTTATAAACATACTAAATAGTTGTTGAGATATTTTAGTCTGGACTTAAGGGATGGACGAACCGGCTGCCATTCATGCTCCTAGTGTGACTAAATGCATAATAATATACACTGTATGTTGATGGCTTTTGAGATATATGTATGGATGCTTCATTTGCTTACAGTGGATTCAACTAAAGGACTGTTCCACTGTGTTTTACAGAGACACACAAATGTGAACAGGAATCAATTGGCCCCTGGATTTAGCTACAGAGCGGCATGGCGGTGTGGTGGTTAGCACTGTCGCCTCACAGCAAGAGGGTTCCTGGTCCGATCCCGGGTGCAGGAGACCCTCTGTGCGGAGTTTGCATCTTCTCCCCATGTCAACGTGGGTACTTTCCTAAAACATACATACAATATAATATTGCATTTAAAGTGCTGCTCAGTGTAAGTGTTAAGATGGCAGGAGAATATATTATATTACCCTACAAAAAAACAGTACTACTCCTTCAGTTGGGTACCACAGTCCTTTTCTGGGATGCCATTCTACAGAGAACTATATGATATATAACCACAAAAAGGATGGCATCATGCAGCAATTTTAGCCTCTATCTTATTTATTTAGCAGCACGAGTCCAGCCCGTGCCCATGTCATCTAAGTGCACCTGCTAATGTGTGTCAGCTAATCTCCTGTCCAGGTCACACAGAGAGGCCAGTAAGTGGCCTAATGTGAGGGTGAGATTGTCTGGCACAGCAAAGGGGCTTGTGGGAGCATACGAGGTGTGAGTGTATGTGTGTGTCTGGGGAGGTATGCAATGAGTTTTTCCCTTCTCATGCTCTTCAGTGGGTTCTTTGTGTGTGTCTGACAATATGATGGAGGTCCATCAGGATCACTGAAGTACTCTCATGGTCACAGTGATGAATGCCCTTGATGGTTTTGTAGCGTTTACATCGCAGTTAACATATCTGAAGAGCATACTAATAACATGTGAGACAAAACAAGAAACATCACTTTGATGTGATAGCAGGTGTGTGGGAAATGTAAAAATTATTATCCTATGCAGTTTTTGACCACTAGTGGTGCCACTATTTGGATCAACAAGCAATGCACATACATGCATGTAACACAGACTGCATAAAGATAATAGATGTAGCCACCATGACATCACACAGTGGTTTGTGGACTGTTTTAAGGCCTTGAATTTGGCATGTTGACCATCACCCTGTTGGATTTTTGGTGACAGAGGTGATTGTGTTTGGACTAGAGAGAGGAGATAACCCTAGGACTAGCAGCTCGCTTAGTTAGTGTTAGTTAGTGCAGTTACAGCTACGGTTTACTGTGATGATGCTATTTTTCACTAGCAAAGACAGCAGACTTAAAACCATGAAAAGTCCATCCATCCATCCATTTTTCTAACCGTTTATCCTCTTGAGGGTCGCAGGGGGGCTGGATCCTATTCCAGCTGACATTGGGCGAGAGGCCGGGTACACCCTGGACAGGTCGCCAGACTATTACAAGGCTGACATGTAGAGACAGACAAACATTCACACCTACAGCCAATTTAGAGTCACCAATTAACCTATCCCCAACCTGCATGTTTTTGGACTGTGGGAGGAAGCCAGAGTACCCATAGAAAACCCACGCTGACAACATGCAAACTCCGCACAGAAGGGCTCCCTCCTGGGATTGAACCAGGAACCCTCTTGTTGAGAGGCCACAGTGCTAACCACTACCCCATTGTGTAAAATAAAGTAAAATCGTTGATAGCAAAAAGGTGAGAAACATTCAAATTCGTCCTCTGTTGTCATAAATGATGAAATTACTTAAAGAGACCAAAACCATTCTTTGTACCAGGCTGTAAACATGTCTATTTCTGTTGTTAAGTTTGGCATTTTAACATGGTGGTCTATGGGGATTGACTTGCTCTGGGAGCCAGCCTCAAGTGGCCATTTAAGGAACTGCAGTTTTTGGCACTTGAGCATTTGCTTCATTTTTCATTTTGCAGGTTGACACACCTTCAAAACAGCAATTGACAAAACAATCTTAACTCAAGGTCAACTTTATCATCTGTTGAAGAGCTTTTGACTGCATGGTGCTCATCAGCAGATGGAGTGTGGTCATTTGTTGTGGAACTGTCAGTTTTGCAACGATCCATTACCTTGAGGACTTTTACAAGGTTTTCAAGGCTGAGAAGGAATTGTCAAGCTCAACTTCTAAACCTGCAATAATCAATTTTTTGGGGAGGGCCATGGAAACAACATGTGACCAAAACAGAGGCACATTATAATTTTTTGAAACTGATAAGGCAAACTTGAAAACAGCTGCTTTTACACACACGGAGCAACATTAGCACTGATCTGGAGTTGTGTTTGTGTCCACCTGGTGAATGCAAGTCCAATATTCATTCTCTTTTTGGCTCAGTTTTTTTTCAGTGTCACCAACTCCTGAGCTGGCTTTTTTAGCAGCTATATGCATCATTATGTTCAACAGCTAGTTGTAAACACGGTTTGTCTTTTGGTTCTTTGCAGGTAGAGTGCAATGGCTTTAACAGCACAATAGTTAGAAACTATAACAATGAGCTGAAAGATGCTATAAAGCTCTGCAGAGCTGAGGGGAACTGCAAGGTCAGGAGATGACTTTCTGTGGGTTTGTTACTACAAGCAACCCATTCTACAAACCCTGTCTGCTGACCCTGCAAGACTCTGTATTGTGGTAAAAACCCCAGGAACACACGTGTAAAGGTATCGTGAGCTCTTGCATTTATTAAAATAAAAAAAAATACTATGCAAATGTTTTATTAGGTTGGAAATGCATTCAAAAGATCATTAAAGGAGCTTTGTATTATATTCAGAGCATTAATGTAACAGCAAAAAAGTATTCACTATGTAAAGTGGAACAATGGCATCCTGAGAACAGAATGAAGTCACGCTCCCTCTGTATGTGTAATAATTGGAGCTTCTCTGCATGGCAGTGCATGTGAGTGTATCCAACTGGCTACCTAATTGCCACCTGCTCTGCACTGCCCCCATAAGGCAGTTACCACTGATATTGGGACATGTCCTTTTGTAAGCTTCAGTCCCATCCTCCGGTTCCCCCCCGAGGATAACACCATTAGTTCTGTCAGCACTGTTGCCATAAGGCTGTTAGGACTGTTCCTAGTGTTAGCACCATTAGCTGCTAGCTTATGGCTTAGCTACCTCCATGTTGAAAACTATGTGCAGACATCTTCTAAATTACACTTGGGTAGTATCTTTTTTTTTTTAATACCCTCCTAACATTTCACCAGGGTATACAGTATTTGTCAATATTTGTGGAAATAAATAAACAACCACCAGCCCCCTACCCCAGCACTGCCTGTTTTACAAGTCCTGTAACATTATCCCCACCAGTTATCCCACCACTTTCAGTTGCCATCTTCTGCCATCTGTTTTTGATGGTATTGAATATCATACTTTCTGGATTTTTGAATACACCATAATACTGTGATGTCACGCAAGCGTGATCTGAATCATAAATATGTTCTGAATATTGTCTAGAGTTCACATAATACATTAATCTGAAAACACCATAAAACTCCAACTGGGTTGTTTTTCATCACCAGGCACCAGAACAAGCTGAGTGATTTGGTCATTACTGAAGCAGAGGAGACACAAATACTCAAAGACATTAGCACCACTGTGTTAGTTCACTTATGAGAGGTTAAACCATTGGCCTACTTTCAGAGCTTTTATTTGTATTACTGTAGATTCTAAGTACGACAACAAACAGGGACAAAGGGACAGACCCTGACGACAGCATAACAGGTTGAAACAGAGACTACTGTGTCTCAACTAAATAATACGGGGAAAAAGAAAGATGGAGGTAAATGGAGAGACACAGGAGAGAGACATACAGAGAGAAAAGGTGGTAAGGAAATGAGGCGATTCCTGGTTTGCTCACTCAAAGCTTGCAGTGCAGAAGATATGGGGCTGAATTAAACTCAAAGCAGAGATAAAATAGGGCAAAATTAGTCACAACAAAAAGGACTGTAGAGGCGGTAAAATTCGGAATGGAGTCCACGTAACCCTGAATGAGGGGGAATGGGGGGCTAATAGCTTTTATTGGCGGCTGGCTCGTCAACCCTGGAGCGCTCGCCTAGCAACTACGCACACCGGGCTCCAACAGACGTGGTCACAGTTGTCATAGTGACGAGGCTCACGTAAAAGTTTTTACCTCCTCACCCTTTTTCAGGAGGGAAGTGATTTGCAACTTGAGGAAAACAACATTTTCCATTTGTAGGTCGCAGCTTATTATCTATGCCGTTCCTGCATGCCCTCACTTTATTTAGAACGCCATTTGACGTATATCAGCACTTACACAGTCGGGTGACGGGCCATTTTCCTTTAATTTGATTTCTTTTTTTATGTGAACAACTCCTCGGGTAGTGGTTAATGACGAACCTGGTAAAAATAACTTGCTGAGATTTATTAAAGCCAATCTGCAGACATTAAATTCAAACAACACTCTTGTTGACCTCAGATACAGTCATGAGAGTGACCTCTCCTCCTTTTCAGTCAAACACACACACACACACACACTTACATGAGTGCCAGGCCGAGGTAGTTGGCAGTGCTGCCCCAGTACATAGGGTTCTCTATGATGTTGAAGGGAAAACCTGTCACCTTCTCATCCATCAAGATGCCAAAGTAATCACCTGAAAAACCAAAACAAACACACACACAGTGGGTTCATGCTGTAACAGACTGAGATGAGATCTACTTGACAAAAACACTCTATTTCATAACTGAAACCTGTAAATTCTCACACTCACTTTTCCTGTTCAGTGATCTAGGAGGCTGGAGCATATCCCAGCATGCACTTGGCTATTAGTAGGGATAATCTCAGGGGGTGTAACAGTTCTCAGTTTGTCTCCATGCACTAGTTTATCAACCAGTTCAGCTGGATGGGGATTCAGGGCTAAACCTGGTGGACTATTTCACACTGTTGCCATGGTTACAACCCTGATATCTCATTTTAAACTCTGATTTTGGTCCCCTTGTCATGCAACAATCACTTTTGGCATGTTTCTGACAAACAGCACTGAGGTCAGACTGAGGATGCACTGCCAAGGATTATGACTTTGGCACCACATGTTAATGCTACACTGTCTGGCTGCCCCTCCGTCACCTGGCTGTTACTGATGTAACCAGTATGACCACACTGAAATGACCTCATGTGAAAACTGCGGAGTGAAAGTTTGATCATTGTACAAACACTTGCTGGAAAATATTAAACTGAAAATTTAATTCTTGTCACTTTTTATGTGAGGAAATATAAATGATGATTATACTATGTATGTTTTTCCATTTTTCAAAGGAGGATTTTTTTGGATGGTGTCTGAGGTGTAGGCCTGTGGGTGGGTGTTTCTCATGGCAGTAATTGACCAACATTTTGAGAGCAAGTGTTGCTAAGAGACCAGCTATCTGCTTATACTATGCTGCTGACTGGAAAAACATCATAGCATGAATGGATTAAGATGAATGAATAGGATACGGCGCCACCACTCAGCCTTGCTGCCAATTTGTCACAGTGCTTTTTTCCCTCACAGATCAACATTATAAAAGAGATTCGAGCTTGAATTGCAAACAAAGTCAATTATCACTATTTGTGAAGGCCAGCGGGAGAAATACTAATGTGCATATGCGGGGAGCTGCACAATGCCGAAGCAAAACAGGAAGCAGAAAAACTTTTTGTTGTACAGGGCAATTTACTTTTATTCAAATGATTTGACGCCATCTAGGAGTATAGTATTCAGTTCTTCTAAAACACCCATGCGTCATCCTGTATAGACTATGTACATGATAAAAGACAGTTTCCCCCTTTTTTAAAAAGCTTTTTCAGAGCATTAATATAGCAAGAAACAACTATTCACTTTGTTAAAATATAATGGAGAGAATAAGGGCACACCCCCTCTGTGTGCACTGTTCACACTGTTAGCAGCGCTCACTGCTAGCCGCTGGATCAGCCAAAACCGTGCTGACAGGCGAGTGCACACAATCTTTAAATCACTGATATGTCTGACTTTCGTATAAGGCTCCTTTAAAACTGTTACAGACCCTGTAAAACTCACTCAAAACGCCTATCCAAGGCATACCCAAGGTAAATCGAAAGCTATTTTGTTCCATTTTTAGTACATGTACATGCATCTTCTCATTTGTGAGGAAAATCTCCAAAGATTTTTCCCCCAACACTCAGACTCACAGTAAGTGCTTCTGTCTTTGAATTACATAAGTTTCAACACACTGAAAAAAATGTTTTTTTTTCTTCTTCACCTGAACACTTTCTTGAACAAAGATGCTGCAGATGACTGGAAGCAGGAGGTATTAGCTGGTAAGCACAATGAGGCCATATCATGAAGCCTCAGAATTCAAAGCAGATAACAATATTAGAGTAAATAAACATTTTCCACGTGTTTTTCTTAGGTTTTTATTTTCTAGAAAACCCAAGCTGATAAGAAACATTGGTTGCACCTTGATATGGTCAGCACTAATGGAACTACGAGGAGCGAAATGACATATGAGTAAACCACTTTAACAGCAACAAAGACAGCTGTGGTTTTACGTATCAAAATTATCAAAAGTTACTTTGGGGGGCCTGTGGGCAGGCCTTCAGACTTTATCTTCAGACATTATCTACACTTTAAACAAGCTCATATAGTATTAGCTAACCTAGCAATTTACATTGTTTGTCACATAGTTCAGTATTTGGGAGGACCCATCCTGCTATTCAGTTCGTATTGCATCTAAAGCTACAGTAGCAAGCTTGTTGGCATCCACCCAGAAAGTGGAGGCCAGATAGCTTTGTTTGCTGCCTTGTTTCCCAATAGACATTACTTGTTGTTTATGTCATTTTAACACCTGGAAAATACCAGGTTGTCAAAAGTCACAGCAAGGAGTGGTCACAGATTAAATTAGAGAGTGCTCAAATCACACATAGTACTGCTGCGTTCCAGTCAAAGATAGAAGTCGGAATTGCCCAACTAAACAGTTGCACCAATTAAATTACAGCACGAACACTGTCAATAGGTACCTAAAATTCATGCTCTCTGAAGAACACTTTTGTAGAGAGCTTTGTCACTGCAGAAAAATAGAGTAAAAAAAAGTCTTTTTTGGGAATTGAAATTTTGACGTCATAAGTACAAAGTACAAAGTCACCTGGATATGTATACTAATAACTGTGAAAAAATTAACTTAAATTTTAGTTGAGGAACAGAAGAAATAATTTTAGCATGTTTCTTTGGTACTGGAGGTTGGTGGTAGACTGACATTGCCCGACCAAAACCCAAATGCAAGGTAGTCTGGAACCTTTCAGTTCATTTTCAACATCCAAGGGGCATTTTCAACGGCTGTAAACCAAAATGCATCTGAATGCAATTGAATAGACCTACAACCAGTGATAGTAATGAAACGTCATGTGGCGCTGAACGATGGACAAATGTAAACAGACGACAGCCTGCAGAGATGAGCTGCGATGGTGTAGCATCAAAATGTCTGAGAACATGTGTTGCAATTTTGGCCATCAGAATTTGAAAATGGTACTTCAACAGAAACTCAAGCATCCTCAGGAGCCATCTTAGGTGTTTTCAAACTAGGATTATACTCCCTGACGCTAGGGTGCGTGAACCAAAAATGACCTCATCCTGTGTGTTGATAAAAAACAAAGGCTGTGTGCTCACTTGTGCTGTGGCAGTTTTTAGCCAATGAAACATTCTTGGCAGCTGAACCTCTGCAGGACTCACTGTAACCTGAGCGCTTACCATTGTTTGCTATGTAATAAGTTCCCCAGGTATTATGCACACACACAAGAATTGAAATACTTCCCTTATGCCTCCCTCGTCTGCTTACACACACACACACACACACACACACACACACACACACACACACACACACACACACACACACACACACACACACACAGTAGGTAAAAGTGACCTGTTGAATTACACATGTGGTGCTGCTGGCCCTGTTTTCTGTCAAATAGAGGCTGTTAATGCCAAGTTATATAACAATTTTCATTATGTATGCTCGTTTAAGTACCGCAGGTGGGGCAGGATATAAAAGAGATTATATAAACAAATGTGTTCGGTTTTGAATAGAAAACCAGCGTAACTGGCCTTCAGAACAATATGCTAACCTCATTTTTGACCTCAAAAGCGACTATCAGCAACCCATTCAGATTTAAAAGCCAAGCATAGCATTTTTGTGTGTGTTCCTGCGTCACTGTTGTTTCATCGCGGTTATGAAAATGGGCAACCTGGATTTGCTGAAGAGCAGTGTGGTCGCCAAGGTAGAGGTTAGAGAATTGGGTCTGTGATCAGTAGGATGTGACTGGAGTTTGGATCCTGGGCCAGCTGGCCAACACGTTGACACTGTCTGTGTAATTTGATCATGTTTGGTTCTTTGTTTCTAACCTTGTGCCATCAGTTTAAATTATCAGGTCGCAGTGACTCAAGAGGCTTAATATAGAGCGAGTAAGACACATCAAATTACAACACACACCCACAGGCTATATCCTCTAGCATGTGTGTTTATGTTTGTGGGTGCTCAGGGTAGGATGAATTGGAAAGAAAACACGGAGCAATTAGATTGTGGTGAGAGATAAAAATCATCCTCACATACGCAGGCACATATACACACCCTAATGCAGACCATACACAAGAACACTTTGAAAAGACATTGGAAATTTATCTGTGACAGTGAAATCACTAGTCGTTTGGTGTTAGGTCGCCATTAGAGTAACTTAAATTAGCTCATAAGTCAAATAAGTACATTTTGGAGAGGGCTTATCTTCTGGGGAGCATGATTAAGCTACAGTAAGTGAATTTCCTATTATTTACAGGTGTGCTTTTCCTACTGTGACATGTCAAAATTCAGCCTATTCTTATACAACACTTCATACGATATCTAATGAATTAGCACCCCACAAATGTCATCGTCATGTTACATACTCAACGTAAAGATACGTACTTAATGTTAAGTTACATAGATTAGGTTTAGGCAAGTAAAGTTATGTAGGTTAGGTTTAGAAAAAGACACATGGTGATGATGCACCTTAAAATACCTTTAAGTTTACTTGGTTTCTCACAAGAACCGAACACAGGTCTCCTGGGGGAATGTCCTGTGTTTGTTTTACCCATCCACCACCCCAACCTGCCTCCTACACAGATTTTTGCTCTTTATACTACTTTCTTCTTTACTCCCATCAGTGCATTGGTCACATGATCACAGCCTTCCTGGTTATACTGGTTACAGTGTACTGATCAGCCAAAACATTAACTGGCTGCTGAAGTGAACATTGATCATTTTGTTTCGGTGCAATGTTCTGCTGGGAAACCTCGGGTCCTGGTATTCATGTGGATGCCACTTGACGTGCTCCACCCATCCGAATACTATTACAGACCAAGTACCCCTCCTCATGACAACAGCACTCCCAGATGGCAGTGCCCCCCCAGCAGGACAGTGCACCATGCCAAAATGCAAAAACTGCTCAGAAATGGCCTGAGGCGTCAACTCGGCCTCCAAATTCCCCCGATCCCATTATGATCGAGCATCCGTGGGACGAGTGCTGGTACCCCACCTCACAACCCACAGGAAAAGAAGGATCCACTGCCTACACCCTGGTGGCAGACACCACAGGACACCCCAGAGGTCCTGTGCCCATACCTCGACATATCAGAGCCAAGTCCAATCTAAGCAGGCCCCACCATGGATCAGGGGTACCTCTGGGGTACCGGCACATCCCACAGAAGCTCTATCAGATTGGGATGTGGCTAATTTAGAGGCCAGCTTGACCCCTTGAGCTTTTTGTCACGTTCCTTGGCACATTCCTGAGCAGTTTTGATGCTTTATCCTGCTCGGGAGGCCTTGGCCATCGGGGAGTGCTAAAAACAGCCTATAAAACGTCTTCCATGAAAAAGGCCTATTGTCAGACCAGTTCAACTCAGGCCAACCCGAGCCACCTAAAGGGATGCTTGCTGCAAATATAGTTCCCACAGATGTCATCTGACACACGTTATTATTTTCTGGATGAATAAATATTATGATCTAAAGGTACTCTCTGCCCAACTGACCTGGTTAAGTTTCGGAGCTTGCTAATGTCAATGAAGTGGATATTGAGTTATTATTTCACAAAGCTCTAGGCATCCTGACGCAGTTTATGTAACTATTTGATAGAGAATCCTGTTGTGAATACTAAAGAGAGACTGCATTCTCATAAATCACTGGATGCATACCATTATCTATTCTGTGCTGCAAAGTAACATTTCCCTGTGGGGATATATTAACTCTTATTATTCAGGCAGCAGCAAGTTGTCCTGTCCTCAGTTTTCTGCACTACTGTTATCTGTTTACTGCCTTCTGTGTTCACATGTGCCTGGGAAACCTGTCTATTGACTGATATTGGCTGGGCCTGGTTTCTAGTGTTTCTCATCCATCACATGGTCGTCTTTGAAGAAAAACTTTGTCAGACAGAGTTTAATGTTGCTGCTCCAACTGGTGGAAGAATGAAGCACGCCAGCAGACTCTCTTGTGATTGCTTTGCTCGATCTGCACACAAAGTAAACGCTTGTTCAAACAGTCGTACGCCCTCCTGCTGCCCCTGCTGCTTCCCCTCTGTCGACACAGTTGGTGATTCGTGGACACAAAGACGGACTGAGGGCATTTCGGTACAGTAATGGACAAAGATGGCGCAGGAGCCGAGACTCTGTCTGGATCTCAGAGATGACTCATTGTAATGACTGACCTAGAAACCAGAGCTTGCCAAATGGTCATAATGGCGATACTGTCACAATCGTGTTCATTTGAAATGATGCCTGGCACAACAACTAGAAACAAACATGTTTGTCTCTGAGACAAATATGAAGATATTCGCATGGGCTGTGTGGCGAGGACATGACAGCATTTGTTTGCATGCATAGAAATGAGCTGGGCTCTATAAATTGGCACAAATGTTTCCGAGTCACGTGTCTTTCCTATGTAAGCGTATTTAAATATCTTTGTTAGGATTCAGCACGTGTGTGGTCATGTCACTGATTTTTGAGCTGCAGATCTTGCATACTGCTATTCTCTTCTTACCACTATCAGCGACAACATCATTGAATCCATGAATCCAGATTTTGTTGTTTTTGGTAGAGCATCCTCCACGACAGTTGCCTCTTGCGTAGCCTCTGCTTGTCTGCCGTGTCCAATTAGGTTGCTAGATTTGCATGCATTGTACTAGAAATCACCCAACCATGTTTCAAAATCAAAACGCAACTGGTCTGTGTGGCCATTATATATATTCTGACATGTGGACGGAGAATTCTTTTCACTATTTTCACTTATTGCTATATGTCATTATTTATTACTGATTTGTTCGGTTCTGCCATTATTTAAATTTCTTCGTCGCCTCTTACGGTCCTATCTTGCTTGAACTGCACTACGCTGCCTCTGCCTCCTCAATCTCACTGCTCTGTTTCATCTGTATCCGCAAGCTTTTGGAAAACGTGCATTAGTACAGACAGAAGGATCTGTCTGTCTTCTTATTTAAAGTTGGTCATAAATGAGCCCCAGGTAAAGTCTCAAGTCATACCTGAGTCAAAGTCAAGTCGAGTCTCTCATCAGTGTTAGTCAAACAAGTCTCTAGTTTTCAGATTTGGGACTCACATCTGACTCAAGTCAATTTATGTGACTCAGGTTCCCCACCCGTGGTTGCATACTGTATACCTGCCAAGTCCTTCACCACTCCTTTGTTTCTCAAGTGATTTTTTTTTTCTTTTTATGTGGAATTTAACCACAACATTCAGAAAAGCAATTCTTGAACTTTACATGATAAAGGGACACTGTTGATTTCTCATCCATCCATCCATTTTTGTAACCGCTTATCCTCATGAGGGTCACGGGGGGGCTGGAGCCTATCCCATTTGACATTCTGAGAAGCAGGGTACACCCTGGACAGGTTGCCACACTATCACAGGGCTGACACATAGAGACAGACAACCATTCACACTCATATTCACACCTACGACCAATTTAGAGTCACCAATTAACCTGTATGTCTTTGAACTGTGGGAGGAAGCCGGAGTACCCCAAGAAAACTCACGCTGACATGGGGAGAACATGCAAAATCCACACAGAAGGGCTCCATTTTTAATAAATAAGATCATTAATTCCTCCTAGGTCAGACAGGGTGGGGGGTCTTTAGGACTTAAAGACCCTGTACAATAAACTTTAAATCTTGAGTATTTTTCTATAAAATGAATAATTCACAACAAAATGTATTCATGACTAAATGAGCAACAACAATCAAGTATAAAAAAAAGTTTGAGGAATGTGTGCATTTGATTTGATCAATTTGAGTATTGCCAAATTCTGATTGGGGCAAAAAAGTATGACATCCCCTTTTTACAACTGAACCCCGTCTCCTTCAAACCAAACAAAAACAAACAAAATAACAACAGAAGCCCTTTAAGTGAAATCGCAAAAACCTTTTGAACTTTAGACAAAAGATTGGGTTCATGTAGGATCCAGTCCCTCTTTTTAAGAAGCTGGCTGAATATATAATCTTTCTAGGTTTTTGGAAAAGTACTCAACTGAGTAAGTGTTTGGCAACTTGCAGAAGAGAGTTTACAAAAGAAAAATCAAGGCCTAGATATACTGGTTTTAAGTCCCAAGTGTCGATCAAGCTTCAACACTGGATCCTACACCTCCCATAATGCAACTCTCGTTCAAGTTTTTCAAATACCACACAAAGCTTAGTTTAGTTTAGTTTCAATGACTAATGTGGGATTACTACTAGTGGTGTTATTAACAACTGTTTTCAAATAGTGAGTACTACTTTCTGCGACTAAAAAAAAACCTTGACTTGTAATTTAATGTGACACTGTGTTTGATACCCACCTAGGAAGGTTCCAGTGAAGCCCAGAGCCAAAAAGCTTCCGACCACCAGCAGAGTGCCCAGCACCATGAGAGCTACACCAGCGTAGAACACATCTGTCCTGTCCATTACCTCCCACCTGGCCTGGGCCTTCATCGCCAACGTCATACTGCAGAAAAAACAAATCACAATCACCTTTATTTCACTTTGTCTAACTAGTTTGTATTGGTACTGCAAAGGGATAGGACCACAGTGTGCACAAGACCTTTACTGTGGATTCCAGTGGTTGGAAATGAATGAGAAAATAAAAGTGACTTAGAAAGAACCTGCAGAAAAATGCTGGACAAGAAAAAAAACTGTTATGATGACCTACTTTCATCAGACTAATTCACTGCTGGTGACCATGAAAGGTGCCATGGTCGAGCTGTAGTTTCAAAACGGAGTACTAACATAGTTGAAATAGAATAGCTTCAGCAAACTTTCAGATCCACTTTAAAGTTGAAGATGTAATTGTGCAACCCTGATTCCAAAGAAATTGGAATAAAAAAAGTTGGATAAACTTAATACGATTTTTTTTTGTAAATATACCCTCATTTTGAATTTGATGCCTGCAATGCATTATAAAAAAGGCTGGACAGGAGCAGGGTTACCTACTGTGTTACATCACCTTTTCTTTTAACAACACTTAGCAAGTGTGTGGGAAGTGAGTAATTGTAAAAGATTTACAAGTGAAATTCTTTCATTCTTGCTTGATATACATCTTCACTTGCTCAACAGTTCAGGGTCTCCGCTGTCATATTTCATAATGCTCCACACATGTTCCATGTGTGACAGGCTAATACCCCAACTCTTTCACTATGAAGCCACGCTGTTGTAACACATGCTGAATGCGTCTCATTGTCTTGCTGGAATTGGCAGGGACGTCCCTGAAAAAGACATCATCTGGATAGCAGCATATGTTGCTCCAAAACCAGTATGGTGGATTCACAGATGTGCAAGTTACCCATGACGCCATGGGCAAAAAGACACCCCCATACCATCCTAGATGCTGGCTTTGAACTTTACACTGGTAACAATCTGGATGGTCCTTTCCCTCTTTAGCCTGAAGGACACGACGTCCATGGTCTGCCTAAACAATTTGAAATATGGACTTGTCAGACCACAGCACACTTTTCCACTTTGTGTCAGTCCATTTCAGATGAGCTCAGGCCCAAAGAGGTCAGTGCGGTTTACGAATGTTGTTGATACATGGTTTTCACTTTGCATGGTAGAGTCTTAAGGTGCATTTCTAGCTGCAGCAACGAACTGTGTTTACTTACAGTGGTTTTCCAAAGTGTTCCTGAACCCATGTAGTAATATCTTCTGTGCAAGTACAGCTGAGGCTGATGGGCTGATGAGAATGTCAAATTTTGATCTGATCAAGACCCCCGATCATGACACTACATTAAGTGGTAACAAAAATCATTATAACATGAATGTCTGAACTAAATTTGATGGCAATCAATCCATTAGTTGGCAAAACATTTCACTTCAAACCAAAAACATAAACCCCATGGTTGGATGGTGCTGAAGGAAAAGTCTGGGGCTCACCAAAGTATTAAGGGTTAATCCTCTGGGGACCATGATGGTTTGTACAGAATTTCATCCAATAGTTACTGAGATATTTCAGTCTGGGAAGACACCAGATGGTGGACTGACAGACTGACATTGCCATCGCCAACATGGCTAGAAAATGAGGTTAGGAGAAATTAATGTCACCTCTGCCCACACAGAAAATGCCTGACAATAACATCATGTCAAACTAGAATACTGAAGTGAAAACCAAAAGGGAATTACCTTCTGTGCCATTTAACATGGACTAATAGTGCATCAGTATTTTCATTCAGCATTGACATTTCATTCCTGAGGGTCACCAAGAGAACTGCTTTAATGCACTGACTTACTCACTGGGTCCACCTTTGGGTTACTTTTACACCTTACAGGCAAAGCACACTGCGTTATCTTAATTTGAACTGTGACACCTGCAACTGAGATTGCAAGGAAAAATAAACAAGAAATAAGTCTCAATGCATCAAACTAACCTGGCAGCCCTGCAAAACCATCAATCATTGCAGACATGATCAAGCGTTTAATTTTTGTCTCTCTTCTCTTCTCAACTCTCCCACAACCTCTTCTAATGCATCAGCTGTGTGTGTGTGTGCGTGTGGGTGTGTGTCTTTAAGTGTACAGAGAAAGAGACTCCTTGTTAGCGAGAGTGCTTTTAACTTCTCCTGACGTCACGCTGAAAGGTAGCCTGCACTGACTGATGATTTGAGGGTTGTGTGCAAGTGTGGTCTTCAAGTGAAAGCCTTTTCATTTTGTATCCACTGTTACCTCTCAATGTTTAGATGAAGAGTTTATGAAAGGGTGACTGTGTGCTGTAAAAGGTGCTCAGTTTGGTTTTAGTGTTGTCTGTATATAAAAGATGGCACTTACAGAGTCCAGACACGAAAACGAATTTGTGTAAAGATGTAACAAGTGATTTAAACTGAAGCATTTGCTGAGTGAATTCAGCTTTGTTTGGCAGTTTAAAAGAACACTAATTAAAATATGGTGGTACCAGATAAATGTCTCGGTCTTGTTCCAACACTTCTGTGTAGTTTTAAAGAGGTGGAAACACATTGCAAAAGCTTGTGCTTTTTAAGATTATCCTTACACAGAGTACAAACTGTTGTCCCCACTGAAAATGGGATGCTTAACTGGTAAAAACACTAGGAAAACACTAGGACAATGTGAGGATGAGACTTAGGTAAAGTTAGTTCTACTGTTTTTGACTTACTCATAATCATCGTCATCACTTATGCTTTAGCTGCCAAGTCACTGCATCTATACTACTTTATATGTTACAAACTGTAAAATAAAAATAATCAATAAATAAAAAAGATCACAACTAACTGTTTTCATTATCAATTATTTTTTATACTTCAATGTTAAATGTATTACATGTTGGAAAATAGTTATGAAGGCCGACCACTATGACCAAGAGCCCTAGAATTGCTGGATTTGTGCAACTAAAAGTAAAAGAATCCTAAAGATATTCAATTTACAATACAAGAACAGAGAAGCACTGGCTGAGGGCATTCATGCGATCTTCCTCAGATTACTGTGGAAAGTAATTTGTAGTACTCATCTACTCCACCCAGGACTTTGAGTTTTGATATTTTAGGGTAACATGGGCCAGTTGCACAAAGCACCTCAAGTTCGCTCCTTAAGTATGACGTTTAAGGTTTAGTTTTTCCTTAGCTGAGGAAATTACTTCAGGGTGTTGCACATAATCTCTTATAAGGTTTCCTTAGGCAAGGAAAGATGAAGTCATTTACTTCACTGGAAGAGATTTTACAGCAGTAAAATTCTACTGTTTCCATGGAGACCATTTGTTTGCTTGAACGTGTGTTTGTGATAGCTTAGGCTTGGATAGTAAAAAAAAAAGTGGCAGAAGACGAGAAGACAGGAAAACTAAATTGGTTGCAGGAAGACATTTACACAGGCAAAGCACCTTAAGTTTGCTTCTTAAGTATGACACTTAAAAGTTTAGTTTTTCCTTAGCTGAGGAAATTAAGGGTGTTGCATGGAATATTTTAAAAGGTTTCCATAGTCAAGGAAAGACATTAAGGCATTTACAGTAGTGAAAGAGATTTTACAGCAGTAAAATTCTACTGTTTTCATGGAGACCATTTTGCTTAAATGTGCGCTTGTGATAACCCAGGCCAAATGTTGTCACACCTCCTCTCAAATAATTGGCCTGATAGTAAAAAAAAGGCTTACAGTAATACATGAATAGGGTGTGGCCACTTTCAATAACAGGTGGGTGCCGTCCCTTGACAAGCTGCCACCATGGCGACAACGTTGGAAGGTAACATAACTGTGGTGTAACCCCAGATTCACAAAGAATAAGCGTTGTCGTAAGCTAGCTCCCACTATTTCAGTATGGCTGCCAAAAAAGTCTTGTTCACAAAATGGCTGTACTAAAAGACTCTTGAAGGAGTCAGATGCCAATTTTTCTGGTAAGTACATTTTGTTTTAATGGTTTTGAGCCTTTTTTTGCATGCAAAATTTTGCATGAGCATTTGTATTATCACAGTTAACCATAGCTGAAAATACACCAAGTTAAATCAGAATCAGAATCAGAATCAGCTTTACTGGCCAAGTACGTGTGTACATACAAGGAATTTGGCTCCGGTAGGCTTTGCTCTCAATGTACAAGTATTTACATAAGTACTAAAATTAAATAACAAGTGTAAAATGCAAAATATACAAATATACAAGAAATTGTGCAAATATACATATAAAAAATATAAAAACATGAAAAATATGAATAAATACAAAAGTATAACGGCATTCAAAATGTATTATTATAAATTCACATCCAACAGCTTAAAATGCAAAATATTAATGTTTGACTATGTGCTACAGCAGAAAAATATGACGTTAACAACTGGCACCGAAAAAATGCCAAAATACACCTGTTTCAGAAGGAATCCCACATTGTAACTCCAACAAAAACAGTTCTAAAGAATTGGGACCCCTTGGATTTGACTTTCTGAATATTTAATTGTGAAATAAACCTTCAGAAAAAATAAACTTGATTACATTATATGTAATCTGGAGCAGTTGAGAGCTCTGTTGAGAGAAACTGTTTCTGCAAACTGTTATCTATGTTTTTTTTTCCTTTCACCCTTGTGGATAATAAATTCAATGTTCCAACTGCAATATGCAGCTTTACGACTAAAAGTACAAGTTACTGCTTATTTATGTTGGCCTTCTCTGTGCTCTTCATTTTGCATTTTATGTCTTTGTAAATTTTGTTCAGGATGTCATGCCCTGCAGCCTCTAAACGGAACTAGACCACAGAGTTAAAAAGTTTTGTGTATGCAGTGTTGAAAGGTTTTGCAAATTATAATAAAACACTGGAACACTGCTGGGGTGGATGCAGTTTTGTGTGTGTGTGTGTGTGTGTGTGTGTGTGTGTGTGTGTGTGTGTGTGTGTGTGTGTGTGTGTGTGTGTGGGTGGGTGGGTGCGTGTGCATTAGCATACCCTGTGCCATCAGAATGTGCTCTATTTCCTGCAGAAAAAAATGTCACCCAAATCAAAACTAGGTTTGGGGTTAATAAGAGAAAATTGGTTACAGCATCTGTGCTGTGAGTCGTATGGTGCTCTTTCTTTGTCCAAGAGAGCAGGAAGTGTAATGTGATGTTGGTTGTTGTTCCGCTACGTCAGACACAAAGAGCGACCGCTGGGCTCTCTGTTAAGTAAGGTGGCCTAGCAAGACATACTGCTGGGATTTGGATTGGAAAAGAGATGGGAAAGGGGGTCTGGGGGACAGAGATGAGGGTAGGGGGTTAGTGGGTGTGAGGGACTGACCACTGGGCGTACTTGTTACATCTGATGACAGTTCACTCCTGTTACACACTCTGTAGATTCTAAAACTGGTCATTTATGCATGTTTTATGTTATTTTACTGCTGCATGGTTTTATGGTGTAGTGTAGCATATTTTCTGTGTTATTTGTGACTGCGTCTGTACCTGCAGGGATGATGGTATCAGATAGCAGGGAGTTAAAAGACCCACTTCTGTCAAAGCCACACATTTACCATCTTTGTACCTTTTGGAAAATGAAACCAAAAGTCTGATTAGAGAGAAAGATGGCGGAATGAGGAGGAAGTATGCGAAGGTCAGGGAGGCATGGTTTAGTGTGGGAGTCGGACAAAGTCTCTTCCGTAATGAGCTTCTTTGCAGCAGAGCTTGGGAAAGCAAGGCTGGTGATTAAAATAACTCCACTTCATTTTTATTATCTGGTGTTATTTCGATAGTTTGAGACATAACCCTTCAAATTCTCATTTGCACAGTGAGTATTTTAAATAATGGGTATGCAGTTGTCAAACCTGCTGCTTAATTTGACATATGCTCCCATTAATTTCTGCATATGCTTGGTGAAGTCTGGTAGGCTATTAATGTCACAAACAGGGAAAAAAAAATGAATGTATCATGGCAACAGCTGACTCCATCCTCCCCACATTTTCCTTCCTACTCCAGTTCCACCCTGAGAAAAGCTTAAGTGAACTATTTCCTCTTGAATAGCACTCTTAAAACACTTGTATGCTTTATTCCTTTTTATGCCTCCATGTCTGTGATAGTCGTGGCCGAGGGCATAATGTTTCCCTGTTGTCTGTCTGTACATATGATAACGCTTTGAGGGAATTTCTTTAATTTAAGATTTAACAATTAACTGATTAGTTGTGGGTGGTCATAGGTCAAAGGTCAAAGTCACTGTGACCTTGTTTGTCTCATTCTAATAAAGGTGATTGAGGAAATTTAGTCAAATTTGGCACAAAAGTCCACTTAGGCTCAAGGATGAACTTGAATTTGATGTACAAAAGGTCACAGGTCAAGGTCACTGTGACCTTGCACCAGTCTCATGCTCATTAACATGATATCTTAAGAACACCTTGATGCAATTTCTTCTCATTTGGCACAAACATCCACTCATTCAAAGATGAGCTGATCAGAATTTGTTTGTTAAAGGTCAAGGTCACTGTGACCTTGTCCATCACATTTTAGCGAACACAGTATCTCAAGAACACTTTGAGGGAATTTGTTTAAATTTGGCACAAACATCCACTTGGACTTAAGAATGAACCGATTAGATTTTGGCAGTCATAGGTCACTGTGACCTAACAAAGCACGTTTTTGTTTATATCTCAGATATTAGATGTGCTAATTATGACAAATTTTACAAAAATGATAGAATAAAGAAGTGATGACATTTTAGATCGAAAAGGTCAAAGGTCAGCTTCACTGTGACATCATACTGTCATATTTCAGGAATATAAGGGGAGACGTTTGGTCAGATTCAATTGCTGACACTAGTCTTGGGTGCCCACCTTGAAACTGTAATGATTGTATAGATCCTCTGTGCTGTCAGGGGGAAGATACGTGTGACCCATCCACCTTTTTGCAACTTGACAGGTTTGCAGCAGCATACAACTGCAAGGTAGTAATTCTAGTTCTACTTCTACGATGAAAAAATGTATCAAGATTTTAAAACATGATACATTTCCGCTTGCAGCAGTGAGACGTAGGCAGGCCTCCCTTCATACTGGCAGAATTACAAGCCAAAACAGTCTAGGTGTATTAGGGCCTCGGTCAAATGCCCACACACCCTAATACTTCTGACATTTCACATCAATACAGCAACCTGACCTACATTCCCTTCAGCAGTTTACAACAACTCTATTGACAACTTTCTAGTAGTAAAGCTCTTGAAAGACACAAACTGTCTTTTCTATTCCCTTGCAGTGGATTCTGTAGTTGCCATGGTCACGCGTAAAGTAGGCAGGCTGAAAAGGTTGAACCATCATAAACCCAGTGGAAGTCGGCGGAAGCATCAGGTGGCAACCAGTCTCTGTCTGAAAGTATAATTTCTGATTTGTTTGGTTTTTACATTCAGTGATGATATTTTCTATTATTCTTCTTTTTAAAGAAAAAAAAGTATATATTTTTTTTATTACTCAACCATACACACATATCAATACAAAACCAAGATGGAGAAAAAAAAAAAGGGTGGGAGGCACTAGCCTGGAGACCCCATGCGTGGACCCCCCCCCCCAAAAAACCCACTTACGCCCACTAACACCTAGCTTTTGTATGTGATGTAAAAGATTACAATCGGCATGCACTGCAGTGACAAATAACTTTGCAATAGTCATAGGTATTCATCTCCAGCTCTGATCTGTAGTAATTGAAAATGACAGCCGTGTGGATGTGCAAATTTTAGCCCCTTTGCCGGCATGATGCAGTAATGGGCTGCCACAAATTACTGTTAGGCTCCGCCCATGCAACACTTCAACATCAATCCAAATTAAGTCTGCAATGAGTTTGAGAGAGACTGAATACGCAAGAGACATAAAAAAGATGTAACCACCATAACATTTTTACTGGCCTCTATGCGGCTACTGTTTACTAACCTATTTTCCAGCCTGTCCATGATGTCAAACATGACACACCAGGAAAAACAAAACAAACAAACCAGAATGTCACATTCACAGCCGTATACACAGCTCTGGTCTACTGGCAATGAGAATGGAGTGTATTGCCAATTTTTAATGGGTTTTCCCCGAGTTTAAAAAAACCCATATACATGCACTAATTTTGGTGGTAAATAGGTATAAACATATGAGTCTACAGCCACTTAGCAGCTCTTTGAGGCTGTATTTAGCCACAGCACTGCTTTGAGCTAAATGCTAATCCCAACATGCTAACATGCTCACAATGGCAATATCATTAAGCTGATGTTTAGCAGGTGTAATGTTTATTTTGGTCACCATTTTGGTTCAGCATGTTAGTATCCTTAAATTTGCTTCTGGTACATTATAGCTACTGAAAATGAGCATATTAGCACTGTTATTGTGTGCATCTTAGAGTGCTTATGATAGTATTGATCTAAATAAACCTAAGTACAGCCTCACAGAGCTGCTGACAAAGACTCTTACTTTTACTTCATACTTTAATACTGACGTGAGCTCAGGGCAAGGAAAGTGAGGTTAAGGATAAAAATTAAAAAAAACATCCTATATCCCATGTCTTAGTATTTTCAAGACTTTTTAAAGATTCACTTAAGTTGCTAATCTTCCTGGGTGTTGTATTTAGCTGAGTAACACTGAAAAGTAAAAAAAAAAAAAAAAAGAAAGAAAATTGTGTGCGTGACCATTTAATGAGAATGGAACTAAGGGTATGGAAAAAAATACATACAGCACAAAAAAAAGCATCAAGTTGGCTTTTGTAGCGCATAGACTATTGGCATGATTGTAGTGCACACAGTTTCCAAACACTGATCATATTTCTAAGTATAGCTCTTGGTATTGTCTTTATTTAGCTTTTAATATTTCCTGAGCATATAAATACAGAGGAAGTAGAGGCGTAACATTTTTACATTTAATACTTTTAACTTCGCAAATCCCAATTCTCTTATCTCATTAAGCTTTCTGTTGATAGCAAGAGCGCCAATTAAACACACACAATTAATTAAAAAAATGATTTGTTAGAGCCCTTGAAGCTTTCCCTAGAGGTTTATTATTATTGAATATAATTAGTGGAGAGCATCAGAGACATTTATTTGTTATAATTAAACTATTTTGAATATACAAATTGATGGAACTGATTATTGCATTTCACTGAAATATTTTATGACTCCATTTGACAAATATATTGTTTGATTGATTAATCTATCCTTTCTTTTTTTTTTTTTTTAAAAAATGCCTTGAGAATGTCTGTGTGTGTGTTTCATGAAAGGCATGTGATACAAGATGTCACCATGTGTAGGCTGTTATCTTTTTGAGACATCAAAGGAATGCAATGTGTCTTAAACTGCTTCTCTGAGGTTCCTAAATACAACTGGTTCAAACATTTATATGCTATTGAGATTTTTGCAGATTGGTATAATAGTTAGCATTTTATTGAGCTAGTTTGTAATGCATCAGCATTCATCATCAGTTATCATTATGCAGACCACTGTCTTAAGTAAGGCAAGATACCTGAAACCAATTCCACCACCTCCCAGAACTTCGAATGAGGCTTTGACTTCAAGGGGACAGACGTGTGCAAGGCAACTGCGACTCCCCGCTGTGGCTGTGAGGAGCACCGACACAGAGGAATCATTACCCAGATATGGCAATGCGCATGCTAGGACCCTAAAACAGCAAACTGACCACAACCCATCGCAGCTACGTAATGAAGAAAAGAGTGAGGTTGATCCTCAGTCTATCCGTCTCCCCCCTATTTGCACTACGAGGGAACCTGCAGGAAGACGTTATTTTCCTGTTGAGACGCAGGTACATTTGCCTAAATATGGCAGTGCTCAAGCTAGGGCCCTAAAGCAGTACATATTATTCAGTCCTGTTACTCTTTATATAGGTAACAAGACTGAAAGTAACAGGACGGAGTTTTTAGCATAGAATTAGCAAATTAGCATCTATGGTAACAGCATGCAGTCAGAGCACAATGTTGTGATTAACCACAAAATTGTATTTCTAAAATAAATAAATAGCATCTAAAAAAGAATTCAGGTAACAGGACTGTACGCCATTAATGACTCACTCTCTCAGAGCTTAAATATAATCAAATACACAGAAAAGTAAATGAGAGAACTTTGGTCTTACCATGGCCTTCAGAAGATTCAAATGAAGCAACTTCCTGTTGAACATGTGACTTAAGGAATGTTCCATTTTTTCCAGAAGGGACAAGGTGTTAGGGTAACAGGACTGAGTGAAAACTGAGGGACACGACTAAAAGGCATAATTTAACTAAAATATTATGGACTTTTTGGAAATAAAACGTATGCAAAGCAGAGATTGGTAAATTATTTTAATGTTTAAATTATATTTCTAAAATTTGCATTTGGAACAATGTGCAGGACATTTTGCTTAATGATAAAATGTATTTTACAGTTAATTTTCATACATATTTACACATGTACTGTCCTGGGGATGGAAATGGCACTCATTCGGTAGAATCCGCCATACACACTCTGTATCCTCTGCATGTCTGTTAAACAGGCTATAAATCAGTAGTGGAGCTATAAAAAGAAGTGGCTGTCAGTCAGCTACTCAGCACGCCAGTGAGTCAGTCAATGTATTCAAAAGACAATTATTAGGCGATAAGCAGCACAATAATGAAGCTGGTGAATAATTAGTCTGCTGGTCAATCAGTGTATTTGTTAGGATTGGAAACTGTTATAATGTTTTTCAAGTGGACCACTGCATGTGTGCACCAAACTACATGCATTTCCACTGTGATTTCATTGTTGTGTTCAATTCTGAAACTTTTGTAGTATGTGTCATAACAGCCCCACTGTTGAGTGGTATCTTTATTTTAGCCCACTGGGGTTGCACTGTCCTTTGAAAAACCATTTGCACCATACTAATGCAGCTGAAAAGGCTGCAGTTGCTCAAGGCTCTGTGTGAGTACCAATGTTTATTAATGGTGTTATGCTTCATATTAATCAGAGGTCATTGTGTTTTGCATTTTTTGAGCATATTTCTCATCTCTTTGACTTTCTTTTCCTGAATTATTGCTCTGTATCACATTGGCCAAACATGAAATTTTTACATACAAATATCATAAATGATATATTTCAGGTCCTGTCTACACATATACAGATATTTTTGAAAACTGATATTTTCCTTTATGTTTTGGCCTCTCATCCACACACAAACAGAGTTTTAGGTCACTGAAAGTAAGATTTTTAAAATGCTTTCTTTGCAGATTTTTCAAAACTTTGGTTACTCTTTATCTGTGTGCATGTACAAAATGTGGAGCGCTTGGGAAATGATGATGCGATCTCAACGCATGCCCATTGTTGCTTTGAGTAATGGGCATGTGCTAGAAACAACAACAACAATGGACTACCAGTTTGCTAATGCTTTGTTAGCACTGCTGGGTCCAATGACTACGCATAAACTTAGTACTGCTGCACCCACTGTTTTGGGTCCACCTCAACGTATTTGAATAAAATCAGTCAGAAACTATGGCTATGGATCAAGCCAGTCGAACCAGCAGATGGCGGGACACTTTCCAGAGTGTGATTGTTGTCCACGATGACGGAGGAAAAACTTAAGCATGTCCAGAGCGTCACTTGTATCTCTTAGCTCAACTATCCTTATATCTAGGGGGAATGAGACCACCAGTCATTGTTTTAAAAGAGGTATCATTAGCCTGTGGGGGATATACATCTGTAGGGCCTCAGAAGATATCTGAATGTGTGTTTGTGAGATAAGATTTCTTTCAGTAGCAGATATCCAGAGAACAAATGCCAAATGTTGTGAGCCATCACTCAGCATCATATGATTGCACCACTCTCAGAGAGAGGGCATCGTTTTTACTTTGTTTTTGTCTCAGTTATGCAATGAGATGAAGGCAAAACATCTAAATGTTTTCCAGTAAAATTTAGATGAAACCAAGTGTGTTTCACTAAAATGACCTGAATGGCTCCTTGAAAACTTGAGCTGCAAATCAAAGTTAAGATCTGTAGTTTTACTTGCATTATTTAATGAAACTGTTTTTGATTTTTTAATGCCCAAGGAGCTATAAATATCAGCATGAGGAGAAGCAATTGTTAGTCTTTGCTACGATCATTAACCACATCAACCCCTCAGGAAATAGAGTCATTTTGTGCTGTGGAGCATTCACGACGTTATGTATTGCTTTCTGTCAAATAATACATCATGTGTTTATATTTCATCAGAGCTGCACAGTTTTCAGATATAAATAGGCAAAGTCTGAACGCATAATATTGACTTCTGCTATTTATTTGCAGGGGAATGTCACACTTTAATTGACTTTTTTAACAAGGTAATATAATTTAGTGTGTACAATGTTGTCACCCCCTCTTCTCATTAAAAAGTGGTTCCTTGGTATTTCACACTGAGCCACCTAGTCTTTAATCACTTTAAAGCCAAATGCTGACCTACATACAGTGCACACAAACAAAGTGGACTTCCCACCAATCTCCGATAACAGAACCCCACCACTGTCCCAGCTTCTTTCTTTCAGCTTGTACACCCTTTAGGGATTCGTGACCTTGGTATCAGAGGAAGCATCTTCAAGAGGAGCAAGGCAGACAATCAAGATTATAGTGAGTAAGGCGAAAGGCAGAGCGAAAACAGACATGAGGGGTAATACACAAGAGAACAATGAGTGTGTCTGCCCATCCCCTGACTCCATAACACTCTAAACACAAGACATAGCATCAGGTCAGTGTCTGCGTCAAGAACAACTCCCTGACTCCAAAACACTCCAATCATAAGACAACGCATCATGTCAGTGTCTGCGTCAAGACTCTGACCCTAAATATTTGTGAAAACATGACACTAACAGACAAGAAGATTACTGACGCTGACCATATAAATAGCTTTATACAACCCACAGAGTCTAGGTGGGAATTGTCTGCACATGGCGCTCAACATGGAGGTGGCTGAGTGACGGCTAGCAACTGATGGTGCTAACAACACGAACAAGACTCAATGGCAACAGTGCAGACAGAGCTAACAATGTCTTTCAGGAGGCAACCTGAGGGTGGCCATTGCGCTTCCATCCTTTCGTCTGCTGTTCCTCTGTCCTGGAGGGATGGCAGATTGCAGCCAGAGTGTATAATACGGTACAAACTGCCTTTCTCCTTGGCTGTGGCAGCATTGTACCAGGTGGTGATGGAGGAGGTGAGGATGGACTCAATGATGGCAGTGCAGAAAGGCACCATTGTTGTCTTGGCATGCTGAGCTTCTACAGCTGCTGCAGGAAGTACATCCTCTGCTGTGCCTTTTTGATTAAGGAGCTGATGTTCAGCTCCCACTTAAAGCCCTGAGTCATGAAGGAATCCAGGAAGCAGAAGAACTCCACACCACCGACTGGGGAGTCACACAGGGTGATGGGGGCGGTGGGCTGCATTCTTCCTGAATTCCACGATCACCTCCAGTGTCTTAAGAGGTCAGATCACCTGATGGACAATCTCACACCTGTACGACAACTCATTCCTGCTAGAAACAAGTCCAGTGAGGGTGGTATCTGCTACAAATTTCAGGAGCTTGACAGAGTGCTGCCTGGAGGTATAGCCTTTAGTATATAGAAAGAAGAGCTTTTAAGGGAACCGGTGAGACGTGTTTCCCCAACTTCACATGCCGCTTCCTGTTAGACAGGAAGTCTTTGATCCACCTGCAGGTGGATGATAGTATTGAAGGCAGAGCCGAAATCCACAAACAGGATCCTGGCGTAGGTTAAGATAGATAAATTTGTTGGCTCTGTTGGCAAACTGCAGGGGTTCCAGGAGTTGGTTGGTGATGGTTTTGAGATGGGGCAGAACAAGGCCCTCAAAGGACTTCATAACCACAGAGGTCAGGGCAACGGGTCTGTAGTTGTTAAGTCCTGTGATTTGTGTTTTTTGGGGATGTAAATGATGGTGGAGGTTTCAAAGCATGCCAGGCAGGTACGTGACATGATAGCTCTACCTGCTTTCACTGCCACATTAAGAGGCCAAGCTGCAACAAACTCCCTGTAAGAGACTGTTACTAAACCTAGTGAGGAGAAAACTCCTGTAACCAAACAGACACCTTAAACCAAGGACCAAAAAACCAAAAGACTAAAGGACAGAGGACAAGAATACTGCTCTTGCAAATAAGTAAAACAAAACTCATACATGATTCTCCTCAAGTCTGTGTTTAAAATAGTAGGCAGAGTCTTCAAACAAAACTAGAGGAGCCACAGGAGAGAGAGTGAGAGACTGTCCAAGGAGACACCCCACCTATACTCTCCATCACATTAAGCAAAGCAGCGGTAGCCCTTGATGTGGTTTTCTTTTAATTAGCGGCTAATCAAGTTGCCACTGGGCAGCAGAGTGGACTAAAGAGTAGAGAGATCAATCATGCTTCTGTAGGAGGAACAGCCTTATGAACTTTTAACCTTCAAAACATAAACTGCAAATACATGGACAAGAGGTCTTTGTGTCAGTTCCGAAACCTTCCAGACTCCAGGTTGCTGATCTACACCCTGGAAAACCCAGCATTTATGACACCTCAGCCAGACCAGGACCATCAATTAAGCTTGTTAAGCCCACTGACCTGCTGAGATCAAAAGCAGCAGGAACATCAATTCGCACAGACCGTTTGTCTTAAGGACTAAATACCACCCCCATCCTCTCTCCTCTCTTATAAGTTCTTTTCCCTTATCTGTTATTTCACACCTCTATGGGAGCCAAAAGGTCCAGACACATTTCTGAGCAAAGAATAAGCTTCTCTGGTTAACCAAAAATAATATGTCTCCTGAATGTGAAGTATGCATTTTATCCATGTATAACATTGTAATTCTTCATAATCCTTGTTCCTTAACTGATTAGGGTTAATCCCTCGTAGGTCATAAAATGAGCTAGTTATAATTTCACGCATTTAACCCCTCATTTAACGTAGCGTCATACTGCCATCCTGTGGCAATAGTTAAGCAAGGTTCCCATAGGAATATCACGGATATATATCTACATATATATATATATCTATATTGTAGAATGAATCTGTTACATCTAATGTGATGGTGAAAAGCCAATTTTTGACCATTATGGGAAGAGTATGTGGCTGTCGCGAGTAAAATGTTAAAAGTATATGATCTGGGAAATTAAAGTCATGCTTAAATTGAGAGACCCGCCTTGCGTCAAACGCGCCCACTCAACTCTGTTAGATAAAACTCAATAGCTCGGCGCAGTTAGTCTCTCTTCTCTCTTCTTCTTCTTTTCTTCTTCCCCAGTTCCGGTTTCTTTTTCCGTTGTTTTTTTTTGTTTGTTTGTTTTTCCGACTTTTCTTTTTGTAAGACTTTTTATGCTTTACCCGGTACGCTCTTATTCTCGGTCTCCGCGTAACTTTTCCCACTCCATGTGATTGGCAATATTAAGCTCTGTGCACCAGGATTGCTTGCCGGTCCTGAGTTTTTCTTTTTTTTTCTTTGGGCCTCCAGAAATATTACACTTGAGGTGACGAAGCCAACCGATGGCATTAATTTTATTTTTGAGCATTAATGATAACTTTAGTGATGATCTCGAATGGACAACGAGATTGTTTCAACTTTATCATAAGCAGGTAGCAACGGTCCCATAATGGAGCTTCTATTCGACCTGCAACTCCATCCAAGATCCATCAGGTCCAGCGGCCAGCCACCTGCCGGAATTATTCCCAAGGCAGTGACTCTCTGGCCAAACTAAGACTTTCAGCAGCTTAGGACAACAGACGTTGGAGGACTACCCGAAGAACCTCGCCAGCAGGCCGCCGCCCTCCATCACTGGGTCCCGTTGGCATCTTCCCGCGGGGAGACTGTGAAGTGAAGCCAAGTGGTAAGTGACGGCTGGGGTCCCCTGAGACACAAAGAAAGTAGGCAAACCTTCCCTCACCTGATGCAGCCGCTGTGTTGTGATAAGAGTTGATGTCGAATAGGAGACTTAATTATTCGGATCTTAATTTAGGTTTTGTTAGATACATAGTTTTGCGGCTGCAATTTATCCAAAGTTACATACTCTTCTCATTATCGCCAAACTGAATAATTGCCAAAATGTTTTCTATTGCTTCTACCCATTTACCCTTCCTTTGATTTTGCATAATTTCATTTCATCTCCATTTAAGATTAATTTCCTCAGTTGTTAAACATTCCATCAATAAATTTTCATTTATTGCGAAGTCGTTGTCCATGTATGTCCTTTGAACTGAAACTACGATCACTGTATAGAGAACTCATAACTTAGATATTGAGATTATTATTTTTTTAACTGGCATGCACTTATCAGCCAAAACATTGAAAGCACTCTCAGGTAAAGTCAGTGTTCTGCTGGGTAACCTTGGGTCTTAGCATTCATGTGGAGACTTGACGCTACCTACCCAAACACCACTGCAGACCAAGTACACACCCTTGCAGCAAAGGAACTCCCCAAGGATAATGCGCCATGCTACACCACAGAAACTGGTCAGGAATGGCCCCATAAATGTGATACAGAGCTCAAGGCATCGACCTCCAAAATCACCAGATCCCACTCTGAGCATTCATGAGATGTACTGGTGCAGCAACCCACAGGACTAAATGGATCCACCGCCAATGGCCTGGTGCTAACTAACACACTAACAGATATGGCAAACATTTGACATAGCTTGGTATTTGTTTTGGCTCCATGTAAATAGAGTAAAAGTGGTGTTTCCCAGCTAAAAATCTGCCCGTCTGCCTTAACAACTCAGTTTACACATTTTTATAACCACTGATTTAGAAACTAGAAGTTCTACTGAGTGAAACATAACCCCAAATTTAGCAGAAGACTTCATGAATATCAGTAATATAAAGTACTAAAATAAATAACAGATACACAGGTGGCAACCTATTCCTTTGTGTAGGTAGATGACGGAAACCGCACCATTGGTTACAGGAATAATCTCTCTTTGTTCTGGCTGTATGTTCAATACTGCTGAAGCCACAGATTTGTGTTGTTAGTTACCATTACTGATGTGGACAGTGCAACAGGTACCAGAGCGCCACAGGGACATTTTTGAACACACTAATTTAACATTAGTTAAATATCTGTTAAGAAACAAATCAGTAATTACTAAACCAACAGCAGAAAAGACCTGCCATTGGCAGTTAATCACCTAAATAAGCCACTGGAACTAACCATAAACAGTAAATGCGACTAACTACTTCTTCTACTCTACTTCTGCTATCTCACCAAAAGTTGCAATCATAATTATCTATACAGTAGCGCCCTCAGGAATAAGGTGGCCTCAGTCTGTAATTCCACCCTAGGACTGCTCGATTGACAGATTTTCTATAATACTGCTGAAGGGCATGTGCTTTTAAATTTTCCAAACAAAAAAGCAAAAGTACAAAAAAAGCATTCTACATTTTCCAAGCAATGAATTGAATTTCTTAGCTGTAACATTGCAAAAGAGCAACTAAAAGCATTCCAAATTGTATACAGCGTATTCCAAAGAGTTACTTTCATTACAATAGAGCATTCTAGCCATTATTCGCCTCATTCACATTTCCTGTTCCTAGCACACCTGACCAAATGAATTGTTATGTGCTACTACTATTTTTAGTTTCTCATGTTGCACTGTGTGTTGATAAATATTCTCTTCAGAAGCACAAGAGAAAACTGGCAAGCCAATTTATCGCTTCGAAGCAGCTTGTTCCAAAAGGGCTGTTGCCCGGCAACACACATCACAGACATCCTTTGAGAGAGGAAAAAAAAAATATATCTTTTGCCACTGGCATACTGTATATGCGTGGTTTTTGTTGAGGGTGTTTTGTCACCATTTTGATCCACAGTGGGAGTTGTGGGAGTGTGTGTGCTTCCACTGGGTGCTGTGGTGCTGTGACAGCAGGCGTGGGGTGACACTGGCATATACAGAACCGTGGGTGCAGATTAGGATGGGAGAAAGGAAGAAAAGAGCAGCAGTGGTGGGAGAGAGGAAAAAAGGACACAGGAATGGAAGAAACTGAAACAGAGTGAAAGGGAAAAAGAGCGAGTCCTGCATGCTAGTACCTGAACAGAAAGGTTTGTCAAAGTTGCTCAGCTGGTTGAAGTATTGAGCATCAACAAAAACAGGGAAAAAAACTGGGTTATTGAGAAATAAGTTACATAAGATAGGCCTTTATTCTGCATTTTACTTTGTGAGTCAGCAGGTTGGGGTGTGCACTTACAACTCCTTCACATTCAATCTGTACGCTAACAGTCGTGCCTACTTAATTTATTTACAATAACGAAGCAAAAGTGCCATAGTTAATCATGCAATGATGTGTTTATGCGAATCAAAAATGCTTCTTATCAAATCTGAATCGACCAAAACTGAGCTAATATGGATGGAAATGAAGAATAAAAATGACACGAATTGAGCAGAGTGATGAAAAATTTTGTGCTTCACCTGTGGCTGCGGTACACATTGAGCAGAATGATGACAAAGCCCAGGCAGTAACAGGCCAGATAGGGGCTACCAAAGAGCCTGGAGAGTGACCGCGTACGATGCTCCCATCTCGCCACCTGACAAATGACAGAGAGACAGAAAGCAGAGGTTGTGAGATGATGGTGTTAAAAGTCCCATTGAGTAGTTTTCAAAATTGCGGGGGGTTATTCTCCATAACCTGCTGAGGGGAACAGTCAGGAAAACAATGACAAACTAAAAACAGTATATGGATAGATTGAAAAACACTGCTACTTGACTTGCAATCTAAAATGAGCCGTCTTTGTGGCAAAGTTTGTAACATATTTTGGCATAAATTTATATTCACTGATTTATTTTGGCCACTTGGGGACAGAGTCCTGCATGGGTCTGATTTTCAAGACCCGCTCCCAAACCCAAACCCGCCACCTGCACATATGACTTGATCCGACCTGCTGACACAAGAACCACAGATGGACCAGAAACCGCAAATCCTATAATAATCATGCACCGTTCAAAAACTCGGTTTGGCTGCATGTTAGGCATAGCACTGGGCAATAAATTGATATTATATTGATACCGTGATGTAACACTACATATCGTCTAGGATTTTGGCTTTTGTAATATCATAAGTATCGTCTCGTTCTGCTTTTAATGGCTGTGTTACAGTAAGGTGGTGTAATTTTCTAAACCTATCAGACTGTTGTAGCTGTTCTATTATTTGCCTTTACCTACTTTGTCATTCTATACACGACTGATGATTATTAATCAAAAATCTCATTGTGTAAATATCTTGTGAAAGCACCAATAGTCAACTCTACAATATTGTCTCAATATCGATGTTGAGCTATTTGGTCAAAAATATTGTGATATTTGCTTTTCTATATAAATAAAGTTAATATAATGTTCTCAGTGTCACTGCGCTCAACGAAGCAGCACACATGACATGACAGGTAACCTGCAGTCTGCCCCTCCCACCTCCAAACCAAAACAGTCTACTCCAGTGAGACATGCCGGGAGGAAGCTACGCTAAGCTATAGGTCATTGCAATATGGAAGGTAACGCCATTACCAGACCAGAAATAGATCCTACAACAACCTACAGGTCTGACGCTTGCAGCCACTTTAGTTTTGCTGTGAATTGTAAGGACAATGGCAAAAATAGTGGTGGACAAAAAAAAAGGCATGTTGCATGCTAGGTTACATAACTGTCAACATGTCAACTCATACACAGACATCATTCCAATGGGTCAATCTATGAAACTAGACGAAAACAAGGAGCAACACAAGCTACAAGCTAACATTATACCCGCAGCATTTAGATGGCCATTCCTCACTTATTCAAAGGGCAAAAGACATCACTGTGGTTACTGGTAACTTTACATTTATAGCTGCAGATATGAGACCCGACTCCGTAAAGAAAAATGCAATGTCAACGCTTTACGAACATGCTTATAATGAATTTGAGCACCGTTACAGCATATCTTTAAATGCCTATTTCAGGCAGTCGACAAAGCCTGCTTTGTTCCAAAAATACAAAAGTCCAAAGTATGATATTTTACACATTAAAAATTGAAATTTTTTTCATTTCACAAACTGAACTGTTTCTTTGTGTTTGTTTGTGACTACTATACTACATTTCATATCTAGTAAGGACCTGTTTTCGTTTTATATGCTGCTAAACAGACATCCCAGCAGCTGGGTCACTCAGGTATAGCTCCACCGTTGTTAAAGGTCAAAAACCATCACACTCTGTGTTGTTACTTTTTATAAATTAAACATTCTAAAAATTGAGCAAATTTCTATTTTTTAGTTGTACCAAATGTACCGAACAGTGACAACACTGTGTCGAATCGAACTTAACCGCAAATTTTGTGAACCATTACACCCCTACTATTTTAACATCCAGCAGATACTAAGCTACAATAGCATCAATTGGAGTTCTTTTAAAAAAAACTCAAACTGATGAATGTCAGTCTAATATTCACTCTTCTTTCAGCCGTTTTGGTCTTTGACAGCCCCTGAGGGAAATACCTGGCTTTTTAGCTGCTGAACGCTCCACTGTGTTCACCAGCTAGTTGCTAAACTTCAGATCGATCAGAGATTTTTTACTGAAAACAACTGCCTGATGCTACTGGGAACAATGCTGATGAGAGCGAGGAGACTCAACCAAAACGGTACTGTTGTGAGCTGTAAAACTAAAACATTCTACATGCTACATAGAACAGGGTTAGATTTGTTACTATGAATGACTCCTTTCACATACACATAGTACAAATATACGTACATAGTACATAGTACATACATAGTCATTAAGATCCATTGTAAATATATATGTATATATATATATATATATATATATATATATATATATTTTTTTTTTTTTTTTTTTTTTTTTAATTCTAGCAGCTTTCAAGTTGACATTATTTGTTGTTGCCTCTACTCTGTCTGATTAAAACCATGGCAAGCTTTGGTACATTGAGTTAACCCTAGACCCTATTAGCCTACTATTTTTTACTGCCTATGTTACTGCTTATTTTCACTTCCTCCAAAAAATGGTTGTTTGGATGCTTTGACCAAAAGTTCTCTACCTATACATTGAAAACCTTGGCTGTAAGAAGGTTATGGATTTCTCAAATGTTTCAAATATTTTTCTCACAATGGCAGAAGAGTAACCGATTCAGGCATTTATTTACGTTTCTTTGCTATTCATTCCAACATCTGTGAAATTTCAACAGTAATAGCTTAAAAGCTCTCTTTCTTCACTAGAGCCTAAACCCTTCACTAAACTCTCACTAAAGTCTGAAATCACCTCCATCATCCTTTGCTCCAGCTTTTAAGAAAAAGTTCATGTTTAATGTAATGGTCAGAGTACTGATGTCCTTATCCCTTTAAGCATTGCTCTATCATCAGTGTTAGCTTTAATTAGAGGCAGAGAGAGTATAATAAGGACAGAGAAACAGAATGAGGTGCTTTCTAGCTGAAATATTTACAGTTCAGAATCCATTAAGAAGTTCAGACTGACTGAGAGCCACTTTCAGTAGATGCAAATACTGACTGGGTGATGAGGTCATGAGTGAATGACTGACTGATGGGGCTGACTAACAATGTGTTCAGACAGCAAGCACGTCTGAAAGTTAAGTGTTTTTTCTGTGCTTGGCAGGGCATGAAGCCTCAAAAACTACTGAACAACTGAAAAAAAAGCAACATTCAATCAAAAACACAAGCTCCATTCTAATCATGACAGGGTATACAGTATAAACATATCAGGGGCCTTTTCTCAAAGAGCTTGGTTCAAAAACATTTGGTGTTCAGCATATTTATTTTGAGCAGATTTCTTGATGGATTTGCCCTTTTTGAGAGTCCATGAAATGCGCTTCCCTTGTTTACTTTTCAGATCTGATCTTTAAGTGCTCCATCATGATTTACAAGTGATTGGAATTGTGTGTGTACTGTGCATTTGGACAACACAATCACTTAGGGTCTACATCAGAAGTTGTAAGAAAACGCCTCCTTCAGTCTCTGTTAAACTGTTTTCTCCTGCCATTTATACTCATACTCATACAACATTTAAGTTTATGTACTCAACGGTTAAACAGAACAACAGAATATTTTCATCATGTGCCTAAACTAATCAAATTATACATTATGGTTGGTATTTGAACCCCACATCCAATAACAAGTCTAATGTCTAAAAGAGTCTAAATAAAAGCTGGGTAATTGGATGTGAATGAACAGTGTAAACAGGTTTTAACAGTAGGAAAAATAAAAGTGAGAACTGCACTGGGCCATTTTACTCATTTCAAGAGTTGGCTGAAATGGTAGGAAGCCAAGATCAAATAAAATTGTTTTTATATGTCAATGAAACGGGTTGGACCCCTTTTGCCTTTAGAACTACCTTCATTCTTGGTGGTATAGACTTAACAAGGTGCTGAGAACATTCTACAGAGATTATGGTTTATATTACCATGATAACATCACGCAGTTGCTGCAGATTTGTCGCCTGCACATCCATTTCCAATCTCCCGTTCCACCACATCCCAAAGGTACTCTATTGGAATGAGATCTGGGGACTGTGGAGGCCATTGGAGTACAGTGAACTTATTGTCATGTTCAAGAAACCAGTTTGAGATGATTTGCTGGAAGCAGTCACCAGAAGATGGGTACAATGTGGTCATAATGGGATGGATATGGTTAGCATAATATTCAGGTACGCTGTGGCATTTAAACAATGGTCAGTTGGTACTACGGGCCCCAAAGTGTGCCAAGAAAATATCCCCCACACCATTATACCAACACCACCAGCCTGAACCGTTGATACAAGCAGGATGGATCCATGCTTTCATGCTGTTTACACCAGAGTCTGACCCTACCATCTGAATGTCACAGTGGAAATCTAGACTCATCAGACCGGCAACATTTTTACAATCTTTTATTGCCCAATTTTGGTGAGCCTGTGTGAACTGTAGCCTCAGTTTCCCGTTTTCAGCTGATAGGACTGGCACCCGGGGTGGTCTTTTGCTACTGTAGCCCATCTGCTTCAAGGTTCGGCGTGTTGTTCATTTAGAGATGGCCATTTTCCTCTGACCTCTGGCATCAACAAGGTATTTTCACCCAAAGAACTACCACTCACTGGATACATTCTCTTTTTTCGGACCATTCTCTGTAAATCCTAGAGATGGCTGTGCATGAAAATCCCAGTAGATTAGCAGGTTCTGAAATACTCAGACCAGCCCGTCTGGCACCAACAACCATGCCACATTTAAGTCACTAAATCAGCTTTCTTTCCCATTCTGATGCTCAGTTTAAACTTCAGCAGGTTGTCTTGACTGTGTCTTTATGCCTCAATGCATTGAGTTGCTGCCGTGCGATTGGCTGATTAGCCATTTTAACGAGCAGTTGAACAGATGGACCTAATAAAGTGGTGAAATACATTGTGTACGTACTGGGGGGAAGGATCAAAATGAAAATAAAGTTGGAACTCCTGCCCAACTCACCAACTCGTCAAATACCGATGCTTGGGCAATGGCCCTACAAACTATGACATTCATGTTTTAAAATAAAATTCTAATGTAGGTTTACTTCAGTTTTAGGTTAACTTCCTTGGGTTTAGGCAAAAAAAGCATGCATTTAGATTTAGAAAAAAATACATCTCATACGTCACTTGACATACATCATTAGGACTACATTGTTATTCAAATAACTTTTTTTTTTGTTTCACATAAGATACAAACATCTGTCTCCTGGGTGAAAGTCCAGGGTTTGTTGGACCCATCCACCACTCCTCCCGCCCACCCTATATGAACTTTGTTGTTTCTTATACCATGGCAGAAGCCAACTGCTGCATCTCATATCTGTGCTACAAGTGCCTCGGGGCATTGGAATCTGACACGGAAGGCCACTGCCTAAGCATCAGTATTTTCAAGACACCCTGGGTGTCAGGCCTTGATAGCAATCTTAAAGTAAAAATAACACGTGTGGCATGTCATTTGAGCCTTATCCTGCACTCCATTGCAAATATGGTCAAAAATGATGCAAAATTATAAGGTATGAACCTCACTAAATATCATACTTGTGGCAAAATGTGTAAATTGCATGTCAGGGAAAAAAGAAAAACAATACTGCAAACAAGAAGCTACTTGTATCTGCTTACTTAGAGGGAATTATCTACTTAGATTATTATTTGTTTACATCCCTGAGACAGCTGGTACATAAGCGCTAACTAGGCAGCTCAATTATCTTGCTGAAGCTCCTAATTGAGCTCTCCAATCAGCTCTCCAAGATGCACTATGCATACCCAACAGAACTGAGCGCCAAAGATCCTATCTAAGTAGTCACAGTTGACCGCAGTTGACTTCACTATTAATGAAACTATTCAACTCCTATCGCTTATGCAACATCAAAAGATTTAATCTGTCTATCCATGGCAAACCCATCTTATTGTGGCATTACTGACTGAAAGAGTTGTTGATAAACTATCAGACAAGCTCCAAATTACTGCCTGACTGTGGGCTGAGGAAGTGCGTAGATGGACTGTAAAACACAGCAACAAAAAGCACACAAATGTTACCATGGCAACACCTTTTCTGTGTCCAAGAGAGAAGAGATGGAAAAGGGAATATGAATAAAGGTGAAAGGAAACAAACTGTATATGGTGAGAGAATAAGTGTTGGTGTTTAAAAGAAGGGCTTTAGTGACTGCAGAGATACACCTACTCAAATGGCATTCTCACCGGTTCTTGAGCTCTATGGGAAAAGGCTGAGCATGAACAGTCTTTTTCAAGATATGTGTACTGCAGTGTTTGACTATTAGTCACTAAGCAGCCTGCAGCTACGATACGAGGCTCAGCTCCATGCTCCAGTGAAATCAAAGGTAGTTGAGGAGCCATTACTTTTTACTTTAATGAAGAGATAAGTACTTAGCCTTTGTTTCTTTAGAGAACCAGACCAAAGAACTACATCTTCAGTGTCATTTTCCATGTTCCTCTGCCCCCAGCTGTATTTTCATTACTGCCAGCAGCCTCTTCCTTAATGTCTCTCTCATCACTATTTTCCCTCTGTCTCCATGCTAAGAGAAGAAGATTGTTGTGTAATTAAAGCCCAACAATTTAAGCTCTTCTGTGACTCACTCTAAGGTTAGGTTTAAATACTAATTACATTATAGTCTGCTCTGTGGCAAACAGAAAGCTTGAGAGAGACAGAGTGCTAACAGTAACAATGGAAGGAAAAATCACAAAAGTTACATCACTAAATTCAACTTGTAGTGCATTTGTAATACCCCATATGACAATGTGGTAAACTAATATAATGTTTGTATACACACAAACTAACGGAGCCACAAGTGTCTGAAGGGCCGTAAGCTGAGCACGGCAACATATCAAATTTCAGTAGGGGTGGAAGCAAGCGGTGCACATTGTGTTTGTTTACAAGAAAGCTCACGTGTTGTTTGGGGTGACAAGAGGAGGCATGGCAAGGTTAGTCTGGCAACATTTTGGAATTAAAGCCGGTAAAAGATGTGCCCGAACTGGCCGTGAGTGACTTCCTTATTTTTCTACAAATACCTAAATAAGGGGGCAGCTAGCTGTAGGGTAAATGCCAGCTGAAAGTTGCTGGTAAATGGTCATCGTTAGTAACAACCTACTTGCTGTTGGCTGTATTGTATGTCATTTCCAGTAAATATCACAATATAAAATGTGTTTTCTGTTTAAAAAGTGCAAACATAGAAAGTACTCACCATCTTATTAAGTGGTTACCTCTGCAGTCTGATCTCAAGAGCACAACTGGGAGGTACGTGTTTTACATGATGTGATAATAGTGCGAATACAATGAGATAACCTTGGACAAAGAGCTCCGACTATGCAATGCAACATCATAGTTAGATGCTCATTTGCTGTTAAGACCTGTGTCATTTTGTTCCACTTGGGAGTGTCGCGCGAAGTCTGAAACCGACTTCATTATACTGGCCCAGGCCAGTCCGACTCATAATATCAAACTGGTTTGAAAATGTGGCACGGGTGTGTTTTGAGGGCAACACTTAATATCAGAACAGCTGATGTTTTCAAAATTTTTACATTGCGTAGGTTTGTTCTTTTTACTACTTATGCTTTTGGGTAATTGTACTCTTTGTTCTGTCATCTTTAAAAAGTCAAAATACATATTATATAATATTTTTTTTCATTTGAAGATTCAGTGAAAGGCAGGTAATACAACAATTTAGCAGTGTCAAAAAGGACATGGAACAAGGACCATCATGTAACCATTCAAGTACCCTCTAGAAAACTGCTGCTTAGGCTCCAACTGAGGATGAACGGCTGTATGAAAGTAAAATAAAGAGTTAGAAAGAGACACAGTGTGTGCTCATATAAGAGTGGAAGAGAAAATTGCATATAAAATGTATCTGACATATATTGTGACTGATGACAAAGACACTTTTGTTAGTATCCAAACATAGGAGACTCAGGTGTAGATCCATGTGAACTGAGTATTGTGTAATAGCACATTATTTTTTTCCTCTACAAGATCCATGTAAACAGCAAAAAGTAAGCCTTAATGAGAATGACTGGGGAACTGAGATTACAGCATGACCAACCAATCAAAATACAATAAACTGATGGTTTTGCAAGAAAAATGCCAATCAGAAAGTGATTGTGATGCATTCGCTCCCTGGGTTAGGAGCATAGTCAGGTTATTTTTTTTTTTTCGTGCAAATGTGGCGGGCTTTTTTGTCTGCTTATTAAAAAAAATGTTATCTGCCACTTTTAAAGTCTTAGTACTAAATGAAGGAATAACATTTAGACCATTTAGACATAATTTAATATAAAGAATGATATCATTCAATGTTCAATACAGCATACAGTACATAGTTGATACAGCTCATCTTTTATTGATGGCTATTGGTTAGAAATCAGTGAATCTTGACTGTCAATCAAAACTACCAAGGCTCTACAGCTAATAGTGTTACACCCCACTGCTAATTTAGACCCTGAGAAGAGGAGAAGACAAAAAAGGTGGCAGACAAATGCACAGACAAACACATATGCCATATGTATACAAGCACACTTAAGAAATATGGGAACATTTGATTTATTTTGTGCATGCAGCTGTACTTGACAAAAGAAGGCTGTTTTGTAATGAACCTAATTTTTGTTTTACGCTGCACAGGCTGCTATAAACTCTAAGGCACACTATGCACTTACTGTGTTCAGTGACACTTGTCTCCTTCTCTAGAGGTTTACATTAAAAAAACACGTGATTAATTTGAAACCCAAACCCAAGAACACATCTTATTACCATGTGGAGGACATGACAAGCACCCTCCGCCGTACACATTAGCAGGCCATTTATGCCAGTATGCTCTAGTCTGAAGCAGCGCTGGGACTGCAGGCTCCCAACAATCATCCGACATGATGAACCACTGGGTGAGTGAGTACACCAAAAATACTCAGGTGTTCTGCAGACAGACTACTGATGCTGTTATCAAATCATCAATCAAGGCATGGGAATAACAGAAGGCTGGGATGAGGAGGGTACAGGGAGTGGCGCCAGCTTGGCAGAACTAGCAGCTCTCCAAGACAAATTCAATCAAGGCTTAGATAACAGGCTCCTCCTGTGTCCCTATCAGCCCACTTAAATCTGAGATGCAGGCACTTGAATGGGCTTGAACGCAGCACATTAGGAAGACATCTGAGGGACTGAGATTTCTGACATCTGATGTTCCCAAATGGAGGAACAACCAAGTAGCAAAAACGGGAAAATATAGCCATAGGCACCCTAATTACGCCAAGAATACACTCCAAGACAAGAGAACCAAATGTACAACTTATGTAATACAACGTGTGAAAATGGTACTTTGGAGTACCTTGAGTTAAGTCATTTTCAGCCCCTCCAGTGTGAAAGTCTCCAGTATGGACTGGGATTCTATCAGCCTCATCGACAGCTGGCGGATGATCCATTGCATCAATGTACAGCTGTGTTTAATGGAGGACAACTTGCACACAGGCACAAATGCAGACGCACGCACAGCCAAGCCAATTAATGCGAGAATGTGTGCTGTCCTGGAGTAACGAGGAGAAACAGAACAGGAACATAGACGGATCACATGCACATCAGCTACACCCTGATTACATCCTCCTCAATTCAGAAAACACTGATTGAATATTGAAATATGTGGGGGTTTTATGGACATTTTGTCAAGTACAGCACAGCAGACACTGGGAGCACATGCACTCTCAGTGTAACAAACTAAATTTAGATGAACATGAATAAAAATCAGTAGACGGGACACTTTGATTTTGGCTGTGCTAGCAGTGTACCTCTAGGGAGGACAATGCTGTCTGTCAGCTGATTGGTCTAGACTATATCTAAAGATAGACGAAATGGCAGCTCCCCAAAAGTGAAGCCAGAACATCTGAATCACCACCTGGCAGCTGGATAGACATCAGATACATTTTTCTCAAAGATGGTTTTAGTCATTTTAGGTAGTTCTTATCATGCTAATGTATCTTCAAGTGTTTGTTTTTCTGATAAGTTTGGTTAGGACTACTGACGAGATGCGATATGCGTAACATTAGGATTGACAGCTGAGTGTGTCAGTTGGTGTGCTTGCAATTAATAGCGCTGCTTGCAATCTGTTGGCCGGTGGTACCTAGTTACGGAGATCTCTACTGAGCAGACTCTGGCTTCGGATGACATAACAAGCGTAAGATGGCTGCAGTCGTATTCAGGTTATTTTGGTGTCATTTTTGTATAGTATGAGGAAGTGGAGACGTATTGTCCATCTTTATATACAAACAAATATTGGATGTACTGCCATGAGATTTTGTACATAAACACCTGCTCCCCAGAGGATAACCCTGCCGACTTTAGTGATCCATTTAGTCGATGGTCTTCTGGATTTTACTCTTGCACTGCTAGCAAATTCAAGTTTAACCATGTGGTTGAATATTTTTTCTGTCAAATGTCTCGACAACTATTCAGACATAATGTTCCCCTCAGGATATACTGTAATAACTTATGTGATCCCGACTTTAACATTAGCATTTTGTTTTTGGTTTATGAACAAGTACCTGCAAAACTAATGACATTCCCATTAACCTAAAGAAAATATATATATGCTAATGATCAGTATCTGAGCCCCATCTTAACATCACATTTGCATCTTTGTGTCCAAAGATCAATAAAAAAAAGCTAGCATAGCATCAGCTAACTAAGCTAAATAACACAGGACCACAGCTAGCAACAAACAAGATTGTCTGTCACTTCATTGGATGTGTTGGGAATCAATATGTGGCTTCATGTCACCAGCTTCTATTGAAAATGATTTGTAGCCTGTTGCTTTTTCGCTCATGGTGTGAACACTGTTATCCATGCTGCTCTAAGAAAGGTAACATTGGCATCTTTGAGCAAAATACCTTATCAACTGCTTGCTAGCTAGCTATGAAACTGTGTATATCACCCTTTCCACCTTTTGTCTATTGCTACATTAGGGTCACAATATGACCCTCACTCACCTCCTCGCCAACGTAAAGGTATTATGAACATTAATGGCCATATTAACACTCAACGCTCTCTCTGTAAATTACGTTAACTTTGCAAATTAGATTTCTCATTATATAACAATCCAATTTCCATAAAATTTGCTGGTCACATTCATGATCCTAGGGGTATATCCCCTTGGCCCTTGATCCAATGAACTTTCTTCTATTGCCACTCCCAGGTTAACTTTTCAGCCACAGCATTGTAAGGAATCAAACACTCCTGGTTGCATTGCTCAATGGCACATTAACAAGAGCTTGATAAAGTAGCTTATTCACTTAGTCCTAACCTTCAAATGACCAGATGAAACAATGAATTGATTGGGTTTCATTTTTACTGGACTGGATTAAAAAAATTTAATGTTACACAACTATGTCATTTTGCTCTCCAATTAGCTCCATTTAATTCTGCTCTTAAAACATGATGCTTCATTATGACCTCTGTAATGATCCATTCCACCTCCAGGCAGAGGCAGAGGGTTGAACCTATTATATCACTCTGATTATGTCACTAACAATCATTTAGCTGAAATGCTTTCAGGGTAAGAAACTGCAGAATTAATACATGCAGATGTCAAAATTATGGACCCAAATGCCCCGCTTTTCGTAATTTTACAAGGGACATCAAAATAACCTCGACCAAATAAAAAAACATGAAAGGAAATCAGTGTTGGAAATGCTGAAAATATACTTGATAGCAACCATTGAGGTAACCAGTCTAAGATTGCGGCTTGTTTGTCAAGGACACAGTGATGTGACTATAATCATTGCCCCTCAGCTACGGAAACATTCAGTCACGCTGTGATTTGGCTTCTTGACACTGATTATCTGCCTTTATGTAAGGCTCTGGACTTACCATTAAGGGAACTGTGGCTGGCACAGTGGTTGACAGGACAGGGATCTTTAGATTCTGTAAAGCATGAAACCTTGACCCTGAAGGGTTAGATAGACACTTACCAAACATATGACAGTCCATCTAAGGTGCTATATTTATCTTCTACTACATTGACTAATAAGATGCACTGGGTAGTTGGCTCAGAATTGGAGCAATATGATGGTAAATACTGGAAATATTCATTGTTATGGCAGAAGAGGGGATAGTGTAAAATAAGAAGCATCAATTAAAAAAAAACAAGTGAGCATCTATAAAAAACAAGCAATAAAACAAGTAACCAGTAAAAAAATAAGCAAAATGTGAAAATAGACAGGCTGAATGGCTGCACTCATATTATTACACATAGGTATAAGGTATAGAGGTAAGTATCGATGTTGCACACTGCAGTATATACGATCCAATATATATCTCTTCAACAATCCTATCTGGCTAACAGTTTACCATCCGATCCTCCAGTAAATGCGTTATAACAGGATACAATAACAGTAATATATTGATATGGTCTTTTGAAATCACATAGTGGAACAGATGTCCCTATGCCCATCCCTACCAGATAGCTGTAACTGAGAATTAAGTCAAGACTGCTGGACATCCCTATCGAAAACTATTGACGGTCTTAATGAAGGTTCGTCTGTTATTATTTTTTATATATTCTATCAAATACAAAATGTCATGTACTTCAGCTCGATCAGTATCACTGCCAATCACTGCCAGAACAAGAAGGGTTATGTCCTTCTGGAGGTGCTGAATTTTTATAAAGACAGTGAATATGATTGTAAAGTAAACACAAAGAAATAGCTGAATAACAGCAAATTAAAATTGGAGGAAATCAGAAATTAGGGAGGCATCAGACTAAAATATTGTATGGTAAAATATTCTAACAAAAAGAAATAGGAATAAAGGTCTCTTTCTAATATATACCTCGTTGAGGTAAATAATTGAAGCCACTAACTGAGAATTCACAATAAATGAATTCTGTTGTTCTTTTTCATTTAAAAATGTATGGGCAATAAGCAAGGGACACATGTTTGTTTTTCTGTTTCTTCCGTTTGTGCTACCATCACTTAAATAACATGTTGAACAATGATCCAATTTACCCAACACCTGTTGACTGCCTTCAAGTGTCTATCCTTGAAGAACTGAAAAATCCTTGTGGCTGAATTCAAAGCCAATTTTAGAAAAAGTCATTAACAGCTGCCACCACTTGTGTCCTTCTATTTGAATTTGCATCAAATTAAATAACATACCTGACCTCTTAAGTAAGAACCCAATGTGAAAAAAAGAATCTTGACATAGTTTCCGATGCCTAAGGGTGTGACTCACACACACTCACAACAGCATTAGCCAACAATAACCCATGGGTACATTTAAGGACAGATCACCCTTGCAATCATTGTAATGGAGCCTAATGAATATAAACACCAAATGTTTGATGAATAAAATAAATGAACTGAGGTCTTCAATAAAGTCATGAATATCTATCTGAATGTCTCTTACTGTACCTGACTGAACCATGTACATATGTACCATAAAGAATTTCTCTCTAATGCCTATCAGCTGCTGTTGTCTTGCATTAAAGGAGAATTTTAGGCTCATTTTCAAGTTCAGGAGTTTTTTTACAAGAACATGTTTATGCTTTAATGTTCAAAGAAACGTATTATTTTTTTCATATTGTCTGCCTGCATGTACCTGTATTTACCCTCTGCTTGAAATGCATCTAACCCTTTCTTATGAAAGCCCCCCTCCAGAAAAGCCCAGTCTGCTCTGACTGATCAGTGCTTCCAGGGTTCCAGCCAGGGAACCACTGTACTTTAGATGCACTACTACCAAGGATATGATCACAATCTACACAACATATAATATTCATAATCTAACAAGTTACAGCAAGAATCTGAACTAAAATCAGAGGGAAATTATAAACATCAACAACCGAAATTAGAGGTTTCCTCGAGATCTGACTCTGGTAAATACTGCTATTTCTCTGCCACATTATGTTATCTCAGTATTTATGCATAAACTCTGTGAATATACACTCTGTTTTAGGTTTGTCTTTACAGGTATGTAAGAGTTAGGTACTCCGTGGGCGGGGTTGGTCACCAAGCTGGAGGTGATACTATGGCACAGCAATTTCTTTAGACGTTAGAAGTCTGACTAGCTCTTTGCTACATGTTACATGTTTTCTGATAGATGTAGCAGGAGAAAAAGAGAGGAAGGTCTTTTTGTCTTCTACTTTCAGGGTCTCAAGACACACTGTTAAGTTGAAATGCCATGAAAGTGCATTTTGCACATCACCTTCGACCACAGAATCGCACACAACAATAAGCCTTGATGTACTAACAGGTTCATATGGCAATGTTAGCAGCAATTGCAGCCGTGCATCCAGCAGACAGAGCAACATCAACAGCAGGAAAAAATACCAAGTTTCACTGCTATTTTAGCGCTGGTTTTGTTCTCAAACCCCTGATCGCTGTTGATTCTCAGTTGGATCTGCAGTACTACAAACCCCTTTACATTGCTAACCTTTATGGCAAAAACATTAGAAACTAGAAATGCTTTGTCCAAGGAAAAATATGGTATATTACATCATGGGTTAATTTTAATACTGTAGCTCTGACCACAGTTTTAACAGTTATAATAACATATACTGTGTGTCACAGCAGCACTGTAAAAACCAAGAGAATGGGACAATCAGACCAAGCCAGACAATCACATAGGCTGTAGTCAAACTTATTAGAGACGGACATCTTCAACTGTATGAGACTACCAGCTGCCGCAGCAGCCAACATGGACAGCATGAGCTGAAGAGTACCTTGTTCCCATAGATGTAGGTCACTGGGCAGCACAGACCTGATGACTGAGACTAACTACATATGCAGCGTGAAGATCAGATGACGTTTAATATTCTGTTTGCTTTATCAGCATCATCAGCACATACAGGCCGACTGGTAATGCATGCACCGGCTGGCATCTATTTGTTTAACCTAGGCTGGCCTCTGCTTGTGAGGGCACAGTGAGAGAAGGGGTTTTGTTTGTGGAGTTACTGAGAGCAGAAAACAAAAGAAACAGTAATCAGGATCATTGAACTGCAGATGAGGCCAAAAAAAAAAAAAAATACAATGTTTTGGGTCAAAGGTTGTATTGTTTGTTGTTTAGGTGACATTCCAAAACTAAAAAACAAGAGCAAACATGTATGGATTCAACATATTCTCTTGCAACAGTTCATATGATATCTCATGAAATAGCACACTATAAATGGAGTTGTACTTAACATAAAGTTAGGTACTTAACAAAAAGTTACGAAGGTTAATTTTAGAAAGATAAATATGGTTGGGTGTCGTCATGTTGTATACTTAATGTAAAATTATGTACTTGATGTAAAATTTAGGAAGGTCATATTTAGACAAGTAACGTGCATAGGTTAATTTTTGGAAGAGAAATATCGTTGACTGATGTCACATAATGTACTTTACATAAAGTTACATGGGTTAGCTTTAGGAAAAGAAACATGATTAGGCATTGCCACATTATGTACTTAGTGTGAAGTTAGTTAGCGACTTAAGTTACATAGGTTAGGTTAAGACAAATAAAGTTTTGCAGATTAATTTTTTGGGTAAAATATATAATATATAATGTCATCATGGCACCTTTTTTTCTGACATACTGTATGTGTTAAATTTTGTCTTAATTAACATATGATTTTTTGATTTACAGCCAAAAATGTGTTTGGGAGGTCATCGTGACCTTGACCTTTGACCTTTAACCTCAAAATTCTAATCAGGTCATTCATGAGTCCAAGTACAAGTTTGTGCCAAGTTTAAAAAGATTTCCTTGAGAAGTTCCTAAGGTATCATGTTCACGACAATGGCACATACGTAATGATAGTTGAACATGAAAATATAATGCCACCACAGCTGTTGCCTATAATCGGCGTAATGATTGTTGACAATCTGGGGAGAAAACAGTTGCTATAATTTACCCCAAACAATCTATTAAATTTAACCAGCAGATCTTCTGTATGGAATTGTGGCTTGACAGTGTGTAACATCACTCCAGTTAGACACTGCAGGTGAAACAGATACGTGCTGCCTTCAGATGGCTGTAGAGTTACCGGAGAAAAGGAAAGGCTGTCAGTTTAGGCCAGTGGTTCCCAATTAGTTCAGCCACGAGGTCCAGATTTCTCTTCAGTCATTAGTTCAAGGTCCACGCAATTTTATATACTCAGCGTCATTCTTGCACTTGGCCATGTCGTCAAGCTAGTTTGCTGTTTCTGTCAGGTAGCTGTCTGTTAGTCACTCACTCCACAGCAGGAAACTGCACTTCAAAATAAAAGCTCTTGGCCAAAAATTCACTGTACTTCAAAATAAAGTGTGTTTTTTTGCAAACTTGATACTTTTGCCATTCGGAATGGACCCACTTCTGGGCTGTGACCCACCAGTTGGGAACCACTGGTTTAGGCTACTGACTGTAATAGACTGCAGAGCTGGTAAGAATCACTTTCAGCTTTATTCTGTCTGACTGGCACTAATGCCATAACCGGAATTCAGTCAGGAACACTTTTGTCAAAGAAAACTTTATTTCCATTTGCAGTATTATATTTGGCGGTATGGCTCTGTTCCGGGGCCCCTCTGCCTCTCTTAAAGCCTATGCAGAAGACTCTTCCACGCGCCCACGTGGAAAGCATAAGGCAGAGAGAGCACACCTCTCCGCCCTTCTGCATGCCTACGTGGAAAGCCTTCCACACGCCTGTGTGAAAGTCATAAGGCAGAGAGAGCACACCTCTCTACCCTTCCACGTGCAAATGAGGAAAGCCTGAGGCAGAGAGACAAACCTCCCTGCCCTTCCATGCGCCTACATGGAAAGCCTAAGGCAGGGAGGGCAGCAGCAAAGACCCCCCGGGAACAGAACAGAGCAACATCAATGACAAACAAAGATTACATTGATAAGTCAGACACAGCATGAAAAGGAGGAGCTGGGGTGGAGGTGGGTTGCAAAGCGGCTTGCAGAGGAAGCAGCAACAGTAGGCAGGCCAGAGCAGTTTAAATAGGGCATCCTGAATGAGATTCACCAATTGGTTGCATAGAAAGGAATCATGTGATCTATCAGCTGACTGCCTTCCATGGATGAGCTGCTGCGTCAGTTGATTGGCTGTTTGAGATCAACTGATGTAGCTGGGATGTGAGCTGAGCTTGACACCGTGTCCTGCCTGAACTAACGCTATGCTCAATTTCAGTCAGGAACACTTTTGTCAAAGAAAACTTTATTTCCATTTGCAGTATTATATTTGGCGGTATGGCTCTGTTCCGGGGCCCCTCTGCCTCTCTTAAAGCCTATGCAGAAGACTCTTCCACGCGCCTACGTGGAAAGCATAAGGCAGAGAGAGCACACCTCTCTACCCTTCCACGTGCAAGTGAGGAAAGCCTGAGGCAGAGAGACAAACCTCCCTGCCCTTCCATGCGCCTACATGGAAAGCCTAAGGCAGGGAGGGCAGCAGCAAAGACCCCCAAAACAACCATACCAGGCAAACCTCTGCTGGCCTCCAGGTGCCTGCAGAGGAGTGGCTTAGGTGGACAGCCAATTAGACTAATGACTTGCAATGAGGCTAATAGAACCAATATAGATTGCTAGATGACTACGCAGCTCGTGAGTTAATAAGAGGGCCCAGCAGATAAGCCATAACATTGGCTAGTAGTTTACGGGCATTTATAGCCTTTAAGCATCAAGGATGATTTGAGTCTCGGGTCGGAGGTAACATTTGTAAGCAAATGATGTCCATCAGCCCGTTGCCTTGGTGTTGGGACAGGAGCAATAGATGCTGCAGTTGTAGCCTATCTCATGTGGAGACATCGAGCAATACAGTGTTCATATGGTAGCCCGCCGGACTGGCAGAGGAGGCAAGGCAGGAAGCAAGGTGAGAAGCATGGGATTTCCCTCCTCCGTGAAAAGAGAGGCTCCTGCCGGCTGGCTTGAGGTCAGCTTGTCAGGTAGTGAGTCATAAAAGACAGAAAACAAGCAGAATTAGTTTTCAATTTAAACTGCGTTCCTCACCTATCTCAGTCTTCAGTCAGTCTTCTGAGTTTTAATAATAATGTGGAGATGCAGTGAGGGTTAACGATTACATCGGCTGCCGTGAGGTCATGCATGGATCATAAGATTCAGAGCGTGTAGTTAACTAACCACCTCTAAGAAACCCATAAAGCTGTGTGGGAAACCTTTCTAATGGTAAGTCTAAGAACCAGAGTACCCATCCCTTAAGTAAGTGATGGCGTTGCGTAAGGGGGAGAGTGAAAGAGTGACAAGTATCGTTGCCTTGTGGTTTCCTCTCTAAAGCCGTTAGCAAGAGGTCAGCAGATGGATTTTCTAGCAGGCTGTTGGTAGAAGGATCCAGATAGCGCAGGTGGGATTTATTACCTGCGGCAACTCCCTTAATGGAAGACGGCTGCATTTTTGCGGGATTCAAACAGTGAATATTAAATGCACATATGATGGAAAGATTGACAGGCAAAATACATGCAGAATTCTTTCGGCCCTACACCAGTGAATGTAGTTATTGAAAAACTCCCCCAAAACCAACTGCAGGGGCTTCATCAGTATAAATTGATGGCTAATGAAGATCAGAGGTTCTTGTTATAAGAGGATGGGATGTTGTTTCATTTGTGGCACAGAAGCGACCAGATTGACACCAGACATGCTTGTGATCTTGAAGAAGGCCCAAAGGCCGGAACATCATCAAATAAAGAAATGCATATGGAGCCAGAGTGTGCGACATTTGATTTCTACAATCAAGTCTATTGCCAGTGATCAGCACCTCATCATAATTTTTTGGTGTGCATTACTTTTAGATTTTAAAACAGAAGAGACCAGGACCAGAGCTCAGATCCGCAACCTGCATCCAAGCATGGAGTACTCTACGGGTTTGGGGAGAGGTCCAAATCTCATGCTTCACTTTTCACTTTAGTATGTACTGCAGCTGCCCTAAAAGAACATACTGTTGCAGTGGCTCAGTTGATATGACGAATCTTCACTGTGCGAAGGCTTGTGGGTCAGAAAAGCCAGGAAGCCATGCTGAGTTGCGTTTTAAAAATCCGAATGGATGTAGAGAACATCCTGTGGTTTTCTGGCATACTATGGCAGTATGGGTATTGGAATGCACAGTTTGAGAGGTTGAGAAGCCTGGATATAAAGAAGAATCCCTGGGGAATAATGCATGTGCAAATAAGATACCCAAGTGAAGACAGGACTCCTCTTTGACGTGCTACTGCCTCCTATACTTCTCATGACCTCTCTGATGTGATTACATATGCGAATTTTTTTTTTTTTTTTTTTTTTTTTGCTTGCATGTGGTTGATATCTTAACCAGATGTTTTGGCTTCAGGAAGATGAATACCTAATTTAACAATTTAGCAAAAGTGTGTTTGAGCACAAAGATGCATTGATTTGCATTGAATGCACAGTCTTCCAGCAGGAGGTCATCTAAGACATCGAGCATGAAAGGCATTTTACAGTTATTAAAGAATCCAGAAAAGTACGTCTGACAAAGTGATGAATAATTATTTGGGTTGCTGCTACAACCAAAGGAGAGCCCAACTGAAAATGCATCCCTCTCTCCATTTAAACGAAAAATGGGTGCCACTGGGAAGGGTGTAAAGACATGCTTGAAAGCGTTGTTGCTAACTGCCTTGGCTAGGTGCACACCCCTCGTGCTTCTTAATCATCTTAAGGGCATCATCCAAAAGCATAAACTGAAAACAGCGCCAAAGGGATGACACTATGATGCTTTGAGCTTGTCTTGATAAGGAGCAGATAAATAATAATTAGGCGCTTGCCTGGCATATTATGGGTAGCTATACCTATAAGATTAATACAATCTTCAAATGAACTGATCATGGAGCCTCTTTTTTTTTTTTTTTTTTTTTTTCCCCCAGGCATGCATCATGGGCTCCTTCAAGCAAATTGTAATTTACTGCAAGCAATGACAGTTGTCGACCACGTGAAGCCAGCTAGGTAGTCTTGTACCACTCCTGTTATTGCGTCATTGACAGAACAGCAGTAAGGATGCTATTTTTTATTCATTCATTCATTTACTCCTCTTCTTCTTCTTCTTCTTATGCTTATGCTTTTCCAAACTCAGGGAGGTTGACAGCTTCATTATATGTTTATAATTTAAATAGCTGCCAGCATGGATATATTTAAAATACAGAACTTGCACATGTTGCCGTAACAATTAGAACTGGGAGTCTATCAGAATCGCCTTAATCTCCCTGGGTTGGAGCTGGGAAAGCTGAATTGTCTACACAGAAGTGGGAGAAGGAGCTGCAGAGAGGCCTATAAATGAAAGCCTGATTGAAAACTGACCAGTCTATGAATGGACGTAACATATTATAGCATGTATGTTATATTCGTAATTAATATATAAATAAATAGTGCTCCTCTGTAGGCCATGCCAGATCAGACATGATGGCTAGATAAGTACTGGATAAACGTCACAGGTCACATCTCTGGATTCACCAATGCCATATCAATGAAGTCAGAGTTTAGGGAAGGCAGGGATCACTGTGCTTTAGCATCACTGACATATCTCCAGAAGCCACAATAAAAGCTGTTACTGAGCACCATGAGATTTAAACAAGATTGATACCATTACCTGCTAGCTTTGGCTTTTCGTGTTGCGGGAAATAGTAGCCGCAGGAGCAATGGAACCCTGGAAGAGACTGGGACTGCACTTCCCAGCGTCCTCAGCAGAAATGATTTGTCATAGAAGCGCGGTGTGGTGACGTCATCAGACTGCGTCGCAGGTGACGGCCATGCATGCACCCACGGCGGTGGGGGAGGGCAGCGGCTGCAGGGAAGAAATGGACCGGCAGTAGCTGCTGAACCGGATTCAAAGTCTGTGATTTTGGAGTTCATTTTGGTGAGCGATGACTGGATGGAGGAGAAGGCCGACAGATGGGATTATCGTTCCGAACAGCGGAGCTGGCCCCCGGCGCTGGAACACCGGCTCATTAGCATGGAGGAGCGGCGGCCGTACTGGAACTGCAGCGAAGTTGCGGGAGCTGTTGCTTGTTTCGGTGGACTCCCTTGGACCAGGTGGATACATCTGCAGATGGCAGTTCCACTCTGATGTTGCAAAAAACAGTGAGATGGGTCTCCTGCTGAGCTGCGACTGCTGCCGAAGACTTATAGCGATGCTACCGGAGGCCTGGCGCCGGCCACTCGGTAATGCTGGAACATTTAAATCACTACTTGCCAGATGAGAGCTCCGATGGCGAGAACGGCGCTCTCTCAGGTTGGCTTCCTCTGCTTCAGATTGCTTTTGCTGTGAGTCCATGATGCATACGATTAGTCACAGTGGATCCTCATCGTGCACAGGGTTCAACATGACGAGCGGCAGGGTAAGTTTAAGCGCGTGCACCGACAGCCTGGTTGTCCTCATGTGTGGGAGCTTGCAAAGCGGCTTGCAGAGGAAGCAGCAACAGTAGGCAGGCCAGAGCAGTTTAAATAGGGCATCCTGAATGAGATTCACCAATTGGTTGCATAGAAAGGAATCATGTGATCTATCAGCTGACTGCCTTCCATGGATGAGCTGCTGCGTCAGTTGATTGGCTGTTTGAGATCAACTGATGTAGCTGGGATGTGAGCTGAGCTTGACACCGTGTCCTGCCTGAACTAACGCTATGCTCAATTAAAACTCTGTGTGATCGGATTTTAGCTAGATAAAAAAAAATGTACATAAATGCGGTAAGACAAACAAAATATGAATAAAGAGATTTGTGTGATTTTCGAAAGATTAATATAGGTGTGCCTTCACCAAATAAAGTCTAAATTGTCTTTCTGCACAGCATATCTGAGGACCTTCAAGTTAATAGTCACTTCTGAACCTGGAACAAAAACCCCTGAAGAGCTCAGGATATGCCAAGAGCCTGACTTCACAAAGATGTTGAGGTTTGAAGCTACAACTGGCTCTTGAGAAGGTTAAAAGTCCATGCCCACACACACAGACACAATAGCAGCAGCAGCAGCAGCATCCATACTCTGACACTTTAATGCACAGTCCTCAGCTGACGCAGTCTTGCTGATAATTATCCTAAATATAACTACCATTAAGTTTGTGTTCAACGACAAAGAGTATTATGCTGCTATGTGCGCAGCACTTGTGCGTCAGACCATAAAAACAATGTGACTAAATGTTGATTGTAGAATTTCAATCCGCTAGAAGATGTCATGGCATTATGTTATTATCTACAGTATGATTGCATCTTCATTCTGCATGTAATTACAGCCAGAGATGTACGTCTCAAGATGGCACTTAAATCTCCAGATTGCATCGACTGTAATTCACCATATGATTTTCTGCACTTCAGCACCAATAATCTAAGAAATGGGCAGCAGTGTTATTATTATTATTTTTTTTTGGAATACATTTTTTAAAACTTAACGCAAAAAAAAACAAACAAACAAAAAAAAGCCCCATAAATGTCACTTACCAGGAAATGATTGCTCTCATCGTCATGGAGAGGTGACAGGCCAATGACATGACCATCTCACACGTTTTTCACTCTTCTTGTATCTCATGAGTCTTTTTGTATTCTTCCTCTTTATTTTTATTTTTTTTTATATCTATTCAGCTACTGATTTAACTTTTTTCCATTCTTGTCTTTCTTGAATCCAGATGTAATATCTATTTGCACTCTTTTGTCCCCTCAGTTTATTTTTCAGTTTAGCCTTCTCCTATGCTTTAATTAGCTGCACAAGGTTCCTCTGCCTCCTCCGCTTAGTTAGCCTGTATTCTCCCCTTTTCCCAGCATTTAGACTTTGTAAATAATCAGAGATACACTGGAGGTCATATTGACATCACATTGCACTTTCCCCTTTTGTTCGCTTTTGATACTTCCTTTGCATTTGGAGCTTTTTTAATTTTAGTTCAACGTTCCTCTTGTCGATAAAATGAAACACCTATCCTTTTCCCTTTACTCTCTGCTTCACTCTATTAAGCCCCTTCTCCTTCCTGTCTGAGCGATGACATATGACTCATTCAGACACTATTGCTCTGCCCAAAGCTGAATCTGGAGACTTCGGGAACTAGATAAGACCCCTGAGAGGCTGGGTGACAACATGAGACCCTTACATCGCTGACGCTATGAATGAACACTTTAGTGTCCGTGTAAGCCAGCATCTAATGTGCTGACTCACTTGCAGTTTCAAAGAGTGTGGTTCTTTCTTTCTGTTACTGGAAATACTTGGTTATCGTCAGTGTCAGACCTAGCACATTCAGTACCATTGGTAAGCTTCCCTTGTTTCGGTATGACATTGAATAATGGCCATATGATGTTTTTGCAAAACATAATGATGTCACAGTGAAGTTGACCTTTGACCTTTTTTATATGAAATGTTATCACTTCATTTTATCCTATTAGTCATTAATGTGAAATTTTGTCATTATTAGGATATAAATTCTTGAATTATGGCAAAAAAATTATTTTGTGAGGTCACAATGACCTTTGACCTTTGATCACTAAATTCGAATAAGTTCATCCTTGAGTAGAAGTGGACTTGTGTGCCAAATTTGAGGAAATTCTCTCAAGGCCTGCTTTAGGTATCGTGTTCACAAGAATGACACAGACGCAAGGTCACAGGGACCTTGACCTTTAACCACTAAAATGTAATGAGTCTGTCATTAAGGCCCAGTGGGTGTTTGTCAAAGTAAAGAAATTCTTTAAAGGTGTTTTTGAGATATTGCATTTACGAGAGTATGATGGACACAAGGTCACAGTGACCTTTGACCACCAAAATCTAACCAGTTCATTCTTAAGTACAAGTGGACATTTGTGTCAAAATTTAAGAAATTCCCTCAAAATGAGAAATCAACAAAACAGCAAACAAATAGTAAATAGGAGAATGTGATGGACACAAGGTCACAGTGACCTTTGACCACCAAAATCTAACCAGCGCAAGTCCAGGTGGACATCTGTGCCAAATTGAAGATATTCCCTCGAAGCATTTTTGAGATATCGCGTTCCTGAGATTATAGACGAATGGATGGACATACAACCTAAAAAATACTGCTTCTGGCTGTCACCAGCATGGAGGCAAAAAAATCTTTTATATTTATTATATTTATTACAAACACGTTCAAAAGAAAATGAGAAATCCACACGATAGCAAACAAACAATAACAATGAATAACAGATAACTGCAGACCAACCTAGGCATTAGGTCTTTGGATTACCTTTCCCTCATGTTCAATGTTGACGAAAAGTCCCCTTTAGGAAGATCAGCCACTGGTTATAGTCTTAGCTGTGATTGGGGCTTTTAAGCAATGCTTTTAAGCACGATGGTCTTGGCTGACCCTTGAGCAGTGGTTCACAATCTTTTTTGACTGATGTACCGCTAAAGCCTGGTCAGGGAAAACCAGCGACAGCCTTGTTTACTGACATTACTGGTCAATGGAAAAAAATAAATCATACTAAATGCTCTCTATTTTGCAGTCTTTCTCTAAAATCATTTTCATTGATTTAAAACTAGATGTAACAATGTACTTTCCTAACGATTTATTCAAGGCACTACTGCTGCACAGGAGCATTATTTCTGAAGGTCAACAGAATATGGCTTCCACAGAAGTCTTTTAATAACACAGGTAGTTCCCACATCCTGTTATCTAAAGCCTGGCATCACGTCCACGTGATTCCAGCTGAGATGTCAGCCTAAAGCTGTGAGATAAACCAGAAAAGAACAGACTGACCACTCTCCTCCCAGCACCTCAGTGTCAGCCTGACATTAATCTCATGCAGCCCCGGGTCCAATCTAATCTCATTTATGTAGAAGAAGATTTGACTTTGGAAAAGTTTAAGATATCTGCATAGGCTGAGACAACCTGTTGCTAACCAGAGAGTGGAGGAAATGAAATCTGAGTTAGGCCTCATCCTAAACAAGAGTGGAAATGCCACCAAAGCAAAGATGTGCATGATGTAGTTTTCATTTTCCTTTTATCTGTTACTGTTACCCCTCACCTGAGTGCTTTTAATTTACCTGTGCATTAAGTATGTAAGAGGAAAGTGTCTGATGTATGTAATTTTCCATGACATGGCAATGCATAATGATGCCTTATCATGTATTACATAAATATGTATATACATAAAGACCTGCCTTATAATTTTTGTTTTTTAATGAAACAAGTAGTTTACATGTACTGGCTTCTAGATAAAAACAAGGGTTGCAATATTGATTATTTTTTTATCATTTTATATTCATGTGTATTTATTTGAAATAGTTGATGTCCTGGGATGCAAGAGAAATTAAAAAAAAAATCAGACAGTCAAGTTAAATCAAATTTAATAAAATCAGTTAAAGGGACAGTTCATACCAAAATCCAAAATACATATTTTTCCTCTTATCCTTAGTGCTATTAGCAACCCAGTGTCACTCTGAAGTGAAACCTGTAATGTTTGCTTCCATGTTTGCTGGCTTTGGTAAGAGTCTGTTTTGTGATTGCATTTGATCCCACATTGCTACTTTCTTGGTTTACTAATGCAACCTGTAGATCAGTAACACCTGGAATAAATGTGTATTGTATCAACCTGTGTACCTGTGTGTTCTCATGTACATAGACGAGTTATTACCAGAAGGCTATCTACTCATATTAACATTGCTCCATAGCGCAACTAGTGGTCAAAAACTCCATAAGGTACCTTTAGGGTGCAGAAGCAGCAAACAAGTACCAGGAAAAGTTGTGATGTGCATGAAGCTGCCCAATGTCTAATAAGAACCTCACTCCTTCTTTAAGATAACAATTCACTGTCTCTAATTATGTGTTTTAAGTGTCTTAGGGTTGAAACTGTCACATGTCTAATCGTACAATTGGAATTATTCATGATTTAAACTTTTAAGTAAGGACACAGTATGGGCCAACTCTTTCTCTGAACTAAAAATAAGGCGAGGCTATAATTTCCCAAAACACTTTTTTATGTCTGCAAAATAAGTTCAGCCACGTGCAAGCAAAGAATTGAAGCTTCTCAGTTCAATTCTCTGCACCCAGACAGAGGCTTATGTAACCAGCTGGTGATTACTATTGTAATCTTTCATTGAAAACTGAGAACACATTAGTTTCAAAAGCAAAATGAAGACTTGATCCCAGATACACTTATCACAAGGTTGTCATGCAGAACAGCTTGAGACTCTGACGGTGTCATTACTTTACAGCAAGTTAAAAACTGAAACGAAAAGATTGTGCTTATGAGTCTGCCTCCCCATCCAGAAAATAACAAAAACAAAAGCAATATTACACACTAAGTGATGTAACTACAATTGGACACTGTGTATACATATAAAGGTCCAGACAGACAGTTTTGCAAATTGTGACAAAGCACAGCAGACAAACTTGAGGGCTTTCAGGTTAGCAGAGGAAAGTGAAAACCTTTGTTTATAAATATGGTGTGTATCATTTGTAATGACCAGATACTGCTGCCAGTGTAATACCTGAATATGGTAGAAATACCAAAACAATATTTACTTAAAGGAACTTTAAATTGGTTTTCTGCAAATAACCTTTTTTTGGCTTATTTCTTAAAAAAAAAACAAATTCAAACATTTGAAATAAATCTGGACAATCCCTGCAGTCCTGGAATGACTGTAATGGAGAATAATAGCACTTTTTTTATTGTGAAAATCACCAATAAAAACTTTTAAACCATTTCTTCATAACCAAGCATGTTCCTGCAGGAATATGATTCTAAATCAGGGGGAAATTAGCGACATCAGAAAGGTTACATGCTTCTCTTACATTAGCATGTAGCTAGCAGGGGACAATGGCGGCACTTTTTTACCATGGCAAATCACCGAATAAAGCTTATTACACAACTGGACACGTTCCAACAGGAATATGATCCAAAATCAGAAATTAACAATATCGGCATTCAAGTTAACTTTTTTCCCTGACATTAGCATGTAGCTACATGTAGCAGTGTACCTGCAGGCAGGGAATGACTATAAGAGAGAATAGCGGCACTTTTTTCATTGTGAAAAATCACCAATAAAAGCTTGTAAACATAACTTAACTTCCAGCAGGAATACGATCTGAAACTGGAGAGAAATTGACAGCATTACCATCCCTGACTACATGTTTCCCAGACGTTAGCATGTAGCTACATGTAGCAGTGTACTTGCAAGTTCCAGCAGGAATATTACTTTTAAGAGTATCCCTGATGTCTCTGATGTTAACATATAGCTGCATGTAGCCATGTATTTGCACCTTTTTATTGTGAAAAATGAACTATAAACACAGTTGAAAATGCTCCAGGAAGAACACAATCTGACTTTGGGGAGAAATTTACAATATTGGCAACCAAGATTACATGCTTCCCTGAAGTTAGCATCTAGCTACATGTGGCAGTGTGTACTTGCAGCGGGGGAATGACTGTAATGAACAATAGCTGCACTTTTTTACAGTGACAAATTGCCAATGAAAGCCTCCTACACAACTGGACACGTTCCAGCAGGAATATGATCAGAAATCAGGAAAAAATTAACAATATCGGCATCCAACGTAACTTGTTTATCTGACATTAGCATGTAGCTACATGTAGCAGTGTACTTGCAGCTGGAGAATGACTGTAACAGAGAATAGCAGAATTTTTTCATTTTGAAAAATCACCAATAAAAGCTTGTAAACACCACTGGACATGTACCAGCAGGAATATGATCTGAAACTGGGGAGAAATTGACATCATCAGCGTACATGATTACATGCTTCCCTGACGTTAGCATGTAGTTACATGTTGCAGTGTACTTGCAGCCAGGAAATGACTGTAATAAGGAATAGTGGCACTTTTTTAACACAAAAAAATCAAATATATAAACTTTTAAACACAAGTGTACATGTTTCAGCAGGAATGTGATCCTAAATTGGGGAGACATTTACAACACCAGCAACCAAGATTTCATGTTTCTCTTACATTAGCATGCAGCTACATGTAGCAGTGACCATATAAAGATATCTGGCACAGTGTGACATCATACTGTAACCAGAGTACACAAAAACAGTTGGAAATGAATCATTATTGAGTGGTAGGAAACCAGAGGTTTCAGCTCACAGGAATGATCTTTTATTGTAAAACTACATACTCAACACAAAATATGGAAAAGCATAATAGGTCCCCTTCAATGACCATGACGGTCATCACAGCCATTGTCACACAGCACTCACAATCTGGAGAGACTTAAGGCACAGTAGTTGGACTGTCAGAGGAATATGAATCCATATGACTGAACATAAATACACACACACACACGAAAAAGAAAAAAATCAGCTCACTTCATGACACTTATCACCACACCTACCATTGCCACACTCATTGGGAGGAAATGACATCATCAACACCTGATGACACCCCTGCAATCAGTGCACAGGTGTAATTAGCATCCGTCTAATTAGAGTGTTGCACTGTGCTGACTGACAGACAGGCTTTACTTATGATAGAGCACATCTGCACTTTTCAGAGGCTTTCTGAGACTCAACACAACTAGAAATGAGTCACTAACTATATAAGCCACCTACGCACGCACACACACACACACACACACACACACACACACACACACACACACACACCTGTAGCCCCCACTGTGCAGGTGACGCTGAGGTCAGGCCTGGAGAGATTCTAACATTCCCAACAGAGCGAATGGACAGAAGACAAAACTGGCACAACCGTACTCTTACTGTTCCAAAATAGGGGTCAATATGTCAACAGCCTCACTGTAGCACACTGACCTCCTGACTGAGCCCGTTTCATTTTCTGATTCTTTTTTCAGGCTGTGACAGTGTCCATGTGTCATTGATCAAAACCAAATCATAAAAAAGAGAGAATATTACATGACTGATCGGCCTCCTCAACACAAATAAATACAAATTTTTGTTTTCTGACATTTGTGTCCTCTGATAAATCAAATCATTTCATTTTTTTTTGTGCCAAAGGCATAGTCTAAACCAGATGGCCTCAAGTGTGTGTGTGTGTGTTTCATTCATGGACAGCGGTCATGTCAGAAAAGATAAAAGGTTTAGCAGAGTTAGCTAGGGGCTGGTACATTCTGATCTGCGCACACACACACACACACACACACACACACACACACACACACACACACACACGCAACACAAATTTAAGGTACAGGCCTTCCTGTGTCTCTGTTCCAGTAGGAACACTACGTTCAGTGCAAATGCAATATAGAGCAGCTGTTGAGTCCCTCCTTCTGTTATTTGATAGAACATATAGCGCATGTGCTTTTAAAACACATAAGTGGGATATTAAGCAGGGAAAGACTTCCCTCAACCAGGAAACTGATGTTCAAGCCTCCATGACTATAAAGCAAAACATCTGCTTGGTTGCCCCTGATAATGAATCCCGATCTCCAAGTTCAGATCCGGAGTATTAGTATGTTGGAGCAGTTTTCCAAGGGCCTATCAGATGCTGCAGGCTTGTTGATCTCAGATTCTCTAAAATATTTTGAGCAAATTAGATCCGATTTTAATATTTCCCCTAAAATCTCCCAAGGTAATAATCCCAGAGATTTATACTCCATTGCAGTATTCTGATGTCTTATCTTACGACTTCCTGAAGGCATTCTGGGAAGGCAATCTAGAGGTAACATTTAGCTCTGCAGACTGGACCAAGATCTTCAACGGAATCTTTCCGAAACATATTTCAATTTCTATGCATTAACAACATCTGAAATGTTTCCATAGGACTTTTTTTTAACATCTATTCACCTCCAGATAATGTTCCCCAACAACGCAAACCTCTGTTATAAGAGTAAAACAAACAAAGGTACATTTATCCACTTGTTTTGGTGATGTGACCACATCCAGACATTTAGAAAAGAGGAAAGTTGCACGTTTGGTTACGCCGAGTCAAACGGTTAGCATTGATTTGCATTTCCATTGTCAGTTTAAATACCATCTACCTGTGCTAAGTCTTGCCCGAGATGGACCATCTCCAGAGTCGGTCCAAAGCAAGCCCAAGCATGGTGATGGTGACATCTCAACAACAGCGGCCAACCCGTAAGGAACCCCTTTGTCCCCATCAAAAGCCTGTGTTGCAAGACTCAACTCATAACTTCGCAGTTGACCTAAGAGAAAGATATTTTTGAAAATCTCTATGCATTCAGCTCTCAGTACATCTGTAGCTTCTTACTAAATCTGGTTTGAAGATTTGAAGTTTAGTTTCTCCCCTGTGTCCCTGTTTGTACTGAAGATATCCACTTTATTTCAACGTTTCATGTTCACTTCACTCGGAGTCATGTTAAGTTACTGCTGATGAAAACCAAACATTTTTTTCTTTTATTTCTGCTGTGCTGGGCTGATGCGTGGAGTCTAACTGAGTTAAGCTAAGCCAGCACATGCATATGAAAAAGGCTCATATATGTACGGACAGTCCGTTCTCATCCCAAAGTCACTGAATACCACTGCTTTGCCAGTGATTTTGCCACCAAAGGCTACCTTTCCTGGCAGTATGATACACCGCTGGGCACCATTAGTTTGTAACATGTCTTGGACATAACCTTTCACGGTGTTATGATACGCTGCCAATCGGCTGGACGACACCTGTTGTGGCAGTATGACATGCGGATGGGTGGCATCACTTCATAACACAGCCAGACGGCACCTGTCATAGCGGTATGATATACCACTGGACAGCATCAGGTTGAAATGCTAACAGTAGCAATGTAATATAAGGAGCTGGGAAGTATGTAGCGTGAGTGGGAGGAGTGGTGGATGGGTCCAGCAAACCCTAGACTTTCACCCAGTCGCCCGGTGTTTGATTTCCATATGAATGTCGAGCCAAACCATGACGTTTTTTTCTAAACCTCACCACCATACTTTTGTTGCCTAAACCCAACTTTTTGTTGGCCCATGCATCCCGCCATTGGTAGCGGCGCCCCATAATGTCAACAACAGATGCAGGAATGTACCTAACAAGTAATATGTAGGTGTGACAGGCCACTGACAAAGCGGTGATATGTGACAACTTGAGATTTGAACATCCATCCATTTTCTAACCACTTATCCTCTTGAGCGTCGCGGAGGGGCTGGAGCCTATCTCAGCTGACACTGGGCGAGAGGCGGAGTACACCCTCGACAGGTCGCCAGACTATTCACACAAAGAGTACCCAGAGAAACCCCCGCTGACATGGGGAGAACATGCAAACTCCGCACAGAAGGGCTCCCGCACCAGGGATCGAACCAGGAACCCTCTTGCTGTGAGGCGACAGTGGTTGACCCATGCATCTGTGATGCAACATCCGTCGCCAGCCAGCCAGTGCTGTTTAACAGCTGACCTTAAAACTTTTGCTTCCCTTTGCAAGAACACACATAGCGCTCTGAAGTCCAAGCTAAAATTGACTACAATAACCCCTGCAGCATGACCGTAATTGTAGACTGAAACTATCTTCCTAACCAATCTCAAAAATCCCCACCAGTGGGGTCATTAAAAAAAGGGTTAGGAAGGACTGCTGAACTGTTGTAAACAAGTTATTCATTTCCTTCATTTCCATCAGTTGGGCAACAACAAAAACATTTTCTGATGAGTGCCCTAAAACCCTCCTGGAACACAATGCACTGCTTATGTGACCTAATATAAATGCTGCCTCTTAAAAAGAGCTGCATACATGTTGTACCACAAGCTAATCATTTGGTCAATCAGACTGCTGGGTCATGTCATGCTGCAAAGCATCTTCAGTTCAGATACTTGTGATCACAATGTCCAGAGCTTCCGTGACCATATCAAGTATCTCTTATTACAAGTACACAGCAAACAGGGCAGCGTGCACCTCGCACTGCTACCTGAGACAGTTACAGAACAAAAAACGGAAGCTTCCTCTTCACTCACAGAGTCTTGAGGAGGAACGGGGAAGGGAGGAGAGTGAAGGCAGAGAGCACCAGACACTTATCAGTGATGCAGAAGTATAAGGAACCTCCTTATTCAAAGAGAACTAGGGCAGCTCCGATAACATTTCAATCTGTCTATATAAAATGTCAAATTAAAGCACTGTCCTCATATTAGATTTGCTAGGAGGCAAAAAGAAGCTATGGAAAAATAAACACCAGACACAGCGTGACACTTCTAGACTATTTAAGGCTATTTAAGTTGAAACACTTCAACTTCTTTGTGCGCTAATATGTTAAACCTTCAGCACTATCAGCAGCAAGGTAACAGCACAACACATGCAGCACACAAAGTCCCATGAAACAAGGTGACTGTATGACGTGCAACAAATAATGGTGAGAAATGTTCTTTACCACTACCTTTCATCAAAATGTCATCACTATAAATGAACATGTTCCTTAGAGCAGCACGGACAAAGGTACAAGTTAGCACCTAATGAAATATATCCCATCAACAGCTGTTTGAGCTGTCACATGTGACAGGCATGTGATCTGAAATATTGGTAGTCTGCTTTTGGCACAAAGACATACATCCCATACATATGACTATTTCTTTCTTCATTCTTTAAGAAATGGTAGTCCAATAAAACCAAATGAAACACCATCCCGAACACTCACACTTTCCGAGCACCAAGCTTTATAGCTCAAACAGAACAGATGAAAAGATCTTTTATCATCTGTAAGTTCCATCAGTCCTAATGCTGTTTGCCTGAATAACCCTCATTAAAGCCACTTACAGATTATCTTCCAGCATAATGCACAAAAAGGGTGATTTGGGATCATGTGCAGGGCCAAGAACATCTCAGCGACATTTACTTTAATGCAAATAATTGGCTTCTTTTTTGTGAGGAGAGAGCTACTGTATCACGGACATGTGTGCTGCCGGGCTGCGCAGGTGTGATGAGTCAATGGTCAAATGAGTCACCACTAAAGGTTAGTGAATTTACAATCTTGATATGAAACACATGCAGCTGTTAAAGCAATGAAAGTAAGTGCAAAAGCATAAAGTAAATTACTCCAATTTTAGCAAATCATCCTTTAGCCTGGCTATTTTATTAAATCTGGACAACAAGAGATCATTATGTAAATAAAGGGACAGTTCATGTCAAAATCAAAAATACATATTTTCCCTCTCACTTGTAGTGCTATTTATCAGTCTTGATAGTTTTAATATGAGTTGCTGAGTGTTGGAGATATCAGATGTAGAGATGTCTGCCTTCTCTCAAATATAATGCAAGTAGATGGCACTCGGCTTGTGGTGCTCAAACCGCGACAAAAATATTTTTGAAAAACTCAACAGCAATGTCTATTTACGGAAATCATGACCCAGTCAGTCCCTCCAGGACCTCACAGCAAAAAAAAACTTGAATTTGCAGCCAATTTTGTCAAAAATTGCGATAAGAATTGCTGCTTTTTTATGTGATTTTTGAGGAAATTGACATAAATTGCAAGTCAGGAGAAAAAAAATGTGATTTTAAAATACTGCCTCCAAAAAAATTATTCATGTAGTCACTTGCTGTAATAATCATACTGAATATTATAAAAACAGCTGCAAATGTTTCAGTTCTCTTCTTTAGTTTTATTGAATTAGTTTCAAAACATGGACTCCAATAATGTCGCAAAAAATCCTGAGTGAATATTGTAGCTCTCAAACCAGACAATGAGACTGCAAAACAACCTGTAAGCTACATCTTCTGTAAACATAACATTTTCATAAATTCAACACATATTGTATGCATTTAAACAACGTGCAAATTCTTATGCCAATACAGGGCGTTTCTCCATACTGCAATGCCATTAGCGCAATTTGACATTTCAAATGACAAATGACATCGCATGCACAATGACTTCTGGTCAGCTGGAAAATGCGGAAAAGTCGTGGGACTTTTGAAAAATTGCAAGCCCCCACAAATATTGCGGACATTCGTTGAATTTACTCTAATTATTGCGATCACAAGATCGCGACTTTCAGGAGGGACTGCCCAGTTACTAAAGACAATCCACAGACCTTATTGTGAGCAGTTTCATGTAGGAACAATTTTCTTTCTACCAAACTACACACACAAACTGAACTACTGCGTAGAGAGAAGCATGCATCTATTGCTAACCTACCTAGCACCACTGAGCTAGCTAACAGCTAAGCCAAGGAGGACGCCATTAATGTTTACAGCTCGCATTGTTACAAGCATGAGCCTCTTGTCTATTAATAGATGCACACTTCCTTCTACAAGGTGTTGTGGTTGGTGGGTGAAGTTCGGTAGACAGGAAATAGTCCTACATGTAACTGCTCACAACAAGGTCTACGTGTTATCTTGAGTAACCTGGCCATGATTTCTGGAAAGTAGGGCTGCAAACTTCTGGTCAATTGGTTGGTCGATATGCTCTTGTCCGACCAATGAGAACTGTCATACAATCGATGTTACTTTAATAAGGCCGTGTGTGCACCAAAGCCTTTCTTTCCCCAGCTGAGAACTGCACTTGCTGTGGTTCAGCACTTGCATGTGTCCTCTGTTATGATACCACAAAGACTCTGGTTGGTCTTTATGATATTTGCCCCGCCCCTTTTTCACTATTATTGGGCGGCTGGTGACAGTGACAAGTGCAGCATTTTACCCCAAGTTGAACATTTTTCAACTCTTATTTTTAATCAGAAAAAATGGATAAACAATCAAGAAGACATACAATGATGGATTCATCTCAAAGTATTTGGCTGGATATAAAGCTCCTGAAAGGGAAAACATCACACCGGAGCCCTTGTTGGAGTGGCAGGATGGCTAACATTAGCTACTGACAAGATATTAAACATTAGTAACTTATGTTGTACATGACATTGTCAATCCCAGAGTTAACTTATGTAGTGTTTCTCATCAGTTAAACATTTAGTGGTGAGACGGACTTGCATATGCAGCTCAGGTGGAAAAGCCCTACAGTGTTTATTTTTATTGTTTCAAAGGAGATCACATTCATTTTTCACTGGAGGAATTACACTTGCCTGAACAGAGAGTTCACTTGCTCTGGGCAAGTGTGAATGTCAAGCCCTGTGACAGGAAAAAAGATGCTTTGGGTGGACACAAAATGCTACCCGGTCAAGCACATTCAGTTCACTGTGGCCAGTTTAGTTAATCTAAAGATAACATACAGATCTTTTTTTTTCCCATCCACTAATCGATTGGTTTAAGAGTTGGTAGAATTTTAGTCGAGCAAGATTTTCTTTGGTTGAATACAGCTCCACTGGAAGGAGATATTGCTGTTGAGTTTTTCAAATGTATTTTACACTTTGTTCACCACAAGCTGAGTACCATCTAGTTCCATTATATTCAAGAGGAAGCAGACATCTCTACGGCCGATATCTCCAACGCTCTGCAACTCACACCAAAACAATCTAGATTGACAAATAGCACTACAGTTGAGAGAAAAAAATATGTATTTTTGGGGTGAACTGTCTCTTTAAACTCATAACTAAATAAAAAGAAGACTGACGGAACACACTAGAACAGTTAAATTGCAGTATATCTGATCTAATCTTGTTTAATTTAATTATTTTATTCACCATTTGCCTTTGTCGCATTAGTGCCTAAACATTTCAAATTTATGAGCAACTACATAATAATCAAAGGTGCACTATTACCTTGTATGATAACAAGGTCCTACATAAAGAATGTGGGAGAGGATTACAGGTAGAGAGGATTTTTTTCTAACATGACTCCTTTAAGTTAATTGCAGTGTTATGCAACGCTCCAAGTGTAATTAGGCTTCCGCGTTGATGTGAGTCACTCAGTAAACTCCATCACTGAAGAAGATGCCACTTGAAATGTATGACTCAAGTCTACACGGCACTGGAACATGCACTTGATATCTGAAGCATCTCTGATTGAATACTAATGGGAACATTTTCTTTCCACGTCTTTGTAACAAGGATACTTCAGGACTGACTCTTTGACAAGTGCACTGCAATCAACACGCCTGCAACACAAACATTATCTATGGCCTGATACTGCCATGCACTGTTATGTAATGTATAGTCCATTAGATATTAACTATAAGTAGTCTTGATTGCCTAATCACGATCCTTAACAATTAGGATAAGATATGCACCCATCTTGTCTGTGATAGACAGAAGGGGCAGTTTTATCAGGCTCAGGGACACTGTCGGGACACTTTGCCTTGATTTGACGAAGACAGATCAACAGTCAATGACAGTCTATCTGTGGACAGATATACAATTTTCAAAACAATAGCTTGTGACACCCAAGTTCTCAGTGTGTCTCTTCCAGTATGTTAACTTGGTTATTGGCCAAAGTGTTACCTGGAGCTATAAGGGTAACGTTTAGGGTTAGGGTATCATATATGTTGCGGGTTGTTCGGCATCAAAAGGAGGACGTAACTTTAGTCAAAATTCAGACCTCCCCTTTCCACCAGGATCCTAACCAACTGGTTGGAGTTAGTTTAGAAGCAGCAAGGACAAAATCCCTCACTGGCTCCTCACCAATGAATCATTTGTGTTCACTAAGCCAGGCCAAAAGCACCATAACGTTTCTTGGGTTGATGAACATTATAAGCACTGAACACACACTAAGACGGTTTTCATATTTCAGATTGATTCATAGCCACTCCACTTTAACATTAGTAATGTTGCTCCATACCAGAATACACTTGCGTCATCATCGACATGTTATTTTGATGCTGTTGCTACAGTGTAGAAAAAGCACACCAATGGCCAGATCCCAAGCCCATACTATGGAGTCAACCTTGACATTATGCCTACTGATTATATTCTAGAGACAACATCAAGAATGACCCTCTCCCTTGCCTCTATCTTCCAACCACTCACAGTCGACATATTTTTTTCATCATCCGTAAATATCAGTCTGTGAGAAATACGGAGGAGAAGTATTTCAGTGCAGGGCTGCCCGAACTTTACATCTGTCCCACGGACAATAGGCCTACACAAAAACAGCACCTGGAAGGAGATCAGCTCTGCACCCAGGATTTCAGGTAAATAGGCTATGATGTGGTGCTTATTATAGTTGCTTAGCAACCTCAGACGCATCATGCTGCCGCACTCTTGAAAGCTCTCACAGAAGAGGCACAAGAGTGGCATCCACCGCCCGACTTTGTGTTTTCCAGGCTTGACATCCCATTTTCTTTTGCTCTGTGAGCTTCACCAGATAATGTCTTGGCTACACAAGATTATGTATACAAGAGGTTATACAAGACCATTTAGTATGGCAGCTACAATATCTGAAGTATCTCTTACCACATTCCAGAATAAAGGGTTGAATATGATGGCCATCACAGCGATACAAAAGCTGGAGTCATGAAAGTTGATGTGTTTTAGGAGTACCTCCATCAGGGTCAAGTCCATCTGAAAGAAACAGCCATGTAAAAATGACACATATATGTGAAAACATAACTTCATTAAGAGACGGATGATTAGAAGAGTGTGGCCTTGTCACTGTCTGTACTAGCTACTTATAAAAAGGTGTTACATATTGTCAGAGGTCTGGTCAAATTTACATCCAAAGTTGCAAATTTTCAGTTTTCCAAAAATCTGCCAAAGCCATGCAACCACTCAACTACTTATTCCCGTGTTATTTACCATGTAGCTTGCAGATACATTTTAGTTAAATGTTGAAGGACAGAGAGCTTCAGTGAATACATTTACATTCTCTTGACCCTTAAGAGGTTATATCCCCATCATTTTTAGTTCCTTTGCAACCTTAACAGACGTGTGCTACATACTGTCTGTTAGTTTTGGTCTGAAATAACATTGGCGCTAATTTGACCATGACACTGCACATTACTACATAGCACTCTCTCAATCACAGTATATAATATTTTCATTGTGAATAAAGGGGGGAAACACATTTCAGTGGACACAGGGCTTTTTAAGAATTAAGCATGGTGTAAAAATACATTCTGATGACTGATATGAAGTGCAGCAGCATAGACCGATAATCCATCTCTGTAACACTGGAGTGCTGTGTGTGGTTTTCAGTTTATGCCTACTGACGCCAGAGATGAAGTGCAATAAAGAATGTACTTTAGGCCAAAAATCACAGTTTGCTTTGGTTGTTTTACATCACAGTGTTGAGGCCAAAACACAGCCTCCAGTATATAGAGGTCCAAATACAGTGGTAACATAGGCGCTAGGTTTGGATAAGTAAAAAGAATGCATGGAATAAAAATGATGATGTGTGAGAATCAATCAATTGCCTCTATAAAATACAAGTGTAGTATGAAGTAGTTGGATGAATGCATTTACTGTAGGTAGCATTGGCTAAAAGTGTCAGCTAAATAAATGTAATATAATGAGCTACATTTTCCAGAATGGTGGGTTATTAGGAAACATGTAGTTCTCCATTGCACTCTTCTTTCAGGAAAAAATAAGAGCCTTGCACTCAGCATTGTCCAATATTCATTACCTCCCACATACATCACCTTCACTCATCATTTACAACAGCTGTCTAAGTAGTAGAGTTCTTACTATACTGTACAGTGACTGCACAGTGACAGTATTATCAGACGTTTCTGCTGGATCTATGGAAAAGTTAGCTGGCTTATTAACTTAAAATTACCAAAGGTAGTTTTCCGTAATAGTGTGTGTCAATTACAGGCCCATCTCAAGCTGATTCTGCTGTGTGTGACTGTGGAGGCATAGGCCTCTGAGTTTAGATCATTTTTCTCATCTATTTTCAAAGATACAGGCTGACACAGGCAACAGGTCAGGGTTACCCTGTTAAATTAGATGAGCGCTCTGACCCTGAGTTAGTAGCTGGCAAATAATCGAATGAAACAGGGACAATTCAACGTGAACTGCTGCAGGCCAGGAGAGGTGGCTTTTTGTTATTGTCAACAACATGACACCACCTGGCTTGTTGTTTAAGGTTCTGTATGTGAAGGTCAGAACATTAATATAGCAGCAAACCACTATTTGCTATGTAAAGATATAGTGGAATATTGGCAGAGAATGAAGTCACGCTTTTTCTGTGTGTGTTGTAATCCGAGCTTCTCTGTGATTTATTGTGGTTAAACAGTCCGGCCGTGCGTGTGCGTCAGTGTATGTGTGTATCCTACTGGCTAGCTCCTACCCCCACAACTGACTTCTGGGCAGCTTAGAGGTAGGGTGAGGACCACAGACATCTGGAGGGAGCTTGGAGTAGAACCACTCCTTCGCATTGAAAGGGGTCAGTTGAGGTGGTTCGGGCATCTGATTAGGATGCCTCCTGGGCGCCTCCCGCTGGAGGTGTTCGGGCATGTCAACTGGAGGCCCCGGGGCAGACCCAGAAGACACTGGAGGGATTACATATCTCATCTGGCCTGGGGAGCCTTGGGGTCCCCAGGAGGAGCTGGAAAGCGTTGCTGGGGAGAGGGACATCTGGGGTGCTTCGCTGGGCCTGTTGCCCCCAAATCCTGGCCCCAGATAGGTGGATGAAAATGGATGGATGAAACCTAGGATGCATTTCTGACTATTCTGATCCACAATCCTCTGCACAGCAGAAGATGCCTCATATCAAATGAGTCACGGACGGATGACAGCTCATTGACAGCTGACAAAGGCCACAAAAATAATCATGAAGACAACCCATAACAACAAAAAGACAGAACTACGAAAATAACAATCACGGAGAAATGCACGGCAATTTTACTGGTGTGAATTCAATATGTAAGAGTCTACAATGTATAAAGTTTAACTACATAGATTGCAAAGTAAGAACAGCAGAGGTCTTTGGGCCAACCTTTGTCTCTGGCGAGCTTGGTGAAAAACATTTTATCTCCAAGGTAAGGGATATATGAGCAAGAGGGTCAAAGTTCAGGGCACAGTGTAATGACAAAGTAGTATGTCCCAACTGTGTCAATACTGCATGTAACAGTACTTACTTTGTAAGGGCAGCTGCAGTAGCTTCTAAAAGTAAAAAGTATGTAAATCAGAACACAGCTACACACTCACTCACAACTTTGTTTAGAACCCCTTTTAATAAATAAAAATTTAAAAATACACTCAAAAGTTGTTTGAGCAACAATCAACCAACTTATACTCACTGACCACGAGACACTTTATTAGGTACACCTTGCTAGTACTGGGTTAGACCCCTTTTGCTTTCAGAACGTCCTTAATTCTTATTGGGTAGACTCAACAAGGTGCTGGAGACATTCCCAAGAGATTTTGGTCTATACTGACATGAGAGTATTATGCAGTGCTGCAGATCCATGATGCAAATCAACTGTTCCACCATTCCGAAGGAGCTCTATTGGATTGAGATCTGGTGACTGTGGAGGCCGTTGGAGTACAGTGAACTCACTGTCATGTTCAAGAAACCAGTTTAAGATGCTGGATGTAGCCACCAGAATATGGGAACACTGTGGACTTAAACACATGGTCAGCAACAATTCTCAAGTAGGCCGTGGCGTTGCTCAGTTGGTACTAAGGGGCCCAAAGTGTGCCAAGAAAATATCCCCCACACCATTACACCCCTGTGAATTGCAGCCTCAGTTTCCTGTTGTTAGCTGACAGGAGTGGCACTTGGCATGGTCTTCTGCCGTGTTGTTCTTTCAGAGATAATCTTCTGCATACCTTGGTTGTGACAAGTGGTTATTTAAGTTACAGTTGCCTTTCCACCATCTTGAACCAGTCTGGCCATTCTCCTCTGACCTCTGGCATCAACAAGGCATTTTCAGACCATACTCTGTAAACCTAAAGATGGTTGTGTGTGAAAATCCCAGTAGATCAGCAGTTTCTGAAATACTCAGACTAGCCCATCTGGTGCCACATTCACAGTCACCTAAATCACCTTTCTTTCCCATTCTGATGCTCGGTTTGAACTTCAGCAGGTCATCTTGACCATGTCTACATGCCTAAATGCACTGAATTGCTGCCACGTGATTGGCTGATTAGCTATTTGCATTAACAAGCAGTTGAACTGGTGTACCTAATAAAGTGGCCGGTGAGTGTATATGTAATGCAAAAGCAGTGATACTTGAGGCAAAATAAGAGCTTTAAAATATCATTTGTGTTATAAATTGTGTTCTAAAATACATTTTCAAAACTTAATCTCGAGCAAAACTTCACTTTTATACTGTATTTTGTTAAAGTTTCATTATATTGATAGCGTTAACGTTTGTATACCGAGGTTTGCAGGAACTCGTGCTTTTATTTTGAAAAAGGCCTGTTTTCCGGCTGTCACGACCAAAACAATGAAGCAGTCTGTTTCAGTCGGTCAAACCGGGACTTTCGCTGCTTGTGTGAGCGGTCACACGGATTCATGTGAGAGTTAGACATGCAGAGCAGCTTCGTACTCAACAGTTTGAATATTTACCTTCGAGTAATCGATGTTGTTGAGTCCTCCGCAGCAGTCCAGCAGCACAAGATGATTGTTTCCAGCAGGATTATCGTCCCGAGCAGCGGCCGTGTCGCTCATACACACCGCGTGAACACCGGCTCACTGCCAGCACTCATATATGTGTGTGAAAGATGACAAATATTGCTCAATATTCAGTGCAAGGTTCTTGTTTTTCTGTCAAAGAAGGGTGCAGTTGCTGTGGAGAACTACACAAGTCCTGATAACCTCTCACCCTGCTCAAAGCATCCTGGGAAATGTAGTTCACAGTTCACTCGGTCTGGATAGAAGCAGTTGATTGGTATCTCACCCAGGCAGTACAAACTGTCGCCCAGAAGTGAACTTTAATATTGAACTTTTGGACCTGCAGCTATATGTGATAACCATGGATGTATTCCATTTTAGATTTCTTCTTTGAAGTAAATTGATACTCCGTTGCTCCACAGTGACATCTGCTGGCTGATGACATTAAGACTTTTAAAGCTGGGATGGGTGGAGGAGAAAACTCCAGTTTTATGAGACACCTCTTCAATCATCAAATGAAGTGGCATAAAATCAAAACTAAAGGCTCAGTCTGTTATATGGCGTAAATAATTGTAAATGAAAGGATAACATAACCACTAGATCACAGGATTCTCATACCCAACTATTTATTTACAGTTCTTTTAATACAGTCTTTTAAGACTAGACTTGAACTGTGAGTCACTGTTGCTTTTGAATGCTTTAAAGGGACTGTTTACATGTGGAATGTTTGTCTTCCCTGCAGTAAACATGAATTTGTATCAGTGATAAGCTGTAAAACACACTCAGCTTATTTTTATTAAGTTTAATTCAATATACACTGCTCAAAAACAATTAAAGGAACACTTAATCATCATAACACAAAGCCATTTAAACTTCAGGGATATTAATCTGTCCATTTAGGAAGCACAAGTGATTGTTAATCAGTTTCACATGCTTTGGTGCAAATGAAAGTGACAACAGGTGCAAGAAAGAGGCAAAAGCAAGACAACCCCAAAAAGGGAATGGATTTTACATGTGGTGGCCACAGACAGTTGCTCCTTCCTGACTGATTCCTCTCTAGTTTTGTATTCTGCTAGTGTCCTTGTCACTACTAGTAGGTAGTCCAGCTCCTCCAGGATGGCACATCCGCACATGCAGACACAAGAAGGTTTACTGTGTTTGTTTTGTTCCTTTGTGTGAGGAGGAACAGGAGGAGCACTGCCAGAGCCCTACAAAATTATCTCCAGCAGGCTACTGGTGTGCATGTTTCTGACTGTCAGAAACAGACTCCATGAGGGTGGCATGAGGGCCCGACTTCTTCTAGTTGGACCTGTGCTCACAGTCCAGTGCCATGCAGCTCTGGCGCCCCGTTCTCTTCACAGATGAGAGCAGGTTCACACTGAGCGCATGTGACAAGCGTAAAGGAGTCTGGAGATGCTGTGGTGAATGTCACGCTGCCTGTAACATCATCCAGCATGACTGGTGGGTCAGGCATATCCTTGGAGGGTCTCACAGATCTCCATGTCACAGCTTATGGTACCCTGACTGCTGTTAGGTACCAGGATGAAATCCTCAGAGAGATTGTCAGACCTTACACTGGTGCGGTGGGCCCTGGGCTCCTCCTGGTGCAGGACAATGCCCGACCAGTGTGTGTAGGCAGTCCCTGGATGACGAAAGCATTGATGCCATTGACTGGCCCCCTCATTCCCCTGACCTAAATCCAACTAAGCACCTATGGGGCGTTATGTATCAGTGCATATGACGCTGCCAAGTGCTGCACAGACTGGCCAGGAGCTCACTGATGCCCTGATCCATTTCTAGAAGGAGATCCCTCAGGACACCATCCGCAGACTCATCAGGAGCATGCCCAGACGTTGTTGGGAGTGCATGAGTTGCTGTGATAAAATTCACACAAGATGGATGAGCCTGTGATTTCAATTTTTTACTTTGAGTTTTGGTGTGATTTTGAATCCAGCCCTCAGTGGGTTGATGGTTTTAGTTTCCACTGAGCATCATTGTGTTCTCAACAAATTATAAAGTGTAAGTCAGTAAAGATTTTCAACTTGAATAACTAGTTCTTAAGTTTTCCTATTTGCCTCTTTATTCTCCTCCTTTTTTCTTTTCCTGTCTTATCTTTCCCTTTCCCTCCTTTTCTCCTTTTGTTTTACCCCATTTCTGGTCTCATTTTTCCTCCTTCCCTTTTGCTCCCCACTTTCTTTCCTCCCCACCTCCTCTTTCTTTCAGTTTGCTCTCTTCCTTTTTTGTTGCATCTTTCCAGTCTTATTTTTTATTCTTTTGAGTGTTCACAGTGTTGTGTTCATTTCCTTTTACCGTTTCATTACCATTCTTCTCTGCCCTGTCTTTTCTTCCCTGTTTCCCTCCTTTTGCTTCTCCCATTCTCATCCCCTGCTGTTCACCTGTTTTCTTTATTCCTATTTTTGCTCAAGTCCTCGTCTCTTCTATTTGATATCCATCCTTTCCTCTCAGCTTCATCTCAGCAGCTTTTTTACCTCTACTCCTTCATCATCTTGTTTTTCCATCTTTTGTTTCATTGTTTTCTTTCTTTTAATTCCTCTTCTCTCTCATTTCTTTCTCTCTCCTCCTCTAGCCTCCCGCTGTTTGTTTGGAGTCGATCTGTTAAGTAAAAGACACCCCATGTGGAGGGAGACATAGAGGGAGCTCGTAAAGCCTTGCAGCTCCCTGACAGAGTGCACTGTCCGTTCATCATCCTGCAAGCTGTCGGAGGCGAGAGCTCTATCATGTAAAATTAACCGAGCATGACATCCAGCCAGCGGGCGCAGATTATGGCTGTAATTGAGACTCTCTCCTCTATCTTCTAGTCAGTCTTGCTCCTTCATCTGCTTTTGTTCCTAACACACAAGATGCAAACAACTTTTCATAGGGGTGTCCAGATGGAGCCTCTGAGAATCTTGGGATGGCACACCAAAAGCCATAAATGACTTTCAGGAATTTGAATTTGATACTGTAGAAGTATAGGCGGCATGACAGTGCAGTGGTTAGCAGCAGCAAGAGGGTTTCTGGTGCGAACCCAGGGTGGGGCGTTCTGTGCAGAGCCTGCATGTTACATGTTGCGGGTACTCTGGCTTCCTCCCACAGTCCAAAGACATGCAGGGTTAATTGGTGACTATAAATTACCTGTAGGTGTGAATGTAAGTGTGAATGGTTGTCTGTCTCTATTTGGTAGCCCTGAAATAGTCTGGCGAACTGTCCAGGGTGCTCCCAACACCAGCCGGGATAGACTTAATTTGATTAATTGTAATGAACACAACATTTACTGGGAACAAGACCTCACCAGTTTAGGGGGAATTTGTGGGTATTTGGATATCTTGAGAAGAGATTTTATGGGACCACTTTAAAAATGGCCATGCTAGTTGTTCCTTTGCAAAAATTTAGCCTAACTTTTGAGTGTTATTTAGCCAATTTCCTGACATGCTACCCAATGGATGCCTTTGGCTGTATAATTTCACAATGTACCGTCATGCTAGCTTAAAAAATTCAGCGTACCACAGCGTCTTAAAGAAAGCGATGTTGGCCTCCAATTATTTTTTATCAGAAGGGGCCATTGGGTGGGCCAGCAATTGTAACAGGGTGGCCTGGTCCCCCAGCCCTTCTGACCCCTCTTGTGGGTGATAGTGGTAAACAACATAAGGAATATCTACCAAGAAAGAAAAAAGTGACAACAAAAAGTCAAGTTTTACCCTTTACATAATCCCTTTCGTTTCCCACGAATAGCCACTCAGACTCTGTGCATTGCTTTATAGAGAGTGTAGGGGACTGTGCTGTTCATCGCAGTTAAGGTCTTTATTGTGACTGAAGCTGTTCTGTAAGGCTCTTTTGGCTTTTTCCATTCACGTAGATGTACTGTCTGTCCTTGAAAGCACTTTGGTATGAAATTGGTTTAAAAGGAATAACATCACTTGTTAAGATTACGTACTAAGAGCAAACAATCGGTGGCAAATTGTGACTGGAGGAAATAGTTGTATAACAGCAGAGTCAGACATGAGCACAAAGCAGCTATAAACTGTATTATTTAACAATGGACCCTGTTTGTGTGAAAGCTGTAGCCTGGACTGATATATCCACTGAAATTATCATTAACTCTGAAGATTCCCTCAGGTGTACAGATTGTTAGCATTTTTCAACTCATTAGTTCACACACACAATGCATTATTTTTGGCAGTAGCAGGCAGCTAATTTAGTGAAAAAGCTCTAAAAACCCACTTTACACTTGCTCAGGCAGACAAGCACATGTCACTATGTCTAGTCGCTAGCCTAATGACAAGACATAGAGGAGCATTTAGCAGCTAAAGAGCCAGATATTTCCCTCAGAAGCTGGTGGAGACCAAAAACAGAGCAAAAAATTAGTTAATATTGGACATACATTTGCCAGATAACGCAAACATAACTCCAAATAAATTATTATCTTGCTGCATGTCTGCTGGATGTATGACTAAGCAACTGCTTGCTAACAAGTTAAATTTAAAAGTTGATGATATGTCAGTGTTGTGTGTTTACAGCTTGTTTCTGATGCCCCCAGATGGCCAAAGACATCAGTCATTGCGGATTTAAAGCACACTTTGGGGTCCTTTTTTTTTTTTTTTTTTTACACTTTTTAATACAATTTTACATTTTATTGTGATTATGTTGTAACTAATTCAAGGTATTTTCTTTAGTGTGTTCTGGGTGAATAAAACGAGATAAAATAGAAAATATTAAGCACAAATCAGCATTTGAGACATTATAATTAACTAGTTGGTAAATTAACCAGGACACAATCCTCAAACCACATCATGTTGTCTTTATACTTTGGTTTTTATTTGGATTAAACAAATGGCTTATGGTGTATTAATTAGTCAGCTGTAAGGAGCTGGTGGTCTTTATGCTAAGCTAAGCTAACAAGCTACTGGGTCCAGCTACATATTTTGCATACAGTAGTGAAAGTTGTACCAATTTTCTAGTGGTATCAATCCTCTATTTCAAGTCTCAGCAAGAAAGAGAAAGAATGTTGGACTATTCCTTTAAGGTAAAATAGTCAAGAAATCAATACCATGTTGTTCATTTTCCTGTGCTCTAGACAGTAACAGTTGTTCTCACCTCTAATATCTAATAACAGCATGTTCCTCTGTGTTTAATTTGTTTGCAACTGCATGGATGTACTTGTGGGGCAACTGTGGCTAAGAAAGTAGAGCAATCATCCACTAATAGGAAGACTGGTTCGATCCCTGGCTCCTCCAGTCCACGTCTTACACCCTTTTTCATCCAACATGGTACAGGTTCCGTTTCGGTTCCCGCACCTAATTTGAACCGTTTGGAACATTTCAACCAAAACAAATATAAAGCAAAGCATAACAACATCAGTGGGTGTGTCATAATTTACGGATTGGAAAAAAAGAAAAGATGGAGACTTGTATGTAATAGTCCTCTTATCATCATAGTTGGTCCACGCTTGCTTTTTGGATAGAAAACAAATATCTGTAATAACAGAGCAGAAGTTACAGGTAATAAATGTAATCTGCCATCTTTCTTCATAATGATTACTTCCATTGTGCATTGTGCATTGTGCAGAACCCTCGGTTGATAACAATACTTCAGCTCAAAAAAGGCTTCATAGCAACCAGGTTCCAAGAAACCTTTTCGGAGAACCAGAGCTAGCGTGGTGGTAAAGAGGTATAAGTATACTGGGGAAAGATGCTCCCGTTGGCTGTGCCATTGTTGTGTGAGTACGTATGAATATTTAAGTGTGTAGCAGGTAGCACTTGTATTGTAGCCTCAGCGACCAGTGTATGAATGCATGTGTGAATGGGCGAATGTGACAAGTAGTGTAAAAAGCGCTTTGAGTGGTGCTATACAAATGCAAGCCCATTTACCATTCAGTTACTTAACTGAAGTATCTGTTTGGCATCAGTAACGTCATCTCTTGCCTCAGTCATTACATCCCTATTGGACAACATAACAACTGCATTACATTCAGATGGCACAAATGGAATATGCAGGATGAGTAGAGAGGGACAAAAGGATACATCAAAGAAAGACGAGCTTAAAAATGTATGTACGTTATATGAGTTGACAAAGGAAGTCATTGTTGAGCATGCAATAGCAGTAACTGCTTGCATCACCCTCACTCTATAAAACGTGCGCCTAGAACTGAATTTGTGATGCTGTTTTTTCAAAGAGAATGATTGGTAGAGAGGCCGGTCCATCCTGTATTGCATGCTTCATTGCTATTTATTGCCAGGATGACTGGAAACATCATTCTTGACATCTGACCCTCTCTGTATACGTGCGTCTGGGGTGGTAGTTAGTGTAATGGATTGAGAAGAAGAAACTGTTTTTTTTTAAAGGGCATATGAATTATTCTATGATGTATATTTGTCCATGTAGGACATAAAAAAAAAAGGTGAGCATTTGTTAGCTGCCTGCACAAAGACACACACACAGTTACATACAGTGTGTCTGTTCAGTTTGCAGGACACACAAATGCACCTATTTCCACATACAGTACGGTTAAACATTCACACAGCTGACTGTGTTTACTTTTCCGTGGATTAGACAAGAGGACCGTGTGTGTTATGTTTTCATTCACATTAACACACACACACACACACACACACACACACACACACACACACACACACACACACAAAGGGCCATCACAGAATGTAATTGCACACACTGCTGATATATCATTACACTAGAGAAGGTAGAGGAGGAAAGGGAAATAAAAGACAGAGCAGCAGAAGAGGACTGTTGATCCCTCATGTGCACCTTTCTCTGCACTACAAACACAGCTGAGCTGTTGCCAAAGTGCTGTCAAGAGTAAACATCTCTTACTCAGTGCAACTGGATTCTGGATTTTAGATGGAGTTTGTAAACAGTGGCTTAACTATGACGTAAGAGGACCCACCTGTCACCAGTACAGCAGGTCGATCATCAGTCTGATTCATCTTGGACACGTGCAGAGGAGAGAGTAGTGGCTGGTTCTAAGAGCTCTCTTGTGCGTGTGCCTGGAAGGCTGCTCGGTGATTCTTAAGATATGACATCAAAGACGGTAAATAACAGAAGATGATGCATTACGAGCTGCACCGATGGTATGAGATGGTATGCACTACCTGTCTCCTAAGGGGGCACGGTCACCTCTCTGCCCTATTTCCCCACCTCATTTTGAAGTTCTGTGAACATTGTGTGGATAAGATATTTGCAACATCAAAGTAAGTTAGTTGATTTTAAACTTACTGCCACTTACTAAAGATTTAATACAGCTCTAACTGGCATTTGACATTTGACTTGAACTGTGGAATTCAAATCTGAGGGCTCGCAAGACGCTTGGTTTCTGACTTCCCTCAAATCCTTACCTGCCTAAGTAGTGATAAACCACATTTGTTGTTACAATGGCAACCACAAATCAATCAGGACTGTAATTTACAGGATCATAGATTCAACTACTTGAGTTAATACCAAAATGTCACCACCCCAGCTCCACAGATTGTTGCAGAATGAATTAAATAAAAGAACACAATAAACTTAAGTTATAAAAGTGATCACATTGTATAAAAAGTTATGCAAAGATGAACCAATATACAAGCTCATTCTGTTCTTATGACACCAAACACAAACCCACACACAGCCAGAAGGCCACACACACACACACACACACACACACACACACGCACATACACGTGCACGTGGTGTTCAGCACAGGTAAACACTGTCTATCAAAACAGCAGCTCGGCGACATCATTTCCTCCAGCTTCCTCTCTTGTTGTTTACAGTCAGACACAGAAAGAGGCAGAGGGAAAAAACAAACCACGGACGGCTCTACGTTTGCTTTCCCACAATGCCTCTGTCCCTAGAGAAAGCATTGAATCATCAAGGACAGATAAATAATACGCCTGACGTGATTCAAAACACATGAGCTCTCATGAATGCACATGTGAGAGACAGAAAGGTGAGCGATAATGGGTCATAACACCTACACAGTGCACATGCAGACTCACATTCAAACTCATTTCCTTTAGAGTTTGGAGACAGAAAAAAAACCCCCACACAGACTGAATGTTAGACTTACATTTATCTGGTGACTCAGTATCTGCTGTGTAAATAGGCCAGTGTTTGCCAACACATTTGTTATATCATAATATGCATAATATGTATAGCCTACAATCTGTCATTGTCATCTTAAAAGCTTGTTTTACTGCCCCCCAGAGGCCAAACAATTCATTAATGCTGCTTTAAATTCATTAAAATCAAACATTATAACACAAAAGATATTCAAGGATTATATGTTGGCAACATCTAAGTCAGTTTATTGATTTAAGACCATCTGCCACATACAAAGATTTGATACAGCTCTAACCACTGTGTGACGAATACTGGACTTCACTTGTTGAATTCAAATCTGAGGGGTGGCAAGGTGATTGTTTTTCTGACTTTTCTCAAATTTTTGGTGTATCTTTGTGAATCACTGGATAATTTCTACCCATTCAGGCCTCTTAAAGCTATGAGATGTGATCAGCCCATAATGGCCATTATCTGTGGTTATAAGCCTCATTGTTATGGGTCAGCAGGGGCCTGCTATACCTGCTGGTAGTTTCAGAGGGCTGTTATCAGTCCATCCAATGGCAGTTATCAGTTTGTTGGGTTTCACTTTCCTGAGGCGCTAAAACAAGGTTGTTTGGTTTAGAAAAAGATCATGGTTGATCTATGCAGACTTTCCCATGAAATCTTTTTTATGGGAAAACCCTTAATGGCAGAACATTTCATTTCATGGCTTGAACTAACCCTCTTAAGCTAATACTTAGTGTGGCAGGATCCTACTGACCCCTGTCTATGACGCTTATCACTACTGATCATGGCCATTTAAAGGCCTGATAAAAGTCAAATCAGCAACCTTAGAAGGGAACATGTCATATTTGAAATTAGAAGGGCTTGCAACTTGTAAACATAATACAACATGTAAAGAGGATTGGTAAGCTGACACTGTTTCACCCTAAAGAGCCACAAACTAACAAGGTCAGGTGGAATCAATGCTATAAATGCCTAGAGCCACTCTAGGACTGGAACAGTTAATTGTGTGTTCACAGTTCACCTCTAAGCTCCTCCAACTGAAAGTTAGTCTGTCAAGTGTGAAACATATGATCCTGTGCTGCAAATGAGATGTGACAGTGACTGAGTTCATATTAAAGAGCTTTGGACTGCTGATAATTTTACTTAAAAAGTGTGGGTGAAGAGAACAGGCAAATGAGTGATGGATGCATTTTAAGAGAGGAGGCGATATTTCTATAAAAAGTGATCATCTGATGACGCGACTGAAACATTCATGGTCAAAGAATCCATTAGTGATAATGCGCTCTCTTGACTTTAAATACATGCAGTGTCCTCACCTGCACTGAGTTTACCTGCTTGTCTTTTTTCCAGTGTTAATTTTGGTCGGCCTGTCATTCGGCAGACTGTCAGCAGGTTCATGAAACTCAAGAAACCCAAAGAGAACAATGCTGCTGCACTGCCAGTACTAGCAGCAGATAGGAGAAGGCTGAAAGGGCATTAATGTAATCATTCATTAGACATCTTTGGCCTCACCAAAAGATGAAGAGGGAGCTGCACTTCATTCTGGCAATGGAATAGACTTTTTAAATAGACCTTTTAGACAAAAGACTTCTTTTTTAAATTTTTAGATCTGCATTAGCCAATTTCTATGGAAAATGACCAAATCAACAAAGATAGGTGTCAGTTTTTGAGCCACAACAAAGGCCAAAATGTGTCCTGCAACAGATGGTAAGGCTCGATCTTTTAAGCTGAGATGTTTTCCAGAAAACTTGTGGCCCCTACCAGACTTTGAAGACAAATGGGAAATCAGCAGTCAATGACAGTATAGAAAAGTCTGTGATGAATCATCACAACTAAAATAGGTCCTTGAGCATACAGTCATGTGCACACACAATATGAGGCTGATTGGTCCAGTAGTACGTGAGATTAGCTGTGGACAGACAGATTCACATACTCACACCTGCATATAAAACTGAGCAAACTGCAGTAGTTAAGGCGTGAGATGACCAGTGTGGAGACTATGAAGGTAGATTTGTGTCTTTATTATTCAATCAAAAAAAAGTTGCTTTAATCCCAAAAAATATTTTCAATCAAAAAAAACTTCACTTCAATGGAAAAAAAAAAATTCAATCAAAGAAAAACAGTGTTTGAATGCAAAAAAAAAATTGAGACCCAAAAAATTGCATTTGAACACTTTTTTTCTTTAATTGAAATAGCCATTTTTGATTGAAGTGAGTTATTATTTGATTAAAAATAATGTTTTTGATTGAAGTCATATTTTTTGTATTTGGGCCATATTATGGGTAAGATATTTGTGTCTTTATTATTCAATCCCAAAAAATACCATTTCAATAAAAAAAAAAATATTTTCAATTAAAAAAAACTTTGCTTCAATAAAAAAAAAAAAAATCAATCAAAGAAAAAAGTGTTTGAATGCAAAAAAATATTTGAGACCCAAAAAATTGCATTTGAACACTTTTTTCTTTTGATTGAAGTGCAAAAAGTTTTGAAGTCGTTTTTTTTTTGATTGAATCATTTTGACACAAATATTCCGCTGTGGGCGGATGCTTCCCCATTGGTCAGACATGTTTGAGTGACAAGTGTCTACACCAATGACGTTTGACATAGGGATCTCTTTGTAGAACAAGCAAGTCGCCATTTGCAATGTACAGCTATGCGGTGGAAATCCCTTCTATCCATCTTTTCAAACGACAGCATTTCTTCTCCACAGACAACATTAGATGCCTTTGAAATGTACACCGAGGGGTTTGTTTACTTCAACGATGTGGACATGTTTGTAAAAGGAGTAATAAAAGTCAGCTGCAGCAAGGACTAGCTCGAATCGTGGCAGCGGCAGCAAGCAGTGGGTCTTCCCGTGGCAGCATGGACCTGTCGCGGCTAATGCCGCTGTTTGAGGCCGTTGTCACGGATCTGCCGGTCCGGGGCAGCTGTCACAGACTTGCTGCGGCCAATGCCGGTGTCTGAGGTAACAGCCTCGGTCGCGAGTGTTTTTTCCCCGATACATTTAGTGATGCGATGTGCTGCCACAGACACGCACACACACGTATGTGACTGCGGTCAAGCCGGCTGTCTCTCGTTTATATGAAGTCAAGCTAGCCGCTCCAACATTTCAAGTGCTCCTGTATTGCACACTCTATGGCAAATAGACGGAGGCGGTTGACAAAGACAGCGCTAGGATGCTACAGCGAGGACCAGCTTCCGGTTTTCAAAATAAAATGAGGGCTATTAAAGGCAATAAAAAGACGTGACAGTGTGAATCTGCACTGGTTTTGAGGCTACTGACAAAAATGATGATATTTGTTATCATATATATACACAATACAATACAGGAGCACTTGAAATGTTGGAGCGGCTAGCTTGACTTCATATAAACGAGAGACAGCCGGCTTGACCGCAGTCACATACGTGTGTGTGCGTGTCTGTGGCAGCACATCGCATCACTAAATGTATCGGGGAAAAAACACTCGCGACCGAGGCTGTTACCTCAGACACCGGCATTGGCCGCAGCAAGTCTGTGACAGCTGCCCCGGACCGGCAGATCCGTGACAACGGCCTCAAACAGCGGCATTAGCCGCGACAGGTCCATGCTGCCACGGGAAGACCCACTGCTTGCTGCCGCTGCCACGATTCGAGCTAGTCCTTGCTGCAGCTGACTTTTATTACTCCTTTTACAAACATGTCCACATCGTTGAAGTAAACAAACCCCTCGGTGTACATTTCAAAAGGCATCTAATGTTGTCTGTGGAGAAGAAATGCTGTCGTTTGAAAAGATGGATAGAAGGGATTTCCACCGCATAGCTGTATATTGCAAATGGCGACTTGCTTGTTCTACAAAGAGATCCTATGTCAAACGTCACTGGTGTAGACACTTGTCACTCAAACATGTCTGACCAATGGGGAAGCATCCGCCCACAGCGGAATATTTGTGTCAAAATGATTCAATCAAAAAAAAAACGACTTCAAAACTTTTTGCACTTCAATCAAAAGAAAAAAGTGTTCAAATGCAATTTTTTGGGTCTCAAATATTTTTTTGCATTCAAACACTTTTTTCTTTGATTGATTTTTTTTTTTTTATTGAAGCAAAGTTTTTTCTAATTGAAAATATTTTTTTTTATTGAAATGGTATTTTTTGGGATTGAATAATAAAGACACAAATATCCTACCCATAATATGGCCCAAATACAAAAAATATGACTTCAATCAAAAACATTATTTTTAATCAAATAATAACTCACTTCAATCAAAAATGGCTATTTCAATTAAAGAAAAAAAGTGTTCAAATGCAATTTTTTGGGTCTCAATTTTTTTTTTTGCATTCAAACACTGTTTTTCTTTGATTGAATTTTTTTTTTCCATTGAAGTGAAGTTTTTTTTTATTGAAAATATTTTTGGGGATTAAAGCAACTTTTTTTTTGATTGAATAATAAAGACACAAATCTACCTTCATAGGAGACCAGTATGAATCTGCAGGAGTGGCCTGATGAAGAGATGTCATCCTGTGTTACACCAGGGTTCCACACAGTCCAAATAGGTGTCCCCAACAGTCCAAGTTAGGGACACCACAGAGTTCTCATTGTAGAAATGCAAACCTATCTAAAATTATGTGGCACAAGAATTGAAATAATTTGTTTTGACTTAGAAATAAACATTTTTAGCATTTAAGGAAAAATATAAGTGCATTTTTTGGTTCTGAGGAAAACCAGCTTTTGGATTTCACCACACCTTTTCTTTCTAACTGACATCTCTACACTGTAAAATATTATAATTAATTATATGAAATAAACTCTTTCTTTGTTATTAACTAAGTGTAAATAGATACGTTGAAGGATTTTAACTCATTTAAGAACATTTAATCATAAGCTCAAACACTAAAAATGTAAAATGATGTCCAACTGAGCGTTCACTCAACTCTTAAAATTAAGCTGTTAAGAAACGAGTTAGGGTAAGGGTTAGGTTGGGGTTGAAATGTCCCTTTATGATTCCCAATCATGGTTGGAAGAGCCCCGTGAACATTACAATACTGTAAAATTTTGCATAAAATCTGAGGGTACTAGGCCACTGCCCATGTGGGGCAACGGGAACTTTGTTATTTATTAACTACTCCCGTTGCCCTGGGTCTCTGGAGAAATAACCTGGTGACTGCCGATTCCATTTATGAGATAAATACATGAATATATAAATAAACAACTAAATAAAATAGGTTTAAAAAAAAAACAGAGGGCGTGTTTAAAAATATATACACAACAGGAGCACACAAAGGTAAGTGTTCGTTAAAAAGAGTAAGGGTTAGGGTTAACTACAGAAGTGAGAATTCCAAGTTGTACAAAAAAGGGAAAAATGTCTTAAGTTTTGTCTTTATACTACACCTGCTTAGCACCAAACCTCAGACAGACATAGGTAAGTGATTATCTGGGGAACACAGTGGCTCATTTAGCAGCTAAAGACTAAAACTAAAGACTATTTCTCTCAGGAGCTGGTGGAGACCAAAACTGAGTTAAAAGGAGAGTGAATACTGGACCTACATTCCTTCACTACAGTTCAACATGGACTTGTTTTAGTTAGTTGCTTCCCTAATTATTGTTATTGTTAATGACTGATTTAGAATAGTGTGTGTGTGAACAGCTTGTCACTTCCTTCAAACAGCCAAACGGATCAATTTATACTGTTTTAAAGATCAACTAAATCAATGATGTAACAAGTTGACTTTCATTATTATAGAGGATTGATGGAATAGTGTAATATTACAAGTTCCTTTATGCTTATAAAATTTATTGTAGTTTCCCTTGGCTTCAGTCTAATATACAAAATGAAACTGTGATTCTTTGACACTGCCTGCAGTTTGACATGAACCAAGAGCTTATTTCTGCTCCCAGAGCTTCACCTCCAAAGAATACTATAAATAGATTTCCACTCTGCACAGAAGCCAACTGTGCAGTACAAAGAAAATCAGCCCTCCCATTCATCAGCCATATTTAGCACCATAAATCAATTTTCCAGCTCCCTATCCACCCATCCCTCCATTTACCCAGCTACCAATGATCCATTCATCCATGCATTCAATCATCTATGCATCCATCCCTCTATCTGCAACCTGTTATAAAAACTGAGTTGAGCTCAGCCACATCTTATTTCTAGTCTCTTTTCCCATTTCTACTACGAGCTTTGGCTTGTTGAGCTGGTCACTGTCAGTTCATTACACAGTGTCAGATCACTGAAATACATCTCAATAGTGTGGAATCAAATAACGCAGGACAGGAAATTGATAAGCATAGCAAATTTATCAAAGGAAACAGTGAGGATGATCCTCTTGTTTACGTCTCAGATAGCTCCGCTGCTGTCGTCAGCTCAAGTGAATTAGCACAGATGCTGATGTGTAATCCTGAAAGACATCACATTTGGGTACTGTACAACTCGTTCACTGATTTGTTGTCACCCCAGCTGTTAACTTACGCAAAGCATCATTTACACCAATTAACCTGATCAATGCAAAGAACACATTGATCTCCGCATCGGGTGATTGTAACTTACAGTAATATTTGCTAATGTAATATTTGCCAACAAGATGTACTGATAGTGTATGTGTACTCAGGGGTTTCTTGTAATCCAGGAGGAAGGTCGTCATCAGGTTAAGCAAATCAAGCTTATGATGTGTAGTAACTGATGTTGTTGTTTTGATACAGGGGAGGATGCACGTGCTGCCGTCTCATCTTCCTTCCTGTTGGCAAGTAAACAAACAGAAAGCATCATTAAAACACTACGTGCTGCTGCAGTGATGTATAGACAGCTAAAATGATTTTTTTTATTTGTTTGTGAAGAGTGTTTAATCAGTTTAAGCCCAAACCTTTTCCCATAAAAGTGGAAACAAAGAGCAAATTGACATGGAAGTCACTCTGATGGGAGCACGGCAACTGTGCCAACAGATAAATAAAGACAACAGTCATTTGCATAAAAAGAACATGAGTGGAACATTAATGTGATAACAACGACAGCAACAACACAAAATGACGTTTAAAGGCATAATTAAAGGGGCAGTAATCAAAATCTCCACATGGTTACGTCAGCCTACGCTGTATGAGCAATAGGTAAACAAAGGTCAAGGAAATAAGAAATGATTTTCACCACCTCATTGGGAGAGAGTGTCTTCTTATCATAATCCTTATATACACATGCATTTTAGTCAGAGTGGCAAAATGATGCACATTCTTTCAAGATAGATTTTTTTGTCTTATGTCTATTTTTTTTGTTACTGTCACGATCATTTGTCTTTTGTTACATCAGACATTGTACAGTGTTACGACGCCCTTTTCTAAATATAAATAAATAGATATTGCATTTGTTTATTCTTTGGCATTTGACCTTTACTCAAAAGGGACGGTATTTTACAATGGCTCTTATCAACCCATTCCCAGCAGCAGGAGCAGGCGACAGAGAGCTATGATAAACCCAGTGTACACTACCTGTTCAGCACGTGAACCTCTTCGAATGAAACACTTGTGATGAGTAGCTGGCTAGAATCATAAATGTATTGTAATAAGTAGATACAGGATGACACTTTTTCAGAACAGATTTTAGCTTCCAAATTTACATTGTAGACTTTTTTTAATTGTTTATCTTAGCTAGAGGAAAGTTTTACAAATATAAACCCTCCATGGACAAAAATTGATATGAAAGCATGTCATAATAAGCCTTGTTCACAGTTTGAGGTGTCCTGTCAGCAGTTTTACAGACTTCTCTTTTACAGTGGTTTTCTATGTAGAAAATGCTATTTGGGCCACAGGGGATTTTTTTTGGTGCAATACCAGGAGTGGCCACTGGCAAAAATTTCATTCATGGAAGCCTGGCTATGATGATAATCAAGCCATGTATGTTAATCTGTGACAAATTTAATGAATAGTATAAGCAGCAGAAAAAGCCTTATTTGTCCATTCTGTGGTGTAGAGACAGGACAGAACTTTGCAAGGACAAAGTAGAAAAAACTGACTTTCACTGTGCAGTTGACTAGCACACAGGCCAACAAGGACATTGTTGGAGCTGAAGAGGACACTTCAGTCAGTTGGCAGATAAAGATGGAAGGTTGAAACCTCTGAAATAGACACAGTGGAGCATTCAGTAGCTATAACCCAGATATTTCCCTCAGAAGCTGAATGTAGACCACAGAATGTAAATAGAGACTGACGACACGTCTCCACTTACCCCCACTGTACAGAGGTGAAGCTAAAATATCCTGGATATGACTGCTGCCATCTTGCTCTGGTGACTACTTTCAGAACCAGAGTCTGCGCAATAGCAATCATCCAGGTCATGATAATCTAAAGTGCTATATCGTAGGCAATTGTTCTTGCTTGAATTTCTTGAAGACGTCATCCAAGACATCCATGATGAGAGGTGAAACATCCTCAAGAAACTCAAGCCGTTTCCCGCCCATACACCTGTCTGACCAATCGCAAGCAGCGGCACTGAATGCGATCCCATTGTATGTACGTAGAGAACAAAAGACCAGTACAAATGCACGCTATTTTCTTTGGTGGTGTAGCAACTTCAGTTTATGGATGAATGGACGAACTCTACTGCCGGCATGCTGCGTTCATGCTCCATGTATTTTAGCTGTTAAGTGCAAATTGTTGCACAGCCTATGTACATAGCTGTATTGATTAATATAGAAGTATCCAGTAATCACACCCACATTTCTATTTCAACCACTCTTTTTCATTCTTCGCACAACTACCTTCCATCACCTTTCGACGTGGTCAGACAACCTATGACCCAATTCATTTGAAGCATACTGACACAATTCTTCATCATCCATTTCCTCCACTTTCCCTCTCATTACAAAAATCACATCATTTCACTTCTCTCCCCCCTCCTCCTAACCTCTTTCCATCTTTCCCTCCATAAACTCTCCCCTCCCCTCGATCTTCACCCCCTCCCTCCCCAGTCATTACCGTGTTAATGAGGCGAGCCGCAATTGAGCTCTGTATGTAAACAAAGAGTCGCCCTGTCAGTGTGGATCGATACAGCTGATGACTGCCGCGTGATTGTAGCAGCAGATTGATGGGAAATGACAAGAATGGGACCTTCTGCACACATCCAGGCTCATGGGGGATCATTAACATGAAGGGAAAAAATGCCTGCATGCGTCAGTCATAGGCCGACGCTCAAATGGCCCTCTTCATCAAATGTGAGCAGGAAGTCAATGTAGCAGTCTTCTGCATTTTTAATAAAGCGTGATTCAGCCATAAATGAACTATGAATAGATTTTGGAGTGCAGTTATTATTGCTGCAGTCCTTGTTAAAAAAATGACAGCTTAAGGAAGTCTTGACATTTAACAAAGATACTGCTTCACTGAATATACTTAAGGTGACACCTTACAGTTACACACCATCGAACATATTCTCCCATTAAGACTGAGTGTGAGAGAAGAAGAGGCTTCAACTTCTAATATTTTCCAACATTGTCACTAGGAAACATGCGTCACCTCTCTGTGGGAGACTCACTTCAGTCCACCCAGGGAAGGAGATTAACATGGTTTTCTAATTTGATCATAGTAATTTTATAAGTCTGTCAACAAGAGGCTTCTGTAGCAGTGACGGAGGCTGGTCGCAAAGTGGTCTTTAATTTTGGCTGCCAGTCTGAAAAAGAGAATGAGTCACAGCGAGCACAGAGTGGCGGCGTTCGATCAGTTGGCCGTCAGGTCTCTGATGAAGGAGTTAGCACAGTCCCTGATACACAAACACCAAAATAAGCACATTAAATATGTATTTCCCTTCCGATTATGCCTTTATTTCCCAATCATGCCTTTATTTCCGTACCCCACTTTACTCTCAGTAACTCAACTCTCATTCACTCACCCATTGATTCAGTTATTTACTTTTTTTTTACATTCTCTTGCTGACGTTTTCACTCAGTCACTTACTCAACCACTCATTGATTCAGTTGCTCCATTAATGACTGTTATATTCACTCTCTGACCTTTTCACTCAGTCACTCAGTGGCTCACTCACGCACGTACGCACGCACGCATGCACTCACTCACACACTCACTCACCCAGCCACTCACTCACTCACTCACTTACTCACTTATTCATTGATTTAGTTGCTCTCTTAATGACTTTTATATTCACTCTCTGACCTTTTCATTCAGTCACTCACTCGTTGATTCAGTGGCTGACTTTATAACGTCTACATCCTCTTGCTGTCTTCTTTACCAACTCACTCACTCACTCACTCACTCACTCACTCACTCACTCAGTTGCTCCCATAATTACTTTTATATTCACTCTCTGACCTCTTCACTCAGTTCTTCGGTGGCTCACTCACTCACTCACTCACTCACTCACTCACTCACTCACTCACTCACCCATTGATTGAGTTGCTCCCATAATTACTTTTATATTCACTGTCTGGCCTTTTCACTTAGTCACTCTGTGGCTCACTCACTCACTCACTCACTTATTCATTGATTTAGTTGCTCTCTTAATGACTTTTATAGTCACTCTCTGACCTTTTCATTCAGTCACTCACTCATTGATTCAGTGGCTGACATTATAACGTCTACATCCTCTTGCTGTCTTCTTTACCAACTCACTCACTCACTCACTCACTCACTCACTCAGTTGCTCCCATAATTACTTTTATATTCACTCTCTGACCTCTTCACTCAGTTCTTCGGTGGCTCACTCACTCACTCACTCACTCACTCACTCACTCACTCACTCACTCACCCATTGATTGAGTTGCTCCCATAACTACTTTTATATTCACTGTCTGACCTTTTCATTCAGTCACTCTGTGGCTCACCCACTCACTCACTCACTCACTCACTCACTCACTCACTTTTTGCCAGCCAGTGACGTCACATTTCTCTTCCCCCGCTACCTCCCTCCTCTCCTTTTCTAGCACACATTAGAGAAAACACTCACTGACTCCCATGGGCCTGAGAATGAACTGTGCATAATTCTACACCCCATGGACACACACACACACACACACACACACACACACACACACACACACACACACCACACACACACACACACACACACACACACACACACCTTCAACTCTGTCTAGCCAAGAGACACTGTGAAATCCACATACAAACAAACAATTGTCCAGATTATGCAAAGACATTACGCAAACTGTTTAAAATAGCTGAAAGCTAAACGTATGGTGCTTACCTACGTCATTAGCAGTTTAGTGAATATGTGGCTGAGGAGTGGCAGCAGTTCATGTAGACTTATGGGCCACATTTCTGCTGGGAAAAGGAGCCGTACGGAGCTGTTATTGTGCTCTTGCAAAGTGTGGGACTTATCAAAAGAGCCATTTACAGATGTGCCAGTGTAATCATGCAGCAGCATAACAAGCAATATACATACTGACTGTTACTGTACATACCGATTACTAAACACAGTTGGATTTCATTTCATTTCAGTTATAGCTGTTTCTATGTATTTGACCTTGTCTTTTTGCACGGTTTCTCTTTAAACCAGCTGCTTGCTTACTTGCATTTAGCATGCAAAATATGTAACATTATACATTAAATCTGTGGCCAAAACTCTGTTTGGAACATAGTGAGCATCCGGACCAACAGTGGAGAGGTAAATTATGCTGCCAAAGTGTTTGAGGCAATTTGCTGGATGTTTGGCTACTTTCTTATTTTTCTCAGTCCAACTGGGTCAGGGTTGGAATTAATTATAATTGATGTGAATCCAGACTGGCATACTTTGTAAAGGAGTAAGCTACAAACTTTCCTCATTCACCTTTAAAGCCCTGAATGGGTGATAGAATGGCTATTTAAACTCAAATTTAAGACTTTTAAAGACCATTTTAGGGCCTAAACAAAGAAAAATTAAGGCAATTTCTGCAGCAGAACAAACTCACATTAACACAGGTGTAGCATGTGGAACTATTTTTAATTCAAATCACATGATCAAATGCAGATATGTCATCTCAGTATCAGAGCTGAACCTTCTTGTTTACTGATTGTTTATTAAACGTATATAGCATTAGTGCTTGTCTGATTTTATATGGGACTTAACTGCTGTGATTCCCATTGTTCCAAGTTTAAAAGTTTTTCGGCACATCTTGCAAGTTGTATACATGTATTGTTTCCTGTAGATCCCTCATATGTAGGCAGGTGATGTGAATCCAGCACAGGAATGGCGGACTCCGCCACTAGCAATGGAAACCACTGTATAGAGAGGTAATAACAGAATGCAGATACATTGAACTGATGTTGTAGGAAAAACAAAGACCATAAATACACCCTTTTAGTGCCAACGTCACAATGACATCAGTTTGTTAGATGGAGGCAAAATACAACTTGCCACCACAGCCAGACTATAGCTTTAATCAAAGGGTGTAACACAGACAAACACCAATATCTAAACTACAACTAACAAGACAATAAATCCATTAGTTACCGATTAACCAAAACAAAAACACCAAATAAGGAACACTCTCCAAAAAATTTCTGAACTAGACACTCCATTCTCCCCTATGATATGGCAGATGCTTGGTACAGTCAAACTGGCCACTTCCTGTGTAGACCTTTTTAGGGCCAACGTCACAGTGACATCAGTTTATTAGCTGTAGGCTATATAGGAGTCTTAAAATGTTGTTTTGTTGTGTTACTGGGTGCCAGAATAGCAGGAGCCATTGCTCAAAACTTAAATTTTATCACATTACCAGTCGCCACTGCCCATCAAAAACAACAAAGACAACTATGGAATAAGACGAAAGAACTGGACAGAGGTGATCATCAAAATCACCTAATCTATATCTGTATCTACAGCTCTGTTTGATTTCATGAAAGCCTGAAAGATTAAAGTTTTAAAGTAACAAGCTCACGCAACACAACAGCTTTTATTACAAAATAGATGGCACCACAATTTCAATTTTGTCATATAACAACAACCATACCTTTCCAATCACATTCTACTAAGTGGTCATCTGTGGCCTATAGCTCCTTCTTTGATACTTTCCTGAGTGGAAAATTACATTGGCTCTTGAGGAAACGTGTGGGAGCTTTTGTAACAATTTGGATTCAGATTCAGAGGGCTGATTCATCTTCTCAGCATTGAGACCTATTCAGAAAGGAGCAAAATCAACAAGCTGAAATCCATCCAAGGGTAACGAATGACATGTGCAGCATTTGTAAGGATCATTGTATGCAAGCTCAGTCCAGACTTCTCGGGGCTACAACTATGTTGTGTCACTTTCTAAATCCAGAGATAATCTTTGGGATTTATTCAGCAGATTTGAATGAAACAGGCATTGTTAATCATCCCCAAAACCTGAAAGTAACACAGAAGTCGGGGGGTAAATTGCTAGATCCCTTGCTGTCTCTCGTTCTGGCAGCTGTCATTACAGAAGGGGAACTAAGTGAATTTTTCATCATATTTAACTTTGTTCAACATTTCCCTATGCTAAAATGGATTTCAGCTACTTCCTGTCTGTGCCAGTCACGTAATCTATTAACAACTTTAATTGTTGACCTTGATATCACTGTTTTCTACATTCTTCCTTATTAAACAACTTGCTGTAGGTGGTGTTCAGACAGAGCACCCACAAGGTGTCCAACACACTGGACAAAAGGTGCAACAATTGAAATCCTGGATAAATACAAGAGAAATAAGAGAAAAGAAAACAAGAAAAGTTAAAAGGAGGACAACTGCTTTTATATAACCCGACGAGACATATCCCATCATGGCATGATTACTTAACAGATGTCTGAATCACAAGTAGACAAACATTACTGTACATTAGACCTTGAGGAGACACAGGATGATACTCTAGCCATAACTATTGAGCTCCTGTTGCATAACACAAAGTGAATCACAGTGTTGCTGAGAGAGAGAGAACGCCCACATCTGCCAGGTGAATGGTCTGTCTCTGGTGCTTAATGATGTACTCTCATTAATTGCAAAGTTTGGAAAGTATGATCAACAAGGCTCTCAGTGTTAAGGAAAAAAGAACCGTGGTTCGCTTTACAGTCTTACGGGAAGTGAACACTGGCCTCCCGGGTGGAAGGCAGTGGCTGGTGGACCCATCTGCCACCCCACCTGCCCGCCCCACTCAGACTTTCACCCCCTTAACCTGTATTGTTGTCTTGCCACATTTCCCCCTGACACCTGCCGGGCTCCAACCAGTCGCGTATCATGCCGACGTGAAAGGAAGGGCGTCATGGGCGTCTGACGCCAGAAGTCACTGCACAAGCGCAGATATTTGGCGACTTTGGAGTGAGACCCAGTTGCCTCTTGTGCCATATGCAGGCAGTCAGTAGGTACAGGGCAGGCAGTAGACTGCCGCTTGCTGCAGGAGTGGGAGTTCAGTTGTAGTGAGTTTCTGTGGTTATGTTGACAATCTTTAAACTTTCTCCGAGTTTTTCTGTATCTCTCAGACCATATTGAAACTAATTCAGCAAAGTATTAAAATGTTTTTGATATCCTTTATTCAAATGAATGCCTGATGACATCACCGATATGCAAATTAGTACAGAACGTCATCTGCCATCTTTTAGTGTCTTGGAGCTTGTGCTAGCTACTGTCACTGGGAAAAAGCCTGTTACTCTGTTTTATGATTCGTGATTGCGTGTAGCCTACCAAATGCTGAGGTCACCCATGAAGGAACGACAGTTAATGCCAGCTAGACCCCCTACTTTCTATAATATGGCAACATTAAGTGTGCAGGAGAGCGTCGTCTTGTGGAAATCAATATTAATGCTTGGCTAAGTAGCGTCTACTTCTCAAGTGGAGACTAATTACCCATAGCTTGCTAGCTTCCACTCAGGGAGTAGAATACAACAATGGAATACAATGGTAATGGGTCCTCCGAAATCCTGATCATAGTAAAGGGGGCAACATGTTCTTACTCCCCACTTAATGAAATGCAGCAGGTTGATCATTGGCGCTACATTTCAAACTTTGATTCTCTAGGTAGGTAGTTACCTCATAGCATCAGCTCTGGACAGTCTGGAGTGGCGTGTCAATTTCTACTTTCATATGTGTAGTGTCTTTTCAAAATAAAGTTCTGTGTTTACAGGAAACGTGGGTTTTTTCATGAAGAACTACTTTAGATTTTGGCAACAAGACTACTTGGTTAGGTTTAGAAAAAAAACATGATTTGGATTAAAGTAAGTATGTTTGACAGTTCGTTAACACATATAGTTATGTAGCCTACGTGATTTGATCCATACAGACATACCCCTCCCTCCCATTCCAGACTTTCCCGCTCTTTATATTACATCATTGCCATGGATAGGTTTACAGTGGACTGAGCTGAAAGCCTTGTACATCCCACACAGACACTAAAGTGTACCTTGTGCGTGGAAATCATGCCAACAGCTGACCTAGCTGCTGTATTTGATGCCCTGGGAATGAGAACAGGCTTTAAGGGGCAGATGGCATTAATCGTTCAGGGTATGCTATGTGTGCTTGTTGACAAAGGGGATAAAGTGTATTGTGCCTTTCAACAAGAAAGTGCAATACATATTAGCTGAAGTATCAGTATAGTCAATATTTACTTACATGCAACAAATTTCAGCTTGACTTTAATGTTGTTTAGTCACTGATCAGTTTTTTTAAGTTACTAATACCAATATATGACTAATGTGCAAAAATGCAATGCTAAATGATGGAATTCCATTTGATGGCTCATCTCATTGGATAATGGCATTAAAGGACTTCATCTTATTTAAACCCACAGGCTCAGCCGTGAACAGCTCATTTCCTGTTGTTGACAAACAATGGAAGAGATCATTGCAAAGAAATTTGTTTTTGTGTTTTGGTAATTGTTAAATAGATCAACTCTGCTATAACATATACAGTGGCTCTCGTGCAGGCAATATTAGGTATGCTACGTCAGCTGTTTAATTTATTTAACATCTTCATTTTCATTATTTTCACTGCTCGGGCAAACATTTGCAATAACCAGACCCTGGGAATTCATCTCTCATTTCCTTTGCAAGCGTGATCTCATTTTCCCACGGCGGCCTCAGGGCTCGGAAACGTTCTTACAGCTTAAAGACAACAAGAGAACAATGACTAAGTTCTACAAAACATAGCTGGGCTGATCTGCTGTGTGTGGCGTCTGTTTATCATCCATGATGTAGACCTGACAGTGTTTATGCGTGTCTGTCTATCTTGAAGCTGTGCTTTGGACCAGAGCCATCAATTAATGTCTCTTACCATAATCTACAGAGCCCGCAGCTCAGCATCTGTCCTGCTGTGAAGTCTGAGGATGGAGAGAAACAACAAGTCAATCATCCTGTTTTCCTTCTGCAGGAAAAAAACCCAACAACAATAAATGCTGTGTGATAGCCCTTGATGTCGGCTCTCTTCTTCATCAGTCAAAACACTTAGCATCATGTCAGCTCCAGGTAAGTGTTTCGATAGCAGTGCAATAAAAGCGGCCCTAAAATACTTAGAGCCATGAAATTAACATTATACAACACCGGGATTCTTTCGTAATTTAAACGGAAACATAAACAGAGAAAAACATGACACAGTCTTTATAGGTGAGAGGTACCCACTACCTTGTTTTTGACATTAATTATATAATGTTCAACTTTTACTTTTATAAAAAAAAAGAATTATTATTAGCAGCATTGAATTACAAATGAGTTTATGTCCCACGTATACAAAAGTTGTGTTTCCTGCCACAAAATGACACTGCTATTTACAGCATCAGAGTTCTTTGAAAGAGCAAAACTCAGAAAAGGCTTCCATGAACAGAATGTGAGGGGGAGAGTGCAAAGGAAAAGTTAGAAAATGCAAATACACAGCTGTTTATGTGATATAGTAAGTAAAGCAAGCATTTAACTTTTAAACTAATGAGAGTTTGCACCTGTGAATAGTATTTCTGATAATCAATTTTCACCAGATCCTGGGTTTTAAGCATCCTGGGAACCAAATTACCTCTTGATAATTTCATTAAAATATTGATAAAAAAAATACCTATTAACGTGAATCCAACATATTATAAGTGAAAATAAATCAGCCTTTTCGTAGATCTTATTTAATATACAGTACACATTAATGACTGGCTAACTGTTACCCTTGAATCCTTGGGCAATGTTGCGTGCTAGCTAATGCTAAATCTGTGTTGCACCCTTTTTACACATGCTGGCCAGTTAGCTGTATTATTACCAGTATGTCAAGTCTATGGACATCCTTGTGAGCCACAGTGGATTGTTTTTGAGCAAGAGACTCACAGTCCATCTCAGAAACCAACTGCAAAAGTGTAGAGGGTAAAGCTAATGCATGCATAATAACAGCTTCCGAGTGCAAGCAAGAGAAGACCAAAAAATATTCAGAGCCTTTTTCTTCTAGATGTAAAACAAAATGTTAAAGTCTCTTAAGCTTGTGTTTACCAAAAACCCATTAAAAAAAAATCTAATTTATTTTAAGACAAGGGAACTGGGAGTGCAAAAGTGCCAACTCATTTTCGGGTTTTAGGTTTTATTTGACTAGGCAGGGCAAGCCTCTGGATTTCTTTTCCATGCCAAAGCGGTGTGCATTGGGCTCAGGCCTCCAGGAACATTGCTCAGCCTTGCAACTAATTATCCCCAGTGGCCTCTTGCAGCAAAAAAATCCCCTGTGGCCCGAAATGCATTTTCCCCATAGACCATTATAAAAGAGACATCTGTAAAACTGTTGACAGGACACCTCAAACTTCAAATAAGGTCAGTTATGACTCTTTTCTATTATGATTTTTGTTGGTTGGCATCATGTATATGTTTAAAGCCCCCCTTCAGCCAGTTTTATTCCTTGTTTAACAGTTAATGTTCTTTCTTAAATAGAGGATTAGGGTGGGGTTAATAAGCATACATAGCATTAATCCCTAACCATAATAATGGAATTGCAGCTACAATAGTTTACAAAGAAGCAATATGGCACTTAATTTGATTGATGTTTATCAGAGTACTAATGAGACAACAATTGGCACAACACACCAACTCTCCCTTACTTTTACTCGTTCTCCTGCAGAGAGCCTGCACCCCTGCATACCAGGAAGGATAGATTTGTTGCCCAGGTCTGCTGTCTGAAACAGAGTTATGGGATGTTTTGGAGGTGCATCCGCTGCTCTCGCCTCAGTTCAGCAGCAACACTGCCCCAAGTGGCATTATGATTCTTTTTATTTTTTTTTTCCTTATTCTACAGTGACTTTTCGACTTTTTGACTGAAAGTTGTGCACTCCCCAGCTTTTGTTAGGGGCTGATGGTGGATGGCACAAACTACACATCCTGAAATTGCAATTCAGATGGTGGCCCTCGGTGTGCTGTGGCAGAGCGAAAGAAGCGAGTGAGTGGGAAGGACAGTTGCTATGTTGTGTTATTTCTGACGGTAGGATTTGGTGTTATTCATTTTGTCGATTGCAGCTGTTCACTGCACATAGGCTACAAATGCCATTATGAAAGTAAACAACATACTAAACTAAGGTGGCGGACACAACCACACAGAGAGATATAATGGAGGCCATGATGCTATGATTATGGTAAAATACAAGATCAATTTTCTGGCTAGCTTACAACAATGTTTATGATGTTTATAATGATATACCTGCAAAAGCTTGGAGGATGACATATGACATGCAGATTCTACTATCATCATATATCATCCTACCATTTAAACAGCAACCTTCTTTTTTTTTATATATATTTTTAATATTATTATTTTTTTTTATTTGGCAAACGGTGTGGTTAATAAACATTGCCAGGATATGACTCTGAAAAATATGAGATAGCATAAAAATGCCAAAATACATTGAAGGGGGGCTTTAAGACAACTGTACACTGGTCTTGTGGCAGTTGTTTTAATCAATACATACAGCTAACAATAGTTAGCTACCTAGCTACAGTTGATGAAATTGAAGTTTTATTAGAGTAAAATTGAAGAAATTGAAAAACAGTTGATAAAGTTAATCAAATCAACTGGCCAAGGATGTCATTTTAGCTATAAAACATCTGCAGTCATCGGCAAAAAGAGAGACATCTGCTTTTGTCTACTTGTTTGTGAATTCATAGAATCATAGGTTATAACTTAATGATTTTCAAGCTATGAATCAGTCACCATCATTGTGAACTAGATATGTGCTGAGAATGGAAAGCCTTGCTCTTCAACAGTGAAATAAATCTATATGCAAATAGAGCACAGCAATACTGCCAATAAACCTGGTTACCTACTGCCCAACATTTTATTCCACTTGCATATTGGTCAACAGGTTTGCACACTGCACAGTGCAGCAGCAGAATGGAAGAAGGTCATGCTTACCTTCTTTTAACAAAAAGTAAACAGAACATTGAAAAAGCCATGGCATGTATGTGAGTTGTTTTCATATCACAATTGCTCACACAGAGTAATCTCATGGCCTATACAGACTTTATGAGAGTGAACAAAACATCTCACAAGGTCCTCACATAATGTCTTATTGTTAGTATTGAGTGACTTGAGTGCAAACAATCCAAACTCTTAATGGTGCCAATTCATTGTTTTTTAAAAACTATGCCAAGGCTGTTCTGTTCACCCTTTGTGATACTGTGGGGGCAGACACGAGGTGGACTTTCAAACAAAGGCTTTTACAGTGGTTTTTAAAATGAAAGACATAATTTACACCATAAGCAGCAAGTTATGGACCTAAAAAGGAGGTCAACTAAACAAAACTAAACTCTGATAACTCAACACAAACTTCATATAACTGAACTGTTGCACAAAGAAACAAAGGTAAGCACAGAAAATGTTGCATCAGACCATATTTTTAAACAAAGAGTGTAACACAGACAAACACTAGTATCTCAACAGCAACTAGCAAGACAATCCTGTGTAGACTCTTTAAGGGCTGACGTCATGATGACGCCATTTTATTAGCTGGAGGCAAAACACGACTCACCACCACAGGGCTGTAGGCTACTTAGGAGTCTTAAAATGTTGTCTTGTTTTGTTACTGGCTGCCAGAATAGCTCAAAACTTAAAGTTTGCCACATACCTGCCACTGCCTGTCAACAAAAATGAAGACAAGTATGGTTAAATGCAATAAGATGAAAGGACTGGATGGAGGCGATCATCAAAAATGCTCACATGTGCAGCGCACACTACTGTTATCATGTCTACCTAATCAGATATTGGGGAGGTATAAGAGGAATATTGGATTTCTCCATAACACTAACTTTGTAGTTCATTAGCTAACATTAGCTTTGATAGCAAAACAAACTGAAGGGAACTGTTCAAGCGTCATCCTTCTTTGTAAGATTGGCGTAGTAATCAACCAGCCGGCCATCACACCTTCAGCAATCCTGTCAAACCATCCATCCACTGAGTGAGAGCATACGAGTCGGCCAGTCTGGTCCCGTTGTTCTCTGTTTACTTATTCAAGTAACACTCACGGTCCTGGACAGTGAGTGACCTGATATAGTGCGTTCATAAATTCAGTCTAACGCTCTACACTAAAATGACAGTTCTGTTGGTTGAAGAAACGGAGCGTTATATTTCTACATTAATTAACGAATGGTTAAGTACATTCAGACAGTGCTCCAAATTTATGAGCATTCCAGTTTGTGTCAGAGTGTGCTCCAGCACTCAGAATGAGTATATCTGAATATAACATTCGCAATATCTTCCTCCATAACAGAACTTGCTAGCTAGCACTAGCTAATCTGTGAAGAATTGTTTTGCCTCCAGCTAAGCCCCGCCCACCAAAAGACATCATATATATAACCAGACTTGGCAGCACTGAAATTAGAGCAGAATGGACTGCACTGGACTGGTCTATACCAGACTGAATTGGGATAAATTGGACTGGATTAGTCCAGACTGAATTAGATTTTACTGCACTGTGATTGGGTTGGGTTAGATTAGATTTGCTGGATTTAGCAGGACCAGAACAGATTAGATCAGAATGGACTGGACTATATTGGATTGTAAAGGACTGGATGGGTCTGGACTTGACTGGAATTGATTGGATTGGCGTAGACTGTTCTGGACTGGACTATACTGGATTGTAATGGGTTGTAATGGATTAGGTAGGATTGGATTATATTAAAATGGACTGGATGGAACTGAGTGGACTGAATTTGTAGACAAACAGTGTCCAACACAGAGAAAAGGATAGAAAGACAGATATAAAGATACAAAGACAAAGAGATACAGATGTTCAAGTATTATAAACATTTGGTTTCAATGTGATCGAAGACATTTATTGGATAGAGTATAATAAATCCTTCCTCTCTAATTTTACAGTGTATGACTCCTCTAGGATTACAGAAATATTGTGGCCCTTTTGTTGTCACAGTGCATCGATTCTGATGCTTCATTTGGATATTTGTATTGTTGCTGATGTGGGAAATGTCTTCCAGTATTTGTATCCAAAGCTTAATGGCCTCATTGAAATAGATTGATATTCAATACAGGAAATAAACATTTCCTCAGTCTTTACTGGTTATGTGACTAGGCTGACGGTAATGGGTGTTTTGCAGTTGTCATTTGCACATGTGAAAGGGGCAACATGAGTTTCCATACTTGTGTGCATGCGTGCATGGTTTGTGGAGACGACTGGCCTTCCAGTTATGCAGTCCCATTAAGATAAGCCTCCTCTCCACTCAGGCGAAGAACATCCACAAACAGAGAGCAAAACCTCCTGCTGCGACACACACAGACACACACACACACACACACACACACAAACGCACATTACACATGGGCTGTGCTCAGTTTGTTTACTTTTCTGTGGAATAGTCAGGATGGGCCACGTGTATCTACTGTATGTGTTCATCCACAGATTCCACCCTCGCTGACGTTTACCTGAGGGATGGGATAGGATGAGACGATAAAAGAAGAGGAGGAGGAGGCACGGAACGGCACACAACAAATGCTTGAAGTGAAATCGTGTGGAGGAGGTACTTTATGTGGTCATCTTAATATTTGGAAATGTATTTCCTATGAAAATATATTGTTATTCGTTAATGAATGCTGGGAGCAAGGCGTGCATGAGGAACAAGGCGAGAGATAAGAATGAAGGCAAGAGGAAAACATGTTAACAAAATTTCCTCCCACCCAACCCCTGCCTCTATCCATGTGACAGTGAATCACACAAAGTACACAAATGATGCAAGTACCTTACAATTGTTACATTGTATACACACAAGACCGGCAAAAAAACTCAGTGATACTATTATACAAATTAGATCATTGCATAAAGGGCATTGCGTCAGATGGGAAGTTTAGTGACTTGTAAGAACTGCCAATTCAATAATAAATCAGAACATCTAAAATGTTCAGAAAGTAACTGAATTGGCATAATGTTTTTCTGTCCCCATCTGGTTATCATAAGTTAATATAGTTTATTCAAAAGAAAAAAAGACCATCAACTGTCTCCAGTCTGCAAGCCATGCATGCTCTGGCAGTAGTCTATGCTCTGAGCTGCTCTCAGGTCATCTCAGGCTGTATGAAAGACAAAGGCAACACAGCTAATGAAGGATGAAAACGTCATCTGTTGTACTGACTTTCTGTTCCCTCATAGGTCAGCACTCTCATGACTGGGACAGGGGATGGGTCACAAAACACAAGACTTTTCCCGGAGACTTTCTTCTGGAGACGGGTGATCAGAGCCATGTAAACTTTAAGTGAATTTTGAGACAAATTAAGGTACCTTCTAACCCCTAACCCTAACCCATGTTTTCCTAAACCTAACTGCAGTAACTTTACTTGCCTAAACCTACTCTGTAACTTTACATTAATTACACAACATTACATCATTCGTGGGCCGCTATAATTAGGATATCATAGAAACTGTTGTGTGTGCAAGAAATATCAGTTCAAAAACTACTGTACCTGTATATTATTTACAACTACTGGCATGACATGTAAACAGTGGCACCCCATAAAAATTCTATAGGGGTGGCCAGGTGGGGAAATTCACTGTTCGACAAATAGGCAGGTTGTCCTTTTTCTTAAAAGACAAATGTAAAGGTTTAATTTGAAGGAGTACACTGATTGTAATAACAAAACATTTAGATACTCATAGGTTCTCGTTGAAACACATTGTCATGCAGATATCTTGAGGTGAGAGATTAAGGGACCCTTTTGAATATTTAGCTGACTTTGGGGTGTTATATAGCCCCCTCCCAGACAAACTATACTGAGATGGTTGGTACAAATATATGCCTTGGGTTGTCTAGTTTCACATTTTAGTGCTACCGTTATGCTAGCTTGAAAAAATGAGCATGTGACCAGCTCTTAAAGACAGTAATACCTGCCTGCAATTATATAAGGGGTGCCATGGTCACTGCAGCCCCCTTTTCTGCACCGTCAACACTGACGGAGGATTACTGAATGCAGGTTACCTCATCTTCAGGCAGATAAGCACTTAGTGTATAAGTGCTAGAGCTGGAAAAGGTGAGGGACAATAGAATAGGAATGGGTCCTGCCTTCTGGTTGATTGCTGTAGCTGTAATCATATATAGAAAAGCTGCTGCCCTGCATTTTAATCAGCTCCAAAAATGAGCTCTCATCAGCTCCTTTCATTACTTCTCAGGACCTGTATGCCAGCATGCCTGCTGTGTTTAACCAATGCTCGGACTGATTGGGTTTATTTTTACCATGTCCACTTTCCGCTGCTCCTGCTAAGCGTTGCTGCTCTAAAAGGAGGGTACCATGAGTGTGGGAGCAGGTTTTCGGGTGATTGTGCCATTATGGGGCCTCAGTCCTGTGGTAACTCACTTCTTCAGTGCAGAGTTAATGAGGTCTGATTCCATGGACAGTATTTTTAGCCCTGTGTTTGATAAGGACTATATACATCATATGCATTTGTGGCTTGATTTAGTTCCTTGATGTCTGTGGAGTCATGATACATCTTTGTGCGTATCTGATGAGGGAGCAGGTGGAGGAGTGATTGCTGCGGGGTGCTGGTGTATCTATTGGGCAAAAAATGACTCAGAAAAGATGTTATCGAATAGATGTATTGTTTTTTTTCTGTTGCTTTGTGACGAGAACTCGCTTGATCTACTTATCTTTGCTCATTCCAGTCCCTATTTCAGTCCTTCACAGTCTTTGCCAGAATGACCCAGATATGCTGTTTATCTTCTTTTGTCGTGTTATGTTCAGACAGAATCATGTTCCTCTTTCCTATTCCCTGACTTCTCCAAAATGTTGGTGGGAGCTTGGACACTCCAAATCAACAGGAGAACTGTTTAATGAGGTCTTTATTTTGTCTCGAAGGGAACTATTAGTTTGACACCTCTGAACTGTTTGCAGCTATTGCACAAAACAAACTGAAAAAAGAAAAAATGGCTCCCATAGTTATATTTGGGGGAGAGCATGGCACAACCTAACCTGGGGTAAATTATAACACAGTTTTTTAAGTGGTTACACAGGGTCGATCCTTTTGTGCTTCCAGCCAGTTAACCACAACACCACCAAACAGGGACCCACAAAATTCTACAGAGACTTGGCGTGTTTCAGCTGAGTTCAGTGACAAAGAGTGTTTTTTTTTTTTTGCAGTAAATTTCTTTGTCGTACTTATGTAAGTCACTGAATCCAACCATATATCATCTTAATAACTGTCTTGTTGCCTAAAACATAGCAGAGTTTCAAACAATGTAACCAGGAGGGTTAGGAATAGCTTTGGCCTTTAAGCCATCCTCACCTCCTCCGTCTCTATCTAGTAAGCTGCTGCCATTGCCAAGGCGGACTGCAGCATATCATTTGCTCTGTAGGTAAGGTGACTGGCTGCAGGACCCTGAGGCGGGCAGGAAAGATCGTGGCGAGTGCCTCTTTGAACCACTCCCTTGTAGCAAGACACTGGAGTACATCAGGACCGAAATCAGTCTCTCAAAAAACAGTTTTTTTAGGCTTTAGTTTTTTTAGGCCTACTTGGCAGTAAACCATTTCTGATTCTGATTCTAATGATTTAATTAAATTAGTCCAATGTCCTCATGGTTTACTATCTATTGGAATGACCTCAATATCACAGGCTGATGATATGTAACAGTCTGAGGGTGGACTTAAAATATTTCCCAACAGCAGAAGTGAAACCGCAGAGCCCTCTTTACCTGCTTTCCAAAAGCCAAGTCATTGATGACGAAAATACAAAAAACAACGGGAGACTCACGACTCAGCGGCTAAAGTTAGACCTGGAGAAACTCTCGGGGGAGAATTCAGTATGGAGCAATGTCTTACAGTCGTGTACAGGCAAGTTAGTTGTATCCATCATTCACAACGCGGCTAAAGTTAGATGTGCACACAGCCTCGGGGCTGTGTTGGAATATGAGTCACAGACTGGAATAAGTAGCTGTTTGCAGACATGCATGGCACGCAGACTAGAACCTCATCAGCAAAAGTCCCCTGGGGCCTTTTACCTTACTAATCACCTCTTGATGGCTTCCTAGAGGAGTGTGGTGGTTATGGTGGTGGTTGCAATACAAACACCGCCAGCTCCAAAGCACAGCAAATGCAGTTTGTATTCCAGACTAGAATATGCTATGGCATTAATATTACACTTTGAAATGAATATTTGGAATTATGAGGATTATATTATCTTATCCATATTATCACATGGCTGTGGTCGGAGCAATAGTCCAAAAACCAAAAACACAAGCAAAAGTTTAACAATGGATTTAAAAGTGTGTTTTTCTGCGCTAATGTTAGCTGTAAAAGTTAGCATGTACAGCTAATAAGTGTAGTTCCAAGACCAAGGAGCATATCATTAGCCAATTAAAGGCTAGGTTCGATTATCGTCCTCATCAACAAAGACTTGTAAACAACCCAGACGCCAAAATAAATGTTGGCATTGTACATTTCTTCAAACCATGGATATGTTACATTTGTATGTTTCATATGCATCTGCCGTCATCATCAGAAGCGTCACGTGATGTTGTGGTTATGTGTCCTGTCGATGTTTTATCCAGGTTGTCATTCCACCTGAGTGGTGGTAGTTGAGGAATGATAAGTGAATGTTTGCCTGCAGAGTTTACATATCACCTTGGGTTCATCCTTCACCTTATCAAAATGATCCCACACTTTGGATTTCCTGCCTGTGTAATAACCGCAGGTACCAGCCCTGTAAATGAACGTGACTCCTGTCTGACTGGCCACTTCCTGTGTCTGTCCTTTCAAATTAAATTCCCACATGGTCCAGTCATACAGGTTTTGATTTATCTTGACAAAAAAAATGACAAACAATAATGTATTTATCTAACATGTGTATTGCTTATTACTGATGCTGACTTTTTCCTTGGACCTGTAGCTTTAGCCTCAGCCTTTTAGTGCTGCAATCATTGGTCAATTAATTGATTAGTCTCATTAAGAGAATATTAAATTAGCAGCTATTTTGACAGTGGGTTACTTAAGCAACTTCTCAAGCAAAAAGATGCTGGTGCCAGCTTCTTTGATGTAAGGTTTTGCTGGTTTTCTTTGCCATTTATTATAGAAAACAATAAATAATACGATGTTACATTCCAGTAATAAGGTACAGAACATTCAACTGTAAAAACATGCTGAAACCTTGCTTTCAAGAATGCCACACACTCTTCCTTAGGCAGCAAGGTCTATACACAATGTATGTTTGAATGTGAAGGAGGGTGCTGTTGAACAAGAGAAAGGATTGTATGTTCTTCAAACTCTTGTGGATGAACAGAAGTTGAAGGAGGACTCTGTGGGTGAAGGCCCACCTTAGGGTGCAGGTCTGAACATGTGGAGAATCACCTGAGATGAGAGAAAGTCTGGCAATGCCGTGAATCACTTCACAGTTCACACAGACAGTACGACTGCATATGTCTGGTAATCATACAGCGTTAGTTGTCCTCTCCAAATTTCCAGCCCAGATCCAGCCTTAGGTATAAATATAGACAGTTGTCATGGCAACATCTGTACAGGTGGCTGGAAATGTCCATGTGTATCAATCTGGCAATCACACTAGTGGAGACGTGTGATTATAGAGACTGTGTGTGAGTGTGTGCGTGTGTGTGTGTGTGTGTCCCTCAGCTCTGTAGTGTGATTTTTCTTAGGAATCAGCACCTTCCTCTTTTCTTTCATCTCCCTCTCTTCCCTCTTTTTCCCTGTCCTCTTTCTCCTCCTATTCTGCTGCTTTGTGTTTTGCAGGCAGTTATGTTGTAGATAGCAGGTGAATGGGTGAATACACAAATAAATTATGTAATATTTCCACTCAGTTTAGAAAATGCGTAACGCTGTGACAGGATAGATCTATTTTGATAGTACTTTTGCCTGCTTGAACTGTTAGTAGTGATCATGCTGAGAACCTATAAATATGCTCCTCTGATGTGCCATCAAAATGTGACCATTCCGCTATTAATGTGCCACCAGTATCTTCCTCTGGTTGTGGAGTGATCTGCAGTACTTTGCTTTGAGTAAATGCTCAAAACCTAAATTTTGGCCTGATGATGTTGCATTATGAAAAGGGTCACCAAAGGTATTATAATTCATCCTGGGGAAGGGGCATGAATATCTAAATCAACTTCAGCCTGGTCTCACAGAAATACATGATCACCAGGGCTGTCTTCTTTTAACTTTGAATACGTATGTCCTTTATATAGTTACATCCCGTTAAGTGACATAGCTTACTTACATCCTGTACATAACAAAGGTAATTTAGTGGAAACCATTACCTTTTTCTCAACCTAACCAAGACGTTTTGAGACCTTCACCCAATTGTGCCATCACCATGTAATTTCACACAAGTCATGCCAACGCTACGTAATGTGATGTTGCAAGGTCTTTTCGCATATTTCTGTGACATCATATTAACTAAATTTCATGACAATCTATCAAATAGTTGGGGCATTTAACTAAAGCCACCTGCTGGTAACCCTAGAGGAAAAGTAAGGTTATCACCACAGGCATTACCCCTTGTTCCCACTTACATATGTGACTGGTGTCTGTAGATCCGAATGATGCCTCTAGTGTCTTTACAGATGGATAGAAACTACCTGTAGCCATGGGGGAGAGGCTGATTTTGTCTGTTATTCACCATCCAGTGGTTTGGAATCAGTGGCGTCTGCTGGTCTTTCAAACAGGGGAAGCTCACTTTAAGTTTACATCATAAAATCTGTCATATTGTAGCGAGACAGTAACTTACAAAAGGAACATTTAATTGAAGCTGTTTTTCAACCACACTCATGCCATAGAACCACAGCAAAACACACCTCAAAGATTTTCAGATGGGTTTAAACACCTGAACGGCACTCTGTCAGAAGACTCCACTCGCAAATATCCCGCATGGGACTGAGCTCAAAATGCCGGCGTGTATTTCAAAATCACTATCAATCACAAAGGGGTTCAGCCTTTTAGACAATTCCTCCAATCATCATGCATACACTAAGCGTCCTCTCCCGCCTACCCCTTCATTAGGTCCCACGGAAGCTAAGCCTCCCTGGAAGTGAAGATTTTGTCACATTTATCCAACGTCCTGTCTCACTTTGCTGCATCAAAAAACACCTGCTCAGCACTGTCTCATAGGAATGCTTAGAGGCACATCTAATATCACAGAGATTCCCAGGAGTGAATGGACTTCTGGTTGCCTCATCTCCGTACACATACATAAGTAGAAACAAGGCGTTCGGAATCATCCTCTGACAACCATGTATTTCTTTATAAAATCTCATGTTAATCATCTTGTTCAGTGTGAACCAAAGTGGTGGATCCTGTGATGCCACTGACTGGACAGATATATTTTTTAGCTTGGTTTTCAGGATTTAGACTTAATTTTCTGGTACTTTATGCACAATGGTAAACTCAGCCAATCTTTTTTTTTTTTTCTAATTTTAATCACCTGCTCTGTGTGGCCGAAATGTTATGACTTCTACGCTAATGCTATGATTTCCTCTGAACGTAAATTTAGACCCCTTATTGGAGAGTGTCACTTTGTGCCTGCTTTGGAACAGTAGATAGCAGCGAAGATGCAAATACTATGACAGCGGCTTTGAAATCAATTTAAGGAGTCAGAACTGCTTAAGCTGCAGGACAGCTTGAGTTCTAGGCATGTCAATTCATCTGATCATTTGACGACCAGATTGTTGATTGTTTAAGGAAATAAATGAGGTGCTGCCGCCCCACTCAAACTGAGAATCAAACAACAACGGCAACCAATCAGGGCGAGATGCTGGCATACACAGACATATTCAAGGCATCCATGAGTTGGTTTCACAGTGGCTAAATTCCTCCCAAAATCCTGTTATCCCCTTAGGGATGAGAGCACAAACAACAAAGTCATTATGTGTCCCTATGAGGACATCTGAAATATGAATTATGAAGACAGGACACTGACACAACTCTTTGTATGTTGTCAGAGCACCAACTCATATTCAGACTCACACACAGTGTGGATGTCACTGTTCTCTCCAGTAACCTGAGTCAGTGAGGGATTACCCGGTGAGAACACAGTAAACCTGTTAACCCAGAAAACAACACTGCAGTGATTCATGTATCCATGACCCCGCTGAATATAAAGCACATTTTTTTTGTAGAGTTTCCAGCAGTCAGCCATTGCATCATGGCAGAGTCTCGTTTTAAAAGATCACCGAGTACAGAACACTCGAAGAAGAAAGTGATCCTTTTCCTCCATCCATTTCTGCATCTGCTGCACTTATGAATATAAAGAACATCAACCCGGCTGGCTCACTGTGCCTGATGGGGGAACAGGTGTAGGTCTTAAAAATGCGGAACAAGCCGATGTCCTTAAAACCAAAGCCCAACTACACACAATCAATACAATAATGTGAATTTTGTAGGACAGGGGATTGTTAATTAAACGGCTAAAATTTATATTACTGTTTTTCTATTTTATGCATTCAAACATACTTGCTGGATGTAACACACCCACAACAAATTATCATTCAACTCTGCAGTTTCTTGAAGTGTTTTAGCATCTTTCAGTTCATTTTTCTGGTTTTAAGATCTGCCACTTTTGGATCCCTCTCACTGCTCTCATTAGCACAGTTTCCAGCCACAGCAGTTCCCTGTTTTCAGCAATAAAAGCCGTAAAAGCCCTCTGTAAGCTACCAACCCAGCATCAAACAGCAACAGCATTTCAGACAGTGACTGACAACTTGCAGAGCCTTAGCAGTTTAAATATTTAAAGCTCTACATTGAACAGACGTTAAGTAAATTTAAAATACAATGTGCTAATAATTCCTCTTGAGACATTCAGTACTGTGCAGTACTCATTGAAGAGGACAGAAGCCTGAACCATCGGGCCAAAAACGTGCCCACAAGAACAGAGGGGCAGGTGAAGGAACATAAACACATCAGGGAAGCGCTTAAAACCTGTGGCTACCCCAACTGGGCCTTTGCAAAAACCTCAAAAAGACCCCAAACCGACAGAGAGGAAGAGGCACAAAAACAAAACATCATCATCATTCCTTATGTTGCAGGAGTATCTGAGAAACTCAGGAGGACACCACACCCCCAGGTGCACTTTAAACCCAGTACCACACTGAGATAGAATCCAAGCTTGTCCACTCTAAGGACAAAACACCCTGCCATAAGCAGAGTAACGTAGTGTATGCAGTTCAGTGCAGCCAGGAATGCACAGATTTGTACACTATTAAATCAAAACAACCACTCCACAGGCACATGACATACAGAACGCAGGAGAGCCAGCTCCTCAGGTCAAGACTCAGCTGTCCACTTACACCTAAAGGAGAAGGGACACACCTTCGAGTACAGCAATGTTCACATCTTGGCCAGAGAAGAAAGATGGTTTGAAAGAGGTGTAAAAGAAGCCATCTGTGTCAGACTGGAACCACCATCATTAAACAGAGGAGGTGGCCTACGACACCACTTATCACCCACCTACAATGCAGTTTTGGGATCCCCTCCCTGACAACTTAACAACAATTCTTACCTGGACCTATCTAACCCTAATGACACACAAGATGGCCAGGTTGGTCAATGACTGACCTCAACGACTCTGTAAGGGTTCACACCCACAGAGAGTTCAAAGCCTGCGACTCTGCACCAGTCAGTTAGAACTGAAGAAGCGGGTGAAAAGGCAAAACATCTTTAAGAAACACAAGCAAGTCCAGTTGCATACGATTTAGCATTTATAATTACCATGACATGGACGACTGCGAATCTTCACAGACAGATTCCTCTCGTGAATGCAACAATTTGACTTTAATTTTTGCTGTATGCTCTAACTAGTCTTACTTGAGAAAATATTTTGGGTTCTTCTTCTACAGCTGGCAACTGCCTACTAACACTCCCAGTTAGAAAAGCGCAATGTAAATTCTTATTTTAATGTAAATTCAATGGTGCATATTTGACCATTTCTTCTATGAAATTTTAGGGGAAGTTCAGCCTCCCTTGTTGTCTCAGAGCAATCGCCCCTGACAGAACTGTTAGAATGAGGATAATGTGAACCAGTTCGCTCAAACATTGGTAGGGATCATTCTGTCCAAATTATTGGTAGGGACATGCAAACCTACGCCCCTGCAGTGATTGCAGTTCAACTGGAGAACTGGGTTTTATTACCATCGTATACAGGCTGATAACGGGGTTGAAAAAATGCCCAAACCAGCAAAAAATGGTGGCGGAAACTAGCTAGTGAGCTAATGACAGAGTGTACATTAAGGCTTTTATTCAAGTCTCTGTCCTTTTCCCTCCTGCTATCTCTCACCCTCTCCCCCTTTTTGAACCTGACCTATCCAGCTGAACTACAGGGCACCATCTTCTCCTCATGAACTGCCCATGAGTCTCTCCCATGTTAGTCCTGCAGGGTTGCTACAATATGCTCAACTTTTCAAGTGCAAAGTTCATTACGATGATAGTTGATGGTTTATGTAATTAACCTTGAACACCTTTAAAGCACAGTGATACACGCATGATTAAACGTCCAAGTGCTGTTGTACTATCTACCAACACTCATAGAATGCCTCTAGTCTAATCATAATACTTGGTCAGAACTAACTCTTACATAATACTAAAATTCTTTAACCTTAGTAAAGGACATTAAATCCTCTGAACAGGATATTGAATCTTATGCCCAATTAAAAGTTTCTTCCCTTCTTTGTTTGTCTGTCAGCAGACTACCTCAGAGGCTAATTTTTGGTTAACAGTTTGGTCTTTGTCCAACAAATTTCCTGTTAGACTTCAGTGGTCAGGATCAGCTTGCAATGATTAGACTTACTGAGGCAGATTTGCTGAGATATGACAGTTTTAAATTGAATTTCCTTAATTTGTGGATTCATGTCAGTGCAGTCTGTCACTGTCACACAATCACCAGAATCAAACCCAACTGAAGTGATCCTGAGGCAGTCTTTGACCAAACAGCATGACTTATTCTTTAAAGCCAAACATCACTGTCCTCAACAGAGTCATTGCTATGGTCACCGCTTCCATGGCAACGAGGTATATATCGCTAAAGCAACAGCATGGTCCGACCTCATTAAAGATGAAGACTAAATGTGAGCATGAGCTACTTACAATTCATGTGATGACTAAATGTGTGCATCCGTGCTGACCTCTTTCTACCTCACTCTTTCCATTGCACACTGTAACTCCCTAATAGCTCTCGGAAGTATGGTAAGAAATGATGGGGAGGATATGCAGGGCAGCCAATTCATAAAATCTAACTCTCACTTTGCCTATTATCTCTCAATTTCTTCCCTCAACCATTTCTTGCACCAGACTGTGACTTCTAGACCGTGATGTCTTTCTCACTGATGGACACTTGGTCTGATCACCTGCTTGCAAGCAAATCATGGATAATGCTTTTCTAATCACGTACTTGCATGCAAATGAGGCTAATGTGGTGTTATCGTATGAGTAACCTGTGTTGCCAACAGCCATAAAGCATGGCTGAGCCTATATCATGATTGCATGGTAGGATCTTTCCAATGTACTTATGCCCTGTATAGACCTTTAGTTCCCTCTATTATGGCTCACTCAGTCCAGATTGACTCTCTGGGGATCATAGATATGTGGTAACTGAAGCAAGAACAGCTTATGAGCTGGATACCCACCTCTGTACATTCTGTTCTTTCTGTGATGCTGAGACAGACAACATCACTTGTACCTGCAGGCTAGAATATTGTGGCTCAATGTTTATCTGCTTGCCTTGTGTCTCCTCACCTCTACAGACCTCTCTTCCTCCGCACTGTTATGTCTTATTGGATCATTTTGTTGCTCGAATCATTTTTAAGCTTTAAGTTACCTGAATTGATCTGGGCCCTATTTCAGAAAGCAGGCTCGACAAACTCTGACTCTAATCCCAATCTCTGAGTTAACTGAGCCTGAGCTGGAGTTTTCGGTTCAAGAGCAGCTGATCAGAATTAGCTCAATCAGCTCTTGAGTATGTTCAGCCTGAGGGAAGTGCATTCACCAAAAGCCATCATCAATGGAGTGCAGATGACATGATTTTCAATGGCAGAAAGTGCTTAAAAGCAGAGCCATTTATTTCACTCCAACTGAATTGGAGATTTTAATGACTTCAAACATGTCTTCAAAAAAAATGTAATACGGCAGATGCAGCTAAACAGCATAATGTGGCATAGGAAAGATTGCAGAGCGTGTTACTAGGTAATGTGATGCGCCTAGTGCATGTCTAAAATATAGAAAATGTTATATATTAACAATGTTCATATATTTACAATAATTTGCTATATCTTCTTATTCAGCTGTAATCTGATGGGGCCTAAATACCCTTGGCAGCAACTCAAAATCAAACACAAAAATATTGTACAGGCTGGTAAAAATTTTGCTTATACTTACGTCATTCTTGCAATATTAGCCTGAGGTTAATTGAATTGCTGAATAGCTGTGAAATTACTTCAAATTCACATAATCCCCTTTATTCTCAGATGGAGCTATGATGGGGATGTGAGTCCTATAAATGCAGCCAATTCCACCACGGAGTCTTTGAATACATGAGAGTATTCATAAATCATTGCATAATGTAGCCACATAGATTAATTTCTTTTTAACACTGACAACCCTGCAGTTCTGGGGAATTCCTCTGTGATGATCCTTTATGATTTATGCCCAGGGAAAACCACAAAATGTCTTTTCAGTCACTTTTCTTCAAGCCCAGCAAATGGTTGCCTTGCTGATGTGTTCAGTGTCTCTGATGTATCTGCGGAAGAACCAAAAGGCAATGCATAAAATTAGCTCAGATGATAATGCAAATCCACAATGTGTAATATTTGATACATCTGCCTGGAGAAGATTGTTAAGATAAAAATAGAGTGTGAGGTGAAACAGTATTTTCAGTTCGTATAGACACTCCTCCAGGAACGATAAGACATCCAAACCTAACCCTAACCCTGCTGGAAAAGTCTCTGTAAAATACTAATAAAGCTCAGCTTAATATCAATCAGGAAGACTTTCTTTTTGCTATGTTCATTCACAGTTCTGTGGGCGACTATGGGCGTTCGCTCTCCTGGTTAGCCAACCAATCTTTGCCACAATCTCCTTCAGCCATTCATGTTGCTACTGCCGAACTATACATCTGTTCTCCCAGAGGTCATTTTAGGCAGAAACACCTCTCCACCCCATTCACCTCCAGTCACCCTGTCCAGAGCCCAAACGAGCTTATCAAAAGCCCATTCCTCTTCACTTCCAGATCCTCAGCTCCCTCTCCATCTCATCTCATCACCACCATTACCATCACTAGCATCTAGACTCTATAGGCGGGATCCCCTATCTACTATGTCTTTACCACCATCCTGGAATATATGACAACACAATGGGTTCTAATAGCCAAAGACTTTTCACATTTCTTATACTTACATGCACGTGTAAATAAATATTCTTTTTTCTGAGAATTAATCTCTCCTGATCAAAGTGCTTTTCCTGCCTGGAAAGAAGCTGGAGTTTAACAGTAGCTCAAATAAAGAAAAATCATAAAGTAATGTCAGAGAAGAAACGTTGCTTACATTAGCCAACATAAGCTACTGGTCAGACCAGACCGAGTATGGCTGCAGCAGCACAACTCCTGAGTAAATTTGTGCTTTATGTCAAGCAGCTGCAATTCTGTTGATACAATATAAACTTTTCCTGATAAAACTTCAGACCTTCAAAACTCGCATTGAAGCCTGTATTGTGTTTCTCAACAAAAACGCCTCTGCTTGCACACCTCCTCACATTTTCAACTGCACAGGTATGGAGGACAAACACAAAGAAGTGTCCCTGATCACCACATAAGAGCTCTTGAGAAAAGCAGGTGACAAGGAAGTATTTCTGAATGAGGAAATGCCTGAATGAGACACAGGAACGGCCAGTGAAGACACACTGATGATCACGAACACGTTTTCTACAGAATTAACAACAACCAATACAGTAAGATAAAGTCAACATGCAACAAGTGTAGCGGAGAAAGACATATTGTTTCTGAAACTTAAGATGCCAAAATGAAGATGTCAAACTTAGTGAGCATGTGTCTAAAAACCCAGTTCATCATAATCTGGCTGATGCTGAGAGATAGAAATACACGTGCACATGGACCATCACAGTATTCTGCATCCCACCCACACACAAAATGCATGACCAAACACAATATATTCACAAAAAATACAACCACACAGTGAATGACTTCATCCTTTTTTCTCTTAATGAAGGCAAACATCAAAGTGGAAAGTACTTTTTGTGAGCTGACATTTAGGGTTCCCATGATGATGTAGACTAACAGGAAGTGCAGATCATGATTTTGAAAATAATTTATGGAAGAAAGAACTCCTGGTGATTGAATGCAGCACTGAATACGGAAATCACACCATCTGTACAATGATGTTTTTGTACTGGGGCTGTCAGACTTCCAGTGTAGAGTCAGAGCCTTTCAACATTTAAAAACTAAAATTAAATTAGCAACTCATGGTTGTGACCATGAGTTACTATGACCTTTAACCACAAAATCAGTTTATTCTTCAGTCTGAGAGGATGTTTGTGTCAAATGTAAAGAAATTCCTTCAAGGTGTTCTTGAGATACCACACTCACAAGGATGCAATGACAAGGTCACAGTGACCTTGACCTTTAACCACCTAATTCTAATTAGTTCATTGTTGAGTCCAACTGGATGTTTGCCGAATTTCAGGAAAAGTCCTACAGGCCTTTTTACGATATCACAAATTACTGACCTATGGCCAAAAACCTGTTTTGTGGGGGCACAGTGACCTTGACCTTTGACCTTCAACCACCAGATTCTAATCAGCTAATTCTTCAGTCCAATTAGATGTTTGCGCCAAATATAAGGAAATTCCCTCAAGGGTGTTCTTGAGATATTGCGTTCACAAGAATATGACGGACACGGTCAAAGTGACTTTGACCTTTGTCTATCAAAATCGAATCAGTTCACTGTTGAGTCTAACTGGACCTTTGTGCCAAATGTAAGGAAATTCCCTAAAGACCTTCCTGAGATATCACAAATTTCTGACTTATGGCCAAAAACCTGTTTAGAGAGGACACAGTCACTTTGGCCTTTGACCTTCAATCACTAAATCAGTTTTTTCTTCAGTCAAAGTAGATGCTTGTGCCAAATTTGAAGAACTTTCCTCAAGGCGTTTTTGAGACATTGCGTTGACGAGAATGGGATGGATGGAAGGACAAACTTACATATGTACGAATGGAAGGACAGATGGACTAAAAACAATTTGTAAAACTTTACATTTTGGATTTTGTCGCCTCTAGCAGTGACCACTATCTGTTGATTATCTGCGCTATTTTAGCGGTAGGAGACCGTGGGAAAGAGAAGCAAACTGTTTTTTGATGATTTTTGACCAAAAAGAGTGTTGGTTTGTTGATCAGATACCTGCTGAAATTAACACAAATTCTTGTTCATTCTACAGCACCACCAGTTTTCCTTTGTCGCCTCCTCAGAGTCCCTTCCATGTTTACCTGTTTGCCACTTCCTGTTTGTTGCTGGAGGGAGCGCACTCTAGGTTGTTGACAATGTTCACATCATCGAACTTCAGTATTTACAGGAGCCAAGACTAAAATCTTACAGTAACAGTCTACATGTTTGATTTTGTCGGAACATTAAGACAAGAAACAGACTGACTCAAGACAGCTAGGACTCAGAGTTTTATAACCACCTTACACTAAACAATTGAGATCACAGGAGTGCGCACCAACTGAGGTAAAACTCATGGTTTACTCCGACATTGGAAATTTGTCTGCAAGCGGGAAATAACCTGAAAGGTCATTTGATGTAAAGCTGGTTTAAAACAACTTAAGGGGAAGACACAAGATACCAGACAAGAGTAAGAAAAGGCACAACGTGCTCTGGCTGAGCCAGAGGCTGCCATAAAGACCAAAATAGATATCATTAGATTCCCTTTCTGTTTGTGCCAATGTTTGTTTTCCCTCCTTGTTCATCCCTGCAGTAGATGATTTCATTGGAAAAGAACATTAAGACTGCCATCCAGAAATGGAAATGTAATCATATGGAACATGGAGAAATGAACAAACTCAAAACATAAAATATAACCTATCTACTGAATACCTTGATTAGGTCCCTGTTGTGTTTTAAAGGCTAAGTGTGTATGATTTAGGGGATGCAGTGGCAGAAATAGAATATAATAAATTAAGTATGTTTTCTCAAGTATATAACTCATCTGAAAATAAAAATCACCCTGTTTTTGTTACCTTTGAATGAGCCGTTCCTGCTTGCATAGGGAGCAGGTACTTCCATTTCTAGAGACCGCCATGTTAACCGCTTTGTTTCACTTGGTCCAAATTGGTTTTGGAGAGGAAGAGACCCCTGTGGATAAGGTAAAAAAACTCATGAACAATGAACACTGAAGGAATTCTAATCGGGAGAAATGTCAGAGATCACCCTAGATCACCCTAAATCTTACAAACTGTACCTTTAAATCATCAATCTGATATTTGAAATATTGCTTATGACTCATTGTTTTTCTAGGGTTTGTTGGACATTTTACTGAAGTGGATGATTTACAACAGTGTACCAGCTATTTTCAGAGAGAACAAGGACACTACCCTCTGTTACCTCAAATAAGGGCAGCTCTTATTCTCATTGAAAGAGGAAACCTTGTCCTACATTAAGTTCATTCTCTGTTGGCTCTCCTCACATTGTAGAAGTAACAGTAAAATCCTATGACTCAGGTTGATTCATTCATAAAGAGTTACGTCATTATGGGTTTAGATCAAGGTGAAGGTTAGTGTTATTGTATGGGCATAGTTAGAAAAAAAGGGTGCTAAGTGACCCAAATCAAACACACCCTTGAAAACGTGAGGGTGTTAGTGAAGTTTGTGAGGTTTTTCTGCTTTACTGACTATTGCTGTCATAGCTGTTGCTGCAGGGCACTCTTCACACTCCAAGGCTATGGAAATCTTTGAAGAGCGCATTGGGACACAGAGGCTGAGTGGACTGGTTATACAACCTAGTTGCCAGAAAAGGAGTTTGCAAGGCAAATTTGCCTCTCTCCAAACCACTGATACATTACATTTGCACATTATTTTAAAAGTGGATTTGTTGAAACTTTATATTTCTTACAGCTCCTGAAACTAGGGCCCTATTTTTCAAAAGTCCAGACATAAAAACCAAGGACATATACACTACATTCAAAACGATATAAACTCTTCTAAAAATGATACAGCTTCCAAGGTTAACACACAAACACCAAATAAAAAGATCTTTTAACTGCTAACTGCACACAGATGCGCTAAATCCAAATCATTTTAAATATGACCATTTTTCTAAGTATAAAAACACTATTATTGTATGTCTTTGGAATTAGCATACTGTAAATATGAACACAAACGCAATGGGGAAACAAAATCTGTTTATTCTAAACACTGAACTGAGGATGAAGACGAACAAAACAGTATGCATTGCAATTACTGACTCCTATTTATGGCGTTCACACTCTGATTTCTGTGTGATCTGATTAGCTATATGTGTCTTCACATGTGTATTCTGAGTTCTGATGATTGCTAATTGGGTGTGATGTTTCAGTTGCAGTGTTTAGCAATTATCACACACAGGCTTTCAGTTCTGAATGATGTGTGTAATGTAGAGTGTTTTGAAAAATATGTGAGGCTGAGAATGTGTGTATAGTAGCACAAATCTGAGGGTAACGTTTTGCTCCTTGTGTGTCGAGTTTCAATAACTGTGTATTATTTTTAATTTTAGTGTACAAGCAATCGTAAAAAACTGCAACAAAGCTGAGGTGAGGTGTGGATAGGGTTAGGCACAAGGTGGTGGTACTTGGTGGTGATTTTGTGTGTTTGTGTTGTGTGTGTGTGTGCAATTATTTTGCACATCAAGGTATTTTTTCAAACTGTTGTTTTTGTCATGAGTACTTTCACACAGGATGGGACTATTACCTGGGGAAAAAGCAACATCATTTTTCTCAAAGTTGATTTGTCTGAGCTTTCACACCAAAAATAAAGGCATCATCTAGTCGCATTAAGTAAAATGACAACAACATGGAAGCTCAAACCAACAAAGCAAGAAGCTATATTACTCCTTTCAACCTGACAAAAGCAGCTCATGCCAGATGCACTCCGTCCACTCTTACCTTTTACAATAAAAGCCCAATCACACAGAAGGCATTTTTCAGGTTGCAAAACATGAGGTGTACCGCACTGCCTTTTTTTTTTGCCTTTTTTTTTTCAATTGAATGCCATGAGCAAAGAAAAACGCTTCCTGCACCTTTTTATTGTTGCCAGGCAACCACCCCATCACATCCTTACTCTAACCTTCCCATGTAATCAATCTATCTTTTTTTTTTTTCACGGTAATTAGTAGCTACTTCCTAAAATTTTCAGGCAAAGGGTACTTGCTCTAGCTCTGGTTGAGAATGAGTCAGTTAACAGTTTGTTAGGCACAGGGAAGTAGGTGGGCACATGAGACCCTAATGAAAAGGGTGGATGACAGGGAGCACCAGCAGTTGGTCCAGGAGCTTTGCCTCCATGATGGCCGTCTCCAGGGATATTTTAGGAAGACTCAAGGGCTGTTTGACAACGTGCTGTGTAAAGCAACTGTGTTGCAGTGCAAAAACAGTGAGCCAAAAGTTTCATTCTCATAAAAAACAAATACAAAAAGCCTTAGATTTTGCATGTTCTCCTCATGTCAGTGTGGGTTTTCTTCCTTCCACAATCCATACACATGCATGTTGAGCGAATTGGTGACTCTAACTTGCCTGTAAGTGTGAATGTGAGCATGAATGGTCATCTGTTTCTGTATGTCATCCCTGTGATAGTCTGGTGACCTGTCCAGGGTGTATCTCCCCTTTCACCCAGTGTCAGCACCCCAGCGACTCTGTACCAGGATAAGTGGTTATGAAAAATGAATTAATATTTCCCTTTTTGTGTTGTGTAATCGTCAAGGCCCTGCTGTATAAAGGCCTGAACACTTAAAACTATCCCCAACCACTTGTGAATCCCAAAGCATTGATAATCTAGTGGATAGTAATTCATCAGTTCTGTACTTCAGCCACATTGACTTTACGATTTCTTTTCACGCTTTTCTTGTAAGTTCTTATTTGATTTCAGACCATGGTCTGATTAAATCTCAAACCCCTCAAAACAAGCTTGTGTAGACTTTATGCAATGATTGGAGTAAAAGAGGTCAGAGAGAAGACATGTTATAAAACACTTAATATCTAAATATCTATACCTTCGTCTTATCCAACATATCAGATCATAGCCTCCCATGTAATGGTTATATATACCCCTCTATGTCAAGGTGGTGTGGCCTTGAATAGTCTGTAATTCATACACATATAAAAGCATACTCTACAGCTGCACATAAAGTCAGTAAATACACACTGCAGACAAATTCAGTTATGTTTGGTGACATGCAGTATGATGTACAATAATGGCTGTGCGAAGGTCCCTTTGTTCCTTAATGGTGGTAGTGTTATTTTGTTATTGTTGTATTTTGAGTGTAATGGGGATGGTTGCAGCAAAAAAAAATTAGACTTAATCATGATGACTAACTCAGTATACTGTAGATGTGGTATTCAGTGTTGCCAAGTGGGAAATGTAAACAATACTGGAAGCTTAAAATTATCATAGTTTGAAACATTATCACACACGAATCATCACGAGAACAAATAGGCATGATGTGTAATTTCACAAATCACATTTTAAATATTTTTTGATACAGCTACAAATCTCTAGACAAGGCCTAACACACAAAACCTCCATCAGAGAACTAGTGGCGATGAAGGTCCCCTGCTGCGACTTTTGACGTTGCCTTGTCTCAGGCCAAACATGTTGCACATGAACACACAGCAAGGACTACAGCTGACGGTCATCTAATACATATGTTCTGCACCTGGGTGAGCGGTAATAACTCTCCATGCCAGCAGATGGCAATAGTCTGTAGTCATCATTCAAAGAGGGAAACCAGAGGACCGTCATGATGCTAGTTAGCCAATTAGCACATTTACAGCACAAGAACAAAGCATATTAACCCTGCGCCAGTGAACAACAGCACAAGTCATCCCAAAACATTTCTGCTGAAGAGGTCAATAGCTAAAGAAAAAAAATCTTGCCTCATGTAACAAGTTTGTTTTGGTCCTACTGCCTCTGGACTTTAGCTCTTTGTTTACTCTCCTCACTTCATTCTTCTTGTTGTGCCCTGTGCTGAACTGCCAATCAGAGTATCCCTTTCGCCTGCTGGGCTCCACCACCGATTAAACATGCTTAATCAGCCAAAGAAAAGCAGATGAGAGCCCACGAGCACCAACAGTGCAGGGCACACCGCCCCGACAAGGGCGGCAAATGCTTACCAACTGCCCAACTTTGAGCAATGGCTGACCAAAGACCTTAAAGAAAGCTGACGTAGGCGGCTGGAGATAGAATGATGGCCGTGCCTGCAAGTCTCTTTTATAGTAGCCTACACCAAGCATGACTGGCTGGAAAGAGGTCACATGAGACATAGGATCTATATTTTGCTATCCTGATCATGCCAGGAAATGAATTAAAATGAGACAGAAATTAACTAATAATTGTTTTTTGGAATTATTAATAGTATGTTGTACAGCGGGCAAAGTAACCCTATGATTATTCTACATCTGGCAATACTGGTTTCTTTTTCTATTCCTGTTGACTGCAAAGCCCCTTATGTCATCTGCAGTCCCTCTAAATTTACCTTACGCAGATCATCTTTGCCATAAAATTATCTAATCATTGTAAGTAATACGCAATTGTAAATTATTGCACATTATGGCATTTTTGGCGTTATTGATTGTACATCGTACAGAGGGCAAATTATCGCAAAAATATGATGGTTATCATGCATCTGGCAATGCTCTTGCCTGGCTTGTTTTTTTTTTCCTGTTGCCTTAAAAAGTTCTTGTATCTGCTGCACTCACCCCACATTTACCCACCACAAATCATCTTTGGCCTTTTCATAGACTGTTCAAGGTCTTCTAGTTGCCTCTTTCTCATCAGAATACTCCAAAGCCCTGAGCAGTTCTGTCAAAGTTACATCAGCGGGCTTCCATTTTCACATATCACTTTCACTTGAACATTATGTAAGGGCCTTTTAGAGTGTCAGAGACCTTGGACCACATTACGACTCCCTTATGTTGGCTGGAAAAGACGAGAAACCACAAATCCCCGATCCCTCTTTCTCAAGTCTCCACATCACCCAGGCTTTCTTGCCCTTTTTTAGACATGTCACTGAAATAAGTGAATTGTTCAACTATGTTGGACCACAGATGACTCTTCCCTCACCTCTCAGAATATAACAATCACAAACAGTCAGTCTGCATCAGACTTCTTAAGGATCCTACATGGTATTGGATGCACAAGTGAAATTATGGAGCTTATTATCTCATATCTGTAAAGTGATTTGACTTTCGAACAGCTGCTGTTCGTAAACGTTGTTAAAATTTCACTGCTAAACCAAAGATACAGCATGATGGGTGACTGTGGTTTAAAGCAACTTTGGTAAATCCCGTCCAGTTCAGTCCAGTGCATTCTAGTATAGTTTATTCAAGTCTAATCCAATTTTATGTCCTGTACATTTCAGTTTAATTCAATCCAATCTAATCCATGTTAGCCCATATGAGTCAAATCAAGACCATTTCATCTCAGTCTTCCAATCCCGGTCAGCTAAATTTGGTGAAGTCAGCGTGGTCTATTCCAGTCCTATCTAATCCAGTTTTACAGTCCAGTTGTATTGTTGTCAATCTGTCTTGGTCTTGAGACTGGTCTTAAGACCACTTTTTGAAGATCTTGGTCACATCATCTCGGACACAACCACATTTCTGTTAGGTCTTGTCCTGGCCTAAGACAAAGAGGACTTTATTTCAAGACCGGTCAAGACCATAACTGCGGGGACATCACTTAATTGTCTGTGCAAAAAAGGAACTGTTGGGTCAAGACAGTTGAGTTGATTTCAGCACCTTAGTGTTTGTTTGATCTTGTTTGCTCGTAGAAAACAAGGGAAAATTCCACCACATAAAATTAACTGCATTGGATTGAACTGGTCTTGATTTGATGAGATTGGATTAGAGAGGACTGGGCCGGAAAGGACTAGGCTGGATTGGGATGGACTGGACTGGACTGGACTGGACTTGTTTGGAATGGATTAGATTCCTGGACTAAACTAGACAGTACTGACATGTGATTGGAATTCAGTGGACTGGAGTAGTTTAGATTGAATCAATGTTCAAGACGCATCTAAACCAAGACCAAGTCATGACCAAGACCAGAGTTTCTCAAGATCAAGACAAGACCAAGACTTTGAGAGGTCAAGACCCCTCGAATTGATCTGAAAACACCCACACAAAAAATTTAAAGATTCCTCTTCATTGACCTCTTTTATTGCCACACTGTATATATTTGTGTATTTGTAAGTGTACCATGAGAAATGTCTAGATAAAAGGCAAAAAACATTACAAAGGTTAAGTCCAGTCCAATCCAGCACGATCCAAACAATCGAGTTTAGTCCAGTCCATTCTTTTCCTGAAATACGGGAGTTATACACAACTACTGGCTCTTGATTACGTAGGTTATGTGCGAATTTTTGCATTACTTTCCATGGGAAAACGTACAAACAGTGCATGAGAACAGCCTGTTAGAATTATTAATATTAAGAAAATTCAGTGGCTAACAATTAATGTAATTAGTTAAAGCCAATCTGACCACTACAGACACACTGTGACATATTGTGTAACAACATACAGTCTCTATTCTATACAGTGTATAGATAGAAACAACTATGGAAATGAACCTGGGCATTATTGTTTTTAATCCTCAAGGGATGCAGTGCTTTTTAATACTGTAGCTTTAGATGGTGTTTATGCTGCTCAGTGTCATTGCAACAAGGTTCCAGTGAGTCACAAGGAGACAGAGATAGACACAGACAACAACAACAACGACAACAATAACCCAGACAACAAGAACAAAAAAAAAAAAAAAAAAAAACACCTGCCCCCTCACTTTGTACTCATTCTCTGATCACTGTCTCGCCCTATAAATAACCCAGAGCTTTGTCTGGTGGTGTTAAATGTGGTGTTATTGCTCCAGGCTATTGTACTCACTGTGAGCAAGGATCATTTAAGACAGCACAGGTATTATACAGGCTGCTGTGTGTATGGTGAGTGTACACACTCAGTACCCATGATTTAAGGGTTTTTCCAGAAAGTGATAATGCCTCCTCAACCAAACTGAAGCAAAAGAAACCAACATTGCTACACACACACACACACACACACACACACTACACACACATAAACACACACACCACATGGCTTTGTTTGGGGTTCTCGGTCATTTTAGCGCAGTAGAGTGGACTGCTTGGCAACTAGTGACGGATGAGCACACACATACACACAATCAGACACACATACATTGACCACTACAGGAGAGCCATCAGGGTTATGGTGCCCTCAGGTAGGGTTAATGACACAGAGAGCAACTGGTGCAACAGATGGCCCTACTAAGTCATATGAGGGCCTCCGTTAGCAAGTGCCATGGCTATGACTGTCTATTATTTACTTATTCACGCCATTGCGCACATTTACACACATATTCAGGAAGCATGGCCACTCCTGGACCCATTCTTTGTCTTCTGCCTGCCCCTCTGTAGATGGAAATACAAATTGTGGAGCATTAATGTTCCATCAGTTAGGACCTAAGTATGAATAAAAAATGTTATGGTAAACCAAGACTATACGCAGGAAGACTATTAAGACTGAGTCCATATGGGACCTGCTGGTGTGCTTTATGCATGGCAGGGATCAAGGGAAAAAGAATAGCTTGTATCCCTGTTGAACCCTCCAGGTCTTCCACCCTCTGAACATTATGGATGCACCCTGCCATCAAGTCTCCATACCATATCGTTCACACAGCTGACTACACATGGCAGATTTATTATTTGCCCTGAACCAAGAGATCAACCACTGTTCCTCTGCTGGAATAATGGTACCTACCCTAAGGCTCTCTGTGTGTCTATGATTGTGATCATTTAATCACAGCATTGTTTATGAAAGCGCACCAACGTGCTTAAAACTAGATACTGTGAACAAACAGCGGTAAGCAGCTACTTAGCAAATCTGTAATACAAGTGTGACCCCTGCTGGGCATAAACGGCACTACAGCTTGTCCCAGCTTGTTTACGGAGGGTCACTGTCAGCTTGTGAGACAAACAAGTGTGAAAACCTGACACCTAATTCTGATTTGCATTCTGGAAAACAGACTCATTGTGAATCTCCTGTGTTATACCTTTGAACAGATATTGGGGTATGTGTGATGGCAGCCCATTTCCACCGATGTGATGAAAACAAAGGTTGTGTAATTTATTTTACTGAGAAACTCTCACAAACTAAGGAGTTAGTATGTCAAAATGTTCAGACGCTTTCTCAAAATTTTGACTTGAGTATCTTGAGTATCTCTTGATGATATGGTAGCTCAGTATAACATGAAACAATACTAACTCATTATTTTGAGTTAGTTGTTATTTTAAGATGGTATATAGATGCTATTTATCACTATATAAAGAAGCTGAGTCATTATTTTACGCCACTTACTTATTATTTTGAGACATCAAGCCACTATTTTAAAATACCGAGTCATTATTTTGACACACAAACTCATTATTTTCAGACATCAAGCCAGTATTTTAAGATACTGAGTCATTAGTTTGACACACTAACTCATTATTTTGAGATATCAAGCCACTATTTTAAGATACTGCCTAATTATTTTGACACACTAACTCATTATGTTGAGATATCAAGTCATTATTTTGACACACTAACTCATTATCTTGAGATATCAAGTCATTATTTTGACACACTAACTCATTATCTTGAGATATCAAGTCATTATTTTGACACACTAACTCATTATGTTGAGATATCAAGTCATTATTTTTACACACTAACTTATTATCTTGAGATATCAAGTTATTATTTTGACACACTAACTCATTATGTTGAGATATCAAGTCATTATTTTTACACACTAACTCATTATCTTGAGATATCAAGTCATTATTTTTACACACTAACTCATTATCTTGAGATATCAAGTCATTATTTTGACACACTAACTCATTATGTTGAGATATCAAGTCATTATTTTTACACACTAACTCATTATCTTGAGATATCAAGTCATTATTTTGACACACTAACTCATTTTTTGAGATATCAAGTCATTATTTTGACACACTAACTCATTATTTTGAGATATCAAGTCATGATTTTGACACACGAACTCATTATTTTCAGACATCAAGCCAGTATTTTAAGATACTGAGTCATTAGTTTGACACACTAACTCATTATTTTGAGATATCAAGCCACTATTTTAAGATACTGCCTAACTGTTTTGACACACTAACTCATTTTTTGAGACATCAAGCCACTATTTTAAGATACTGCCTAATAATTTGACACACTAACTCATTATCTTGAGATATCAAGTCATTATTTTGACACACTAACTCATTATGTTGAGATATCAAGTCATTATTTTGACACACTAACTCATTTTTTGAGATATCAAGTCATTATTTTTACACACTAACTCATTATGTTGAGATATCAAGTCATTATTTTTACACACTAACTCATTTTTGAGATATCAAGTCATTATTTTGACACACTAACTCATTATTTTGAGAAATTAAGCCACTATTTTAAGATACTACGTCATTATTTTGAGACACTAATTCATTGTTTTGAGTTATCAAGTCATTATTTTGAGAAACTTTCTCATTACTTTTAAATACTGACTCATTCTTTAAGTCTTAATTTTGAGAAAGTTTCTCATTATAATGACTTTCAGGGTCTTTTCTCGTCACACTGGCAGAAATGGATACTATACATTTCAAACACACATTTTGCAAATTTATAAGACCGTACTGCAGCATTAGACATAGACTACTACAGTAATTTTGTTGCATAATAGAGGTCTCTCAGCAGTTAAAAACAGCTTGGAAAATGTGGATGATGAAATAAGTGATTAATGATTCACACTTGCAAGAATTCAAGTTTAGTAAAAGTTTAGTTGCAGTGCAGGTGCCATTGAAAATCAGGTCAGCATGTCCGTCAATCCCGTTTAAATAAAATCATTGTTCCATAACACAATATGTGACAAAACGTTTTCAGGTCACATCATCAGGTCAGCGTGTGCCCCACGTTGCCCGCCGTCTAATAAGTTCCACTGAATCTTTAACAGGAGAGAGAGTGGACATATATCTGGCTGTCACTGTTCCAGACTGGGACGTTTTAAGGAAATTGGAATAACTATTAGTCAGAGTCTGAGTCACAGTCCTGTCTCAGTACACTCTGTTGATCATGTATGCATGGAAACGTTTTTTTCCACTCGCAAAGAGGGTCACAGTAACAGAAAGAGAGAACACTAGATTAACCAAAAGTGTTCAGAACACAATGCTGATTAATTCTGTGTCCATTATTTCTATCAGCAGCAGCAAGAGTCAAATTGGTCCAAACTGAAAGCCTGAGGAAGATTCATTCTTATTCAAATTACTGTGTTAATAGTTAAGAGACCTGTGCTTAAAACAAGACTATCAATAGTCGGTATGTGAAGTTTGGTAAAAGTTTCTTATCTTAGAATATAATACAGTCACATCCATCAGTTTGACCAATCTGTACTCATATTGTCAAAACTCTAAACATAGCAAGTTTCTAAAATGGTTAAATGTTCTTTACAAGCTTACCTAATACCAAAATTATGAATCTCTAAATGTTTGCACACAACATACCAGAAGGGAAACCCCAATGTTCAAAACCGTACATATAATATAAAGCCTCTACTCCTGCAACAACAGTTGCTCAAAAACTAGACTGACACAGCTGCTAGGTGTTTTGAATGAACAGATCATTGAAACATTGAGAAAAGGCTGATTGAAGTTGTGTAAAATAGACCAAACGCAACCTCAATTTGAGACATAGCCAGGTGTTGAAGATCAAAAAACAAATATATTATTAAACCAGAACAAAGTATCTATTGTGCACCAGTGTCTTTTAGAGTTTCCCTTTCAAAGGTTAAACCTCTGGACACTAAAGTCCATTCTCAGTATTTGCTCTCTGGACTCCTCAAGTTTTTACATCCCTCTTGTGTAAGTTCTTGCATTTTGGACCATGATTGTGTCCCATACTATTTGTGATGTCACAAAATTCTGCCCACATTTACACATGTTCAACAGAGATTTAAGGTAAGCACACAGAAATGTTTCTATCCTCAGTGGACGAATGCAAAAAAACGACTTAAGTCTAAAACTCTGCACATGCATCATTCTGCACAGTGAAGCTCTAAGTGAAGTCACAATAAGCAAAACCCATTTCTGTGTGGAGGCAGACTTTAATTTACCAACAAAAACAATTCTGTTTAGCTCCAACTAAGCAAGAGACACTTGAGGTACGGTACGGTACGGTACAGTACGATACGATACGATACGATTAAATGCGATGCGATGCGATGCGATGCGATGCGATACGATGTGATACGATACAACTTTATTGTCAGGTTGCACTGAAATTTGTTCAAATATATAGTATACAGTACTGGCACTCTTGGTCACCATCCTTACAATAACTATGCCAGGGGACAGCAATGATGTCAAACCATGGGCCTGTTTTATTGTTTCACAGGTGCTGTGGAGACATGTTTTCTTCCACTGTTGTTTTACTTGCTTATTTCTTTTGTTTCATTTATGAATACACTCAAGGTAAAAAACTGTTTGTTTTGGGGTTCAGCTTAGCAAGTTTGGGCTTATGTTATTAAACAGATAATAAATGGCTAGTATATGCAAGTACATGGTCTTTACTAGGAATGCCCAGGCACATTGGCACATCATCGGTATTGGCCAATGTCGACTTTAAATTAACAATAAGAATCACTGAACATACTTTTTCTTAATTTTTGCAATGACTGCGTATTATAAACAAACATTATAAACATATAGGTCATCATGGTAGGACTATGCATGCATATTATGATGTTAATTCCACTAAAGAGGAGACATGATGATCTCTAAACTTAGGTAGGAAAAAAAGTGAGTGCATTGATATCGATATCTGTTACCGGTTAAATGTGTTGTTACAGTACATATCGACATATCAGATATCATTTTGCACCCCTATTTTGTATTGTAATGCATCACTGGAGATAATTGGTTGACATGTTCTCTGTGGCCTGCTTCATCTATGGTTTATTCAAAGTACTGTTGTTAGAGTTTTCTTGATTGCTGAGGCACATTTAACGAAACTGAGATCAACTTGACCTTCATGATCACCTTCTAAGCACAGTAGAGGTCTTCTCTTAAAAATGTCTTAACACCTTTTTATTGGTTTCACACATTTTTCACATTGTGTGAAACTCCTTTGTACAACTGTTTAATCAGCAATCAGTCCTAATGCATGTATAGAAGATACCACCTCTGTGTTGCTATTTGCAAGCATGGATCAAAGCCATAATATAACTATGTAAAGTATCAACAAATGGCACAGGCATATAGCACAAATTAGGTTAACCAGTTCATACTGATAGCTGTATTTTGTTGCCTTTTGTGTAATGATTGTTTGAAAGAATATATTCATTTGAACTCAAGTTGCACTGATTGATGGAAATACAGTGTTTAAAAAAATTAAGAGAACACTTACATCTTATAACAACGGTCAACGGAAACAAAATTATCAACCCACTGAGGGCTGGATTCTAACCACACCGAAAGTAAAGAAAATTGAAATCACAGGCTGATCCATCTTGTGTGAATTTTATCACGGCAACTCATAATGTGACTCAGTAGTGTGTATGGCCCCCGCATGTCTGTATGCGCTCCCATTAATGTCTGGGCATGCTACTGATGAGTCGGCGTCGGATGCACAGATACATAACACCCCATAGGAGCTCAATTGGATTTAGATCAGAGGAATGAAAGGGCCAGTCAGTGGCATCGGTGTCTTCGTCATCCAGGAACTGCCTACACATTTTAGCCACATGAGGCAGTGCATTGTCCTGCACCAGGAGGAGCCCAGGGCCCGCTGCACCAGCATAAGGTCTGACAATCGCTGTGAGGATTTGTGCTGGTACCTAACAGCAGTCAGGGTACTGTTGGTTATGACATGGAGGTCTGTGTGACCCTTCAGGGACATTGCCTCCCTAGACCATCACGGACCCACCGCCAAACCAGTCATTCTGGATGATGTTACAAGCAGCGTGAACCTGCTCTTATCTGTGAAGAGAACGAGGCGCCAATGGAGGACCTGCCAATTCAGGTGTTCTCTGGTGGATGTCAACAAGCTGCACGGTGCTGTGCTGTGAGCACACGGTCCCACTAGAGGACTGTCAGGCCCTCATGCCACCCTCATGAAGTGTGTTTCTGACAGTCAGAAACATGCACACCAGTAGCTTGCTGGAGGTCATTTTGTAGGGCTCTGACAGTGCTCCTCCTGTTCCTCCTCACACGAAGGAGCAGAGAACGGTCCTGTTGCTGGGTTGATGCCCTTCTACAGCTCTGCCCAGCTCTCCTCGTGTAATGGCCGGTCTCCTGGTATCTCGTCCATGCTCTTGAGACTGTGCTGGGAGACACAGCAAACCATCTTGCGTCTGCACGTATGGATGTGCCATCCTGGAGGAGCTGGACTACTTGTGCAACCTGATTGGGCTGCAGGCACTGCCTCATGCATCAAATATTTTGACATTCCATCCAATAGTTCTTGAGACATTTCACTGAAAACCATGAATGCCAACTTGAGAGTAATGTAGGGGAAAGTGAGAGGATCACCATAGTAATTATGATATACCTTTTCCATGGGTGTCTATACAACTATGCTAGTGTGGCTAGAACACCATGAGATTTTAGGGTTTCAAATCTTGTTTTGGGTCTGAATCCCCACTAAAAGATTCTCCCCAATTCTCAGCTGCAAAGGCATATTTCAGTGATGAACATAGGTCTTAAAAAATGTGTATTTCTGCTTTCATTTCCTGCAGTGGGTCATGATGTTCTGCTTACCTGTATGACATTTGTTCATCTTGTACTGAGTGATGTCGACCTGCTCCCTTCTGCTGCTGCGTCACTTTGTCTCTTCACTTCCTCCTCTTCAATCTTCCATTTCCTTTCACTTTCTTCTATCCTGTTACAGAATGTCATAGCATCAGACAATTTTAGACCAATTAAAAGAAAAGCTCAGTATTAAGTGATAAAGAGAAGCTCTCGGGTTAAAATGTCCCTGCACTTTCACTGCAGTGTTCTACCTTTGAAAGACAGGGTTTATCCAATGTTCCACACCCACACTATTACACATCGTACTTTCAGGTTAATTCAGCCTGGACTTTAAGTGTCTGCTCTCTCTCCTACCTCCTTGCACAGTGAAGTTTCAGGTAGCATAAACACTTCCTGAGGCAGCAATGATCTTACTGAAGAGTTACCACAGGAAAAGTCAATTACAACAGTTCATCTGAATTGATGTTGCCAACTTTATTAAAAAGAAACTTAAGGTAGATGTTGAAATAAATGTGTTTGATTTAATGTTTTAGTCAAGATATGTTTGGAAAAAACATGTATGTAACACAACTCTTCATTTATTTTATTTTATTTTTTTATGTTTTGGGAAAATTTCATGTTTTCATAAGAAAAAGTGGTCAGAAACCAAACCGACTTTCTTGCATGTTCTGAATACATTTCAACAATGTAGCACCCTGTTATCCAATGTTGAGAACAAAAAAGTTATTAAATGATATAATTTAATGCATATGACAAAAACACTTGCATTATAAAGTGGAAATGTAATTATTATTTTGTTTATCTTTTTTTTAGTTCTTCTCTTTTAATTTTGTAAATATCTGCATTTTTGTTGTCTATGTATCTTTATCTCTATTGTATTTCTGTAAATGAATATGTGCACAATAAAGTGGACAAAAAAACTTTAGAAACACTGAGTTGTGCAGTTTTATTCATTAGTGGGGCAAAAGCTTGAGAGAAAGTGGTGAAAACATTACTTTTTTTAAAATATATGTATCGCTGCATTTATGTCAGTCCATCTACAGTATTAGACTTGCACAGGGGCTGATGGGGTGTGTGGGCCAGTGTGAGAAGATGAGGGGGTCAAAGGCTGTGGGGAGAGGTGTATTTTATTCTGTTGTTTCTGGCCTAAATGTGACTCTTTACACATAAGAGGCTCTGTGGCTGTGTCCTTATTTACGCAACATTATGCTGCCTTTAGGTTTCTCCATGAGATGCTTTAGGTAGAAATAACAAAACAACTACTGAAACAAAAGTTTTCAAGTGCAGTGTATCTGACGCAGCAGGTTCTGAGTCAGTGGCGTAATGTAGGTAATGTAGTTACAGCGGAATTATGACGGGCCCTAATGCATGCTAGTTCCTAGTTATGCACCTAAAGTAGCTACTGTATAATCTTATCATCACATGATCAAAAGGAAACTTGACATTGGACACACAACACGTCACCCAAAAATCATCATGGCATATATGTATAGAAAAAAAATACCAAAGAAAATAAGGAATTATTTGTTTAATTGAATCATTCTCATACCTTATTTATAGTTTATGTAGCGTAAGCATATCTGTTGTTATAGATTGTTATTGGCTTCTTTACAAAAAAAGAAAGAAGGAAAAGAAAACCATGATTGAGATAGGTTTGCTTTTTCAAAGGCAATTAAAGCATATTTCTGGGATGGCAATCTAAATTACTCATGAGGGCCCGTTTTCTGCCTAACATATAGTTAGAGGGCGCACTCTCTATGGGCCCCCTTACCCCATTGGCCCCAGTGCAACTGTCCTGCCTGCACTATCTACTGTATATTTATGCCCCTGTTCTGGATGTAATATAGCGTGGATGAATCAGTACTTCAAGGCTAAAAAAGATTCAAAACAGGAGCCTGAATGCATGCACAAATTAGTGGTTTGAAACAAACAGCAAATAAAGAAAAGTTAATACAAATTTAATTTCCAAATTTTGTCTGATGTGGTACTGAGCATGAAAAATTACAGTGCAAAAGCAAGCAGCAACCTTCAGGGCTGAAAAATGAAGCCAATGCCTAAGAGCATTGCAAGTATACAATGGCTTGTACTGGCCCTCATAAAACAGTGCCAATTATGTAAAATAGAAAATGTATTCATACCCACCAACTGTATTCCAGCCACAAGGATGATTCTTGTCCCACTGCTTATGGTGAGAGATGTTGAAGATTAATGTGAAGATTATTCAGGGTCTGAGAGTACGAGGGAGTATGAGAGCTAGGACAAAAATTAAAGATGGTGGGGGCAACAAAGCAGGGCATATGTCAAGTGTGTGTCAAGTAACTGTTAAAGCACCACAACGAGTTTCATTACATTTTAAAAACTGGCTCTGGAGAGGTTTTTATGTTCCAATGCACTGTTAAGATATGGTGCCATCAGATCTCATTGTACTGTGCAGCACAAATACATCAAACACAGTCAATGCGGTAATAACACAACTCTGCCAGATGGTGGTGGTGTAGATCCATGAATGAGTTTTATCACGGTTCATCCACAGGCAAGAACGACTCATTCACTATTGATTGATTCTTTATTGTGAACACTGGAGATTGATACGATACAAATCATTTCAGTTAAGATACAGTATACAGATTACAAGTTCACAATAAATAAATGACTTCTGATTTATACTGAAAATCTATTGTAAAATCTGTATATCAAGATTCAGTGTAACCATTTGATGTAAGCAAATTATATCTGTATTTAAAGTATTTCATGATAGAATTTACAGTATCTTTAACATAAGCAGACAGCAGTATGAAACCATCTTTGAGAAAACATCTTACAGAAAAAGAAAGACTGTGAAACAACAACAATGGCTACATCTGTACGAAACAACAGGTACTAGAAAACCTCAGGCAGGAAAAACAAGTGAAAATAGGTCCAGTCAAACCTTCTAGGTTTCAGTTTTCTAGAAGATTAAGTGATCTACATTTCATGACCTTAACTGAAAAGTACAAGACTGGCACTTATCTGCTGTTTTAATGTTCATGTTATTTTGTTTGGGCATTTTTATGCATTAAATGATCAAGATGTCTGGTGTAGCAGTTTAAATATTTATACAATATGCTCTTTAATTTAAAATTTACTGTGTACATACAAAAAATAGTGAAATAACAGATCCCCTGTCCTCTACAGAACCTCTATCTTTACCCAGTAATAATCAACTTGGAAATATTCACAAACATTCTGAGAATCCTCTCAAAGAGCTCCTAATTTCGCATAAAAGGGAAGTTCTCAGAGAAACTTTGAGCAAAGAAGGGACAGAAACTTTTACGCTAATAAGGAGGTGTGGTTGACCCCGTTGGTAGGGATGATGCATTATTTTAACAGATATGATTGGTTGTCACAGACACACCCTTAAAGGTGTGGACACCCAGTGGAAATTAAATTAATTGCTGACTGTGAAAATGTGGAAGGTTAGAACAGACTCAAGTCATCACGGCTGCATGTGCATTTTTTCCGGTTTTTCAGATATCTTGGTATTGTGATCATTTTATTTCTGGTGTTATAGCATTAAGTGGGAAATGTGTGCTCTAATGGGATCAACCACATATATTATTCCTACGTGCTCTTATCTGTAGCATTTCATTTACTCACTGTTATTCAGCATTTGGAGAATATTACTCGTACCTCTTTGTGTTTCCACCATTTTCTCCTCCGCTTAGGAAACTCTTAAGCCTCTTAAAAGTCCTCCTCTCTACTCTTAACAGTTTTTAACCTTAGGAGCTCTTTTAAAGTCTAATATGCTCCGTAAATAACTTTTATCTTTACTTACTTTACTATCTTTCCTTAAGTTTAAGGGGAAATTCTAAGAAAATGTCACAATTCTAAGAATTTTTTTAGAATTTCATGACTAGGAGCAACTCTTAGCACTAGGAAGCTTTGTGAATTTAGCCCTAGATTTCACAAGAACTCGCTTGCTTTGTGTCATAAAACAAAGTTTGTCCCTGTCTCTTACACTTTTCTTTTTCTTTAGTAAAAATGATAGAGTGTAAGAAGCTCTTCGGTGGAATAACAACCTCCTCTTGTTTTGTTTCATAAAGCAATATATCAGATTTTTTCCCAAATCTGTAAAAAGCAGAGTATAGTCCGCTTCTTTGCTGATGATATTGTCTTTTCCGTTGAATATGGTCTAGTTACTACTGGAAGTTTTCTTGGTGTTAGAACGTATCATATAACAGCTTTAAACTGAACAATCTGTGTATAAAAGATAAATGGGCTCAAATTAAATGTCACGGACACATCAGTATAATGACAGTTATGATCACAAGTATTAAAAACAGTTATCATATGATATCCTGTACATAAACAGCACACAGTGCCATTTGGCAGCTTACATTAGGTGCAATAGTGAATCTCTGTACAAATGTGTTGATAAGATTTACTCATTAATTTAATATTTAACATATTTGTGTCTATGTTCTTCTGTTTCAACAAGACAGGCATTTACAAACTACAAAGCTTTAAGGGCACAAAATTAAAATTACATTTAAAATATGTACATCACATTTATGGAAAAAAATGGATTGAATGGGCTGTGAAGTTAACTTTACAAACATAGCTGTGTGTGTGTCTGTGTATGTCTGTGTGTGTGTGTACATGCATGTGTATGTGCAAGCATGTAGATAGGAGTTATATTACATTCACAGTTGCAGAAGATAGGTGGGTTGGGAGAGAGAGCATGTTGGCCGTATCACCACTGATAGAAATGTTACAAACACTGAGAATTTCATGATAATTCCCAGGCACAGCAGATTAATTACTACTCTAACAGAATGTACCTGTTCTCTCTCTCTCTCTCTCTTTCTCTCTCTCTCACACAGACACACACACGTACACACATATAGGATTGGGTCTATGAGCGGCAGCAACCAGCGGTCCTCATTTCTTTGTTGACGTACTCCTGCAGTTGAAACTTTGGCTCATCTTGCTCCTTCATGGTCCTGTGCTTCAGTTCTCTGACAAAAAGACAAGATAAACATGAGGTTATGCTAACTCTGATACCAATAGGTGGCGCCAAAGCAGATCAGTATTCAAACTGAACTGCAGTATTACAGAGTAGTACAATGGGATGTTCACTATTGTTACAATGAGTCATGGACCCGTGGCAGTAAAATACTTCAAAACTAATGCACCAGTACATGTTTTAGACATAGACTGAGCTGAGTCATTCTAAATTGAGGGCATGTTAAGCAGAACATCTTTTCAAAACGAAATCAGGGTTTAGCTCAATGAATGTGAAATTCCATGCAGCCAGTTTTCGCTAAATTTCTGTAAACTTTGAAAGCTGATTTAAAGCTCTTTGGAATCTGATCAAGATAGTTACTATATCAATGTGTAGAAATGCAGCTGCAGATAGCAAGATGGAGCTCTAAACTGTGAATTTGCAATTATATAGGTGTAAATTGTGTTGCCGTCCTGCCATTGGCTTTAAAGGAGTGACTCCATAACTGTAATTGCTGTCCTGTTGTTTCTTTCATGCGATTGGGTTTGAAAAGTTGTGTTTCATGACAGATGAAAGATATATAAATACAGCTCTTCTTGCACACATGACACGTTTTCTTTTGGAATGCAGCAGTGTGCACGACATGTCACGTGACAAGGACCAACCAATCACAGCTGACAGACATCTTCATCCGTAAATATCAGTCTGTGATAAATATGGAGGAGAAGTTGACCGTTTTAGTGCAGGGCTGCCAGAGCTTTTCATCTGTTCCACAAATAATAGGCCTACACAGAAACAATGCCTGAAAGAAGATCAGCTCTGTACTCAGGATTTCAGGTAATTAGGCTATGATACCGCACTTGTTAAGGTTGCTAAGCAACCTCAGATGCAACCTGCCACTGTGCTCTTGAAAGCTGGCACAGGAAAGACACAAGAGTAGCACCAGCACCTGACCTTGCATTTTCCAGGCAGTTAAAGAAGCAGCATGTGTACAGCCCCTATTAGAGCGGTGCAGGAATGAGTCCTTAACCTGGAGATGAGTTAGCATTTTTGCACTTTTGGTTCCCTTGTCTCAAAGTCAATGAATTTTTGAATGGGATTTTGGTTGGATGCCTGAAATAAGGTCTGTGGTTAACAAAAGCTTAAGAGACTTTCACGTTTTATTCTACAACACAAAATACATCAGTAAATATTGTTATGGTGGTGACATTAAAATCATGCAACTGTGGTGTAGTACGTTTATAGCCTAAGGTTAGCTTTTTACTTCAGACGATTGGATTTAGGCTTTTTTCCCTAAAGTTCTATCATTAACCTTTGTTTGCCACAGAGTTAATTTTCTGCTGTGATTCAAAATACAGTGGCACACATCACATTGGCTTTTATTCAAGGGAACAAGGGCGATGTTAGCTTCTGGGCTGGTCAACAAATAATGGTCATCCCTGCATCATTCTATGTGTGAAGTCATAAAACCCAACAGGCTGGCCTCAAGGCCCAAAATTCCAAAAACTGTCAAAGGTAAAAAATGCTGAATTTTGGTGAAATGTGTATAAAATTATACAAAACATGTCTAGTTAATTATATTCAATGAAACTGAGCAGCCGTAAAAACTAAATAAAAAAAAATAAAAAACTAAACTAACCATGAAATTCAAAACATACACATCATAATATATATGATATAGCCAGACATATAGATATGTTTCTTTCCACTTAAAAGTAATAGTTTGACATTTTAGGAGATAGTTTTTGACCTTCTTGTCTAAAGATCAACTATGATAAGATGACAAGATCTAAACCTCTTTCAGATCTGTCTAGTAAATATGAAGCCACAGCCAGGAGGACTCATGGAACTTTTCATTTAAAGCTACTTAAGAGGAAAGAAAGATTGCCATACTGTCATTATCACAGTTTCCATGTGACTCATGTTTTTACCTGTTTTTTAGTTGCTCTTACTTCGAGCAGTTGCATGATTTATGCAAATTAAGCACTCCCGAAGTGAAATGAACCAAAACATGACGGGGTGTAAGGGTGACAAAGTGGAAGAGTGACAGATGAGAGGTGATGGAGAAGTTTGGAGTGAGCAGAAAAAAATGAAAAACAGAAAGGGAACAAAGAAAGAGGGAGAAGTAAAAACTGAAAAGGTGTTAACATGAGCTGGAAGACAGCAACAAAAAAGGAGCTGGTCTCAGATTCTGTATCTGCATGGTGCTGTGTGCCAGACTGTCATGCTATTCCTGGCAACACCCCACAATCCCAGCCTGTTACCATAACGAGGCTATAAATGTAAAACTACTCCCACACAAACTGTCCGACACTACACATTTAAGTGAGACACTGTGAAAATAGCATCCTCATTATTAAGAAACAAAAGACAGGCAGAACTATTATTTGTGTTGCTGTCAAATCAAACTGTTGAGATACTGATCTCATATTAACAGCTGAATTTCTAATGTGTGTCCCTGTCTAATTGAACATTTAAGTTTGACATTTTCCATTATCATACCATGGCCGTAGGGAAAAAATGCTAATGTACGTCAAAAAATAAATCTTAATAACCCTCCTCTCCCCTATAATTACCACACTGGTCTTGTTTTTTAAAGATAAGAGCATCGGCTATGATGCTCTCAGCTTTTAAACTTCATCATACTATATGTAGTAGGTGTTGCAAAAGTCCTCCATGTGCACCTGCCCTCCATTAGCAATGCAGAGCTTTTGAAACTGAATATAAAAGACTTCAAATAGTTTTACACAGAAATGAAATGCCTGATCAGAAGTCGCAAGGCTAGAGCAATACTGCAGCAGTAGTCTGGCTGATCAGATCTCTACAATCGTCTCTCTTTGCAGCCAATAAAGCCATTGTTCTGTGCTCGTAGCACTGATAGCTCAGCTGGGTATTTTCTACCAGATACATGCTGCAAAACAGGAAGTATTGTCCGTTCTTTAACGGTTTATGGCATTATGCTGATGTTCTCGCAAAGAGCAGTTGTAAGGATTAAAAGGTGTACAAGACTGCTGCACACCCGATGTGTTGCCTTCTGGTTGTTGGGCATTCATCCTTATTATTAAAAAGTACATTTCCCCGCATCATCCTTACAGCAGCAATTCATTTCATTATGATTATTCCTCAGACTGTTTGTTGAGTGACTCTCCTGCCTCAGAAAAAAAGTAGTTCCACAAAAATTCAACACATTGAGTCATGTTTACTTCTATGTTCCTACTAGTAAATTGTTATAATATATAATAAATTAACCAACCACAGGTGGCAAATAATCCTCCCAACTCCTCATTGACTTTTGCTACGCCTGTAAAGTTTTCCATTCTCATACTGTTACAATAATTGTGGGTCTTTGATTTCACACAGAAGTAAACAAAAGCAGGATTCTTATTTCCAACAGATAATTGGATTTGTCTGCTAAAATGAAGACTGTTGGATTTTATCGGCTGTAGCTAGCGACTGTGAGATAATGCTAACGCTAACAGCACAGTCAGGAAACAATCTCCTATCTGGTGAGACAGTAGGGGACTCAAGCTGTCTGAGGGGCAGGGGCGACAAAATAAAACCAGCAACAGCAGCATGCAGCATGCAGTGGGGCTTCAGCGCACAGAAAGGTTACTACAGGGCAGCCTGAATTTATCACACTTTCTCCACTGGAAGGCCAGTGGGGAGGGCACTTTATCATGTTTTCTCTACTGAAAGGGCGTCTTACAGGCCATTTTATCACACTTTCTTTACTGCAAGGGCACCCTGGAGGGCACTTTTTCATGCTTTCTTCACTGGAGGGGCATTGTAGAGGGCACTTCATCACAATTTCACTACTGAAGGGGCACCCAAGAGAGAACTTCATCATGCATTCTCCACTGGAAGGGCATCATAGAGGGCACTTCATTATGATTTTACTATTGAAAGGGCACCCAAGAGGACAAGATATCACATTTTCTCCAATGGAAGGGCACCCTAGAAAGCACTTAATCACTGTTTCTCTATTAGAAGGGAATCCTAGGGTGCACTTTATCACAATTTTGCTACTGAAAGGGCACCTCAGAGGGCAATGTATCACATTTTCTCCAATGGAAGGGCACTCTAGAAGGCACTTCATTATGCTTTCTCTGCTGAAAGGGCATCCTATAAGGCACTGTATCACACTTTTTCCAGTAGAAGGGCATCCTAGAGGGCACTTTGTCACACTGTCTTTACTGGAAGGGCACCCTGGAAGGCACTTTATCACTTTCACCACTAGAAGGGCATCCTAGAGGGCACTCCATCATGCTTTCTCCACTAGAAGGGCACTCTAGAGGGCACTCCATCATGCTTTCTCCACTAGAAGGCCACTCTAGAGGGCACTTCATTACGCTTTCTCTGCTGAAAGGGCATCCTATAAGGCACTGTATCATGCTTTCACCACTAGAAGGGCATCCTAGAGGGCACTCCATCATGCTTTCTCCACTAGAAAGGCACTCTAGAGGGCACTTCATTATGCTTTCTCTGCTGAAAGGGCATCCTATAAGGCACTGTATCATGCTTTCTCCACTAGAAGGGCGTCCTAGAGGGCACTTTGTCACATTGTCTTTACTGGAAGGGCACCCTGGAAGGCACTTTATCACTTTCACCACTAGAAGGGCATCCTAGAGGGCACTCCATCATGCTTTCTCCACTAGAAGGGCACTCTAAAGGGCACTTCATCATGCTTTCTCTGCTGAAAGGGCATCCTATAAGGCACTGTATCATGCTTTCTCCACTAGAAGGGCACTCTAGAGGGCACTTCATCATGCTTTCTCTGCTGAAAGGGCATCTATAAGGCACTGTATCATGCTTTCTCCACTAGAAGGGCATCGTAAAGGGCTCTTTGTCACTTTTTCTTTATTGGAAGGGCATCCTAGAGAGCACTTCATCATGCTTTCTCCACTGGAAGGGCATCGTCGAGGGCACGTCATCACAATTTTGCTTTGAAAGTGCACCCTTAGGGCACTTCATCACACTTTCTCCAATAGCAGGCCCCCCTAAGGAGCACATTGTCATGCTTTCTCCACTAGAAGGGCATTCGATGGGGCACTTCATCACATTTGTGCTACTGAAAGGGCACCCCAGAGGGCAATGCACCACATTTTCTCCAATGGAAAGGCACCCTATAGGGCATTCCATCACACTTTCAACAGTAGAGGGGCACCCTAGAGGGCACTTAGTCATGCTTTATTAACTGGAAGGGCACCCTTGAGGGCAATGTATCACATTTTCCGCAGTGGAAGGGCACTGCATAGGGCACATCATCATGCTTTTTCCACTGGAAGAGCACCCTACAGGGCACTTCAACACATTTCTCCCACTGGAGGGGCAACCTCAGGGCCACTTTGTCGCACTTTCTTCACTAGAGGGGCACCATAGAGGGCACTCCATCATGTTTTCTCCATTTTAGGGCACCCTAGAAGGCCATTCTTTCTTTACTGAAAGGGCACCCGAGAGGGCACTTCATTACACTCTCTCCGCTAGGGGGGCACCCTAGAAGGTAATGCATCACATTTTCGCCAGTGGAAGTGCACCCTAAAGGTCAATTCGTTACACTTTTTTTCCAGTAGAAGGGCACCCTAGAGGGCACTTTTACTGCATCTTTTTAAAAATCATAACATATGGCCCAAGTCCACCAGTGTGGTGAGGTATGGTGTGATTACTTAATGTTTTACTTACGTGTTAAAACCATTCAAATGTTTATCTGTGGTGTTCTCAAAGTAGCAAAAGTAAAAAACTGTCAAACTGATTCAGAAATGCTACATATCAGTATCTAAAGTTTGCAAATATTGGCCAACATCAGCGACAACAGACTACTGCTTGGGCCAAATCAGGTAAGACTATAGGGGTGCACTGAACACAGAAATGGTGTATTTTAATGCTCAAATGTATGTAAGAGGAGGATTGTGTAACTGCTTCTCTAAAAAGTTACATATTCTTTAACACAATGCTTTTCATCTAAGGTTCATGTAACACCAGAGCTTCTGACGTACAGTGGACAGTACTGTTCCAGTTCTCATCACTTGGACGTTAGATATTTAGAAACTTTGTGTACTTTGCTATTGTGTGTTCCTTCATACTGTGGTGTTGTGTGTTTGTGACTCACTTGGCCACTGCGGTGAAGGCCAGCTCCACATTCAGTCCAGATTTAGCACTTGTCTCCATGAAGGGCACTCCAAACTCCTGCACAGAGAAACATTTGTTATTAGGTGTGTGTGTTTGTGGTTTGGATTTGGCACTCTTGTATGTCTTGTCTCTGACAGAAAAATGAGGGTCAAGATTAATTTTAGGTTGAGGAGTTGAGGAATAAAGTACCAAGAGAGAAATGAAAGGGTTGCTGATCAATACTAATAATTCTACGCTAATTTTTAAGGTGCTGAGATCGCTGGCTTTCAAAAATTAATTTTCTCCCCTTTGTTGTAACCTGTATGAAATAAAATGAACACAGTGCGTAGTCGATGAAAGGTGCTCCCAGGTATCATAATCTAATTCTGTGTATGTGTGTACATGTCAATATTCTCACCATGAGTGTCTCTACCTTGACAGCTGCAGTGCTCCCTACCACTTCTGCTCGTATTTACTCTAACACGCCTCTCAGAGCTTATCTGAGCGAAACGGCCTGGAAAATTAAGTTAGCAAGCCCCCATCATTTATTCCAAACAATAACAACATTATGCGCCTCCATGAATACGTAATTACACACACTAATCAAGACACAGCAGCTACATGGGGGGGAGTTTTGGGGTCCACGTGGCTGTGTGGGCAGAGCACAGCTTGTCTTTTATCCTTGTTACATGTGTCAAATTGAATGTGTGTGTGTGTGTGTGTGCGTCACGAAGCTCACCTTTGCCAGTTTCTCTCCCTCCTCTCGCTTCACCATCCTGTCATGTGTGGAGTCAACCTAGAGAACATTGGACACACAATATTAAATTAGAAACTGTCGCTCACATTAAGCCCTGGCTGTCACACCGTGTCTGGAGAGTGGTTAATGAGGGAATTCACAGCAGTTTGTTGTCCATGTTTGACAAATGTAGGGCCACATTAGGCTACTTTTCCTGTCTTTGGCATTCATTTCAATGCATAATTATTTCTCATTGTTACCAATTATTTTAATTTTACCATGTGCTTTGACATTATTTGTAATTTTTGGTTCCGATTTTCATAACCAGCACTCCTGGAAAAAATAAAAGCATGGATATGGCTTGTAGTCTCACAGAAATAAGATGTTGATTAAAAAAGCTTTTCACATTAACTTAAAGCAGCAGAGGTCCATAACAAGCGAAACACAACACCTGCCAAAGTTGCTATGGCTAACTAGCAATAAGTTGCCTATTTACACTTTTATGAGACATGGAGCTACCTTAACAATGTAAGGTAGCAGGTAACAATATTCAATGTTCTGCCTCTGTTTTGGTCTCCACCAACTCCTGAGAAACATGTGGATTTTTAGCCTGCTTATGTGAGATGTCCAACTTCCTTTACCAGCTAGTTGCTAACTTTGTCTTCTTGTGGTTTGATGTTGGGCAGGTAGTGTGATGTTTAATTGAAAAAAACTGCCTGCAACGGCTGGAGACAGTGTAAAGGAGAGTAGGGTTTGAAAGCCACAAACAAAAATTAGGGGCTACAATTCTTAATGTTGATATGGCATGGCAAAGATGTCAGCAAACGTTGGCCATTTCCACATCCTGCAGCTACAAAGCAAACAGCATTAATTTTTAGTCCAGTTCTAGACTACCTAATGTAAGAAACTCTCCTTTAGTTTTGTTTTAGTTTTGTTTTGCTCACCACCATCTCCTGACAGAGAAATCCCCTGCAGCCCAAAAGATTTTTCCCATAGACCACCATTGAAAAAAAAGTCTGTAAAACTGTTGATAGGACATGTTGAATTGCAAACTACTGTAGGTCAATTATGACCTACAATTTATGATCATAAATTTTTTGATCCAAGGAGGTTTTATATCGGTAAAACTTTCCTTGAGCTGAGAAAAGCTATTTAAACATCTGTGACGTCATTACAATGTAAAGTCAATGAGTTGAGTGGGTACTTGTGGGGCGGGGCCAGCGGAAAAAACACTATTGCACATACACGGTGGGCCGCATAACCCAGAGGTAAACGTGAAAGCTAGCAACTTCTTTGTTGTATGCACTAGGGCTGGGCAATATAGATAAAAAATCTAGGTGCAGTAAGAGCCTAGTCTGTAGCTCTAAATCTAACATCACACTGTGACTGTTTCAGATTTTACTCTATATTTATTAGACTTGCCTTAGTTGAAGAAAAGCTGCTACCAAAGTTCTGCTAATTCAGTGATAAACATATTCCATTTCCTATAGATTCTTCACAATAAAAGTTCCCTGTTATTTTGTTACTTAAAAACTTTAATTGTGAAGCAGAAAAATAAGGAAATGTTGAGTTTTCAAGCAACAACTTCACACAACTTCTTCTTCGGCTGATGGCAAGCATAAAATAGTAAAATAAAGCAGATATCTAAAGTACAAACAGGACGCAGGAGAGAAACTAAACTCCAAACAACAGAGATTCAGTTAGAAGCTACAAAAGTACTGAGAGCTGAACACACAGAGACTTTAAAAACGCCTTTCTCTTTGGTCTCCTTCAGACAGAGGTGAAGAGAGTCTCACAACACACACGGCTTGTTTGAGAGGGAAAAGTGGAGTCGTCGGTGTTGGCAGTGGTCGGTGAGACATCACTGCTACGAGTGAGTGGCCCAGCTTTTAGACCTACTCTGGAGAAGGTCCATCTCTGGCGTAGCTCGGTGTGGCACAGCGCGTACTAATTGGAAACGGAAATCAGCATGGCCAAAAGTTAGAGTGGAAAAGGCCCACAGTATTGTACGTGTGCTACTGTGGTCATTTCACTCACCTCACAGACTGATTCAGCGTAGCACGTGCAACATATAGAGCGATGTCAAACTGTAGACTAATGAACAGACAGATTAAACAGAGGAGCAGAGCTGTGTCTCTCTTAGTGTTGATGGAGAACTTGTGAGTGTGGAGGAGCTGTGCAGAGAGTGTGAGAGAGGAGGGATGCACACTGGTGTGCATCGATTAGATGATTTAGACCGTGTTGTCTAAGTCTGTATCATGCTTAAAAATATATCGACATATCGCACATAGTCGTTATATTGCCCAACCCTAGTATGCACCAGATCAGCAGTTCTCATTGGACTGAATAGGCCCTATCTTGGGGTCCAGTATCCAGTTCTCATAATGGATCCATGGTAATACTAATACATCCAGCAACAAGTTGCGGTAACTTTTTGCTGTTTGGTGTTCGGCAGGTTGTGTGTACTGAGAGCTTATTAACTGAAAACTCAGCTGCCTGCTGAGGCTGGAACCGAGGTCGATGAGAGCGAGAAAAGTAAACCAAAACAGTGAGGTTGAAAATTGAAAACTAAAAGTTGCTGAGCTCCAAAGACCTTAGTGGAACTGGGTGATAATTCTCTGTGGGTGGGCTCTGTTCACATCACACATAGTCATTTAAAACATTGTTAACACAAAATGTCATAGATTAGTTAAGCTTTGATATTTTGATCTGATTATTACCTTTCCAACAGGCTGGCCTATCTGTCATAATTACCAGTAATGACTACCAAGACATTTTGTGACATTTCAAAATCCAGTCTGCAATACATATAAAGTACATCTCTTCCCCTGCTCCCAGACACATCCGGAAATCCGTCCTTATACACTCCAGCTCCCTCCATGATCCCTCCCTCCCTCTATGACTCCATCTGTCCATCCATCTCCCAGTGTTGGCAACAAGGTCTCACCTTGTTGCCCAGCAGCATGACGACCACGTCCTGCTGGGCGTACTCATGGATCTCTGTCAGCCATGCCTGGAGATGGAAAAAGAGCACAGAGTGGTGAGGAAATCCAAAACAGGAAAGGAAAGAAGGAAAAGGAGAGAGTACAGAGGACATGGGAGGGATAGGAGATAGATAGTGGTGACAGAGGAGATGGATGGATCCACAGCGAATGAGAGAGGGAGAAAGACAAAAGATTCATTTATTGTTCACTGGCTGCAGTCCATCTTGTCCTCCCCACCTCCCTCTAGATTCACGCTTCTTCCCTCCTCCTGCATCTATATCCATCCATCTTCTTCCAATTACAGGCCAGTAGTCTCTCGGCTCTCTGTTACCTGGCTTGGTTAAAAAGCACTTAATGTCTCTGGGGGTCTTTGACACTGATACTCTCCTCGTATGCACTTTTCTCAGAGATTTCATCTTAGAGCGTAGGGTTACTACAGCATTCATGCAGCACATGAAAACAGAGGTGTTTACATCCCACTTTCAGACAACTTCTATGCAAACTTTTTTAAATGCCCAGTGACAAGTGACAAGAAACCTGCTTACACAAGATGACGAACATAGCCAAGGGGAAAATAAATACATAAACGGACAGAGAAAGAGAAGGTTGGAGTCCTTCCACACTGGATTAGTATTGGACAAGTCAGTCTTTACTGTCAGCTAATATTTCATTTAATTTCATCCACAGAAAAAAACAAAACAAATAATTGCACTTGGCAATATTCCAGCACACTGATTAAAGTTATTACAGTCACGATGGGCTGTGTGTGTATGTGGGAACAAGATGTAGATGTGACATTTCTGGATGGCTGTGATGGACAGATTTTATGCATAAACAATACTTATTGCACAATGAGCAGTCAATCTGATATTATTGGTTGGTATTAGCTCATCACAGATTTATCCAATATTGTTGAAGCTGTCAATTCTCCAACTTTTTGGACTGTTGTTGTTGGCCCACTAGCCATGCCATATCCCACTGTTTATGCTTACAACCTGGCCCACACTACTTCCTGTCCTGTCTGCTTTTTGCAACATCACATGAGTAAATTTCACTTGTTCTAATGTGGTCTGACTGCATCTTGAGGCTGGGTTCAGACCAATTTTAGCCTTGTAGGAGCTGCACCAACACAGGGAGCTCCAACAAAACAATGCAAAAAAGTTGAACCTGGCTGGACTTTTGCTGCCACATTGCTACAAGCTAGCAGGGAAGATTGCTTTGGGAATCTAGGTCTTAAAATGAGGCGTGATTAGGTGCATTGTTGGCAGTAGAAAGCAACTGCGCCAATAACCAACAAAAAACTGGTCAGAATGGTGCGATAATTTTCTGCTATTTAAAGAGTGCGTTATTCAGATAGCAAAATGCACCTACATAGGTGAGTTAACCACGCCCTTACAGTCTGCTCGTTTCACACACAGGTACGCACAGATGGGTTGCAGGTAAGTAAAATAATACATCATTAATGAGGAAGAAGTTAATTACATTTTTTAAAATGTGAACATAGCAGAGAGCAGAGCAGAGCTGCTGTCTGACTCCCCATTAAGAAAGAGGCTGTGCACATTTACACGAGGATCAGCATAACTTCATTGATTATTTCAGAAGCTAAATTTAGCTCTGTTTCCTCTGTCAAGTTTAAAACTGGAGTTTTTAGTTTCACTAAATGTCCCATGATATTTGCTGCAGTGACATTACTGCTCTTACTGCATTACTCTCAGCAGGAAACAGCTCGCCTCTCCAATTTGCCAAATGTACCATGTAAATATCAGTGTACCAGGTGCAGGCACACCTGGCTTTTAAAGGGAATGGGAGATGACACTCTCATTGGTTGAATTCACCTTTCTCACAGGAATTCACACACCTGTGATTAAATAAGGGACCAAATACAACCCCTTGGTGCCTGAATTAAAGTTAAAAGTGGACATGCTCTAAATGCAGGTGCACCATGCACGTTCATAAATGAGTAATCATAACAATATACTAAGTAAAAGTGTAGGTAAAATAACCTTACGTTTTAGCCTACACCTTTTTGGTCTAAATTCTTCGTTTTCCTTATGTTATTTTTATTTCTTTTTAATACAATGCCTTGATGTTATTTACTCTTTATTATGTGCATTCCTCTTGGAAAACTGTTAACAAGGACCGAAACAAATTACCACTACTACTATTTCCATCATTTAAATATGGCCCTAAGTGTAACAGCCTCTAACATGGAACACTCAAACTTTCCACCAGACTAATACAATTCATTAAAATTATAATTTGCTTAATTCACTTAAAAATACAAAAAGTGAGAGGCCTCAGTACATGTGGAAAAATAACTCTATTGGTTTCCACCAGACGCAGCATTTACATCTTATTTATTTATTTAGCTCCAGTCCAACACAGAAAACATGCAGTTTAAAATTGTGCCCTTGTCTTATGAATATGACCATATGTCAATAGTAAAATATGATTATTAATGCACGCTACAGTAATTTACATTAAAACCGAGTAGCTGCCCTACTTTCATGTTTCAAATTAGCCTCTATGATTATGGAAATGATTTCAGTTATGGTAATTACTGTCCCTTAACATTCTCAGAGCAGATACTGTATTGTGTGTGTGTGTGTGTGTGTGTGATTAAATCTAAATTCAATTTTACACTTACCCGTTATACATTAAAACATCCCTGAAAAGTTGTAATTTTTTGGCAGTAAAAGGGATTTTCAGATAGTGAAGATACTAAATAATGAGCCACGGAGGATGACAGGATTTGTATTAACGTTCCAGCCTGCCTCATTTTTTGTTCACAGGATAACGCTAAGGACAGAGATTCTGCTACTAAGCCTGGATAAGAGTAAGTGGAAGATGGAGGTAGGTGTAATGAAATGGAGAGCTTATGCAACAGTGAAGTTGCACAGAGGTTCAAGGTTGTGTTAAAACACCTCTATTGTTTGAGAGAGGAGAACAGGAAGGCTTTGCTATTATGACAGAGCACAATGGGCCTGTTTTCATCAAGCCCATCATTTCATCATTGTGAATATAGCAAAAAGCTGTCCTTCACAAAAATGTATAAAACTTTTTTGGGCCGTTTTTCCTTGAGATCACATAACCGTCTTTGCAACAAAGTCGCACTTGACATTCTGTTCAGCTGTGTTTGCTTTTTAGACACATGGGTATTCACATGGGAATGTGAGATTTTGAGGTTGAGTTTTATATCCTTAATGCTACTAGTGAATTGCTTCATATGAAGGGTTACATCACATTATTAAGGCTGGTATAAACAATTGGAAAAACAGGGAGTAGAACTGGGCTGATGATGTAAATGAAAGGTCCTATCATTGTTTATTTAACCAAATCAGGGGAGTGTAGTGACTGCACACTTTGTTTCCAGTAGAGATACAGAAATCTATGGGTCCCTATATTAATGGCAACAAGCACAAAATGCACAGCAATAATGAATAAAAAAATACTAAATACAAGCTCTGACATCTCAAAGCCGATAAAACCTCTGACTTCACAAACTGATGTGGGTAGTAGCAATAATGGACGATGTCGTATCTGTAAGTTTTGGCTATGTAATTAGGCATTTTTCTAGCAGTCTTAAAGACACAGTTCACCCCAAAATCAAAAACACAGATTTTTCCTCTCACACTTGGTGCTATTTATGTACGTAGATTGTTTTGGTGTGAGTTGCCGAGTGTTGGAGATATCGGTCGTAGAGATGTCTGCCTTCTCTTGAGTACAGCGGAACCACACTCGGCTTGTGGTGCTCAATGTGCCAACAGTAAATACATTTGAAAGACTCAACAGCAATGTCTTGTTTCAGAAATCATGACCTCGTTACTCAAGAAAATGTACAGATGTTGTTGTGAGCAGTTTCATGTAGGAACAATTTTCTTTTTACAGAACTACAACTGCCCACTGTATCACCACCAGAAGGAAGTGTGCATCGACTCATGGGCGAGAGGCTTGTGCTTTAGACACTGTGGTCCCAGTGGTGCTTAGTGAGCTAGCTATCGTTGCTGTATATTTTGCAAAATGTATGTCTGATTTCTGGATGAACTGTCCCTTTAAAATTTGAGTTAGGATTGGAAGGCATCTGGAGAGCTGTAAATCGTACCTTTATTTGGTCCTTGTGTTTTTCAGTGTTTAATTAAGCAAAATGTGGCATGGTTTACACTTCAAGGAATCATCCAAGTCCTAAGTGTGTGACTAGCTGTTTTACTTGCATGTCTGATTCCTTCCAAAAACTTCCAAAGAGTTTCTTTTGTCATTTTGCTGGCAAACCTGAGGGATCAGGCTTCAAATCTCTCCATTTACCACAGAGCTGTACAGTATATCTCTGCTGAGCCAGTCTCTGTGCTCTCCCATTGTGAACAAAACTCTCTATCAATGTCAGATAAAAAAAAAACATTTTGAAATCCTCCTCCTGGTCTTCAGACATTAATCTCATTTGATTTCTGAAATGTTGTATTACTTTAGACCTTATATTTTTTTCCATTATAAACAATTTCCCTTCCTTCTTTAGTCGGGCTGGGTACTCAATACTTTTAAGGTATCAACTGATAAACCCAGAGCAAAGAAGTACCAAAACTTTCCCAGTCAAACAATATTTGCATTTGTTCATTTTGTATCCAGATCTAGAGAAAAATTACTATTTGCGTTGCTCACAGCCAATCACAGCAGGCGTTCTTCACTTCAATGAAACATGTGATTGGCCCACTACCGTAGCTGCTATAACTGTACAGTCTGTGGCGTGCTGAAGTCGAGTGTCGTGCATTTGACAGAGCTGGCAGGTCATCGTGTCAAGATTCTGTTCGAAAGTATGGCTATACCACCAGCCTGGGCGTTTAGTGGCATCTTATGGCACTGAATGCTTTCATTCATATGATGGATATCAAATGAAGTACTCCATTGGGTACCAGTACTAGTACTACGATCTCAATTTTTAAATGACACCCAGCCCTATTCTTTAAACATCCAGGTTTTACTTTAGGCCCAATCAAATGTGAAACTTTTGTCCAAGATTGAAGGAAAGCGCAGGTCTTAACAGTAGTGTGATATACAGAAGAAATATAACCCCAAAACATAAAATAAGTAGAGACAGCCAGTCGGGCAGACAGCTGCTGTTAACATGTCAAGCATTTATAAGCACATATTGATCGCTTCTGACTCGCTGTGAGAAAAGGTAAATAAATTTTATTGCTATCGATTGAAACAGTGAGAGAAAGGTCAGGTCTCTCTCACACACACACACACACTGTACAGTACACACATTTCCTCCTGCCTCCCTCCATCTCTTTGTGAGTGTATCATCAGAGGAATACTGCTCGGATCAGCGGTAATCCCCCCCCTTGTCTACAGGTTTACAGTATTCCACGCACCCTCCCAGGGGGTTTCATTACACAGAGATTAATGTACCGAGCCCTCACCTAGCAGCCCCGACTCTCAACAACATGCGAACCTGCCAATTACTCACACAGCCTTGAAAGATCTCGGCGGCCTGTGGGTGGATTAGGAGGAAGTGAAAGCAGGAACGCAGCTTCTGTGCTGAAAGTGATCAAACTTCAAAAGGCTTGCTGTCGACACTGAGCGTTAGAAGTCGCATGGTACGTGGGAGCATGGGAGGAGGACACGTGTATGTGTTGGTCCACATGTGATAGTTTATGACATGCAGTCAGGTTTACAGCTTTGGTGCGGCTTTCAGTTGACACTGACTTTGACAAACCACGTTTTTAACAAAGACAGACAGATGATAGAGGCTGAGAGTCATGGCTGTGGGCTTTAAGGGGCGACTGCAGAGTCACGTTATCACTTGGCTGGGTGCTTATTTTTAGTCGTCATCCAAACAACTTAGAGGGAGTGCTAAGAAAAAAGTTCTATCGAGCCAATTACCGACAGTGTTTGCAGCGGTCATCAGAAGTCACCAAAAAATGTCACATCCTAATTTGCATAGTTGCTACAGCTCTCTGAACTTGGTGGGTTTCTTCAAAGCAGATAAGCGGAGAGTGTAAATCAATAGTAGGCTACTAACATATCTCAAAATGCCCCAGAAGTCAAAAAAATCTACTTTGCTGCCACTGATTTAAAAAGTTTCAAAAAGAAAAAGTTCTCAAGAAGTAATGTCACGAGGGTGGCCTGTAAATTCAGAAAAATTAAAAGAGGAGATTAATTTTACATTTTCAGTGACCAAGTTTTAAATTTGACATATGGTGAACAGAATATATAAAATAAACCACCATTTTGTCACCATTACAGCACTTATGACCCCTTATCTTTCAAAATGTTCTCATGGCATACATTTTTGGGAAAATTAGATAATCCTGATGAAAATAGCACTCTGAGTCACCAGAGTCAGACATTTTTAAATCTGTCAAATAGCAGCTTTAGGTCAGAATCATGGCTATGCTTTCATCTTTGGAAACAAGATGACACTTAAACATTTTCCAAATGGATAGTGCAGTTACATTCTCCTTGCCCCTTACACAGACCTTGTAGCGAAAACACATTAGCAGAGCAGCAGCTTTTCCCCGAGATAGCATTGCCTGTTGGTCACCCATGTTTGGGCAGCAAAGAGCCTAACACACGGTCACTGTAGATATTAGGACTGCCTCCTAATAGTCGACCAAATGTTAGTCAACCAGAAAGGTAGAAATAAATCAAAACCTATATGACTGGACCATGTAGGAATTTAGGAAGAGGCCATGCTCAACAGTCAGACAGGAGTTGCGTTACAAACCAATCACAGCTGTGTCTTTCCCTTCGTCTTTAAACATTCAGTCTGATAAATACGGAAGTTAATCATTTTAGTGCAGGGCTGCCCAGAACTCTACATATCTACCACGGATGATAGGCCTACACACTTCTAAACAGCACCTGGAAGAAGATCAGCTCTGCACCTTGGATTTCAGGTAATTAGGCTATACGATGCTTGTTAAGGTTGCTTAGCAACCTCAGATGCAACCTGCCGTTGTGCTCTTGCAAGCTGGCACAGAAAAGGCACAAGAGTAGCGCCCAGCGCCTGATCTCACATTTTTCAAGCTGTTAAAGACGCGGCATGTGTACGGCTTCTAATTTACAGGGCTGGTACCTGTGGTTATTCCACAGGCTAGTTAATAAAATGTCGGGTAGGAAATCCAAAGTGTGGGATCATTTTGAGAAGGTGAAGGACGAACCCATGGTGATATGTAAACTCCTATCATTTGTCGACTACAAACATGACAAATCATCTGAAACATGTAAGTAGCTACATGCCCATTAGCCACTTAGCACAATCATTACTGCTTTGCTTAACAGGCAGCTCGCTCAGTGTGTGACGTGCACTTATAGATAAAATATAGGCCTATATTAATGAAGGTTCATTAGTATGGTTTTGTATTTCTCTGTAATGTAGCACAGTGTTAACAATGTTACTGATACTATTCTTTCTCAGACCTTGAACTCAAACCATTGTGTTGGCCCACTCAAAATATATAATTTAATAATTAAATTAATATCATAAACATGCAGGCGACTAGTCGACTAATGGCCCTAAATGACGACTATTGGTTGACTAGGACAATTCCTAGTCGGGGGCAGCTCTAGTAGATATGTGTGTGACACAGAAGAAAATAGACTTGAAGAGTATGCATTTGCACAAAGCATGAGTAAAACATGACCATTACATAGACAGCAATATTGGTTAAAATGGAAGCATATCCATTCCATCAGACGCATAAAAGACAGATGACTGAAAAACATGGCTGAAACAGGTCCTCTGTAGATATGTGTGCAGAGCAAGTGGTTCTTTGAGGCTATAGCCCAAGTATGTTGTGCTTCAAGCTAAATGCTAACGTCAGCATGCTAACATGCTCACAATAACAATGCTAACATATTGATGTTTACCATGTTTACATTGTTGACCATCTTAGTTTGGTGTGCTAGCATGCTAACATTTGCTAACTAGAAAACTTTGCAATTTCTGAAGAAATTGCGTGTGGGAGCTGCAAACTGTCAGCTACTTTTGCTACTGCTACTGCCACTGCAAGCTGCTGCTTCAACAGGATTTTTTTCCCCAAATGTTATAACACATATAATGAAATGTATATTTGTCACATCCTGTCAATGGCCACAAGGTGGGGCTATTGGCACCATTGTTTCACCATGTTGTGCACATCGACATGGAGAACTTGTGTATCAAGTTTCATTTCACTGAAAACAACAGAACTGTAGAAATATCATGTTAAAACATTACAGTAGCGCCCCCTGTGGGTATAATTGTATCAAATTTTACATAATGGTACACTGTCGTTATATGTAAAAGATTCTCAAATTTGGTATCTATCCGAATCAGCATTGAAGAGTTATGGCTCGTTTAATGCATCAGGCCACGCCCTCAAAAGTTTGGTAACCAATTACAGGCAAACGGTAAGTGATACCAAAAAACGAAGATATGAGCTGTGTTCGGGATCATCTGAATATGATATGTATCAAGTTTGGTGAAGATTGGATGAAAATTTGCCAAAAGTAGCAAAAAATGCATTTTTGAAAAAAAATCAAAATGGCGGAAAAAAATTCTAGACGCAAATGGGCGTGGCTACATGATACCATCCAAGGAATACACTATGCAAACATTGTTTGTATAGGCCTCACGGTTCATGAGTTATAAGCCAAAATATAAAACACATAATAACTGACCACATGGTGGCGCTATAGGTCGCATCTTGGAATATGTGGAGCAGTTCCACATGGCTCACCTGCCAGTCAAGTTTGAACACTTGAGCCCTTTTAGTTTTTGAGATATGAGCTTTCAAACATTGCTCCCATTGACATGCCATTATAAATTTTAATGCTTTAAAAAATTATATAAAATTTTTGGAATATGTTAGATATGAGAAAAGTAATAGCACACATCTCCTTATGGGGATGTACAATTTGACATTGAAAGGAAGTTGATACGACAAATCATGTAGGACTAGTTAGAAAAATGGCGAAATAATAAATAAATAAATAAAGAGCGAAGATAACATAGTGTGGGAGCTGCAGCTCCCACACAATTAGCACTTAACACAAGGATGGGTTTTGCAAGTATATCTGACGAAATGTCTGCACAAAGTTTCCTGTCCATTCATCAAATCCACAACCTAGTTGTGATGCCACAGGCATCTCTACAGTAATCAGGGACCATGAATGTCTGTGTTAAATTCTGTGCTAATCTGTCCAGATGATGTTAAGGTTTTTTACTGATTCAGTGAAATTTTTGACCTGTCGGTAGCAACTGATGAAAAGTGAGGGGGTCACCAGAGTAAAGTAACAGAGCTATAAATTAATCGTCAATAATTTGTCCTTAGCGTAATACTGATGATTAAAATATCACAGCGATGATGATTTACACGTACATGTGATGAATTAGTGTTGCGAGCGCTGATACTAGCCACAGCTGTGCGTAATGGTTGCACATAATGACAGCAGTTCTGTGTAATGACAGACTGTCTCTTAAGTGGCAGTTCTAATGAGTGATACAGCGTGCACACATATTGTTAAGCAAATGGATTTAAGAGGGCCTCTGCATCAATTCATGTCTCACAGTAGGAGTAGAAACAAGGCTTGTGCATGTACGTCCAGCTCCACAATGACTATGTAAAACAGAGTCAGGTGCACATGAGGACTTAAAAATCCATTAACTTTGTAGTATTACACCCGGGCGTAACGGGACTCTCGCATATTTATCACGCAGTAATCAGTCAGCATGTCAGTGAGTGCGCTAACAGAGGTCCTGCATGTCAGTCTCTGTAAACATGGTAACAATGACGCTGAGTGACAGACCTGTCATTGTGTGTAATCCTCTTCTGCAAATTCTGATTTAATATCAATCCATTATGTTTTGTGAAACTCTTTTCCATTCTTCGCAGCAGGGTGTGCACAGAAATACAGGACAAATTGCGCCCATATTGATTCAGTAAGGGAAGGTACATTTTATTTTTCAATACAGGACAATCCCGTATTACACAGGACTGTTGGCAACCTTACAACTATGTAAGTGACATTGCAATCCCTAGAGCCACACTGACGGTGTTGCTAAAATGTTTTCCCCTGCAGCTGAAGGAAGCAGGAAGTGTTTTACTATGGCAGATTTTATTACGGCATACCTTAAAACAAATGGCTGTAATTGGGTTACCTGTGAGTAGGGAGCACTAGATTTGAGGCACCATGATGAAGAGGCAGTTTTGAATTCTTTGTAAAATGGTCAACATGTCAGAGCACTCTGTTCACTGATTGTGGATAGTCTCTTGCCACAATTTGCCACCAAAGGTTAAAATATCCCTTACTTTTAGTTTGGCTATACTTGGGTGCAGAATAAGCTTGCCGAGCTCAGAGTGGCTGCCACAGCAGCTACTGTTACACTTTTGCTATGTATATCAACAGCAAAGTTCCTCAAAGACACAATGTTGTGGTTACTCAAACCTCACTGTGGTCAGATTTCACTTTTAGGCTACATACATCTTTGATCAAAGACAGGGTGAACTGGGAAAATATGTTCTTTTATGATTTGATGAACTGACCCTTTAGTAAACTGGCTATAGCTTAAATCATCACTGTTCATATTAGTTAATGATTTAGAAGAGAGAAACACACTTGTTTTCATTGAAGCTTTGGGTTATTATCAGAAATACAAAAGTAGTAGTAGTTAATAGTGAGATTGTGGTTGGTTAAAGACCTGTTTAAGTCTTTGGATTTTCACAGATGTGTTTCTCATGAACAAATATCTACTTTCCCATACTGCTCTTGCTTCACACTATTATGAAAACGGCCGTTAATCAACCCTGACTTGTGTGTGTGTGTGTGTGTAGGGACTCTATGGGTTTCTGGGCGTTACTTTGAGGAAGTTGTGGTTAAAAGTGAGTGGGTCGCTGGGTGGGGAAATATAGAGAGTGATATTAGAACGAGATGTGAGAGACAGATTAGTCCAGATTGGATGAGAGCAAGGATCAACACAGCTCTGCAGGTAAACAATATTTTGCATTCACCTTTGACATTTAGGTTTTTAAATTAAAAACATGCCAGTGTTTATTCTTAAGTCTTTGGGAATAAAATTTTGAGGTTTTACAGCTGTTAAGTATTAAATTTTCTGTTAAAAACTGTTTTCAGACAATGTCATGTTTAGTTATTTAGCTAGCATGTGTACGGTGCAACACAGTAAAAGTGTTACTTTACTTAAATGTATTACCTTTTGACAGAAGACATATCACAATCCTATTCTTATCACCGGAAAGCTGAATTCATTAGTGATAAAATGTAATACATTTAGGGGTTTTGTTGCTACAGCCACACTAGGTCTGGTATGCTTAGCTTATGTGAGCTAATGCTTGTTAACGTCAGCAAGCTTTAGGTTATTATAACGCTGTATTAATTAAGGACATGCTTGAGTCTGCTGAATTTGTGACTCTTCTTCACTTATGCTACGGTTACAATAGCTTAGCATTTAAGCTAAAGCTAAAGAGTAAGTTTGCATTCATTTGTATAGTTCTATAAATGTCATAATGTCTTTTAAAAATGAAAACAGTTTGTCTTAAGTTGATCGACAATGTTGCTATTGATGGGTGTTGACATAACGGCTAGTGTCTCTGTTGTGAAAATATACTGGTTGTGAAACGGGCGTCTTCTGTTCCTCTTTTCAAAATTCTAATCCTGACCCCCCCCTCGTCCTCTCACTTTGTACGTGTTTGTCTTCACAGGGTTATTTATGCTCACCAGACCTGACAAACACTGAGGTCCCTCCCCTTCCAGCAAGATGAAAAAAATTTCTGCTGCTATTAAAAGCACTTCAAGCCCAGCCCGTGTTAATGGTAGATATGCTGAGTGTGGCCAGATGAGTAAAAAAGAGTCTGAAGCTAATCATGTGAGAGTACAGAATAGAAATTGCAAGAACAAACAAGGACCAGGAAATGTCACAACACCAGGGCAGGAGCCCAGGGAGCGCCCTTTCTCAGCAGTCTTTACCTCTACTGTTGCCCCACTTTCTCATCAGCGACGGTGGTCAGGCGAATTTTGCAAGTGTGGGACCTCGCCTGTCATCACTGTGAAGAAGAACAAGAAGGAACCACAGCCTCCTCAGCGTGACATATCCCTCCTCCAACCTCACACAGCGTCCCATCATTCATGCAAACGCTACTCCTGCCCACCCACTGGGGCCTTCAGCTCAACATCCTCCTCTTCCTCCTCATCATGCACTTCTTCCTGCTCCTCTCCTCCTCCTGTGCAGACATCTGTCATCACCGGGCCCGACCCTCTAGGCTGGAAGTTGCGTCCCAAGTCCAGCTCCGCCTCCCGCCGGGCTCGCACAAACAGGCTGTCTCTGCAGATTCCCCTCCCTGTCATCTCTCCTGAACCCAAATCTAATTCTGCACCTAACTCTCAATCAGATAACACTCCTAATCCAGGTCTCTCTCCTGAAACAAAACCACCTCCCAAACCATCCCGTCGCCGCCACTCTGACTCCTCAGCCTTTCTCAAATCCCCGGTGACCCCTCAACTTGTGGTGACAGTTGAGGAGCTCTGTGCTGTGAATCTTCGCCAGCTCACACTTGTGGATGAGTCTGATGATGTCTTCAGTGAAGAGGAGGTGAACGTGATGACGAGGCCGCGCAAAATACCACCGCCTGTTCCAGAAAAAACTTCCATGGCAAGACAAATAGCAAAACTAATGGCTCATTCACACCAAGGCTGTAAGCCTGTGGCAGCTAATGAGGAAATAATCTACACCAGTGTTATGAAGCCAAAACCTAAAAATTCACACAAGACTGAGACCACAGCAGCCTGAATGCTACAAAAACTGGTAAGCATACATGACAATTTTACAATGGTTACTTGTGAAAGAAATATAATGTTAGACCAACACCTGAGAAAAACTACAAAACACAGTGCATTTCTAACTAGTGAAAGGGGTGATCCAACAATTTAGCATTGCACTTCTATGAAGTAGGAGAAAGTTAACTTGTGAGAGACACATAAAGGGTTCTGAAACATTCTCCAAAGGGTTGGGTACCATTCACATTTAAAACTATACCAGTAACAGTATCTGGAAATGACTAAGTAGATCCTCTTTCTTCCTCTTGATACTCCACCCTGGTCAACAAGCATGCTGTCCCTTTGCTATAGTCTAATCACACATAGAGCTGATCTTATGTCTGTCTGTGTGTGTTTGTCTCGTGTCTGCTCATCTCTTGCTCTCTGTCTGGACACAACTGACAAATATATGGAACAGTACGTAATCAATCACATTCCCAAACAGCAGTGACACATTATAAAATAAAATAGAAAACGAATTGGACCAGATGCTCAGAGGCTGAAACTACTGCTGCAGATAGGTGCTGCTACAGTAGTTTCAGCTTGCCAGGAAGCCTGTGGTGCTCCTCGGGCAGCTTTCCAGCTCCTGGGTGCTTCTGTCTCCTGATCACGGCAGCACCGTGGAGCTCCATTGCCAGCCACAAAGCGCCATGGTAGGCTTCCTGGTGCTTTTGTGCCTTGCCTCAAGTTGAAACCGGCTGTTTTGCAGACCTCCGTTGCCAGTGAAGCAGTTTCCGCCTCCTGTCTAAACTCAGCGTTCTCATCCAGATGCACCAAAATTAAGCATCAATTTATTAACATAAATCCGTACTTAGTAGTACTGACATAATTCAAAGGGTACCAAGCGGCAGCCTTCATGGCTGGGACATGAAACCGACACGGAATTGCCAAAAACTGCAGTTCCTTGAACGGCCACTAGAGGCTGGCTCCAAATAGCCTGGTGCAAAGGACAGTTTTGGTCTCTATAGCTAATTTCAACATTCGTGACAACTGTACTGTGACTTTTTATACAACTTCCCTCTTTAATTTTTTTTCTAAATTTATGCTATAAGTTACGCATATTTAAGATCAGGACCGCTTGAGCGACAGGCTGTCTGCCCGATAGTATCCTTGGCTACTCAGATCTACCCCTCATTCCACCACAACTTCACCCTCACGTCCAAATATGGTCACTTCCGGCTCCAAGAAACCAAGATTGCGACAGCCAAAATGCCCAACTTGAGACTTCAAAACAAGGGTCCACAAACCAATGAGTGATGTCATTGTAGCTACATCTGTAGTCAGTACCCATAAAAGTAAAGGTTTGGTACCCAACCCTAATTCTCCAATGCGCAGATTTTGACATCATTAACTCATATTTTTTTGTATTGCCCTACAGTGCCGCTGTTCTGGACCAAAATACAAAGGCAGAATTAGACATGCAGACTGTTTTCATGGCTGATATAACAAATGTACCATTCTCATTGGAAGATATTTATTTTCAACACAAACATAGAGCATACCATAAGACGTAAACGTCACGGTTCCATGGATATATTAATTGCACAAGTATAAGACATGTGCCGCTGGGGTTGGTGATAAAGTGATGGAATCAACTGAAATAATTAACATACTTGAACGTGCTTTCGTGGAGGCTTGCTCTTCTTTTGTTCATTCTTACTGGAGCATTACATTTCAATTATTTTAATTCTTTAGGTTTAGAGGTGGGATTAGAGCAGAGGAGAAGGAAAATTGAGTTTTCAAAACAGTAGTTGTAAAAGAAGAGAACTGAGAGGGTGGAGGTAGGGGAAGAAAGAAAATGTGTGAGAGTCATATTCAAACAACGAAAGGTCACAACTGATGCAGCAGAGGCTGAGATTTAGTCCCCAGCTTGAATCAAACTCTAAGTTTTTACTGGATAAGACTCTCCCTGCCTGGAAAATGCCCACATCTTTCAAAACCCACTTTGTAAAGCATTCCGTTAAAATTTGTCCTCTAGCTCGAGCCAAGATACCCCTTGAGACATCATCACGGGTATTGTCTAACACTAGTAAGTTCCTTTGGGGCAATGGCTGGCATTACGCAGCTATATTCACAAACTGAGTATCACTTTAGTAGTGGATGTGTAAAAGTGTTAGTGCTCCTCTTTACACAAGCAGTAAAAACATTTTTATAAGAATGGAATTTGTTTCATTTGAAGATGATGCACAACACTGTCTTTAAAGTTTGCAGAAGATCTAATTGTAGATGCCTGAGTGCCTTTCACCCTGATTAGCTTTTGATTGATTTCCTTTACGATGTGCTGAGAGGAGAGGAGGGGCGTTACAGTGTTGGTCAATAGTAACAGCATTTTCTGTGTTTCTGCAGGGTGTGTTGCTACCAGCTGCGGCAGGGAGAGGTCCACTCCACACTTCCCTGGCTAAGGACACTGAGAGGAAAACTGAGATTCCTTTGACCTCCAAAACCACCACTACCGGGAACAGTTTAACAGATTACAGTAAAGCCTCCAATATGTCCTAGGGATGGGACATCGTGTTTTACTCAAAGGTCTTATTTCTGGAGTTTAAAACACACTTTTCTCACCGCCCTCCAACACAAATGACTGTTATTACTTCAGTATAGCCTGATGTTTTACCTCTCCGCTGTACATTCCTGTTGAAACTCAGCTGTAGATATTTGGCTAACTTGTCTCTGTTGGAGAAATATAACTTTTAAAGACCCTTTGTGTGAGCTCAGGCAAGTGTTACTTTAGGGCATGTGGTGCTACTTGTGTACAAAGAAACAAACCCTGCAGATGTTGCAATTCCTGCTGGTTTCTAATAGAGATAATAAATCAGTCAATTTCCCTTTAAGGTACTGTTGTGTATTTGTCTGTACAGTGTATAAAATTTGCCAGATTTTCTCTGTTGACAGAAGGTTACTTATTATATTCTTTAGACGTGATATTCTTTATAGTACAATTCAATGTATCCTCATATGATGGTTCAGCCTCCAGGGCTGAAAAATGAAGCTAATGTGGAAGTGCCAAAAACTGCAGTTCATCAATGGCCACTAAAGGCTGGCCCTGAGAAGAAGTCAGTTCCCATAGACTGCCATGATAAAATGCCCAACTTTGCAGCTGAAATAATGAGGCTTACGGCCTGAAACAAAAAACATTTTGGCATCTATAACTAATTTCAACATTCATGGCAACTGTACCAGGGGTGAATTTTTACATAACTCAACTGTTTACATGTTGTTAAAACCCAAAGTCACGCCTATTGAAGGGTGTAGTCATTTCAGTGACAGGTTTCTGCAAGGCGTCACTACAGTCTATGAGTAAGTGTTAACCTCTCATCCGAATATAGTCACTTGTGGCACCAAAAAACCAAGATGGCTATGGCCGAAATGCTGAATGTAAGGCTTCAAAATGTGAGTCCACAAACCAATGGCTAACATCACAGTGTATACGTTATTTTTACAGTCTACAATGATAGCTTACAACAAGTTTTGCTTACATTTGTGTGATATCTTATCCCACGACATGTATGTGTGGCATCTGCGGGGCGTCTATAGGTCTATGTTATGTATTAAAACGCTGTGACTTTATACATGTATGTAACTTAAAATATCTTAATGTTATATGCTTTACACGGAAAACCATGTAAAAACAAGTCCTGCATTTGTTCAAGCCATCCACCATCCTGACTACCTGCCAACATGGGCTTTGTCACTCTATTTTATGTCGCCTGCCTTCCTCCTTTGCTCTCATCCTATGGGTGAGGACAGCCAGCAGAGCACAGGTCACGTGATCACACCCTCCTGGCTCACGATTACATTGCTTATACACAGGTTAGAGTGCATTACTTTTTGTACGTATAAGCACCAACAGTGAATGAGAACAGTCCTTTTAACTTAAAGGAGAGAGCACTGATATTAATTAGATTAGTCAATTAATAGATTAATTGACTGACAGTGTACTGTATGAACTCTTTGCAATCTAACATTAATCATTTCTGTAATTATCTTTGTTTTGTTTTGTTTTTTATTTTTGTTTTATGGGCTTTTTTCAGTTCTATCTATTTATCTTAAGTTGGGAGACCCTTGTCAAATATAAATCATCTTCCTATCTGTCAAATAAAAGCAAAAAAACTGGAGTTTGATGATTTGAGTGCTTTTATTGTTTTTCATCTTGTTAGTTGAAGACAGTGTTGTTAATAAAGCTTTTTAACTAATGGTCAAATAAAGCAAACCATTTCCCCTGGTAACATATGAATGTTGTTATTTGTAATATTTTATAGTTTTAACCTGTCAATAGATAATCACAGCCCTAAAGTGATTGGAGCCAAGGTGTGTAGGAACAGAATTACTTTTTTTTTCAAAATTTTGTGAAGAATACCTGCTTCTTTTGTTTATTTTTATCAGCGATTCCCATGGTCGGATGTCCCCAACACTCTGCCAGTAGACAAATTTCTGCTGCTCTGCTCTAGTTCAGGCTCTGCAGGCCCTCACTTCATACAGCACAATGGTGTATTTGCCTGACAGATGCACACACACACTCGCAACGTGCAGCAGCAAAATCTATCTCGCTTGTGGCTGCAATGTGACTGGAATAGTATGCGGACTTCACACAGGTGGAAAGTGCTGAGAATCTTGCTTATCTGGACAGTCAAATAAAAATGGGCTCAAGACAGGGAAAAGCTTCAAGTTTACAGACGGTCTAATCACAAAGGAACAGCTGCTTACGGGGAAACACAACTATGTTATCACTGTGAAAATGCTGGTTACAACTACAAACAATAGCCTTGCAAATGGCAAGTAATGCTCATTAGACACATGGTGTGTTTTACAGCAACCACAGCAGGGGCACATTTGCAATTAGGACGAGTGAGAGGATCCAAGAGAAAATGTTCAAATGACAAAACATCTGTTGAAATCCAGTAAGTAGCCAAAGGCAAACACTTGTTTAACTTCTGTTGCTTCCATCCAGGTTATCAACCGGTGACACACCCGGACGAGTAAGCTCAGACAGAATTAAGTGTTGCAGGAAACTGAAACAATGGGTAACATTTCATTTTACGGGTCACAAAGTTTCCTGTTCTTCTCCTAGAAAGGAACTGACCAGGGTAATTGGTCAGGTTCCTGGAAAGTGTGTAATTTGGTTTAAAGGGAAATGGGGACAGTGCACACTCCAGTACGCTTCCAATTATTTATTTCTAATTAATTGCTGGTGTAAATTAAAGAGTGTTTTTTTTTCTATTCTAATTATTTTCGGGGGAATTTTGCCATTATTCTGTAGTGAAAAGTTAAGAGAGACAAGAAAGGTGTGGGGGGGGGGGGGAGACGGAGGGGATGACATGCAGCAAACGACTGCCTAGAGCCAAACATGGGCTGCTATGATAAGGACTGAGATTTAATGGTATGCGCTCTACCAGATGAGCTCTGAGAGATACTAATGTGATTTACTATTGCTTTCTCATAAGGTTCATGAATCACAAGAGACAGATAAAAAAACAATGATCAAAACTGGAGCAGCAGAGGCCAACGTGTCCTGACAGTCACTTACATGGTTCAAACTCCAAAAACACCACATCCAACATTTCTCATTATGCAACTCTATACTACCCACTTTTTTCAAACACCGCACCTCCAGCATGTAATGCAGGCTTTCAGTTAAAATCTTTTAAGTCTCAAGTCAAAGCCAAGATAACATTACCTTACTATTACATCATGAGTGTGTTTTTTTTTAACTTTTGAAAGTTCTCCCCAGGGCCAGATGTCTGATTTCACAGAATGAATAGTACTCCTCCTGAGAAGCGAGAGTCTCTTTCTGTCTGTCCACAGCTAATCTCCCAAACTACTGGACCAATCAGCCTAATATTTTGTGTGCACATTTATGACTGTATGCTCAAGGACCTCTTCAAAATTGTTGAAAAACCTCTTTTTCTTGACTGTTGTATACCACCACTCACTTGGACTTGCTTGCGTTTCTTGAAGATGTTTTGCCTCTCATCCAGTTCTAACTAACTGGTGCAGAGCCTCAATATCTATTGCAGGCCAAATTTTGACCTCCATCATGGCTCAAAAACTGATATTCATAGAAGTAAGGCATTTTACATTTTGAATGAATCCCTGTTTTTGTTATCTTTGCCTCCATCTTGATTGTACAGGAGTTGGGAAAAATAATCCCAGCTTGCCAAACTGCATGGCTGCGACCGAGGTTTTGTTCCTTTCGTCACATGGTGTCTTAACACACCGGGAGCATTTCAGAAGCAGAACATTTTACCTGCTCCTTTTGTAGACTTGCAGATTTTGTTTATTTGTCATTTTTCCTTGATATGTGTGCTTCTACCAAAAGTAAGTAAGTAGGTTCTGTAGTTAAATGGTTTCTTTTTGGGTCTATTTTAATTGTGTTTGTTGTTATTAAATATTATGTTATGCTGTAGCCTACGGACAAAGTTAATATCATTAAAAGTCCTGTTATAAATTACATGGATCAAAGATTTGTGGTTGTCTTTCAGTCATTTAGTTTGCCTTTTAGGAGGCAAACTCGTTCTGCTCTGTCCAACACACTGCGGCTCCTTCAAAAATAGACGGGTGTTTACTTTTGTTGTTGAAACGCCTGCAGCATCTGCTGGAATAAGACAATAATTGTCTACAATGGCCGTGATCAGCTCAGGCGGTGGTCAGGTGGAGATATCCACTCTACTGAGTGCACTTTTCTAATTTAGAAAATGTATTCTGCTAAACAACTGCTAATAGGCTCTATCTCACTTCACCTGTTCTGTTTTTATTGAACTAATAGTATTAGTGTTTTGAGCATGACAGGTAATTATTGGCCTTGGGATGAAATAACTGACTCGGCTTTTCTTTTCTGGGACCGTCAGGCACTGCATGCACGAGAGAGATGGTGTTTCTCCATCGAGTGTGGGTGGTGGAAAGACCTATTTCACATCTATTGGATCTAATCTGTAGGAGGAGTCTTTTAAAGTATGACCCTTGGAAATGGCCAAAAATGCACCAAAATTACATATTTAATTCAAAATGGCTGACTTCCTGTTGAGTTTAGAATATGAATATGGTACTTTGTGCATCTTGGGGTTTACACGTGCCTACCAAGTTTCATACATGCCGGTGACACCCGTTAATTAGACCAACATCAGATGTAAATTTTCATCAGTTCTGATGTGTATGCAAACTCTCATGAGTTTCTGAGCAGCCTAAGCGCCTCAAAAATACAGTTTCAACAGGGCGTTTGCAACCGCCTGTGGTCAGTGCTCAGGCCCTAAAAATAAAATAAATAGAAATAATCTCAATTCAAGGTCCACTTGCTAGTTTTTTCCAGAGCTTTCAACAGTAACTTGAACCAAGACGGGGTTAAGATGTCCTGTACACAATAAATACCACCTAATTACACCTTGCCTATTATCTATATAACCTAGTGAAAATATGATCTTTCACAGTGAAATATTTGGCAATATTTCAGCAGGATATGGTAAAGAAATCAATGGATGTTCCAATATAAGTGAAAGGTAAAAGATGCAGACAGAGAAGTTCGGATGGAGTCAGTTGAGTGAATCTGGGTTTGGTCCGCAGAGATGAGCTGCTGGGTGTCGAGGCGAGTAGAGAGAGATCTGCAGCGTAAGCTGGAAGCAACGCTGCAGGCAGGTAAGCATAGGGACTACAGATCATGATACATACACATAAACACATGCAGACATCCCGCACCCATATACACACTCTATCGCACACTCTTTGCATGCTAACAGGAAGCTGTGGCATCTCATATTTCCTGATGGGGTCACTTTACATATTCTAAACTACAAACAACTTTTCTTTGTTAATTAAATCTAATCCCAGACTTAATCGGAAATGTAAACATTACACTGAACTCATCCTCTTCAAGACTGGAGGACCAGCGAAGAGGAATTATTTCATAAAACAATCTACATTCTTAAGGCCTAAAGTATCTGGATAAAGGTACAAAAATACACAACTACACACAAAGACATACATCGCACTTCAAGCACTTACAACTCTACGAAGATCTCTTTGTTCCTACCTTTACCTGCATCAGCTACTGGAAATCAACTCTGTCAAGAAGGGACAGCAGCTCTAATCTCATTACACTCATCACCATGACAACACACACAGTAAGATCACACCTATAGTTTGTTACCTTTGGTTCAACCCAAGATGGAGAACTTTACCTCTTTGCATTTCTGTGTTTGTTTCGTATCAGACAGTCAAGGTTCAGGAGTATAACGATTCATTTCTCCTTTGAAGAAGACTTCTAAAGAGACGGTTCTCGCCAGAAAACCAGCCGCGCTGGCCATTTATTCAAACACTTTAAACAGGCAAAAACACACCTGTGTTTTGGTTATCCTGACAAGTGTGTTATGATATTTACATATAATGAGGGAAGACAAATATGACTCCTACGGAGCATTGCTGTGAAAATCATCCAATCACTGCTTCTAAACTTCTGTTGTCTGTACATGCTGTGCAGAGAAGTTGGAAGTTGAGCTTTGGAGAACTTTGAGAATAATTTCATCATGTCCCTTTTGAATTTTGATTGTTTGAGCACTTCGGCTGCATTAAAGAGCATCACATCATCTAATGCCCTTAGCACAAAATGGATGCACTGTACAGTAGCTGAGATGTGTCAATCTGAGTGACTGAGACAAAACTGCTGCTTTTCTGATGCATGTAAAACTGGGAAAGAAGGACGATGCTGTTGATGCAGTGATGCATCTTGAAGTCGCAGTGTGCTGCCATAAATATGAAACAAGAGGCACCACTGTTTTGATCATGGATGTATTAAGAGAACTGGATAATGCGTTCTACGATGGTGCGCCATTACCACCACTGTAAGATGCTCACTTGATGCATACGGCAGAGGTGTTGCAGAGCAGAGTCCAAGTCTGGTAACCCATTCAGCACAATAAATGATGCCATTGTACGTTTTTGAAAACCATGCATATGTTACATTTGTACTTTTCATATGCTGCAGAAATGTTGAAACTTTACATTTCTTAATGTTTCAATTTTTGATTTTATGTTGTGGTGACACTGTGGTTAATGTGTGGTTAGGGTTAGGCACAGAAAGTACTTGGTTAGGGTTAAGGAAAGATCGTGTTTTGGCTTAAAAAACCTGCTGTTGTCACTACAAACATACTGACTTCTGCTGGCTCCTGACAACATGAATGGTATGAGATGAACTATAATTACAGCCTCACTGCTGTATGCCTCACCAACCAGTAAAGATGCAGTTTACATTCTTGTCAAGCCTGACTCATATGTGGCCATGAAGGTTGACAATATGTTATAAACATGACAATCTTTTATGCCGAAGCTGGGTGCAAACACCCATTCTGCTGTCAGTAACAGTAGTTACTGGTTGTAACTTCACTTGTATTAGTACAAGAACTGCAAGGAGAAGAAGAGGGAGGGACGGAGACTGTAAGAGATGAACTAGAATTATCACCTTGCCATTTTATGCCTCTGCTAACAAGTCAAGCTGCAGTTACAGTTTACATCCACGTCTGTGCAGACTCATATGTAGACACAACAATTAGCAATGCTTCAAATATGGATGTTGCTGCAAAGAAGCTACGTATTCTAAAACATGAATGCTTCACACACATCTTCAACCCAGCAGCACAGAAGATCTGTACAATCCCGTCTGTTCCTGAGTTATGATGCTGAATAATTGCCAGGAAACACTTTTGTCACAGTGAGCATACGGTTTATTGAGTTATGGCCAAAAACACATTTTCTGTGGTCACAGTGACCTTGAACCCTTGACCACCAAAATCAGTTCATCCTTGAGCCCAGGTGGACATATGTGCCAAATTTGAGGAGATGGCCTTTTTGGGTTGTGGTGATCTCAAGAATGAGACGGATACTAGGGCACAGTGACCTTTAACCACCAAAATCTAATCAGATCATTGTTGAGTCCAAGTGGACATATGTGCCAAATTTGAAGAAATGCCCCCAAGGCATTCTTGAGATATCACACTGAGAATGAGAATGGGACCCTTACAACAAACCACAGCACTGTCTTTTGAGGGCATCTTAGTGGTTTTATTTGAAGCCACCTGAGCTTAAAAGACATGCTCCCACCCTGCCAAATAAACTGAGCTAAAGGATCAAACGCTCCAAACATGCTTGGTGTGAATAAACCTTAGATATAAGCTTTCCCTCAAACTGATTAATAAGTGAAGCTTGAAGGGGGAAAAAAGAGCAAAATTCTCAGGAGTCTAAATGAGTTGGTGGGATGTGCTCATAAGAGGAGGAAAGATGAAAAGGCAGAGAAGAAGAGATCTTTTTTCACCTTCAGAGAGAGGCTGAACAGACTGACACTTATTAGCCTACTACTCTGTGTATGTGCAAGTGTGTGTGTTTGCTGACAGTATGTGTGTTTGGGGCAGTGTCAGGTTGTGTGAGTAGCGTGTGTATCAGTGTGGTTTTGTGTAAAAGTGTACATGTTAGTGTGTTATAGTTCTGCCCAAGTTAGTTGACAGTGTGTTGTGGCGACCCCTGTTGTTGTCGTGCAGCAGTATCTGTGCACTGTGTGTCACTGTTGGGCGCGATGTCAATTAGTGCCACCTGATAAGACCTGGACCTGTTGTTGCCAGCCTTTGTAAGAGAGGTCTGGCTACTCTCCCGGTGTCTTTGCTCTCTTGCTACTTGCTCACTTGACTCATACTCCTCTCTCTTCTCTCTTGCTGTTACACTGCCCATTGTGTGAGGATAGCAGCATTTCCTCAGCTGTCTTTAGGATCCTTTTAATACAACTTACAACTCTCACACACCAATTTATCCCTCAAGTACACATTACACTACTGATTTGACTGATTCTCACAATCCAAGTTTTGTCAATGTTAAATCATGCATTTAATTCATTTGCTTTTGTAAGAGGGTAACTTCAGTATTTTTTAACCTGGCACCCATTTTCACATTTTTGTGTCCGATTCCCCTTTTGCACCAACATGGAACCAATTCTGTTCTGGTTCCCGCTCATAATTTTGAACCGTTCAGAGCATTTCGACCAAAAAATAAATTGGTTCAGAACCTTAAAAGTTCGTTCTCAGCTAGAACCAAAAATGATCAGGTTTTGCTTGACCTGAAGTGCGGATTGTGACAGTATCAGTTTGCAGGTAGTCAATGTAATCCTTGATTTTGCTGCTACTGTTTACTTCTGTTGTGCATTGTGCAATGCCGTCCATCGATGACACATCTTTGATTACAATGGTTCCATGCAACACTGCTGGAAATGCAGGCTGGTCTGTTCGATAGTACCAAGGTTCCAAGAAACCTGAACAGAACCATATCAAGAACCAGGGTGGAAGAGGGTACCAAAGACTAATGGGAATGATATTTGAAACTGGTCCAGTATGAAGTGAGACTGCTGCAGCTGGCAGCAGCGAAACAGGCTGCAATGTAAAAAAAAAAAGCGCTTGTTTTTGTTTTTGTCGATATGTGACAAGGTCGGAGTGAGAATGTGTTGTCAAAAATGATCTTGGTTTGTCTTCCACTGTTCCAAAATCCGTTAACTCTAATTTGATTGAAATAAACCATTAGTTAGCCCACTTAGATGCAAAAATATGCTGGCTCTATCCATGTTTAAATTACTGTTTCTTTAAATAGAGTCTGGTGGGTTTGCCAATGGCAATTTTCGGGACTGTCTCTGATTGAATAAAGAAATGTTCTTATTCTTTAACCTAAAGGTCCATCTATGTAGAGATTATGGCTGTATTTGTCTGAGATTTTCAGGGTACGTTAACCATCTACGAAAATATCATGGTTTCATGGTATACACACACACATATAACTGAAACTTGTGTAAAAGGAAAGAAAGGAGATGCACACACACTGGTGAGACTCTCTGTACAGTTGCTTTTTTTTCCGCTATCTTAATCCTGGTAGGATTCCATGCCATAATGTTGTCAGACATTTATAATAACTTGAGCTTGTCAGTGCCAGAAACAAGCACTTTCAGTGGATGTACACTGAGGATTCATACTCAAAGTGGTTACATTGCAGTCTTTTTCACGGCTGCTGGTTACTGCCCTGTCACTAAATACAAAACCAGTTTAAAAAATTGTTGTTCACATTAGTGAATTAGACACAAAAACATGGGGAATATACCAAAATGACTCTTTAAATAAATTACTTTTCTTTAACACTGGAAGTGGTGTGTCTTTCATATTTGTCATGGCTAAAGAGCCTGGTTGTGACAGTGTGCATATGTGTGCTTGTAAATTTTCATTACATGTGTTATGGGTCCTACTTAAACAAGCAAGCTTAATTTAGATGCATTACATACAGCAGGTTTAGGTTACCTTAACATTGCTCCAGAGAAACTGAAAACATCTTCAGTATGAAACCCTCAGGCTAGAACTTCAAACATTTACACATTTTTACCACATAATTACAATATTAACATTCTCCTTAAACAAGCGCAGCTCTTTTTCCATATGACTGTGTTCTCTCTAGTGTAGAGGAGCCTGAGTGAAAAGTACAATGCAACTCGCCTGCAAGACTACACTTGCATAAAAAAAAAACAAATATCCATGTTTGAGTAGTGTTGCGTTGATTCTGTGTATTACTTGGTATGTGTTTGTGAACGTCACTGTGTGAGTGTGAGCCAGCATTTAGGGCAACAGCACATGCAAGAATCGAAGTGTGAATGTATGTGGAGTCTTTCCAGGTCCTTCACATACTGCAATAAGCCAACTACAGTTGGAGCCATTAAAGTTTCTGTCAAATTCCCTTGAAAAGGCAGAATAAACAATTAGTATCCAACTACCACAAGGCTTTCACATCTTAATCTCATGCTCCTTATCTCCTACATATTCGTGACACACACGTTGGCCCTTTCAAGCTGTTTGCTAACTCCTGTCTGATAAGCCATGGCGACATGTGGGATGTTTTTAAGTAAATTGACTATAAATGAAAAAGAAATGCCTTTGTTAGCATTGGAGAGGAGGGTGGAAATCTACCTTGGTTTAAAAGATGTGCAGCCTTGACAGAAGGGAGGAAGATGAAAAATAAACAGAGGAAGGAAAAGTGAGAAAAAGTGTGAGGGCTGGCGGGATGTCGCGGGGTAGATGGAGAAAATAAACAAATATGCTCATGAGTTTGTGCGAGCGAGACAGGCAGAAAAGCAGAGAGAGGAGGGAGCTGGAAGGACAAACATTATTTGATTTAGTTCAATAAACAGGCAGAGAGCTGGGGAGTGTTTTTGCATCGTTGATTTACTGCTTGGAAAGGACCTCGATGAGCAGAGCATCACCAATCTCTCCTGCCAATCAACAGTGTTCTTTTTTTTCTGTTCACCCGAAATCTTTAGTGTCCCTGCAGCTCAATTAGGCAAACTGGCACTGAGATTCATCAACATCTATGTTGGTGCTAGAGAGGCTGAGCTGCGTTGGAAAATAATTGTTTTTCTTCTCTTTTTTTCAGTGTTTTCAGTGTTGTAGTGTTTAGTAGTTGTAATTAACTCTGATTGAACATACAGATGATAAACATTACATTTATTCATTTATTAAAGGCTACATTTTTCAAATGTATCTTAAAAGAATGATACCATATCCATATGCATGTTTAGGGTGCTTTTACAGTAGTTGGGCTGATTGCTACCACTGTCAATACCAATAAGTTGCTAAATGGGGAATAACAATCACAGTCCTTGTTTGTCAGGTTTGTTAAGTTCAGCTGAAGCTAATATAGGTCCTCGCTAGTCTCAGCTGGACCGATCAAGAAGCAATATGATTGACATGAGTGGCTGATGTGCAAGACAGCTATGTGTAGTATGTGTATTAACGGTTTTTATGGTGTACGTTTTTCATTTCCTCTGGACTATTATTGTAAGGCAGCAATACTTGTGCGGCTCCTGAGTCCAAGACAAATTTCACTACGAGGACAATAAAGTATATCATATTGTATTGTATTGTATCATTCATATCGTATCATTTTGTATTGTATCGTATCGTATCGCATCGTATTGTATCGTATATCAGAGAGCTTTTTAGTTCATAATGCTCTCTTCTCACTTGTACTGTGGGTTGGTAGGTAGGTAGATCTTAAAGATATACTTTGCAGGATTTTTCCTGAAACTAGAATTACCGCCTCATAGTTGTACGCCTCCACACACCAGTCAAGTTGCATTTACAGTTTACATCCATCTCCATGAAAGCATGGATGCTTCACACACATCTTCCGCCTGGCAGCACAGAAGATCTAAACAATCAGCACAGTTTCAAGGTGGGCACCCAAGATTAGTGTCAGCAGTTCAGTATCTGACCAAATGTCTCCCCTTCTGCTAAAAGTGTTTTATGCAGAGCATTATATCACAGTGAAGTTGACCTTTGTCCTTTTGGATGTATACCATCATCACTTCATTATTATATCCTATAAACACAGTGTGAAATTTGGTCATAATTAGTACATGAACTCCTTGGTTATGGCCAGAATCATGTGTTGTGAGGTCACAGTGACCTTGACCTTTGAGCTTCAATCACCAAATTCTACTCAGTTTGCTCCCGAGTCAAAATGTATGTTTGTGTCAATTTTGAGGAAATTCCATCAAGGCCTTCTTGAGATATCACCTTCACAAGAATGAGACCAATCCAAGGTCATGCTGACCTTGACCTTTGACCATCAAAATCTAACCAGTTCATCAATAAATCAAAGTGGATATTTTTGCTGAATTTGAAGAAATTCCCTCAGGCTTTCTTGAGATATTGTGTTCACAAGAATGGGATGAAAGGAAACACAGACAGACAACCTGAAACATTATGCCTCCAGCTATAGCTACCACCGGGGCAGAGGCATAAAAAAAATGTATTTACACATATAGAAGCAGTCATTTTCAATCATCACTTACAACCCAGTGTGTGGTGGTGTATTTTTCTGCAGAGACTCTGCCTTCTGCCTGTATTTGCTTGTTTTATTCTTCTTTCTGTGTACAGGACATTTATGGGCGTGAACCCCCACAGTGCTCAGGTGAGGTCGGGGCTTTATAAAAAAGGTAGCGACCAGGATCCAGGATGTAACCAGCACACATCCAAGAGAAACGGTGCTGATAAAAAGCAGATATAGTGAGGCAACACAAACAAGAGTGAATCTGGGATTGGTTTTCACTTTCGCCAGGAAGTGTGTTCACAGACAGTAACCAACACTCCTGCATAGTCTACCTTCAAGCTGGGGCATACACTGTATGATTTGAGGCAGTTTCTGACCTGATTTTTGAGGCACACAATTCATTTTAGAAATAGACTGAATTTCAGCTTCATCAGACGTCAATATGCATGCAGTGTACAGGGGTAGCCGGGACCAATCATAACTCAATCAACCTCTCCTGACCAGCCATCAGATGCTCTGATAAATTTCTGACATTAAGGTCGACCGTCATCAAGGTCTCGCACAGTTAAAGCGACAACGAGTCTGCCACCTTTCTTATTCAGTCATACAGTGTATGTCATACTCAGCTAGTTTGTTGATGCTGCTAAATTGTGCGTGTGTGTGTGAAAGAGAAAGAGAGAAAAGGAGAGGGAATCAAAACTTGGACTTACTTTTGAGCTATTTTTTTCTACAACCTTCTACCTGCCCGCAGCCCTGGAGTTTTAAAAAGAATCTTTACTGACAATCGTTAATGACCAGCACAATGTACAGAGGCCAGTGATCCATTTTATTGTCTTTTTGTCATGTACAGTGTGAGCACTCAGGTCAGGGATTGACGATCGACATGTACAGTGCGAGCACAACATTTTGAGCGTTGGCTTTACAATGCAGACAAATTTACTCAAATAGTGGAAGTTGGATTTAAACAACATTCCTAAGAGTAGAGTGTATGCCCAGCTTTACTCAGGGTGTGGTCAGACCTCTTGCTTTACATGCAAATCCCACCGCAGAGAGTGTTTTTGCAGTCTTTGTGTATGTGTTTGTATTTCATACAGGTTACATGAACATCCACATATCTGTCTCCATACGTTGCATGAACGCATACCTTTTGGACCATTATCTCTTTACACTGCACATATTTTATTTAAACTTCATACTGTGAACATTTGCACGTCTCCTGGACAATATTTTGCAAGTTTTTTGCATGAAACTACTACTCTAAAACTTTTCAGTTCAATATACTGTTCATATCTTTCATATTTTAATATGTTTTCTATTCTATTATTTCTTGACTTTTATAGTACTTTTCTTTTTGTTTTCTCTTCCTATGTTTATTGTTATGTAAATGGCTAGTGTAGCTAACAGTACAGACACTGTGATCGCATCCCTATTTGTCATATCTTGATGCTTTGGCAGAAGCAGCCTTTTGCTTTGTGTCTTGAAACAGAAAGATGCAAAAGGGGTCGGCGGTAAGTCACGTACAGTAAGACACTCACATGACTAAGAAGGGGTTGGTGGTTAGGTTTAAGCAAGACATGGTCAGCGTTAGGATAAGATCGTGGTTGACATTAGTCATGTGAGTTGACTGATGTGAGTAATGTTAACCAAAATGTTGGTCTCTTGATCTCTGACTAACGAGTGACTAACAACTCATGTAACTAATGACTGACATGACAAAATAACACAAATTTGACCTCTAGTTTAGTGGCTGACTAACTAAGGGTGCTTTCAGACCTAGAGTTCGCTTGCTTTGGTCTGAATCTAATTTTGTTACAAATTTGCATAATGTCCTAGAGTTGGTTCTGTTCTCATGGCAGCATTTACAAGTGGACCAGATCAAATGCCTAACGTGAGAAAGCTGCTCTTGATTGGTTAGAATTTCTGTGCGGGAAAAATCCAGGAATTTAACAAAACGTTGAAGAAGTGTACACTTGCAAGATAAATGTGACACTTTCTAATGTCACAATGGAGGAACAACTAAGCAGGTTGATTTTAGTGCTGGTCATCGTGGACTATATTGCTGTCATTGTTCATTTTAGTCAAACCATAGAGTTTGAAAACGAGGCACAGCTCCAACTAGAAAACAATGTTTTGATGCATTAGATGCACCGAATGTGCATATTAAGGCAGTACAGGAGAGGGCGCACATCAATTATCCTCCAGAAATGTAACATGCTCATGTTTAACCCAAACAATAATGTGACTGCAGTTGGTTTCGATTGAAGTCAGAACACGTTCTCATCACAAACAAACCACACCAGAGTTCATTTGTAACTGAACCAAGACCATCTCTACAAGAAGGTCTTGGTCCTGTTGTTTCTCCATGTTCACACCTGCCAAAACGTACCGCACTTAGGAGGCAAACAACTTGAGTTTGATTGATCCAACCAAACAGTGCAGGTGTGAAAGCACCCTTAGAGCACGCCATGTGTCCAGCTGTTTCCTTAATTTTCCTCCTGTCTTTTAGGACATAGGTTTGGTTTCAGGTGTGTGATTTTAAAACAAGTTAAAACCCAGTGTACATGTCTGTGTTATTAATACACTCAGCCAATTAAAAATCACACAGCTCGGCCCTTTACTGCCTTATCTTTGATCTATGTCTTTGAAAATTTAATGTAATTAAAAGTATAAATTTAAAGTTTTTAAAGCCTGGAAAACATACAGAGGGGTCTGCAGTATATTTTCAAGACCTAAGGTTCAAGAACAGCATGTGGTAAATTCCACAGATTACATAAAAAGACATAAAACTCCACTGATCATATTTGCACAAACATGATATAATTCTGCTCTCTACGGTCTGCTCCATTTCTTCACCCTCTCCACACATTTAGCTGGCCATGTGCCAGCTGACACAGGGTGTACATCAAATTGATTTTTACTTTACTTGTTGTGGGAATCTTTTGAACAACAAAGCCTCCGTGCTGTGAGAAGGCTTTCAGTGATTTAATGATTTAACGATTTTTCACTGTGGCCTCTGCTCCTGAGCGTGCTGGTCAATACCAATAAAATCTGTCTATGTGAGTGCTGCAGCATGTATTCATGTGTGTGAGTGTAAATCTGCAATTGAGGAGTGTCTTGAGCCAACGTGGTGCATGGTGCCAACATAGCAGCTGTAAAGCCCAGATATGAGGTTGTAGAGGATCAACACGTTCTCACTCTCAACTCGTCAGCTTAGTCAGTGGCCCTACACTTTGAACTATGACACTTTAAGTACCCCTCTAGTGGTGCTGTCGCAATAACAGCAATATTGCAGTACGGTGTTTTTGACAAGCCATCCGCAGGGAATGCCAAGCAACTGCCACAACTGCTATATTCATGTGTTTTCTGTTTTTCGTTGGAGTGCCCTGTATTTACACTCAAATGTCAGCAGCATGATGAGACACTGAGCATCTATTCTGCGCTGAGTGCTGCATGTTTGCTGTTTTGCGATCACTGAAAGTTGAAAAATATAAAACATACTTTTTATCCAGTCATCCAATTATAGTGAAGGAGGATTAGGATGAATAGCCAGCCAAAAAGACCAACCGTCACATCACTGAACAACAACAACAGAAATTAATACCGGCAGATCCGTCCTGTTCCCCTATGTGCCTCAGTCTTCCCTGCATCTGTAGCAGGTACTCTACCTTGTACTGCCATTTTTACTTCTGCGGATATTTTGTATCATAGCAACCAGACGCAACCAAAGTGTCTCCGCTGAAAAACACTGTGCCCCTTATTGCCCGTCTTCATCCTGCATTTACCAATGAACAAGTATTCAATTATTTTTTAAACTGTGTCATTTAAAAAGCAACAATATATTGAAGAATAGACTAACAAAGCATATTTAAGTACAAAAGTCAGGATTAAAGTAACTTGCAAAAACAAAACAAAAAAAACCCAAAACATAAAAATGGTGTTAACCTCATAGCGTGCTGTTGAGCCACCCGTAATCACTGCAGGGAAAATTCTTTTGTCGCAACAGCCCTACCCTCTAGCATCACTTTTGGATGCTCAGAGAACAGCGTGTCAATTTCCACTCGTTACATGCATAGTAACTTTTCAAAATAAATTTCCATGTGTACAGGAAACACAGCTTTCCTCACCTAAAATACTTCAGGTTTAGAAGATAGACCATGGTTCAAGGTTAAAATAAGTTTGTCCATACATTACTTAAGGCATATTAATGAGTGTGTCATGTCGTAATGAAGTTTTGAAGAACTCAACGTTTACTCTTGGTTTCACACAGAACATAAACAGCAGTAACCTGGTAAAAGTCCTGCGTGTGTTTGACTCTCCCCTAGTGCACATTGACTTTCTCACTCTTTATACTACCTCATTGTCACAGATGGGTTCACACTGGAGTTAGCTGAAAGTGCAGTACTTCTTTTACAAATACTAAAGAGTGCCTTGTGCATCAGAATGTGACGCCAACGACCACTGACCAAGCTGCTGTATTTGATGCCCTGGGAAAGAGAACTGAAACAGTTGAAAGGCATCAGGCTCCTGAGACATTACAACTATATTTCCATGCATGCAGTAATACATGCAGAATGAATAAAGCATGAAGAGACATGTTTTTTTCTGACTATCCAGATGAAGTTGTAATGGTTACCATCATGTCTTAAAATCACATAAATATAACATAAATCCTAACATGTACAGAAGAGTTGTAGTACTCTGGACCACTTTTTGAATATATCACAAAATAGCCTTTGCAAAAATAAATGTTGAATAAAGATGGTTGTGTTGATTTAGGCTTCTTAGTCTTTGTTTCTATTTGTTTGCTCATAGAAAATATGGGAACATTCCCATACATAAAATTCACCTCTGCTACCTCTGCTGATACATGCACACATATGGCAATAAAAGAGGAGAATGAAGAGAAACTTCATTCGTTTTTTGTGGGTATTTTATGGGATTGTGTCTTTCAGATGAATTCGAGGAGCATCTACGGTTTGCTTGTTCCACATTTTATTGTTAGCAGCATGGGACTGGCACTGGTCTGGTCTTGGTCTTGTGTCGATCTTGGTCTCAGTTTAGGGGGTCTTGACTACAACACTGATATGCAGCATTTTCATATCTGGATCCTGGACACTGGATGTGTGCTTCTAGTGCCCCTGCTGATTGGCTTTCTTTATTTTATCATTATGTTACAACTTAATTTGAAACCAGCGCAATCAAGGTCCAATCAAAACTGTTGAAGATGATGGTGGGAAACAATCGCTGCATTAATGGTAAAAACTCACACAAAAAAATGACATCTTATGCAATCATGAAGTGGTTGGCATGACAACCAGTACAGCACTAAATTCTCATCAACATGTCCTTGACCAATGAGAGACTTGAATGAAATTGGAGATTGTGTAATCATGTAGGGCATTATGTTTTACTACTGGCATCACAATAGTTATGTATGTTTGTATGTGAGCAGTGCGGCTATGACATGTTCACAGTGTGCTGCTCTATAGATACATATAGATACATGTAGGAAGGTTTCCATTCTTCTTTGTTATGACAGGACAACATTACTGTCACATGAAAAGAGGCTGAGATACAGACCTTGTCACATTAGGACCTTTACGTATTGCAGATAGCACGCTCAAGGCTATCTGCTGCACTGACCAGACTAAAGATTCATTCTCTTTACTGCTAGCAATGTCACAAATTGAAAATGATTTAAATGGATGTGCATGATGTAATTGTAAGTGTCATTGTGGCCACGTAAAAGTGACTATGGCCTTACTCATAAATAAGACCTACATGTTTAAATTGCCAGCACATTTACGTAACAAGGTACATGTCTGAAAGGGGCTTAAAAAGCCAAATGCAAGAACATTATTTATATTTTTTTTGTTCCCTCCTTACTTTTACAATGACAATACACATTTATCAGAATTACTGCAAATGTACTGGTCTATAAAAGCTAGAATGTTAAGCAAAAAAACTCCCGGCTGCTGAAACAGAAAGGCAGCAGGAGTTATATATGAAGTTAAATGGAAGCAGAGAAGAGGGGGTAGAAAGCAGCAGTGGCTGTGGTCATGGTTACAGATGGTATGGAGAGTGAAGAGAGAAGTGAAAGAGCAAAAGAAACACATGGGAGACGGAACAAGAGAGCGTGAGTGATGGAAAGTACTGGGCACAGTGTCTCCATCTCTTTATCATCCAAATGCTCTCCAGCCTTCACCCTGAGGCTCTGCTGCTAATGGATTTACACTATGGGAGACATCACTGTGATACAACATGCTGCAGTGGCCTCGAATGCACATGTAGCCTATATGGTGAGGACTGTGTGCACCATATGTACAGTATATGCACTCATCCGGGTTAAAGCTCAAACTTGTTACCAGCAATCTTTCTTTAAATAACATGAGTAGTTATTCAAACATGAGTAAGAGTAAAGGTGTGTTCTGACTCAACGTGAATATGAAGCAAATTTTTTGCACAGCGTGATTACATACAAAGTTAATGCAAAGCCACCTGACGCTGTGTGACGAAAGCCTTTCAGTGCTGAGATTCTCCTGACGTCACAGAGAATCAAAACGGGGGGACAAAGTTAGTGTTGCTGTCTGTGGGCACCAAAAGCTTCAACTCAATGTCAGTACTGAGCTCTGAGTCAGCATTGAGATTCTCCAGGAACATATGACGCAGAGGAGGTACCAGCAGAAGTTCAATTGTCAATTCAATGATTTCACACGTAATAACATGAGTTATTCATGCATGAAGCGAATCAACATAAAATATTCTAGCATTCAAACTCGCGCAAGTAATGCAGTGTGAAAAATTGCATTGCATTTGGTGTGAACCCAACATTAGAGTTCCTGGACCTGTGGTTGAGAACCACTGAGTTCATAAAACCTTTACTCCAGAAAAACACTCCAGAAGCCATTTTCATGTAAGTAACATGAGGCAAGAATGTGCATTGTGAACCAACAACCATAGCCTACGCATGCAAAATGGTACTGTTTAGAGCTGTATATTTAGCACACAGCTAACTTCAACTTTAAAACTTAAAAGCTTTGTAGAGAGTTGGACAAGAAGATCAAAACCACTCATGCTTTTATGGCAAATATAAAGCTATCAGCAGCCGTCCTGTTAGCATAGATTGTCAATGAAGATGGACAAAATGACAGCACCACAAGAGTAAAGCCAAAACATCTCAATCACCTCCTGGTGACTGGCTGCAGTACAGGTTATAAATCCTGCCCCTTCCATGTTAGCCAATGGGACATGGGCCAAACTAAAAACTTGAAGTATGCATCAAATAAAATTCCCCCAAAGATGGTTTCTGTCATTTTGGGTAGCTCTAATGATGAAGATGTGTGCTCAAGTGTTCATTTTTGTGATAACTTTAGTTTCAATTAGTTATTTAATGCTATAAAAAAAGATGGTTTGACATCATAATTGAAATCTTTGTGCCAATCATGCTTGTGATCAATGGCGCTGCTGGCGATTTGTGAGACCGCGTATGAACTGACATCGCTAGCACAAGATGGCAGCAGCCATAAATTCCAGGAAATTTTGACTTCAGTTTTGTACAGTGGGAGGAAGTGGGAACACTTTGTCCAACTTTACAGTCTATCCCTCTTCGCTTAGCACACAGAATAAAACCAAAAATTGTTGATTCTACATGTGGCTTTTGTACAGCAGAAGATACATGTTATTTGGTGAGCTACATAACCGCTACCAGGCAGATTTTGTCATTTCTTTCCAAACAGCTAGCTGTTTCCCCCTGCTTTAAGTCCTTGTGCTAAGCTAAGCTAATTGGCTGGTAGAAATAACGTCATAGTTACTATGCAAACTTAAGAGTGGTGGCCTTTCAATCCTCTTATCTAACTTTTGACAAGAAAGCAAATAAGCACATTTCCAAAAATGTCAAACTATTCCTTTAATCCAAATAAACGCACATTATTTTACAAATCCAGTCAGCGTCTACCATGTAAAATCTTCATCTAAACAAGTTCACTCATTACTGGTTGTGAAACACAAGTAGCGGAGTAAAAAGTATATTTCAATGAAGTACAGTACTTGAGTACATTTACTGAGCTGTATTCTACCACTGCACACAACATCCAATATATGAGTGATTTTTAAAAGGTCTACTTTGTTGTACAAACTGAAGTGACAAAAATATGTGTTTACAGGTGGATGGGGGAAAGCACAACCCACATCGAATCTTGACACCATAACTTCAGTGTGCTCCTGCAACACTGTGCTTTTCCTGCCACTGCAACTCATGACAAGCCACCAAATGTATCAAACAGGTGAAAGTGGAGAAGAAAACACTTTGCTATATCTCAGGAAAAAGCTCCATCTCACACAAGTGTCCATATAAAAGTGTGTGTGTGGGGGTGGGTGTGTGTGTGTGTGTGTGCGTTAGGCCTGCACAAGCTGCACTTCAGTTGTAATTAGAATTGATTAACATTAACAAGCTCAAATTGTGTGTCTCCCAGGTTGCAGTTCAGCGCTGTGCTGAACAGGTGTGCTCTCTCAGCCCTCCGAAGGGATTACAACCCATACTGTATATTCACCACACACACACACACACACACACACACACACACACACACACACACACACACACACTGTCCAGTAGCCTCCCACTGTGTTTGCATCTGCTCTGGAGCAGTAGAGCAGTTTTTGTACTTGTGCTGTCATGTGTGTAACTTAAAGTACGAATAGGACAAACATCCTCATACATGGAGAAGTTTCTACTACAGTAAGTAGAGCAGGGTGGATGATTTATATACGTAGAGGATACGATACATACCACATGTAATAAAGATAAATGATCAAAGGGACATTGGAGAAGAAATATCATGCCAGGGTAAGGAAGATTTATCGTCTGAGTCCAAGTAATATGCAGTACTAATACCGCAGAGAGCGCCACTGCTTCATAATTTCAAATTAAGCAAAAAATCAATAAGTAAACAGCCTGTGTGCTACAGGTACATGCTCCAGCTATATATAGCCTCTCATAGCTCAATCCCCAGTCCAACTTTTACAAGCTCTCTGATTTCAAATCATCGACACTCTCCCTGTTCTCTGATTACTCCAAGAATACCTGGCAGTGTGATTGGAGATGCTCCCGTGGTTCTCAGGAATACTAACAAGCAAAGACCCATGACCTGTTTGTGCAACCTGTGGCTGTGGGACAAAGTGTGCCACCCTTTTTAGAGTCATTCTATATAGCAAAGCAGCAAGCTCATAAAGCTGGATAACAAGGTGGGCAGAGTGCACCCAGGCCAAGAATACATTACTGAAATGTAAAAAAGGAGGTCATAGGACAATTTGGTGTTTCATTCAGAGAGTGACACACTGTCTAAACCATAGGACAAGCTTGTTCTAGTATAACATTATTATTTCAGACTATGTTTATCAGCAATACAGGCAGCTTTTTACAACTCACCTATCTCAGGTGGGAAAAGCCTTGGTTTGGCTTGGATTTATACTTTTCTTGAATCTACTCATGGTCCCATAAACCCTTCAGAAAAAATGTTTTAATAAGATTTTGTCAATGTTATTTTGTATGCTATTATTTTATTATTACTGTAGTACCTATTAGGGATGCACAATAATACTGGCATGTCATCAGTAGCCTAAAAGATGATGCTTTGATTATAACATTTTCATAGTTGAAGGATTGTCAGTATTGTCTGAGGGAGACCATCATCCAAATCTGTTAGGGTAGGATGAATTTTACAGTTCTGTTGAAAATGTAAAATAAGGATGGCATGGTTTACATATAAGCTTAGTTGAAGTTGCTTTCTTATTTTGTCCAGTCAATGTGTATACACTTGAAAAAGCATCATATTTTAAGTCTGCAGCAAGAATGGGCAATCATGTAATGACCTAGCTTCAAATGTCATGTCATGTCATGCACCGATTATGGCATAACCAGCGCCAGACCTAGCGCATTCAGCACCCTTGCAAGCTTCTGCAATTTGCTCTGCAATGGACCCTTTGCTAAGTCCTGCCACTCGAACATAGACTGGCAAATCATAGCGTAGCATTGACTGGGTCCAACAATAACAGGGCTGTGCTCCATAGACTCTCATGCAATCATTTCAGATTTTCTTCATTTTCAGGTTGGTTTTGTGGATTAAGATCAGTCCAAAAAAAACAATTAAATCTGTCTAGAGCCACAGCATATATTTGAGCCTTATAATAAAGGTAACACAGCCTTATTAAGTCTAAATTAGCATAGCAACATTACTAATACGTCTAGTTATTAATATGTTTTACCACAAGGTGGCTACTCTGCTGTAAGGTATTTATTAATATTTGGTGCCTTGCAGTGAAAGTAAACAATTCTGTCTGTGCACTTTTAAATTCAGCATGTTCCTCCAGGACTTTTCCTTTCTGGATTTGGAATTGACAGCTAGCTTCGCTAAGGAGACTAAAGACAAGCCACCACTCTTGATGTTTTGCAAAATTTAGAGAAAAGGCGCCAGGCCACGGACATAGCTATGACTCGCACTTTAGTTGACGAAATGTTAAAACATTTTTTAAATTGGTTGTAGGCCTAAAGGTTTGACATTTTTACAATTGGATAATGTAAGAATCACTTTAGGCCTACAACAGTGATAAATTAAAATTTAAATGTTAAAAGCCTTATTTTTAGTCAAAGCCACATTGGAGCCATTGGAGAAGGGCTGAAAAACTGCATGCAGCTCCAGAATCACAGGTTGCTTATCTCTAATTTGGATCTAAAGCTTGGGGCATGTGTAATAGTGACAATCATCACCTGGCGAGGTTGGAAAGAGATACACATTACCCCGCTTTACAGGAAGAGTGACAGGAAACAGGGAAATCTTATGGATATTCAACCAGCTATGTGTTGTCATAGTGTGTGCAGATGAACCTTCGAGAGGTGAAACAAAACACAGTTCATCTGCGCATACTGCGATGACCCAAAGCTTGTAGAAAACAGCAAAGTTTCGCTTTAATTTCATTGACTTCTGTCTTCATTGCCAGTTTTTAACCGGTTTTTGCTGGTGAGAGAGTTTGATGTCCTTGATATGTCCTTCAAATGCATATTGTAGACCCTTCTGTCTGCTTCTCTCTGAAATTGCTTTTTTGTTTTTCAAAGAAATGTAATAATATTTCTTCAGGAAGTGCAGTTAGTTACAGTATGGGCTCTATGCTAGCTCCAGCAGCTTGACGGACCATCACAAAGAGGTACAGCTTGGCAAAGGGCCAATTAGGTGTAAAAAATATGTGCATATATCGGCATCGGCCATCAGCCATCAGCCATCGGCCTAAAGTGAGATATCGTTATATCCAATATTGTGCATCCTTCTATGCCGAATAATAAGTCAAATGACCAATAATGATCAATATAAGCTGTTTAAGTGACCGGAAGCAACCCTGGACCCCAACTTGATGAGGACAATACAGCTGAAAATGTTATAAAGCACAGTGTGCTGGAGAAGACACATGCCACATATTTTAATTTTGGATGTACTTGCATTGAAGCTCCCACCAGTCTACCTGTTTGTCCTCTGTTATCCATCCCCATTAGATCCGAGGCTTTAAATACCTGATATTAAAAGCATAATGATGGTAACCAGCTGTTTGTAGAGAAGCTGAGCTGTGTCTGTGTCTCTCTGGGGAATATTCTCTGTCCTCTGTTAATGAAAGCATCTGCGCACCTACACACACACACCTGAGTGCACATGCACATTCAGGTTACACAGGCACCCGGCACAGGCAAAACTCATGAACACACACTGACAAAAGCCACCCACACGCAGCAAATAGTCTCCAGATGTAAATGTATTAAACCTGACAGATGGCTATGGAGCCAACCCTCTCATTGATGTGCACACTTTTATAATGGCCATATTCTGTTCTGCGTTAATCAAAGGAGACTAATGCACCTACAGGGGATAAGGGGAGTGGCGTCAAATGAGGCAGGAGATGGCTGGAAAATCACAGTTGGAGCTGAGCTCAGAGGAGAGACATGCTGCGACTACAAAGAGATGGCTGCATTTGGGGAAAAAGTGAGCTCTATTCTAATCATTTATTGCCACTGTGGTCATCCTCACTCACTGTCCTCATCGTTCATCATCCGATCCCTGCTGTGAGCATGAACACACAGGCACCTGTGCACATTACTAATACTATACAGTGAAGTCAAGTTACAGTTTACATCCATGTCTGTTCAGACGTATATGTTGCCATGACAGCAGACAATGCTTCAAATATGGATGTTGCTGCAAAGAACATACAAACTCTTAACTGTGGATGCTTCACACACATCTTCAATCCAGCAGCACAGAACATCTATACAATCCGCACAGTTTCAAGGTGGACACCCAAGATTAGTGTCACAAAATCAGTATTTGATCAAATGTTAAAATGTTGAATAATGGCCAGAAAAGTGTTTTTGCATAAAATTATGTAGTCACAGTGAAGCTGACTTTGACCTTTTGGATATAAAATACCATTATTACATCATTTTATTATATTAGAATTTTGTGTGATTTTTTTTTTGCATAATTAGCATATGAATTCTTGAGTTATGGCAAAAAACATATTTTATGAGGTCATAGTGACCTTTAAACACCTAATTCTAATCAGTTTATACTTGAATCCAAATTGATATTTGTGCCAAATTTGAGGAAATTCCCTCAAGGTGTTGTTGATGTATCATGTTCAAGAGAATGAGATAGACGCGTCGTCACAGTGACCTTGATCTTTGGCCACTAAAATCTAATCAGTTCATTGTTGAGTCCAGGTGAATGCATGTGCCAAATCTGAGTAAATCCCACAAGGTGTTCTTTAGATACTAGGTTCACGTGCGTGAGACAGAGCAGGTCACAGCGACCTTGACCTTTGATCACAAAAATATAATGAATTCATCATTGAGTCCAAGTGGACGTTTGTGCCAAATTTGAAGAAATTTCCTTTACAACATGTTTCAGATATTGCGTTCACAAGACTGGGACTAGACAACCCAAAAACATAATGCCTCTAGCAGCGTCTGACACCGCCACAGAAGCATAAAATACATACTGTGAACACAAAAACGCTGTGCTCCATTGACTCTAAAGCGATCGTTTCAGATTTCCTTCATTTGCAGGCTGGTTTTGTGAATTTGGAGCTAAATCTTGTGCCTGTTGCACATCGTGTATTAATGATACTACATGGAGAGGTTGGAAAAAGATATAAGTTTCTTCCATGTTCCAAAACTAAATGCCAAACCCTGAAAAGTGTAGGGTTAGCTAGCTAGCTACGCAAGATAAAGCTTACTGAGTGTATACACAGGCTGCTTTTGCTTTTAAGTATTATGACACTGAAATAAAGACCAACCCTGCTGTACAGGGACCAGTGAAGGGAAGCAGGGAAACTTTGCAGATATTGAACCAGCTGTGTGTCATCACATTTTGTGCAGATGACCGTCGTTTGACTTCACCTGAAGATCCCTGCTAGGCCGGTGGCACAGGTCTGGGTGCTGGCAGCAGCACAGGGGAAAGTCAAACACTGTTCATCTGCACACACTGCAATGCCACACAGCTGGTTCAATATCTGCAAAGTTTCCCTTTATATTCATTGTCTTCTGTCACGATTACCAGTAATATGGTGGTTCACTTTTACACTGTGATCTGTAGCCTATAGTTCGGCTTTAGCTTCTAACTATCTTCATCTGTTGTTGCTGCTGAGTGAGTTTGACAGTCCTGGATATATCCTTCAAACGCATTTAATAGACCTCTCTGTCTGCTTCTCTCTGGAATCACTATTTCGTTTTCCAAAAACATGATAATATTTCTTCAGGGAGTGCGGTTAGTTACAGTGTGGGCTCCATGCTTACTCCGACAGCTTGTCAGACCATCACAGAGGGGCGGGGCTTAGTGAAAGGTCAATTCATATAATATTGAGGCTTTGTTTACATAAAGGGAAAGCATTCAATAATATACAGGATTTCCATTTATATTTCTATGTGCCATAATCTCAGGTAAAATTTCATGCAATATCCCAATTTACATGTCCAAAAAGCTACGCAAACCCACATAGTCATTTGTTACACAGTTCTACAGAACTCTTCAATAGGCAGCACTATTCACCGGCACCTTCATCTAAATGTTAAAGGGTGAGGGAGTGATTATGGTTATTCCACCAAGCAGCATTGACTTTGTTCCTCCAGAGGGATCAGCAGTGATTTCAAGCATCCACAAATCATTACACCCCCTTAATTCAAGCAACCAGCCAATGTATTGTTGGTATATAGAGCGAAATTAGGGTGCAATCTAACAACTCCTGAATATTGTTAATGTATAAATTACCATTTCGTTCAATTTTCTGCCTCTTATCTGGGTAGTCCAGACGTCCCTCTCCCCAGCAACATGTTCCCAAACCAGATGAGATATATAATCCCTGCAGCGCACCCTTATCATACGTGCGACCACCCTAACTTGCTCATTTCGACGTGAAGGAGCAGCAGTTCTTCTCCGAGTTACCTTTGCATGTCTGAGCTACTCACCCTATCACTGAGGCTGAGCCCAGCCACCCTAGGGAGGAAACTCATTTCAGTCACTGGATCCGCAATCTTATTCTCTCAGTCACTTCCCAAAACTCATGACCATAGGTGAGGGTTGACCTCAGCAGTGTGGTACAACTCCCACATTTACAGTTGGTGTCGTACCATCTCGTCTGTCGACCTCATGCTCTATTTCTACTCACTCATGGACAAAACTCCTTCATTTGGGGCAGTAACTCAATCCCAACCTGGCAGTGTGGTATAAATTAAACAAAGTCAACAGCTGATTTACACAAGATAAGACTGACAGCAGTGAGTTATATCAAAGAAGCGAAGAAAGTGGGGAAACAGTTGAAGGACAGAGAAGTCAGAGTTTGGCAGTTCTTACCCGGATGTTGTCGAAGGATGCTTTGTTGGTGACGTCATACAGAAGAAGGAGAGCTGAGGAAAGACAGAAAAAAACATTTGTAATTCTCCTGTATTTTACTGTAAGCTGTTCTCACAAACCACATTCAAGCAACAAGGGACTTAGAATCAAAAAAGTGATTCAAAAAGTCACTTTGTCACTACAGAAAGAGATAATTAATTAATGATAGAATGTTCAGATGGAACATGGTCATGATTATCAATCCACACATTAAATCATAAAATCACAAACAGGTATTCTCATATAGCCACAGTGGCCGCTCACTAATGTGCTGGGGAAAATTGCTATCAAAATGTTGCTGCAGTGGTCGTGTCAGTGCATCCAGTGACTAACCAAATCAGCACTGATCATGAACTGTGTCAGTGCCACATTGTTGTGGGAAATTACATGAGGTGAAAAAGAGGAGAGGAAGATGAGGACAGAGGTACAAAATGGAAAACATGTGCAACACTATATGCACACGGTTCATGGCTGTGATGAATCATACTATGACACAACAAATCGAGTGAAGCTGTGTCATAGTCAAGGAGGTGGTGTTCTTGAGGATGAAACACATTCTGATCCGTTGTGCAATTACAAAATAATCATTAGATATGGAAATTCTAATATTTTCAGTTCATTTATCCTTCATTTATCCTTCACCACATTATTTTTATATCAGTCACACAGCTTTTTCTTCATAAAATGCTCTATAATTCAGTCTTTCATCTCTGCCTTTGTTAGTCATAAACAACAGCAAACCTGTGAATCTGTTTCTTTTCAGTCTCCTTGTAATTTCATGAATAGCTTTTGATGTAGTACCACGTCATTCATCAGCAATGATTGAATTGTCTAAGTCACATTGATAGCTGCTTCTATTTATCACCTAAAACATCAATGAAGCCTACACAGTTAAGTTACCAGCATGACAAAACAATGATGAACAAAATGAAATAAGCAATGTTGAGGTTTATGAGATTTTGCAGAAAAATAGATCTCTTAGATATATACAGTAAATATTGCAGTACTGGGGATGTGATGTCATACATTCTCCCATATGAAGGATGCAGTACAGTGCAAGGTCAGTAGCTACATAAGAGGATACTGTAAACTAAGAAATTAACATCTGTTGATTTTTTAAATTATTTTTATTACCTCTGCAAAAGAAGTTGTGTTTTATTCACCTGTTTGTGTGTTAAATGGAAATCTTCAAAATAATAGTGATAATCTTGAAAATTTGGATAAAACAGCATTGGTCATTTGGTCAAACAATGATTAAGCATTACACTCCTATGACATGGTCGGACTCATAATGGACAGTTTATTTAAATGGATCAAAATCAATGCAGCAGAATCAGAGATATCTCCTTTTAATCCATGCATTCTTCGTCCTTGTCAACACCTGCCTGTCTACATTACCCACAATGCAACTAGGCCGTCCGTCAGAGATTCTGGTGTGTTATACTAAAGTAGCTAATGTAGGCTTGAGGTGCTAGTCATAAGAGAGATCGCCAGCCACAGAGGTCCGGTAAACACTTCTTTCTACTCCACACGCCCAGACTTTCCTTCTATTTCTAATTCATGACTGACGCTGACTCATATGACATCACTCAAGTCAACTTATCAGTTTTCACAAAATGTTTTATACAATGTTTTTTCACATATGTAAAAGTACTCTCCAACACCTTTAAACTGACTGACACACACATTTGGTTGAGTGCCCCTTTAACCTTATGGTTACATTTTCCTTGCAAGCAATTTCTTGTAGTTGCTCTAATAATACCTGCTCTCCTACGAAGCAAAGGTGTAAGCAACAGTGACATTGTCTTAGCACTGCAATACATCTTACCAAGGAGGTCACAATTAGGCATCTAAATGCATCCTGTCTCTTGCCAACTGTCAGCACTGGTTTCTTTTAACCATTACCATGACCTTTCCCAATCTAAGTCGCTAAAGCTAATACACTGACCTTGTGGTGAGATTGTTTTGCAACTGCTGTCTTAAAGGTCAAGAATTTACTTTTAACTTTAACTTTTAAGCAGACATGAACAAGAAGTCCTTCAAGTGCTCAGAGGAATGGAAATTTGAGCATCTACAACGCATTGACAAATGGACAAACTTCTGCTGGTGATGAAGATCATGTGATCTCCAGAATAACTACTGCATGGAGTTTGTGGTAAGAGTGTTGCTGCTGAAGTAGTTTGTGTGGCTTAAACCAAACCGAAGCTAAACCATATGGCAGATCAGAAATCCCTCATGTGAATAATTGCTGCAATGCTTATTTGTAATGGTTGTGGACAGCACTGACAAACCTTTTGTCATTTAGATTTGTGGACTGTCTGGTGGATCCTGGGACAGACCAAAGAATTCTTATCATTGCAAGACACATGTATTCTATGATTGTCAATTACTTGGCCTATGTGTATGTTGATGCAGATTTATAGCTTTTGCTTTGTTGAGTAAGGTATGCCCTCTTCTGTTAATGTTCTAACACAACAAAATCATTCTTTGCCAAGAAGTGGGACAAGAAGTGTAAAGCCTTGTTTCTGCCAAGCAGTCTGGTTTCGTTCAGTTCAATTTATTACACATTAGAACAATCATTTTTGCATTTCCACTGTCAAAAGTTGTGGATGGCACAAATAGAACTAAAATGTTTTTTCCTGTTTTTTCATTACCACTCTGTCAGCAGATCTAGCACACTAATGCGATACTAAAGGCCCTGACACACCAAGCCGTCAGGATGAGATCAAAACAATCTAAAAGTAATCTTACCTCACTGTTATGTGAGGTAAGACTGAGCTCTTTAGCAAAAATGTTTTGTGATGGTTTGCGTTATTGTTCACTGGTGCACGGTAAATATGCTTTGTTCTTTCAACACTGGATTGTGTTGTCCCTATGCTTACTGGCTAACTAGCCTAGAGCTGGTCATCCCGTTTCCCTTTTTGAAGGACAATTACAGACAATGCCATCTGCTGGTATGAAGGGGTATGTCCTCTCATGCAGGCATAGAACGTATGTGCTTGTTGGCTGTTGGTTTGATGGGTTCATGTGCAACTTTTTGGCCGAGACATGGGACAAGAGGTGAGGCAGCGGGGGACTCTTGTGGCCGTTAGTTTGCCAGCGTTGGTTTGGTGTGTGTGGGCCTTAAAAGGTGGAGCTAGAAACACTGCAGTCCGTTGATTGGTCAATGGAGAAATGACACTCTTGGTTGATAAAGAACTCAAAACACAAACCAAAAACCACGCTATTTTTAAATATCCCATAGATTGTGACAGACACTAAGCACTCCAGTCTGTTCATTTTTGGTCTGAAAATGTTGTGCAACCCTGTGTCATGGACAGTAAGTGAGGTGCAGACGTTTCTCTGCATTGTCTGTAAGAAGAAATGCAGTGAGAGCTGGATGGAGCAGTGATGCAGCTATTAAGAGTCCTGTCTGTGGTGGAAATGCAAAACAAATCAACAGTCTAGGTACACATCCGTACAGGCTATACATGGTACTAAGAGCACTATACCAGAAGTGTTTGATTGAAAATGTGTTGAAACATTCCAAAGCACATCATGTTCTGTAGTCTGACCTTTGAGAAACAAACAACTTTGTGGATCACCACAGTAAATAGAACACCAATTCAACCATTCCCTACTTTAGAATTCATGTGCGATTTATTCCAGGCTTCGGTTCCACTGTTTGATGTTCAACAAGAGCTTTTGGATCTTACACAAGAGAAATGCATGGAGAAAAACTTTTGTAATGCCTTCCACTGTTATCTGAGCAAAGCGCTGCGCTCTACCTTTTACCACAGCATTAGTATTACACCTGACACATAACCACGCATGTGAATTCTAATTACCTCCAACTGCACCATGCTGCCATGCAAGATAATATCACCTCAGGTATTTTTGAGCACAAGCGGGAGGGTGTGCATTATAAAGCTCTGTCAGAAAGAAAAAGTCATTACACCTACGAGGGCAATTGTAACTCATTTTCTCAGCTGGATCAACTTTCACTTGGAATAATTAGCCTAAGCTAATTACCTCCACAGCACTTCCCCTCCTTCAACTGCAAGTAATCCCTCTTTACTTAGCCTAAAACATACTCCATCCTCACTCCTTCACTCTTTCCTAAACCATACCTCCTTTTCCCTGTCTGTCCCAGAACCCTCCACTACTCAACGGTGGCTGCATTTTTCAACAATCTATTTTGGATTAAGTCCTCTATTTGTTTATTCCAGCCAGACAAGTCCGTGAAGGGTGTTTAATGAGTTGTAATCACCGTGAGCGTGGCTTGGCTCTGTTAAACTGAGAAAACACAGAGAGCGGGAAGAGAAAAAAGGGAGGCGTAAAGAAGGAGAGAAAGAAGGAGAGAGGGATGACCTGCCTTGCGAGTTAATTTCCTCTCGTGTGGCTCCTGTGTTTATCAGCCACCCCAAAACCAGAGTAAACCACAAGGAGTTGCTTTCCTTCACCCTCCCCTAATCCAATTACATCTTGCCAAGCGCGCAAGACAGACGAAGCTAGAGAACTTTCTCACAGCAGTAAAGACGCAGAGAGTTTTGTGATCGCAGGCAGTTACATTATGGTTGCAAAATAGTATACACAAGACAGAAATAACAACTTTGAAAAATGGGCAAGTCAAACTAAAGGGCAGAGGAAGAGAGGAAAAACAGATGTTGGTAATAGTGAGAGAAGTCGAGTATGAGATTCAGGCAAGCAAAGAGAAAAAGGTGAGTGAGATTAACCATGGAAAGGCAGAAGACATATTGATGGATCGACCTATAACCTCACCAAGACACTGACAGACGAGAGACCACGATGAAAAGACAAATATACTAATGATAAAGGCTGATGTAGAATATAGAGTACATTCCTCTAGCTTTTTGTAAGGCTGTCGTAACAAGTACAGTGAAAATGCACACTGGGCTCATGAGATGATTAAAGGAGAAGTCCAGTATTTTCCACTCTGAGCCCCATTCCAGGGTTGTTTATGATGAAATAGAGTGGTTAAGACCAAAATCTTGACGATTGCTCCTTCTCTGAGAATATGAGAGAATTTGGCTTTCCCCTGCCTGGCTTAACAATGCTGTCTATGGCCATGTGTAAATCTGTTCTAAAACCACCTTAAACATTCGTTTTCAAAGCCATGAAACTCACCGAGTGGTCAGTGGTGTTTGTTGATGTTCCCACATAAAAATCGTAGCAAACTGTGGTTTCCATCCATTCCATCTGTTTTTGCTATTCATCTCGATTGTGGAACTATTTTTTCAGCTGCCTCACACCCGTGTGTAAACTTCCGCTTGATCGTTTGTTTGACCCTGAAGCGTTACACACTCCAGCCCACTTGATGGCGATAATGCTCCTTTATGTGATTGTCACCAACTGGCAAGAATCCATTGCAATGTAATGGGACACAGAAAAGAAGCAGAAGAAGAAGGCTGGCGTTGCATTCAAAGGCATCGTACTGTAAAGGTTGTTTACAAGTGAGTAGTAATGGGCAAGTTTTGTGTGGTCAGCGACTGCAGGAGAATTCCTCCAAAGAGGAGGAGCGCACACAGCACTGTCGAGCCGGCATTTTCGCTGAGCTAAAAGACTACAATGACTACAACCTTGTCGTAAACAACCCCCTTTCTGTTTCCGGTGGCGGATTACTACCAACGGACAATGAGGCTTCCTATAGAAAATCAATGCATGGACAAAATGTCAAATAAATCATCACGGAAACCACAGTTTGCCACGATTTTTATGTCAGAACATCAAGGAACACCACTGACCACTCGGTGTGTTTCATGGCTTTGAAAACAAACGTTTAGGGTGGTTTTAGGACAGATTTACACATGGCCATAGACAATCGTCGATTTTGGTCTTAACCACTCTATTTCATCATAAACAACCCTGGAATGGGGCTCAAAGTGCAAAATACTGGACTTATCATTTAAGCTGTTATGCAAGCTAAAAAAACTAAAGTACAAACATGATCAAATGATGTAATTAATTCCGTTGTTTGTTTTTTAAATACAATCCAAAAGAAAGGTTAAACTGCACCATCTGCTGACCAAGATCAGCATGGCAACAAACAAGAAACAATTGGGGTAGAAATTATGAAACTATACCCACAATAAAACCAGCAGTAGTGGTCTAAAACAAGGCATGTTTTCTTGACAAGCAACCTCTTGTGGTTTGCCAATAAGGGCTGTTCTGTGATAAGCAAAGGCGGGAAAGGCAAAACTCCCTAAGGCTAGAGCAGTGGTTCCCAACTGGTCCAGTCACAGGGTCCAGATTTCTCACTGGTAATTAGTTCAAGGTCCACGCAGTTTAATACATTCAGTGTCACACTTGCATTTGGCCATTTTGTCAAGCTAGATGACTGTTTCTGTAAAGTAGCTGTCCTTTATTCACTAACGCTACAGCGGGAAACAGCACTTCTAAATAAAAGCAGTTCGCACAAACTGATCATAAGGCTGAAGTTTTAACAGCTGTTCTGAATGGCTGCACCTGAAGATGGGGCAGTTGTGTGGCAGCACACACCTGGCAAATCACTGCGGTCATGCTTGTCAGGATTGAACACAATCCCAGTCTTGGGTTTCAGGCACTGTTCAATGAATCCACAAGTAATTTTATTAAACATTGTGATCCCGAATACTGATCAAATACTTTCCCTTATCTCTTAACAAAGTACGACACCTAAGCATAACCAAACTTAGTTGTTTTTTTTTAGCCATGTCCAAGAACATTACCTAAACTTAGCCAATGCCTACTGGCATGGCTCTGGGCAGTGTTGGTCTGTCGACCAATTTGATCCAGACTGAAATATCTTAACTTTTGGATTTGGCTTGCCATCCAAATCCAGGCGTCAACGACAGGGGCTGAAAAATGGAGCCAATTAATACGGAAGTACCAAAAACTGCAGTTCCTCTAATGGCCACTTGAGGCTATAGCTTGAAAAAAAGTCAATCCTTGTAGACCCCAATGATAACATGCCCAGCTATAGCAGAAAAAACATGTTTACGGCCTGGTGCAAACAAATAATCTCATTTTCGTTTTCAAGACAACCATGACTCACTCCTTGAAATGTTATTTGAGTGACAGGTGGGTGTCCTCCATTGACAAGTTGATACCTCAGTGGCAACGCTGGTTGGGTAAAGTAACCATGGCATAACCCCAGATTTACAAAGTATAGAGTAGCCATAGCTGTCATTATTTCAGTTTTTTCAGTTCATGAAAGTGAATTGTTACATTTTGATCATTTTAAAAATGTCTTTTTTAGCATTTGGGAAAATCAAAAGACCCACTAACGGGTCAGATGCTTAGTTTTCTCTGTAGGTAAATTTCCCATAGACTCTAAATGCACTATACTAACCAAGTCTGCAGCTAGCGTTAGGGTTAGTCCACCCTCTTGTCCCAATAGGGTCACTTTTTATCACCTCTGGCTCAAAAACCCAAGATGGCAACGGTTAAAATGCCAAGCTCCAGACTTCATAACACGAGTCCACAAACCAATGGGTGACACTGCAGTGTCTATGTCACCTATTGGTTTGTGGACTCATGCTTTGAAGCCCATTTTTATACAGTACATGGATGAATCCTACTGATGTTGATGCTCTGACCCTAGTAACACCAGCAGGTCATACTTTTCAGTCATCCTGTGTAATATCTCAAAGACAAATGGCATTATTTTTTTCATTTAGGCCTAGGTATTAGGACTTCGGGGATTGTAGGCAATTTCTGAAATTCTGTTTTTGTTTAACACAGTGTTTTATGCTAATATCTGCTTAAAAACTGAGCAATGTCTGTTCATGCTCCCTGCATGACCTAAATGCAACCCACCAGCATGCCAACATTATACACAATAGCAACTATCAGTCTTTGTGAGCCGCTGCCAGCATGACTATCAAAGTTCCTGCAGGAAACCCTGAGCAGGAAGGGATGGAGTTTGATGGAGTGAAGTGATCCATAATGAGCACAGCCATCCATCATCTTTCAGATCGTAATCTGCGTCAGTAATCACCAGCTGACCTTGGCCGCTCTCCTTCCCTTGAATACATTGCATAAACAAGTGATGCAAGCAGACATACGCATACAAATGCAAATACTCATGGGCCTGCAATACACCATGGGTTGCTCTTTTGTTTGGTGACTTTTAGGTTCAGCTAAATAGTAACCTGACATCACTGTCCATAACTAGTTAACTACAATACACAGTATCAACCAGTTTAGTATTCAGTCATATCTTTCAAAACAAGAGCATGACAATCATGATATATGTGACAGAATAAGAAATTCCACTGGATTTGGTTAGTTTTACAGTTATTCAAATCTTATGTGCTGCTTTCTACTTTTATCTTCGGGAATATTGTTTTTTCCACAACCTACTGTTCAATATTCCTACACCCTGAAAGATTTGATAGTTGTCTAATATTGTTTTTTTGCTGACCGTTAGATATAAAGGGAACAGATGCCAATTTCTGTACACTAAATATAAAGCTAAAACCAAGAGATGATTAGCTTTGCATATCATAAGGAATGAAAGCAGAGGGAAACAGCTATACTGGCTCTGACCAAAGGTAAAGAAATTCGCCTACCAGTACCTGTGAAGCTAGCCTTGTAAGACCATCCTGATGACGTGAGCTCGATATTGTGTTTCACTCTCTGTGCAATCTGGACTCATTGCCACCCCAAACACTTTCCAAAAATCAAAATCCAACCAGGCCAATTAGGGATGTGCACCGTAGTTGACAACATAAGCAGTCAATGAGGGACTGCTTTATAATCAATGAGGTAAAAAGCAAACTGCAGCTTACAGAACAGTAATGCCGACTCCAGAGGCAACAAGCACTAACTGTAATGTTAGAGTAAACACAGCAGTAAGTGTAGTTATTGCAGAAACAGAGTCAATAACGTCAATTGAACAAGAATAAGAGTTTGCACTCACAGTTTTTGCCGTTCTTCTGACTGGACTTGGCAAAAGCTTGATTTATCAACTGACTTTGTTGGTGATGAAGATGAAAGATATTCCCTGGTGTTTTGCTATAGTGACTAGCTGACGGAGTTTGTCAAGGTGAGTACTCACACCCATTGAAAGTGTGTGGAGTGGCACTCAGTCTGCACTGATACAGAGAACAAACTACTGTGAGCTGACTAATAAACATGTTGTATGTTATTTAAAATCCATCTAAAAAAAAAAAGTAAAAAGGGCATGTTGTGATTTTATGGTGGATTTTGTGTGGCACTATTTCTTGACAGGGTGCAGTGACTTCCTGGAGTCATTGTAATCAGTGGAGACTCCAGGACACTGGCCCAAAACAAGTTCGGATGCGTAACTGCCCAAAAACATTGCTTGTTGTTTTGTACACACTTGTTTTAGCACAGGCATATTTTTAAACTGTGTACAGAGCCAGGCTAGCTGCTTCCATTATTTGTGCTATGCTATGCTAATCATGGGCTAGCTCTAACCTCATATTCAGCATATAGTATTACGTTTCGTAAATAAATTATCCACTCTCACAACAGTTTGTGTTATATCTTAGAAAATGCACATACAATGGTTCACTGATAACTAATGATATTAGCGCCCTCTAATGGCATCATCACGTTATGTACTTAAACTAAACTTCCGTAGGCTACTTAAGACAATGTTTTTTGCAGGTTAGGTTTAGGCAAGTAAAGTTATGCAGGTTAGGCTTTGAAAAGGAGATTGGGTGGTTCTCCATTACGTACTTACATATTATTACATACAAATTTATGTACTTAACATAGAGTTACGTAGGTTAGGTTTAGGAAAAAAAATATGGTGAAGACATACATTAAAATAACTCAAATTCACACAAGACACAAACACCAGTCTCCTGGTTTGTTTGGCCCATTCACCACCCCAACCTACCTCATAACACCGACATTTGCTTTTTGCTTTTTCCCATCAGCACATTGGTCACATGACAGCAGCCTTCCTGATTACATGGGTAAGATACGAATTCTGGTTCTTTACTTTTCATGGGTATACACATCAACAGTGAGACCAGCCTGAATAAGCATATCTACCAAAATGTCAACTAAGTGTAACTATTACTGTAGGGCTATTAAGGTGACAATACTGATGTACTTTTACTTAAGTAAAGTATTAAATACAGTACTTGATAGGGAGCATGTCTACATGGCAGTATTTAAACCCAAGTAAAGCATCTGAGTGCTTCTTCTGTAACTTGTTATATAAATGAAGTTCTCTATTGTGACAAAAATAGTTTGGGTTTCAGAGGTGACTTTCACAGACTGACTTACATGCACATTAAGAATGACAGAATATTTCCATCAAAATGCAAATGGAAATTAAGTACCAATAGTCCCTCTCTTGCTCCATTATTGCATTGAAAATTAAAAGCACACCTATGATTGCGTCACAGTACATCTACTAATGAAAAACCAGTGTGTGTGTGCGCGCGTGTGTGTGTGTGTGTGTGTGTGTGTGTGTGTGTGTGTGTTATCCGACTGATGAGTTTCACTTTATTCCCTCAGGCAAGTTGCTGCACCGGCATTGATGTTACTGTACGACAAAATGAGTGTGAGCGTCTGAAATTGCTACCAGCGTCCCCTCCTTCCATCACCTTCATTATTCCTGTGACAGTTCCGGCAGCAGTTGTCATTTCTACCTCTTCTCCTAGCTAAGCACAGCCCACGGGGCTCCATTCTACGGTCTCCATTTTAGAAAGGGGTGGATCAATCACAGCGACAAGCGATTACTAAATTCCCCGGGCGTAGTGACAGCTGAATCCATTAATATTTGAAGACCATCTTTTCGGATAAATGTTAAAGAGAAATGAACAGGTAAACCTCGTGGAATATGATAGTTGGATCAATGTTTGAAGACGATAAAGTGGGCCAAGATATTATAGTGTGTAGACAATAAGCTCAATGGAGGGTATTAGCAGGGAGATACATGTGCGTGAACACACACACACACACACACACACACACGCTTTCGAGCTTTCTCTCAACTCACTTCACACAGATGCCCAAGAATAAAGCCTAAAAAGTGCCTTTGACTGTGACCTTGCACATCTGTTTTAATATGCAAGAAGCTAAGACGTGTGTGTCTGTGTGTGTGTGGTGTGTGTGTGTGTGACAAAAAGACACAGAGAGAGCTCGATGATGGATCGCACAGCTCACGGCTCTCCCTACAGTGGAGCAATACCTTCAACGTTTTGTCTCAAATTGCCGTTTCCCTCTTCTCCATCCATTTCCCTCCTCCCCTTTCTTTTTCTCTGCATCTTTTCTCTTCTATCATTTCCCTCGATCCCTTCGTACTTTCTCCGCTCAACTCTTGATCAGCGTTCCCTTTGCCGCTGTCCATCCTCCTGCCTCATATGGGACACGCTTCGCCCCCACAAGCTGCTGCTGATTGAGGCCTCCAGTCGCTCATTAGTGATGAAAGTAGTGACCCAAGAAGACGGAATAGACGGAATAAAAAATGATGCAGGCAGGACGGGATGAGGCAGAGCAGAGCGGCGACATAATGGGGTAATGACACTGATATAATATGCAATAGATCTAGTCATTGTGAGTCCTACAGTTGTCATTTGTCACTAGTTTTTTAAGTTCTTGCATCTTTTCTGTTACAGCTCATTTACGCCGTGTTGGTGGCTTTGTGGAAGAGAGTCAGGAACAGGTCGAACTAACAGACAAACAAAAAACTAAATGTTATTTCATAATCACTTTATTTATCATTGAAGGTTAGAGAGCAGTAAAATACATCTTGCAAAAAACAGACTCGGTGGTGATTAATTATCTTGATTGGCACTGCTCAATTACATGTGAAGGACATGGAGTCAGCACCACATTGTTTTAAGACAGTGACTATCCATTCATAATCAGTATAATTCCGGGTACACACTACACGATATCAGCCCAATTATAGCCCGATGCAGCATCGTACGGTGTCGGGTCGGATCGTGAATGTGTTGTATGCAATAATCCATCATTTCATCTCGTGTAGTGTGTCATAGTACACGACAAATGATGCCTTATGACATTCCAACAGAAAGTCTAGCAAGTTTGATTTTCCTTTTGTCGTTCACGACTGCTCCCGTCACAGCCGTCACTTTGACCAATAGAAAGACTGCTGCCGTAGACAACTGTACGGCAACAACACCCCAACCTTTCTGATATTTCCTCTAGGGACATTACCACATGGGGTAAAAAGGGAAAAATGATGGGATGAAAGATGCCACTGCTAACCAATCAAGCTGCACTTACAGTTTAAATCTATGGCAGTGAAAACATAAATGCTTCACACACATCTTCAACCCGGCAGCAAAGGAGAGTTATACAGTTAGCACAGTTTTAAGGTGGGCACCCAAGATTAGAGTCAGCAGTTCAGTAATTTGATCAAATGTTTCCTCTTCTGTTCCTGAGTTATGACTTTGATAATGACCAGAAAAGTGTTTTTGCAGAACATTATGATGTCACAGTAAAGCTGGCCTTTGACCTTTAGGATATAAATGTCATCACTTCATCATTTTATACTATTAGACAGTTGTGTAAGATTTAGTCATGATTAGCATATAAACTCCTGAGTTATGGCCAAAAAGATGCTTTGTGAGGTCACAGTGACCTTGACCTTTGAGCTTTAACCACCAAATTCTAATAAAATAAGGTAAGATTCTTCCCATAGCATTTGTGCCAAATTTAAAGAAATTACTTCAATGTTTTATGAGATAGTAAGTTTATGAGAATGAGATGGATGTAAGTTACAGCAACCCTTGACCTTTGACCAGCAAACTCTAATCAGTTCATTATTGAGTCCAAGTGGACGTTTGTGCCAAATTTGAAGAAATTCTCCCAAGGCATTCACAAGAATAGGACATACAGACATGGACGAACAGATGGACAGACAACCCGAAAATATATTGTCTCTGGCCACAGCAATTACTGGTGCAGAGGCAAAAAAAAACATGACGATTCTCAGGCAAGTTCTGGGGTTATGAGGAGTGTTGTTTTTCTATGATTCCTAAGTGGTCGTATGGATTTTGTTCTGCAATGGAGATTGGAGATAATGATATCCTTGGAAAATATAAGTTATAATAAATCTTAAAATGTGTGTATCACATGTGGTAATTCAGATTTTCCTGAGTTATGATTCACAGACGGAGTGTGCTTATGATGCAAATTGCAGCAATCTGTGCTACAGGTCTAAAACTACCTTAATTGCCTCCATGAGCTGTGTGTCAGCCCTTTGACCTCCAGACTGTGTTGTCAGGAGGTCAATCCACTGGGCCAAACTACAATTACTGTTATTTTTAGAACACCGTCATGCACCTGTTCCTTTCACCTTTGTCCCTTTTGCCTCACGTCTCTCTTACAAGCCTCCCCTTTCACTATCCTACACACCCCTGGGTATACTTGCCTCACAGTTTGAAAACCTCTGAAACAGACCAATTAATTAGACACTTAAATATTAAACACCACTGCTCTTCCCATTTTTATGACTTCCATATTCAATAAATCATCATAGCATTTCTTTTAAGAAATCAGTGTAAGAGCAGCAGTTAAAAAAAAAAAAGTTGAGAACGTTAAATTGTTCTAAATAGAGCTGTGACGCTACCACAATGATGAGGTCATTACCACTTTTTGTGGCAGATATTATAAATAATATATATAGATTTTATCACCACTCTGTTACCTCACTGAATGTCTCGTTCATAGCCCTATCTGACCAGTTACACGTCACAAGCAATAACTTATCAACACTGAAGGCTGCCGTGCCACAGATGGCTTAGACACAGGCTGGAGCCGCTCCACTGACCTCACAGCTTCAGTACTGTGTGCTGAACGTAAGACAGCAGATATTTCTTAAGTTGCAAAAATCACCAAGCATTTTCACTGTCAACATTCTGCCACTGGTAATGGTAGTTACTGGATGTACCTTCTATTGTTTGAGTACGAGAACTGCAAGTAGAGGAAGAGGAATCAAGACTGTGCCTGGTTGGCAGCAAGAGATGTGACCAGATTACAATGGTTTATAACTAGAATTACAGCCTTGCAGTTGTATACCTCCCCCAACCAGTCAAGTTGCAGTTGTAGTTTACATCCATGTCTGTCCAGATTCATATGTAGACCTGACAGTAGACAATGCTTCAAATACCGATGTTGCTGTAAAAAATCTACAATTTCTAAAACATGTATGGTTCACACACACTTCCCCCTGGCAGCACAAAAGATCTATACAATCAGCTAAATTTTAAGGTGGACACCAGAGATTAGTGTCACCACTTCAGTATCTGACCAAATGTCTCCCCTTCAGTTCCTGAGTTACGATGTTGAATAATGGCCAGAAAACATTTTGATGTCACGGTGAAGCTGACCTTTGACCTTTTGGATGTAAAATGTAATCACTTCATCATTTTATCCTAGTGGACAACTGTGTGAATTTTGTCAGAAGTTATGTATGAATTGTTAAGTTATGGCAAAAAAACCTGTTTTGTAGGGTCACAGTGACCTTGACCTTCAACCACCAAATACTAATCAGTTCATCCTTGAGTCCAGGTGGATGTTTGTGGCAGATGTATCGACATTTCCTCAAGTCATTCTTGAGATATCGGGTTCATGAGACTGGGACATATGTATGTGCAGCAAACCTGAAAACATAATGGCGTGGAAGTGTAAAAATGCAACATCACAGATGTTTCTCAAACCAGGCATATACACTTACCTGCCACTTTATTAGGTACACCTTGCTTGTACCGGAACCGACTAAATTCTTGGTGGCATAGATTCAACAAGGTGCTGGAAACATTCCTCAGAGATTTTGATCCATATTGACATGATAGCATCACGCAGTTGCTGCAGGTTTGTCTGCTGCACATCCATGACACAAATCTCCCGTTCTACCACAGCCCAAAGGTGCTCTATTGGAATGAGATCTGGTGACTGTGGAGGCCATTTGAGTACAGTGAACTCATTGTCATGTTCAAGAAACCAGTTTGAGATAATTTGAGCCTTGTGACATGGTGCGTTATCCTGCTGGAAGTAGCCAAGGGATGGACACAGTCAGCAACAATACTCAGGCAGGCTGTGGCATTTAATCTCTTGATGTCTGAATTTATTTACAATTATATTAAAAAATTTATTATTTGTGTTTTTGCTTTCACGCTGATGTTAAATTAAGTGGAAATTGTTAACTTGTCTATAGCACATAGAATAGATATAAATTTAGGTATGATGCAAATTAGTGCCAACAGGCATAAATGGTTAAAAATGGTGGATGAATGGAAGCGGTGTGATGCGAATTCGCGACAATAGGCATCAAGGAGTTAAACCATGCTCAGTTGGTACTAAGGGACCCAAGGTGTAGCAAGAAAATATCTCTCACACCATTACACCACCACAACCAGCCTGAACCATTGATACAAAGCAGGCAATGTTTTTTTAATTTCTTCTATTGTCCAACTTTGGTGAGCCCGTGGGAATAGTAGCCTCAGTTTCCTGTTCTTAGCTGACAGGAGTGGCACCTGGTGTGGTCTTCTGCTGCTATAGCCCATCTGCTTCAGGGTTTGACTTGTTGTTCATTTGGAGATGGTCTTCTGCAGACCTTGGTTGTAACGAGTGGTTATTTGAGTTACTGTTGCCCTTCTATCATCTTCAACCAGTCTGGCCATTCTCCTCTGACCCCTGGCATCAACAAGGCATTTTCACCCAGAGAACTGCTGCTCAGTGGATATTTTCTCTTTTTCACACCATTCTCTGTAAACCCTAGAGATGGTTGTGCGTGAAAATCACAGTAGATCAGCAGTTTCTGAGCCCTTCTTGCACCAACAATCACGTCAAAGTCACTTAAATCCCCTCTCTTCCCCATTCTGATGCTCGGTTTGAACTTCAGCAGGTCGTCTTGACCATGTCTTCGTGCCTAAATGCAATGAGTTGCTGCCACGTGACTGGCTCATTAGCCATTTGCATTACAGAGCAGTCGAGCAGGTGTACCTTTACAAAGTGGCCAGTGAGTGTATAACACGGACCTGTCGATGTGCATTCATCCCATACTGAACTGTTCATACAGTGGTGGAAAAAAGTTTTCGGACACCCCATGCATTTGTGAAATATTGCATTAAGAATCACTCGAAGGTCTTCAAGTGCAATTTCTTTTAGTACAGTCACAGCCAGATTACTAAACAAATCCTAAAAAAGCCATTAAAAACTTAAAATTGATTGGTTCCATAAAAATACATAAGAAATTTTGAGTATTGAGTCATTTTGGTACCAGTGATCCACTAATGAAGGTCATGCTTTTTATTAAAAGACACAATTTTTGTTGCCATGCTTCGTGTCTATATAAAGCCAGCACATTTGAAAGTTCTTCAGAGACAAAAATGGCTAAAACAAGGAACCTAACGAAGATACAGATTCTCAGCCAGGAAGGGTACAGCTGCCGCCAGATAGCCAGGAAGTGCAGATGCAGTCCTTCAGCAGTTGGATACACTCTGCAGAAATACAGACGAACCAACAGCTTGGAAGACAAACCAAGATCTGGGCGTCCAAGGGTTTCTTCAGCAAGAAACGACCACATCCTGATCCGCATGTGCAGGGAAAACCGCCGAATGACATCACAGGAGCTTCAGCAGCAGTGGTCAAACCAAACTGGTGTCCAGTGTTCCACCCGCACTGTACGTGGCTGACTTTTAGATCATGGCTTAAGGTCCTACAAGGCTGTCAAGAAGCCCCTGATCAATGAGAGACAGAGGTTAGCCCGGCGTCGTTGGGCCCAAGCACACAAGAACTGGACAGCCAGGAATTGAAAAGAAGATTCTGTGGACAGATGAGTCCAGTTTCCAGCTTTATCTTCCTCCTGCTAATGTGAGGGTACGCAGAAGGCCAGGCGAAGCATTATCTCCAGCATGTACAGTACCCACTGTCAAGCATGGTGGAGGCAGTATCATGGTTTGGGGATGCATGAGTGCTGCTGGTGTTGGTCATCTCACTGTCTGTGATGGCACATTGAACTCTGCCAAGTATTGTGCCATTCTCCAAACCCACATGCTCCCTTCTGCACGTGCACTGTTCCGTCGAGGTCAAAACTGGATGTTTCAAGATAACAAGATAATGATAATGCCCCTTGCCACACATCCAGGGCCAGTAGAACTTGGCTGCAGGAGCACAGTATCCAGGTCTTAGAGCGGCCGGCTCAATCCCCGGACATGAGCCCCATTGAAAATCTGTGGTGGATTATCAAAAGGTCTGTTTCAAAGTGTAAACCAAAGGATTTAGAAGAATTAAAAGCAGTAATTCAAGAAGAATGGGACAAGATTACCCCTCAACAGTGTGAAAGGCTCGTGGGGAACATGCCAGCCAGGATTAGAGCTCTACTGCGTGCTAATGGCAGGACTACTAAATATTAATTTGATGATGTGATGGTTTATTTATTTTTTGTTCAGTTTTGAACACATTCTCTGTTATTTGTTGACTTTGATACTAACAATGTTGAGAACTGACATATTGAAACTGCCAAGAATTTAGTTCATGCGCATAACGCTCTGTGTGTAGGGAGCCAAATGTCTGCAAGGGAACTGTAAAGTCCAACAAGAACTAAGTCATTCTAGGGAATTGGCAGTTAACCGCAAAACAGTAGTGATACGTTGCTTTCTCACTGTGATAAGAAAAAAAATCCATACTGTTACAGCCCCAGTTCTAAATACTACATGAGTCTTAGCCACTGGCACATTGTTAAAACCTCATGGGAGCTGTAGTTGTAGAATAGTTACTTGAATTTTTTTTATCTTGGTTTTAGAAAGGGTTGAATATTTGCACAGTCACTACTAATTTTACTAAAAATGTAACAATGTGGCAATAGATATTCCTCCGACAGGATGACTTTTTTGTACAAGATTTCATCTCAAGAAAAGGCGATGAAGGCCATTACAGCAGAATAGCGCAGCCAGTGCTCCTCGTTCTGAGCAATAAAGCCCAAACAACCTCTTTAATCATATACCCACCATTTGGAGCAGTCATGTGTAAGGCAGCCATTACCTGTGCTATGAAATGTATTAGCACTGTCTCTCTGTTTCTTTAAATTCATCACGGTGGGACTTTTCCTGCAATAAGGTAATGGGGAAGGACATTGGAGGACTTTCAATTCAAGCTGAAATGTCCATCATTTGAAAATGTGACATCTATGTTACAAAGTGACTGATCACACAGTGGTAATGGTAGTGACAGGGCTTTCACTAGTGATTCCTTTAGGAATATAATAATTTCACGACTACATTAAGTAACAACGTGCCATAAAGGATAAGTGCATGAAGGGGATGGAATAAAGTGCGTATTCTCTCCCATTACCTTAGCACTCTTGACAACCTTGAATTCCATTCTTCTATAATTCCTTTGTACTCATTATAGGGTTCTGCCTTTTTATTGAGGCATAATGCCACTTTATTATAGGACAAGCTTCTATTGAGAGCTCTATGATGATTTCTCTCCACCTTTTCATTCATCCTGCTCTCTTTCTCTACATTAGCTGATTCGTGCCAGTTGCTTTTTGTCTACACAGTGCCTCTGGCCTCAGCCAGCCTGGAGAGCTTTGAAAACTGGTTGTTTGCACATTTGAACTGGTCTGACTAAATTAAATTTCTCACCAAATATTTCTCAATCTTTCACCCACCCCTACTCACGCCTACATTAGGTCTGAATCCCTCTATATCCTCTCTCAATATCCTTTACATCTCTATCCTTCCCTTTCCCCTCGTTACTTGTCTCCCCCACCGAGTCTGCTTTTCAACTTCTTTACCTCCCTGTGGTTTCGCTCCATGCTGTGGGAATGACAAACTGTCAGCTCCACTGGGCGAAAGGGAAGAAAAAAGTCTGTGGCTGGTTTCTGGACCCAGCTGGACCTTCGCGGCGCCCTCTACACCAGATGGCAGATTGCACTGGGCTCACTCCAACCACCAGCTCATTTGCACTGATTGTCTGGGTCTTCTTGCTCTCTAATTAAGGGTGTAATGACAGCTAAGATTGGGGCCAAAGCTGAATAAAATAATCAATAGCTGTCTAGGGGCAAAGTGTCACTTTGAGACATGCTCTAGTCGTTCACAGCAACTACTGAGCTGTCATTGGGCAAGGCATTTGCTGCATTTCACCACTAAATGCTGCAGTATTTTTAGTCAAGCTAGCTGTGCGGCTATGGGGATCCAGACTAAAATATCAACTATTGGACAGATTGACATTAAATTTGGTACAGAATTTCCATGGTCTCCAGAGGATGAATCTAAATTACTTTGTTGATACCCTCACTTTTCATCTAGTGCCATCTGCCAGTCATAATTTTCACTTATCCAGTGAAATGTCTCAACATCTAAGTAATAGATTGGCACAAACTTTTGTACAGACATCCATGGTTTTCAGACGATACACTTTGATGACTGTGCTGATAACCTGACTTTTTCACTTGCGCCTTCATAAGCAATGAAGTGTAGTTATTGAGGTGTGTGTACTACTATGTAGATGGGTAGGTTATCGAAGAAGAGGTTGGTATACTCTTCTATTGCAATAGCTTTTCTGATAGGTGGGTATTCCCTGTATTCCTGTGTATACCCCGCACTACACCACTAGTCATAAGGTTTGCATTGTCTCAACAACTATTGAAAAGATTGCCATGAAATTTGCTACAAACATATTTATGTTCCACTCAAGATAATTGTAATCTTAAAGGCCCTGTATGTAACTCCCTAATTTCATAGAATTCCCTAGTCGTCAAATACCAACACCTTGGGTTGGCAGTTCAGTCTGACTACCAGACCAAAGCGTTGGTATTTAACAAACTGGGAATGAGACTCAACAATCAACCACCTTTTCTAGAGTTCCATACAGCAGCTTTAAAGTGAAACACCACCTAAATTAGGAATTCCAGCATGTTATTTCCATCTTTAGAAAAAGAAATCAATATTTGCAATATTTGTGAACATGACCCTCTCAAAGCCAGAAACCAGAAAGGATAGTCTCAAACAATGTAAAGTCTAAGAGCTAAGTAAACCCTAAAGCTAGAAACCTTTTTGGCATAGGCACCAGATAAGCAGTTTTCATAGTACTGAATAGGTGCCATCTTAGAATCTGGTATCTTGGTATCTTTATAGATCTATAATGAGAAGCGCCACAAGGCATTAGAGTTATAAAAGAGGCAATATACTTTTTTCCACATTATCTGTTAGTAGTACAAGTACAACTTTTTGAATATGGTGGGAGTTTTAGCAAATATGACCAAAAGTTAATTTTTATTAAAGTGATCAACTATAGCTTTAAAGGAAAGCTGTGCTTCACACATTGGTAGTAATTTTCATTGTTTTGCCCTTCAGTTCAATCAGTTATGATATCACTGTACCATTATCGTGGCATTGCTAAATCAAATCCAATCATGAGCAGTCAGTCAATCAGACAGGTTGGTAAACAAGACAACAGCTTAGTTAGATTCACTCAAGCCTATTTTGGAGGTAAAACTGAAAGAGAGCACACTTGTTTGACTGACTTGCTTGCCACATCTGACCTCTTTATAGATATGTCCATTATCATATCTGAGCAATGAACAGGTTGTGCACAGTGGCAATATTACAAACAGGAATGATAGCCAAAACAAGGACCAGGATTTACTGAAATGTCCTAAAACGCAAAATCAATTCTTTTTATTTTGTCCCCATCTTTGCTGCCAGGCATCAGATGATTCATGCCAGGTATGGCTTACTAAATACAGGGAGATGGTGGTTATACACAGCCTCCAACAGAGAGAAACAGCCCACAAAGCAGACATCGATTCACAAGAAAATGACAATGGATTGTGACTCATTTGTTGTACAGTCATTTGTTTGAGCTTGAGTAGCGATATAAACCGGCAGTCTGGAGATGTTGCTGGCAGGCTGTTCACTCGACATTTTCATTGAGACTTGTGGACACTTTTCAGTTTAGCACCTTATGTGCTCAAATCTTTTTCTTAACTAATAGCAGATGGCAGCAGAGCTGTTCGGTGGCACAAAACTTTGGCTATATTGAGGAGCTCTAAAGAAATATCTCTGACTGAGAGAGCAGAGCATATGTGCTTGGCTACTGTTTCATGTGGAGATGAAAAAGAATAAGAAATGCTAGAAAGCAAAATGTAAATCTACATAATCAGTGATTCTGAGGCAACAAACACACCATACTACACATTGACTTTACATGGATTGATTTATTATTTATTAAAGACCCCCTCTACTCAAAACAGTTTTTCCCCCTATGTTTAGGTCCCTAAAATGTCTGTCATGACTATATTGACTTGTAGCTGTACAAAGTTTGCCACTAGAGAGGTGTTTTTACATCCCTCTACTGAAGGAGGCGATGTCTGTGCACTTTGTGCAGCAATATAATCTTTACAAATTAACACTACTTTAATGATTTTCGGAGTGTAAATGCAATCGCCATGAGCAATAAGCTCATGTTAAGCTATAAGCGACCTGCACTATGCTTCGTATGACAAATGTCGCCACCACAACGAGGCTGTAAAGCCATGTTCAGCGTAATGGCAATTGATGGCATAGTCTCATTTAGCCACTTGTCAGCAACTGCCATTTTTAAGGCACATAAAAGCTTCAAAATTCAAGAGTTGGGTATTAACTGACATATTTTATATCGTAGAACAAAATGTGAAAGTCTCTTATGCTTGTGTTAGCCACAGACCTCATTTCAGGCATCTAACCAAAAACCTATATCATCCCATTCATTCAAGACATGTGCTAAAATGCAAACTCATTTCTGAATTTTAGGACTCATCAGAAAGTATAGCTCTGCTTCTAGTCCCTTTTCAGAGTTGTTTTAACCATTATGTGAGAAAACCATGTTAAACAAAATATTGTAAATTTATTACTATTAGTACGAATACTCTAAAACGTGTCTGGAGAGGGACTTTAATCGGGCTGACCTGAATGCTTCGTAGCTTCCAAGCCATGGTAATCGAAATTAATCGTCCAAATTAGTATTCCCGTGCTCCGTTGTTACATACTATTACCCAACAATACCCAATAGCCCATAAATTAAGACATAGTAATTCAGTATAATGCATTATGCATCAACATTTATTATTTTCAGATTATTTCTTTTTAATCATTCTGACAATGACAGTTCAACTTAGTGAGAAGCCTAGTTTGACCATCCATGATAGGTTTTTAGCTACACAAGCATGATGTTAAAAGACAAGCACCTGAAATAGTTTGAAAATTTACAAAGATGAGCCCCAAAAAGTCAAGTGCCAGACAGGGAAACTGGCATATCACCAATCTACAACCAGCGTGGCAAATCATTTGCAAAACTGTAAGTCACAGCTTAGCCGTCTTACAGTATTTCTCACTGAAGCTCGAACGCCCAAAAACTAGTATGCAGTACAGTCATGGACTTTTATAACTTCTACTTCAACCTCCATACAAGTTTTTAAATGATGAACTTTTGGCAGTGTTTGTCTCTGAAAATGGATGTGTCATGCTTTGGAATATTGATCTAAAGTCAAGGCACTGTAATTGTCAAATCTTTTTTTAGACATCGGACTCGCTCACTTCTGTCAATGCTCAGAAACGAGGCAGGCAGAGCCCTCAAACCGTCGGATCTTTACATTTCAAAGTCTGAGTCACGGCAAAAACTATCCATTAGTTCACAGGAATTGACAGCTTTCCTGACAGCTGCATTAGGGCTGCTTCCTCTCCCCTGGTCCTGCCCGTCAAACTGAATGAGCTTTATTTAAAAGTCAGTAACGGACGTGCAACTCGGAGGAGCTGGTCCGAGGATCCCTGGGTGCCTTGTTAAAGATCAGCGAGGGTAAACTGTTGCACTGACTGATCCGAGTGAAACCGGGCAACTGGCCAGTCACGTACTCACACACAGGGCAGCTGCAGATAACGTGAACACACATGCAAATCCATACGTGTACATACTCATTAAAAACACATTTACGCAAACCTGTACACAGATGCAATCACACACAGCTCATACATAAATATAGAACAGAATCACAGACTCAACAACCACCCATTAGGATGCTACTTTGTATGCAGCTGAATGGATTCATGTTTGAGATAATGTCTGTACAGCAGAGTGTGTGTGTGTCCTTGTGTTCCACAACACCTGTTCATTCAGGTTGGCCTGAGGCAATCTGCTATCTGTACTCAGTGGGGTTGTTTCGAGATATAACTGCTACACACACACACACACAAACTCAGAAGCACACAGGGGAATAGCGCATAGCTGTCCCACCCCCTGCTGTGTGAGAGGCAGGCTCATTTTCCCACCCAGTGGTTAGCCTCTCGCTTAAGGGAACCTGCACATCACAGAGCCTGCAGCGGATGCCTGCACACACACACACACACACGCGCGAGTCTATCAAATCAGCTGCAACTTGAGTGTTTTTTTTGCTATCCCAACAGGACTGAGCGAGCAACAGGGAGACTGTCGATGTCAATCACACGTTTGAAGAAAACAAGGGCAATGAAACATCAGTCAGAGCAGTTTGGCTGTCAGGAGGAAATAAAAAGGTAGAGGGGAGGATGTCAGTCACAATCAAACAGGCACGTACTGACAAAACACACAGGAATCCTACCGTTAGCATCGCGGTAGTAAGCATGTGTGACGCTCCGGAAACGTTCCTGTCCAGCAGTGTCCCAAATCTAAAAGAGAAAGAACAAGAGGACAACTTCATCATTATCATCGCTACCATTTACCATAATATTGAACATATCTCTCTGAAATAACTTTTGCGTGCTGAGGTGGTATGAATGGGAGTGGAGTTAGAGCAACTCTGCATGTTAATCTTTTTAGCCTTTCAGAATGAAAAGGTAAAAATGTGGGATGCGAATGGGAATGAATTTAACAGTGTGGGCTGAAAATATGAAAAAGAATATAAGCCAAGCAGCCAAACAGGTTCATGTTAGACCAAAATGACAGTCTGACCTTACATTTTTTCCTTATCATACTTGCAATATAATACTGGGACCAAACCTGTGCTTTGTATTGCATAATATCACAGTGGCAGAGTCATTACAAAGATAATGACACTCTGACAATGGTGAATGGTGTTATAAAGGGCATTTACATCTTTATCTGACCCCATGTTCTTCCTTTAGGCTACAGGCTGTGGGAACTGTGTTGCACATTCTCTGTCATTGTTTTCCTGCTCAATTATTCTGCTGTTTCTTTGCCTTTCCTACAGGCTCTTTGTCACATTTACATTAAAGTTCAGTTAATTTGTACTAATGTGAAAAACAATTGGAAAGAGGCATCCTGTGTAATTGAAATACAACCTTACAGGTAATTAACAAAGTCAGAAACATGGGGGGATAAAACAGAATTGGCATCAGTGTTAAAGAACTTAAAGCAAGTGTGTGGGTAAAAAAAGCATTGGCCCCCACAAAGGTGCACCCAGCTGGTGAGTTCACTGGCAAAAAGCATCTTCTATTCAGATTTAAATCAAAATCAGACTGGCACTGGCTCAGTGGCATCTTGCTGGATCAAATTTCAGTGTAATGATACATATCAATCCAAAGTATACACTAAAATAATTTCAGCATTTGCTAAATCTGCTCTAATCAATACTTTTAAATTAACAATTGATGTAATTCCTAACTGTAATGTGAAAGAACCAGATGTAGTGATAAACTATCACGTAACTCTCTGCTTCCCTTCAGCTCTGGCTCTTTGCTTTGCTTTTACAGTCTTCCACTTTAAAGTTTTGATCCAGTCTCGGTGCTCTCATTAGTTTCCATAAGAAATCAGGCAGCTGAAAATGCTCTGATAAATTCTCTGCATACTACTGGCCCAGCACTAAACAGCAGGCAGGCAAAGTTGCCGACTACTGTAGCATTTAGTGACTAAAGAGACAAGTATTTCCCTCAGGGGTTGGTGGAGACCAAATTTAGAGCAAAAAGAAGCGAGAACACTGGACTTGCAGACATCACGTGGCCAGAGACAGAGACTTTGAATGAAAACTAGTGTTGCTCCATGTATGCTGGGTGTTGAAAAGGTGCAATTGTTTGCTAACACATTACTAAAAAGTAACGTTATAAGTGTACCGTGACTCAGTGTGGTGTTTATAGCTTGTTGCGCTGCCCCCAAGTGACCAAGACTATCATTAAATGGAGGTTTCTCATATCACAAGATAGTAAAAAGAGGTAGATAAGAATCATTAATGTTTGAGAAATTTCACTGTGATGTTAACTCCACAGACCCCATTTATAAACCCTGAGTGCAGTAATATATATTTTTCCCAAGGGCGTTCAGCTTAGTCCCCGCCCCTCTGTGCTGTGATTGGCTAATACTTATCCTAACCATGACCTCTGTGCCCTAACCTTCCAACCTCGACTCATTGACGTGACGAGTATTAGCTAATCACCGCACATAGTACTAGTTAATCACATGCATCAATATCTACTGAAATTCTGTTGGGGAGGCGCTAAAGCCTAATTTCCATACTACTCTAGTCACACCAAATTAATGATGTCACACACCACTCCTCCATTCCTCTATCATGCATCCACCTCAGTGTAATGTAAGTACCTTTTAGTTAAAAGTCAAACCAATCAAAACTTGCCGAATTATTCTAAAGTTTGATAACATGGAAGCAGCGTGCCTAAGACACGAAAACAACGTTATGACGGATCATACTGTAATGCTGTTACTAATTTAACCATTCAATTGTACAAGTTTTAAGAAGTTAAAAAGTGCATATACGCCAGCAACTTTAATTAAACTCATTCCTGGGAAATTACCTGAAATATCACATGTGACAGATGACTGATGGATGAACACAGATCCATTAAAGATCAAAAAGATGGCGAGAGGAAGAGCGTGGGTGTTGTGTAATTGAGGTGAAAAACTCATCAGACAGTATCTAATGCTGTTTTTGAAAGGCGAGGATCCATGGGCATCTCTGCCTGTCTCTCGCTGATAACTTCCAGGCTTGATAATCTGATGGAAAACTCTGTTATTCCCTCTAGTGTCTTCACTCAGGCAGAGCAGCAGGCTAATTGACTGATAGAGATTAACTAAGGCCTCATTAAGTCATCGTTTGGGCATCTTCGCCCTCCCACAGCAGGCAATGAAGATATATGGGAGGTATGTGCGCCATGGGAAACAGTAGCTGCTGATTTGTTATTAAAAAGACCACACATGCATCCTCACTTTGACTGAATGAAAGTAGACTCTTGAGCATTTAAACAAAGACTAGATTCTCAAGTATGAACTGGTCTTACCTGCAGTTTGACCTTCACAGCATCAATAGTCATTACTTTATTCTGAAAGACAAAGGAAAAAATAATCAAACATAATTACAAATCTGCAGACACTGAAATCAAGGCAACAGAAACAGAGAGGTGATGAAGACAGTTGACACAAGTGAGTAAAAACAGCTATTGGAAACAGTACAGGCATCAGAACCAGACTAAATGATGCTTTCAAGGGCTGCCAAGGGGGAATGTTCTTTTCTAAATGGGAACAGATCTGTGAAAGCGAGTCCGATAGCGTGTAGTTGCATTGTATAGTTAGCTTTTTGTGACCACAGTTGGCGAACAAAGGGCTTGGCCTCTACCGCAAGGCTCTCTTTTATCACTGTGATGCAAATGCACACACACACACACACACACACACACACACGCACACACAAACACACATACACACCTTTTGCTATGATGAAGACCTCTGTTTCAAGGAGTTGCATCATTTACCAACACCGCTGCTGCCAAGCAGTTTAGCACACACACACACACACACACACACACACACACACACACACACACGCACAATAGCTTTCTAATACCTCTGCAATATCTGTTCATGAGGAAAATAATTGGTTGCGGGGATCTTTTCAAAATGTCACCAAGTTTATGGTCACCAATTGCCAACAGTTCCTGCATTATTTTCAACTAATCTACCAGACAGACTGCAGATCTAACTTTGCCATCTATCATAACACAGGATGCGATTCGATTGGCAAACAAGATAGAAGAGCACGCAGTCTTGGTCAGGACCCTGTGGGAATATCAACAACCCTGACAAATGTGTTTCATGGAAATACAAGTTTCAGACTGATGCAAGTGCAAAACTCCGCATTTTAAACATGTCACGTTTTCCTTTTGTAAAATGTTTGAAATCCAACACACATCACTGTCTCAATGTTTGCTTGAAAGTTATTTCTGTGTCAGTGTGATGATCCCTGGACACATTACGTTTGCTTCATCCTGACAGTCATTCAATACCTGCCTCTTTGGATAAAGGGGGATAGGATGGTAGAATTTCAGCATGCAGATGCTAAGGGTGCATTCTGTCTAATGTTTCTTGGATGAGTAAACCACAGAATCTGTAATGCAGTCACAAGCTTAGAGGTCTCTGTGGGGTGAAAGATGAGGACCTCAGAGAGCTCTCGTACTGCAGGAGCACAATCAGCTGTTTTTGCTGCAGAACAAAAAAATCCAACAAAAGCAGTTTAGACAGTGATTCACTGACAGCCTTCAGCCACTTCTACTAGGAACAATAGCTTTCAGAACTACTAGAGAGAAATCTGACAATACAAGTTGAAGATGACCATTCACCAAACCCCTTCCCCAGATAGTAATTGTCCAATCAGCTTGGCAACTGTAACTAGGCACAGCTTTGGATTTCTCCAGACGTTCAAACAGTGTGCATAGGGTTTTAGTAAGAGTGATACTCGCTATCATAACAGTTTGGAGGGTGCCTTTTTTCTAGCAAGCTGAAATCAAAGACAAGCGTAAGGAATGGATTAAACAAAGTGTTTATTTACTCAAATGTAAGAATCTGTAGTCAGGTTTCCATTCAAATGTAATGCAAATTTTTAACAAATTTTCAGAAAATCAGCGAAAGAAAATGCAAATTTATCTGCTTTTCCATCTACTTTTGTTAAGTATCAGGAGATGGTTCATGGAGATAAGCAGTAGGTGGCAAAAATTCTCCAGTCAGGTGCCACTACAAAAAAGGGCACAACGAGATGATGTCAATCAATTGTCAGCGAGAGGCTAACCACTCAATTGTCAAAGCTCAAATTAAGGAAAACAATGGACATATAATAACCGAGAACACACTGGAAAATGGAAAAACAGGGTATTTAACAACTTATATCACAGCTCTGTAATAGACACATTCATTTTCACCCCCTTTCCAGCGTTATGCAATGACCAGCTGCCATAAAAATACCGTCCATCTCTGTCCAAGCAGCGCTCAAATGTCATTCAACATTTTTTGGCACGGAGTTTGAGAGAGAGAATGACAAAGAAGCAACCAGCATAACATTTGCACTGGGTACCATGCTGCTTTTTACTGTTTACTAACCCTTTTTTTTTGGCACATTCGTGACACACAGAAAACCATACACAGCTACTGCAGGGCTGTGTATATAGCTCTGGTCTACTGACATGGGAAATAAGTCTATCACCAGCTTTTAACGTGTTTTTTCCATGTTTAAAAAGACCTGCATATACATGCAAATTCTGGTTGGAAAAGGGTAATATCCTCCAGAGACCCTGTGTCTTCATTTGAGGACATAACCTTTTAGGTTTACTGAATTTTATACTTCATTCTGCTTACTTTAGACCTGTTTTCCTCGTTCATGGACACTTTTTTGCGCCATCTAGTGGCAGAAAAACCATAATACATTAATCCATGTAAAAACAAGATGGCAGCCATCTCTGCCAAGTCAGTCTGCAGCCGTTCCCAACACAAAAGTGGACAAGGTACAAAACCTGATTAAATTTAACAGTTGAAACTTATTTATTTATGATAAAAAAACATTTGTAGTTTGATATGTCATGCAAACTTTACCAATTTTATTAACAATAACACTGTTAATTAGAAAGTACTAGTTTGAAGACATTGGGACTTTATTATCATTGACAATATTTAGTTTTTTATACTTATCGTGGTCCTACTAATCTCAAATAGCTAGGAGAAATGAAAAAATGTAAACCAAACAACAGTTAGGTGTAGAGCCTAGAGATTACTGACCAATAATCCAGTTACTGTGGATGTTCGTGTATATTTAAGGGCCAAGACAAGAGCAGAAAAAGAAAATAGCAACCAAGTCATTTTTTTTACAGTGAAGATGGGAAGGACCTCATATGGCAAGAAAGATGATTGTGACAGGAAAAAAATAGCAGTTCACTCTGACCAAAATACATGGTTGGTCAGACAACTGCATCACGCTCCCGGATGAAGACCTAAAGGACAGATCATTTGAGCTCCAGAAAAACAGGAAAGGAGTCGGCAACAGAAAGCGCAGGATTTTTTGGCCCAGCCTCAACAGAAGAGAAATTGAAGTTATGATTGCCTTTCACTCACAGATGAAAAAGCCTTTTTCGTTGAGGCGGCATCCCCAGACTCTCAAACACAACTTACCACAGTGCCCAGGTTAGAAGGTCAGGCAACAAGAAGACCTTTCTAATATTGAAAGAAAGCTGAATATACAGCAGCAAGATGAGCAGTCGGTGTTAAAAAGCATATCAACATGTACACGTAACACACAAAATTGCTTTCCATAAAACTGAATTGAATATCCGCCGGCTAGGTTGAAGTGGTTTGTACTGTGAAACTGTGTAACAAATCACAGGCTGGAGCAACCCTGCAGGCAAGTGGCTCAGCCCAGAGTGTGTGTGAAAATAAACTAATCACAAAAGCAAATAAAACCTAATTTATTTGGTCACTCTGCTTAACGCTGCATCGCCGGCACCAAAAGTTCCTTTCGGTTTACATCCAGTTCTCTGCTTTGTAGTTCAACTGCAGATCCAGAGGCTGTGTCTGTGGGCTTGAAGCCTTGAGCAATTGGCCCGCTCTCCAACAACATACTTTCCCTCATTCTTAATGCATTTCATCCATATTGCATGGGGTATTGTGAGTTATAGTTAGTTTACCTTACAAATGGGAAACACTTAACATCTTCTAACCCTCATTTGTTGCATATTTACTGCAGTACACACCTAGAAAGAGTAACTGCTTGGGGGCAGCCTCTGGAAACAAACAATGAGGTTTTGCAGTGCGGAAACATTTATGCACACAGAAGCTCTGGAGAAGTCTTCTATGATGGCTGTTGACAGGGGGTTACATATTATAACATTAAGTCCAACCTAAAAGACTCTTTAGGTTTGCTCAATTACTCCCACAGAGCAGCTCACTGACATTTACATATATGTGTTTACGTGTAAGAAGGGACCTATCAGTGTCTCTTGGTACCAGCTGTATAAATGGCTGCTATATCCCAACCCAGCACCAAAACATATGTACTGAGTTACAATGCATAACCATTGTTCAGTTTTTCCTACAAGCCTCAGGCCACTTTCAGACAGCCCTGTGAGAAAAAGCACAACCCCCTCATTCATATGTTTCTATTCAAGTGGCAAAGACCTCTTGCAGTTTTAAGGATTATAAACAACACATTCTCACTCCCAGCTCATCAAATACAGACTGTTGGTCAGTGGTTTTATGCTTCAACTATGATGTCCTAGGTACCCCTCTAGGGTCAGTTTTGGACGCTCGGGGACAGCATGTCAATTTCCACTTGTTACATACATACATACAGTCTGTGTTTTAAAGTAAACTTTAACCAATGCAGGTGGTTTAATATGTATTTTATCAGAAGTAATTGGTTAGGTTTAGATCACGGTTTGGCTTCAATAAATATATTTGCAAAGTGATACACATCTCGTGACATACTATGTTACGTAGTTAAAATAACTCAACATTGACTTTTGGTTTCCTCCTGTGACCCATCCACCCTTCCCTTCCAACCCTCCCTCCCACCCAACGTGGACTCTCTTGCTCTCTTTAGTATGTCAATTGCTTAATGCTTCTAATAATGATGCAGCCCAGTGCATCTCATACAGACCCTAAAGGGTGCCTTGGTGCATCGATATCAGGGCCTCTGACCAAGCATTGATATCTGACAAGTTAGGAGTGAGAAGGTCCTGATTATGACCGAAGAAAAGGAGGTAGTATGTTAATGTTACTGCTAAAGTAATGCTAAAGTCCATGTGGAGAACAGGTGCAGGTGGATACATGGCTTGACAAAATGTTGAGGAGGCAGTCAGTGCTAGGGTCTTTAATTAATGAGCACGCTTAACCTAGCCAATAACCATAGCCATGGGTTTTCTCCGGGTACTCCAGCTTTCTCCCACAATTCAAAGACATGCAGGTTAGGTTATTAATTGGTGACTCTTAAGTGCCTGTAGGTGTGAATGTGAGTGTGAATGGTTGTCTGTCTCTATATGTCAGCCCTGTGATAGTCTGGCAACCTGTCCAGGGTGTACCCTGCCTCTCGCCCAATGTCAGCTGGGATAGGCTCAAGTCCCCCGCGAGGGTTGCTATGGGGTCTCAACGCCCACTTAGAGGTCCAAGGCTAGATGTTTGAATTTCCTTTCACCAACAAACTACAAAGCCACAACCACTGGTTGGATGCAAGCCATCAGTTTTGCACTTTTCACCAATAGGGCCACAGCCACTTAGTCTTAGCCTTGCTGACCTCACAGTGCACCACAGACAGGTCCACACAACACCCCATGCCCCAAAGAGGAGAGACGTGTTTGCATGAAATGTCTGAAAAAAAAAGACCCACAAATACCTTATAGGAATACTTCATACCCCCAAATGAACATTTTTATATCAATGACTAACGTCGTGTTTTACTCCACTGTGAACAAAGAATTCAAAAACCAAGAAAAGTCTCGATGACTTTAAGTCGTAGAGGTCAGCATTTAACAACAGCAAAACTACCCACTTTCACTTCTCACACAACTTGTGCAGTATAATCCAAGTCTCATTTATCCAGTTGTATGCTCAGTACTTCCCAAATGGACAGCCTTTTCTGATGGCGAACTGAACTAAAAGTAAAACTCATATCAATGCTTTCTTCAAAGCCAGACTCCACTCACAAAAACAGTAATTTTACCTCGATGAACAGGGGAGGTGCTGGTCTATCACTACCTTGATTGTGTGACTTTGGTGAATCCAAACAAACCTATTCAAAACACCAAAGTCACACAATAGCACAAACAAACTAACTGATGGAGGCAGTGGTAGACCAGCAGCTCCTGTGTTCAGTCTGCTAAGATTACTGCTTTTGTCAGTGGAGTCTGGCTTTGAAGAGGCATGCAAGAAAAATAAAGTTTTCTTCACAAATTCAACACAAATATAAATACAAATTCAATACAAATGGTCATTTAGAGAGTGAAATGATGATGACTGATTCAATATTATCATTTTATATAATAATCATGTTGCTCAACTGCACCAAGAAAGCAGCAAAATGTTAGCCACTGTGTGTAACAGAAAAGTAGGAAGTTGAATAAAAATTACACAGTAGGTGAGTTGTTCAGGTGCAGCTATTCCAAATCCATTTGCTGCTGCACTTTGGCTCCACCATCACCACCACTTTATTCAGCTGCCAGGAGCAGATGTTTCAGGGCTTTCAACCATTACAAGTAACCAGTAATGGTTATATGGAGCCACTGGAGGTTTGCTGCAGTATGCAGTTTATTTGGTTCTTTTATGCAGGAGCCACAACTGAAATGGCCGGGTTAATGTCTGATGGTTGCAGGACTAACAGGGATTGAAGCTGGAGTGATACAGTGGCACAAAGTGTTACTAATATTTTACTTTACACCTTAGGAAAGATGTTAGCGGTACTGTGTGTAGGCTGGGTGTTTATATAACTGTGAGTCCTCAGCACCATCCGGCAGAATGTTTCAGCTTTGATGTGAGATCTGTCGGCTTCCTGTGATGAGCAAACGTAGTTACGTCAAGCAGGTTTTTAGTCGAAACTAAAGAATTACAGGAAATGTATCATATTTTTTTGTCATACTGGAGGAGATAAACAAGCCTTGTCATAGATATATTTGAGTTGCCTACAAATCCTTTTTAAATCCTGTTTGTTCTAGGCAAACTGTAAAAGCTGACTTGACCTTGCCAATAAGACAAATCATTATTACAACCTTTAAGGCTTTCTTGTTCTATGTTGTGAGTGAATGTTTTAGTCATTACTTTCCAACAGGACCACTGGCAAAAAAATAAAATGGTTACATTAATAAAATAATGTTCTCCTGCTTTATTTGGCATCTACACTAAATCCAAAGTCTCATATCTACTGTGTTGCTGACCTGGAAAGACAAACAGAAGCTGGGCATTTGTTTTTTTGGCTGTATGACACACAAGGACACATATGTGAACCAACACACCTGCGCTCATGCAGACACAAAGGCAAACAAACACACACAAATCAAAGACTTGGGCCTGTTGTCAACTGTCTTGGAGTCAGTCCTAAATGGCCAAAGAATGTCAGAGTAAAAGCATGTTATTAACTTTATTAACCTAGAGATCTTGTTCTCGTTGCAATATTGATGATTGTGTCATTACTGACAATTTGGCCGGGAAAAAGTCAATCTGTGATAGCTCTAAATAAATCTCACATAACACAGGATCTTATCATTTCCACAAGATGCATTCATGCAAATTATAGTTTAAATATTTGTCTATTAATTTAGGTACTGATGGCAGAGCAAACATGGTTGACAGATGTGAAGCTTTGCAAAGGTTCAGTCAAGAACTGAACACTTTTTATGCTCTCATTTCATTCAAAAATCTCTGCCTCACTCCAGCTTCTACACTATCAGCTGACTATGGGCATCACTCTTAAGTTAATCCAACCAGATTTTGCCGTGATCTCCTGAAGCCAATTACATCGTTGCTGTCAAATTCATAACAGTTTTCCTCTCTGCTGCTGTCAGTTGTTATTACATGACGAACAGATGCAACCCTTCTCCACCCCACTCACCTCCGTTCTCAGCACATCTACTGCGCAGTCCTGCGCCGCATCCCATCATACTCATCCTTCAGCCATCCCTCTCCTCACCTCCACCATTGGTGTCTACACTCAGTCTGGGGGGAATATTTCTAATCTAACCATGGTATCTTTACAGCTAAATATGTACATCACAATAGGGTTTAATTGCCACTTTTCACTCTTCATCTTTATTGTGCACAATATGATAAATTACTGTTCACTAGAGGTGGGTGAAAAATACAACATAGTATTGCAATATTTTGAGTGATGATATTATCTCGCTACACGGACACCAGGTATTGATCTCTTATTAGAGACATTATTAATTTTTGCAAGTACACATTTTAATAAAATTTTTGGTGCTAGAATAATAAAATCAATTGCTATTTCGGCCCACTAGATGGTGCTGATACATTTTTTTTTCTGGTGAGGTCATCAGAGGTCTCAGGCTCCGGCATTTGGCAGGAAGTTCATCAAAACAAAGATGGAGGCACCGGAGAAAGAAATCGGAAATGCGCCATCGGCGTTTAAATCAAACGTTTGGACTTCATTTGGATTTTTTAACATGGAAGGAAAGGAGGACTTGGATATGACACACACACGATTTGCAATCAGTGTTATCTGAGAATAAAGTACTCTGGGAATACTACGAACATGAGGACTCACCTCACACGCCACCATCCAGAGATAGCATTAGCTGGTATTAGCTAAGCTAATGCTAAATTCGCCAAAAAAATCAACCAACACTGCACACACTTAGCTTAACAGAACTACCATCCATCTCTGAGAGAGTAAAAAAAATAACACAGTCCATACAGTGTTGTTGAAAGCAAAGCCTTTCTTTACATGCTAAAAACACTGGTACCCATGTATGTGACTCCGTCCCAATGTCTTTTCACCAACACAGCCATACTCAAGCTCTACAGAAAAGTGAAAGAAGAAGTTGAGGAATCTGGCAACTGCTGTCCCATGTTCTCTAAATTAGAGCAGTAAATGACAGCCACACCGGAGCAAACATTGCAGACCTTCTGCAAAATGCAGCACAAGAATGGGGGACTGTCGTTGTAACAGACAATGATACCTGCATGTGAAGTGTTTCAGTTGTATGCCACATTTCTGACAGGTATTATGTCGGTGTCGGTCAGTCTGTCTGCTTTGCATTACACTGTGCTGTAGAAAAAATATTAAAGTCAGATGAACAGACTTAAACTTTATCTTATGAGGTAAATTGATGTTGACAAAGTTTCCTTCGGGGAAATAATTTGTAGATGGAAAAAAAAGATAATAAACTGCAATATATTTTATCGCAATACTCAGCATATCGCAATATTGCAATAATATCGTATCATGAACTAAATATTGTGATAATATCATACCATGGGTTCTGGGCGTTGCCAGTGAGCCTCTGGTGGCTGGGTCTTGGGCCATGGGGCCTGGTTGGAGTCAGCCCAAAAAAATGACATGGAGCCATTGCCCTGTGGGCCCACCATCCGCAGGGACAGTAATCAGGGTTCAGTGCATTGTGTGCTGGGTGGCAGGCAGGGACGGGGTCCCAGGGTGTGCCTGCTATGTAAATAACTAACAAATATCATTATGAGACTTTAAGTATTTTTCAATAACTTGGGCACCTATATACACAAAAACTGAGGTTATTTTCTACATTTCAAAATTCAACATTTTCTAATATTTCAAACGCAGCTTTCAGAAAGCTACAACACAGCTTTGTGTCTTAAAACAGTGATGTCACATGCTCTTTGAGGAACAGTCCCTCTTCTCGATAAATGTAACTGAGGCCTCTTAAATGACTTGAATTCTGATGTATGATTTTAGTCTTAATGTAACTTTCAGCCCAAATCTGGTACTGACTCTGAGATGCTTGATATCTAAGGGCCCAGGTCCTACACTTTGTTCAGTGCTTCTGAAAGTGGTTCGCCAGTCTTTCAAAAAACCCTCAGGAAAGTTTCTTGACTACAACACTGTCTATGCAAATACTACAGCTACAGGTCCAATAATTACCCTTGTTAACATATAAAAGCATTAATATGTATGAAGTTACAGGTGTTGTTTCTCAAGGTTTAAAGTATTGTTCCTAATGGTGACATCATCTTTTGAAGGCATGATCTAAATACTAATTGTAATCCTAATTAAGATTCATTACATGTAACCAAAGTTAAAATCCAAACTTGTTTGTTGAGAAACCATCCTCACTGTGAAGATGCAAACCCCGACTAAACATACCACACAAATACACTTCTGTCTTCTCTCTTTTCTCTTTTGCCCTCTCATAAAAGCAACAATCTGCATGGCTGCACTGGTAATGATTTTTCAATAACCAGAGGCTTCAATCCCATCTCATCTTCTTTCCCATTCCTGCTCTTTTTCTCATTGTCCCCTTGACCTTCTCACTTACTCTTTTTTTTTTTACTCTCAAACCTTTTACCCTCTCCTGTTTCGATCCTCTTATATTATGATGAGGTCTGCCAGAGCTGCTCAATAACCAAAGTAATAAAAGTGGAGATCAGCCGACCAGCAGAGAGAAAGAAGTCTGAGGAAGCGCAGGAAAGTTCAAAGACATTTAAAGGTTCAAAATAAAGAGTTTACTGTGTGCGACTATGAGAGCTTGGTTCTCTTTTTCTCACCATGTACAAAAACCTCTCAATAGCCATCTGCTACGGCAGAAAACTACAGTCTCCCAGGGTCACTTTTGGAAGAACATCCACACAACTCGACGATAACAAGCCCTGCGGTCAGACAAAAAACAGAGAGTCAAGTGTGAGCTCAAGGATGACTGTGGTCCAGCCTACAGGCACCTTGAACCACATCCAAATCGGATTGCGCTGATGTGGGTCAAAGCAAGCCAGCTCATTAGAATAAGAAACGCTGTGTTATTGGATTCATTGAGGATTTTTGCATGTTGCTATTGCCTTAATATGCCCTTCTGAGGCATGTAGCAAAGTAAATGTACTTGACTAAAACTTTGAGGTACTTGTACTTTACTTACTTGTTTCCACTCATTGTTGCACTTTATGATATTTCACAAGCAAATAATTCATATAACTACATGTAACAGCTATACTCAGCAGTATAATATTTTACAGGACGTAAAAAAATACATGTTAGTCTTATTAAGTGTAACGCTAACCAATAGTATTTCAGTTAGTCCACCTCAACCAGCTACGACATTAAAATGCTGCTTCATGTTAATGCATCAGTAAAAATAATAATCCAGTAATAATAATAATGTAACTCTTACAGGTGCAACTGTGCTACTAAACAAGTAGTTTTACACTGATACTTTACAGATACTTTAAATGTGTTTTTAATGTTAAGCCTTTCTTTATAGAATTAAAATTTATTACCAAATGCACAACAATCAAAGTTAAAGGAAGACTTCACCCAAATAATGATTCTTTGTATACCAGTTGCTCACCTTATGTTATGTTGAATTTGTGAAAAAAAACTTTGTTATTCTTGTGTGCCTCTGCAGTGAACAAAGAATCCAAAACTGGAGAAAATTCTTGATGAAATGAAGTCATAGGGGGCCACCTTTAATGACAGCAAAACAATATCAAAATATCCATTTACAAACTCTCACACAACTCATACAGTATAATACATGTCTTATTTATTCAGTCGTTTAGTACAGTGCCATGCCATTGTCCCAACAGCCCCAAATTATGAAGCCCCATTAGTCTAAAAAATGTCCCATTAGACTGAAAGACCATTTCAGTCAGCTATCGCTCCAAAGTCCTGCGTCTATGAAAATACACTTTCCCTGCAGTTAGTTTCAGATTCATAGTAGCATTTGAGCCACAAATCGTGAATGTTTTTACCGACCCTCTGAGGCAGTTTCCAGGCTCATTTAAGCCACCGAACCCAAGTCTTTTTCATCGACACGTCCCTGCTTTTTCAGCGACTTTTGTGCCACCAAATGTGGGTGTTTAAAGTCATAATATTTTCCCAACCATAACTCAGTGGTTTTTGTGCCTAAACCTAACCACACATTCAGTGTTGTTGACAAATGTAACATATCCTGGTTTACAAAAACGTACAAAGCATTTTTTCCTGGTGATTAGGTTGTTTAACAGCAGGGAGTTGTGTATTTTTGGAAAAAGCTGACAGGAAAATGGGTTTTCGGCCCAATGGGACATTTTTCAGCTTCAGAATTTGGCCAGTGTCACTCAATACTTCCCGACATTTTCACTTAAACATTACCATTTCAAGGTTTTCCACACTGACTGCCTGACACAAGCACAAGTAGCACTCCTTGGCAATTTAATGTAATGCATCAGCAGAATTCATATGCACACACTTGCCCAGGGACATGGAAGTGTTTTAAATAGCAATGTTTTAGCCAAAATGCATGTGTTTAAAAAAGTACTGAGCATGTGACTGAATAAATGAGACTTGGGTTATACTGCATGAGTCGTGAAACAGTTTGTTAGTGGATGTTTTAACATACTTTTGCTGTTGTTTAAGGTGGCTCCCTTTTCCTCTAGTTCATCATGAATTTCCTCTGTTTTTGTTATCCTCATTCACCATGGAGGCATGCGAGAAAAAAAAAGTTTTCTTCATGAATTCAGCATAGCACGGGATGAGTCATTGATACACAAATGGTCATTTTGTGGGTGCAGAATTCCTTTAAAGTTCAAGAAAGAAACATACAACACCTACAACACGCTGCTAATTTGCTTAATCAGTCCTGTGTGGGAGTGGTTTGATCAAATTTGATTGACAGTACAACCTCAGTGGCTTTCATCACAGTTTGATTCAAACATTGATAATACAGTATGTGACGTTACTTTTTTCCAAAAAAAAACCCTGCTCACTACAAACCAGTCAAAAGAGCACTGATTAAACCAAAAACAGACAAAGCCTCTTATATGAATTAACCAAATGTGTTCAAACTTTGGCCAAAAGAGAAAGAAAAAGCTACCTTGTATTCCATGCAGTGTTTCTTTAAATAAAATGTCAGATTTTCTATACAGTTTGTCCATTTCCCTTTGACACCTCATCCCAAAATTAGACTAAGAAGGTTTAATAGAAAGCTGAGGAAATCAATGTTAGAAGTTGACACAAAGAGGTCTTAAGTCATATTTTTGAAGGTGTGTGTGTTCGCTGATAAGCATGGCAGCAGTAAAGTGACAGATTGTGGAATGGGCTTTGACAGACTGACAATTTTTTAGTGGGCCGTGCAGACACCCACACATCGCCACACACACACACACACACACACACACACACACAAATGTACATACAAACAACAACAACTAAGGAAGACCAACACGTACATATTAGACAACAGCCACACATACTGAACAATTATCAAAACACAAAGACAAACACACTGATGGTTACAAAGATAACACACACATGCACACACACACAGGCCAAGAATAAACACACAAACGCCTACACACAATGCTGAGCTATTGACAAATGACCATTAATATTCATCAGCAGCCCTGAGAATCAGACAGCTCTAAGCTATCTGTCAATCAACCTGCCAGCCTGACCAGCACTTACTTTGAATATATATGAGTAATCAGTTCCTCCAACTCAAAAACTTACCTGAAACTCTGACGACAAAGTCTTATTATTCTATCTATTACATGCTTTGGATAACAGTACAGGTCAGTAGCATTGGCGCAGTTACTGCAACAGTGCAACATGTATTTATTTTCTGATACGCAGTCTCTATTGGCCATCATGTAAAACCGTACCGAAACACTGACACCGGAAAAAACACTGTTACTGCAGCAGGGTTTTCCCACTTAACTGTGCTCCTTTGTTTGCCCTGCCATTAAATAAACTGCTGTGAAGTTTCATTTTTTCATTTGAATCACTCACTGTTTTCATTTCCAGTGCCAGCTGTGAGGTTTGAACACCACAACTTTCAACAACCTACCAAGTAAGAACAGTTGACTCGCTGGTATTGATCACATCATTTCAAATGCTACACTATCGCTGCTGTGTCTTTCTCAGAAGATATTGTGTTTCTGACACATCTGATGTATTACAACAACAAAAACAATAGAATGACAGCTAACATCTTAAGGTTAGGAACAGCTCAGCAGTGACACCTTGTCTACACTGGCTAAATAGCCAAAGCGTGAGGTTGCCAGGCAATTAGTGAATACCTACGTAGGAAGAGGACCCTTGTTGAACTGCGACATGTCATTTTAACACTTTGGTTTTCGTATGGATTGAATGAAATGAGATATAACACATTAATTAGTGAGTTTAGAGGTGCTAAGGGGAATATCTTTGGACAGAGGTATACTAGCTGTTTACCCCTGTTTCATGATATTATAGTGCACATTTTTCTTATCTAACTCTTGGCAAGCAATTGAATAAGAGTATTTCATTATTAACTATTCACTGGACTGCTGTGCACTAGAAGCAGCTCACACGCCCTAATACAATATGAATATGCACTGCAACAGTTTTCATTATCGATTCACCTGCTGATTTCTTCATTAACTGAGTAAGTGGTCTACAATCTATTCACTGTTACTATTCATTTTCTGCTGATTCACCAACTGAATATAGGGAAACTTTACTGATTTTCAACAAGCTCTTTGTCATCAGAGTGTGCGCAGATGAAAAGTTTTGGCCTTCACCAAAACTGCCAGCTGCCAGCGCCCTGAGCCCCCTGTTCATTTTCTGGCAAAATGTGGCTGGATGAAATGACCTAACTCCTCAATGACACGTTCTGCATCAACCTCAAAACATGTTTTGCACCACCGCAGATTTTTGCCAGTGGAAAAACTGTTCATCTGCACACACTGCGATGACTAAGAGGTTGTTGAAAATCACCAAAGTTTCTGTTTACTTGCCTAATAATTTAAGCTCTAAAATCAATCCAGGGATGTAGCAACATAGACTGGATCAAAATAGACATGAGGCATCTAAGCTGTCACCATTAGAGACGCTAAGTGTGAATAAAGCACTCTACATTACGTAGCCAGTGTGTAGACAGCTGATTGATTTACATTGAAGCATATCTGTTAAGTCAGATGGATAGATGAATGACTAACGCCATGTTCACACTGGGCGCGGAAGCACCCTGATATTTCAATTGTCAAGCAGCCACCCATCATCAGTCGCCTGGTCTTTCGCACCAGAGGCGTATTTCCCTGTGGCGGTCAGCTAGTGATTCTGCTTCTCTACTCTGTCCTAATCACATGCAGTGCTCTGTCTTTGTCTGCATGTGTGTGTCTGTTCATCTCTCTCACTCTGTTTAGACACAACTGACAAATATGTAGATGTACTGGAAGTCTATTTTATCATTTATTATAATTAGATCATTAATTTCATATCTAACATATCATTTATATCATTCATAATCAGTTTGGGTTTTTGTCAGATTTGCTCACAGCTCGCAGACAAAATAGACCAGACGCCAAAGCTGACACTTTGCAGATTGCGAGCCGGCCGCTGAGCTTGGGGCCCCGGCTCATCCTTTGTGGACAGCCCAACTGGAGTACACAGGCACCAAAAGAAAGCGGCCAGCTCTCTATGGAAAACTGGCGCTCTTAACTGCACTTCTGCATCCAGTGTGATCCCGGCTAAGACTGAAATAGGCAGCTAAAATTCACCTTGTACAGACAGCTTTATTTGTTTAACCATGTGTTTTATGCGCAAATAAATAAATTGGGAAATTGACTAGTAATTACAGCTGTCAAAAAAGTCAAATGTACAATATTTTCCTCTGAAATGTAGAGTAGAAGTAGAAAATGGCATAAGAGAAAAATACTCATGTTAAGTACAAGCACCTCTCTCATGTTCTTAAGTATCAAATCCCAGCAAATAACTACTGATACCCTATGAGTGAAATCAAGATAAGTTTATGGTTAAGCAGCCAAACAGATATATAGAGTAGAAAAACCATCAGGTGCTTCCCTGGCAAAGTGGTAGATCAGACAAACTTTACAGACACAAACAAACTGTCAGCATTTGGCTTCAGCTGCTGTTAATTTTCTCCCTGGCTTCTACTTCACTATCAGGAGGTAAACAGTGAAACTGCCAGCAAACTCTATCAAAAAGATTTTACAACAAACACACACACACATGCACACACACATATGCATTACCCATGCAAGTCTCAACAGCGCTCTGTCTAATTAGCGCTGACTTAATGAGAGTTCATTATTTCAGTTTGCTGGCTCTTCAAGTTTTCTGGAGAAAGCAGTGGCTCACGTAAAGACAAATTAAGAGAAAACCCTGAGTGGTTCTGCGAGAGATGAATACAGGAACTACTGTAGGCGCTCATTTGACAAAGACAGATGTGCTCTATAGCGGTTACTGAAATCAAAAGTTCAGAAATAAAAGGAAATAAAAGAAAGTCATTTCCTCTCGCTGGCCTTGGGTTCAAGTGAAGCACTGTAGCATGAACACCCACTTCGCCCCTCTGTCAGAGAAACTGGTCCTGACAAAGGCTGCACAGAAAAACTGTTAATGAAGGAGCTATTTCACTTATGAGAGAAAAATGATATCAATGAATCCCTGCTCTCTAACACTCTTTAATCAGCATAATACACCCTGCTGATTTTGATTGAGTATTTTGTTCTTTTAACTTGTTTACTGTCACATGTTCATAAAAAATATAATATTACCTTATCTTTATTTGCCACCAGTTATTTGCAGATTCACCAGATCTATCACCAGATGATAAAACTTTCACTCTGGACTCAAAGTGATAGTTGCAATCTGAAGTGCAACACACTAACTACATGTGACAAGACAACAAAACAAAAGTGCAATTTTGTTGGCATATAGCAAATTATCACTGTTTTACAACAGAAGCCTTCAAACTGTGTTAAATCAGCGGCAATTGACTTCTTCTGGTCGCTTAGAAGCTGTGAAACAAGATATAAACACAACACCGACATCACTTTGTAAAGTGTTCGCGTCGAGCAGCAACCCTTAGGGGCTGAAAAATGAAGCCAACATGAAGTGCCAAAAACTGCAGTTCTTTGAATGGCCACTTGTGGCTGGTTCCAAAAGCCAGTCATTCCCCACTGACCACCATGTTCAATGCTAAACTTTACAGCAGAAATAAACATGTTTACAGTCTGGTACAAAAAAGTCTTGGCCTCCATCGCTAATTTCAACATTCAACTGTACAGAGGGTGAATTTTAAGACAAAGGTAATGTACCCATTTACATATTATTAAAGCTTAAATTAAGGGAGGGCTGCTTCGAGTGACAAGCTGTCTGCCGATAGTGTTGTGACTTCTCAGTAAGATCAACCCTACGATCAACCCCCAACTCGAGGCTTAAAAATGAGAGTCCACAAACCAATGGGTGACGCCATGTCATGGCAGTCTACGCCTCACATGCATGTTGGCAAACAGTTGCCTTTTTACAACTTATGCAGACACAAAGCAACATTAGCTTGCATTTGAAGTTGTGTATTTCTGACCGCCAGATGGATTTACATCCAATATCCTCTCTCCTCTTAGCTTTATTTCAGCCTCCACCAGCTCCTGAGGGAAACATCTGACTATTTAGTTGTTAAATGCTCCACTATGTCCAGCAGTGTGTTGCTAACTTTGTCTGTTTATGGACTGATGCTGAAGCTTTGTTGAAGATTCATGATGTTGATGAGGTAGGCCAAAAATCTAAACAATGAGCTTAAAGATGCTACAAAGTTCAGTAGAGCTGAGCGGTACGAGAAAACTCTGAAATTACAAAGTCCAAATAGTCATTGTATCTCTCATGAATGATAAAAACATTGATTACTGCAGCTCTAACTAATGAATGCTATAACATACAGTAGGCAATACATTTTTAAGTGACTGAGAGTTTAAAAGTTAGCTGGAGTATAATTGGTAAGTGAAAGAAAGTGGTCCACTGCTGTTCTAGAGGAATACTGTTTTCAAAGTGCAACCAAGCTGAAGTTTGGGTGCAGTACATTACTTTGCTAAGAGTAATGAAAAGCCATTGTGGCGTGGAGCAAACAATCGGAAATAGTGGTTTCCAGAGCTAGGGTTGGTTATCGTTTAAAAAGTTATGATACTAGTACCTATAACAGTTTCTTTAAAATGATGCAGATACCAAAAGATACTTCATTCAATACCCATAATGGAATGGAGCGGTGTGTGGTATAAAGCCATACTTTCAATCGCTTTGGTGGCAAATCAGTATGCTCAACAGCCAACTCTGTCAATACACCAGGCTCGACTTCACCACACCACAGACTGTATGGGTTGTAGCTGGTGCTGCAGGAGTGTGAGAGTCCACTAACACACACAAAGTGAAATGGCTAAATGCTAGCATCACAGACTTAGGAGACTTCAGCAACAGAATGTTTGATGAGACTGTTAAATGGCTCAGTGTTTGATGTTAGCCTCTGCTGCTGTGTTACCTCATGCTTACTGGTTAGATGATGAACTGACCACTTGGCAATGAGAGCAGTCCCCAGTGACCGCAAGAGAAATTTTGCGGGGTGTCGGGATGGTCTGGGGTTAGACCCATGGCGCAGAGAAGATTAAAAGCAGGTATTGTTTGACTGAAGACATTTCGATACCACTTCGTACTAGGTTATTTCGGTTGAATTCTTAAAGATATCAAGTACCAATACCCAGCATGTTGAGAATGCAGTGGTGCCGCCATCACGTTGTGTCTCAAAGGGCCTCCCCGATCACAGTAAGTCTACCCTTCCATTTTTGCATATTTTAGTACCCATGTATGATACAACATCCTTTATGGGGATCCCACATATTTCAACCAAATCATGACTTATTTTCTTCCAATCAACTATAAAATCCTCAACATGTCCCGTTGCTCCTGTTTGTATCTAACCATGATTCCTCACCTTGTTTGACTCTAGCCATAAGCACACACATACACACACATCTTAAGTGAGCTTCTCAAACAGAAGGAGCACCCTGCCATGTTAGCTTAGCAGTCTAGAGGAAATGGACATTTGTTCTTGATAAAAAGCCAACACAGCCATTAAGAGTCAATGAGAAGGCACATGCAGACGAAATGTACTGCATAAAAAGACACAGACGCATGTGCATTTGTTTTCTGGTTTATCATTAACTGGCTGATTGTGGATAGCAGTGCAACAGCTGACAAGGGTTAAAGTAGTTCTGCTGATACCTACTAGACTTTGCTGAGATGTTTATAAACAGCACTATTAGAAATCATCCATCAGTCAAACACTCTGAGTGGTATTAAGATGTTTTTCTTCTGGACTTCCTGTAGATTTAGCTGTAGTCTGTAGATGGTACACTTTTCTTTACTAATGCAGTGTAGCAGCTATTGCTGCTAATGCTAACCACCCACTTAAAAAAAAAACCCCAGCACACATCACTCTAATTGAACTTTTTCAACAAATCCTTGAGTCTAGGGATGGCGGTGTGGGTTGTGTGGGTCAGTTGGTCCGTCCATCACTTTTGGTCCATACTTAATAAATCAACAAAATACTGGATGACATTTTGTATAGACATTGGTAGTTCCATGGGATTAAATTGTAATAATAATGTCGATCCATGAACTTTTCAGGTAGCAGCAGCGTCACGGCAAAATTTTAACTTGTCCACTACCTGCAAAAACTAGTGACATTCCCGTCAGCCTTAGCTGTACTTTGCCTATAATGCTAAAAGTAAATGTTAGCATGTTAACATGCTGAACTAAGATGATGAACATAATACCTGCTAAATGCGGCTGGGGCTCAGAGGTAGAGCGGGTCGTCCACCAATCGGAAGATCAGCGGTTCAATCCCCGGCTCCTCCAGGCCGCATGTCGAAGTATCCTTGAGCAAGATACTAAACCCCAAATTGCTCCTGATGATGCTTCCATCGGTGTGAGTGTGTTAAAAACTGAGTAGCAGGAGGCACCTTGTATGGTAGCCTTGGCCACGAGTGTATGAACGTGTGTGTGAATAGGTGAATGTGACTTGTAGTGTAAAAAGCGCTTTGAGTGGTCAGATGACTAGAAAGGCGCTATACAAATGCAGATGCATTACCATAAACATTTAGCGTGTTAACAATGTCTCTGTGAGTCTGTTGCCATGCTAATGATAGCATTTAGCTCCAGATACCAGGGTTCACTTCAACATGATGAAATCTAGCCCTTGCTCCTGTGGAGCATGAAGCACTTATGCTGAAAGCACACCAAGCACTGGCAAAGTAGAGCTCAGCGCAATAATTACGTTTTCCTATGCCCGGGAGACATGTTCATGCTTCAGAAGGTAAGAAAATAGCTTTGTAACATAGCTCAACATGCAACAGGCAGGCCCCCTGTAAGTGCACCATACTTTGAAGCCAATTTTCGTAGTGGCCAAACAGTGGAATTACATCATCACCTGATGCTCTGTAGCCCCAAAAGACTTCTTCCCATAGACTTGCATGGCAAAAAGTCACCTGCAAATTATTGGATCCACTTTTTTGAGCGCCACAACCTTAGCAAATTGACTCATTTCATTATCAGAATTTGATCCATTCTAGAAGACCCGCACGATTGAATCATTTTATCCCCATTCAAGTTTGCTGAGCATTAAATTGGAAGTAGCAATGCTCCACTGGCAGAAGTCTCTCATGCCCCTGTCTTAAGGGCCGCACAGTGCAGAAGCAGTGCTGATCATTCAGGTAATTTGATGGGCAGCAGTAAGCTTTTCTAGTTTCATGCGCCACTGAGCAAATTTCAAAGTAACGAATGGGGCCCAGCCTCCAATGCTATATCCTGTTCTCGTCATACATCCATGGTCATAGGATTCTATTTACTGATTGGCTGCAGGTAGTCTCTGATGGCACATCACCGCTATAAGTTAAACTATGCCCAAGCTTTCATTTGGCCACAGCCTGTAGCGGCCACTGCAGCTTTTCATAGAAATTTCCATGGCAGCTCACCGCAAGCTGCACTTTGCAGCTGCTTGGTGTGTTTTCAGCTTTATACGTCACCTTGGCTAAAAGCTTTTATATAATGGATATAATATAAGAGCAGCTTTACAAAGTGGCTAGCATGGCTGTAGACTCTTAGTACTGTTCCAAGGTTAACTCTCCTGAACAGACTGAATGGTGTATAGAAAAGAAAATGTGAAGGTTTTAAGCTCCGAGGTTAATTGAAAACGAAAACTAAGGCAGCCAAGTGAGTGGTGGCATTTGTATAATTTGATTAAAGAGAGCATTTATTTATTGTCTGCTGTCCAGATTAACAGCCAACACTTGTGTGAAAACTGGCAAATGGCTGATCCAATAGGATCTGAATCAATATCAGTTAACACAATTAACATCTCACCTAACCCTGGTAAATACACACTGAGCCTTGCTGGACTAGGACGTAGTCTCCTTTATCCATCTTCCTCTCCTCTCTTCTCCTCTCCACTTATGTTGCAGTGGTTTGGCACAGAATTGCTGCACCCTGCATCTGGCAATAAGACTGGCTAATCCTGGATTTGTCACCCTCTGTAGCCCCCTTTCTTTCCCACTTTTTTCTCATTTTCCATCTATTTCTTTCCTGTTTGTGCCTTTTTATTTGTCTTTTCATTGCCCCCAGCCTCCCTTTCAAACTTCCATCTTTCCTGCTCAGCCTCTTTTCTTCCTCCCACTCCCGCCCTCCCTAGATTCTTGTTCCCTCATGCTGTGCTCTGGCCTGACCTCAGTGATTCCTGTGCCGCTCCATCTGTCGATCAAGTCTTGAAATCTTTAACCTTGTGTTCCTTTTCGCACATTAAACTCCTGAGACAACATTCTCCCCTTACCATTTTCTTCATCCTTCTCTTCCAGAATTACAATCCATGTCTTACCCCTCCTTACGCCGACTATTCCCTCAGTAGGCTACCTAATATGAGATATGCCTCTCTGGCTGTCTCTAAGAAGTCTGGCTTAAGGTTTGGATAGGCATGGACCCATGGGGGCTCTCTCCTTCTCTTCCCCTCTCCCTTACTGTCACAAATTTCAGCATAGATTTAGAATCAAGGGCAGCCAACCACGGTGAGTCTGACTTGTCCACTTTAAAGCTTGGTCTGTGCTGCTTGTCTTCTCTTTCTGTCTCAGGAGAGAGTATTAACATTCCCCTAACCTCTGCTTTTACACAGGTTCCCAGTGGAAATCACTCCCTGCTGCAGTGAAAGAAGACTTATATCATGGTGTTTCATCCAAGCTAATTTCATTGAAGCACAGTTGTAGCCTATTTTATGGGCCTCCATGACAACCAATATGGAAATTACAAAGTCAGCAAGCTCTCTCTTTCATGTCTTTGCTGCTCATATATGCAGGATCATGTAAGCCCTATGATTTAAATCATAGGGGGAAAAATATTTAATTTTGCTTTGTGATTCGCTGCATATATCATTTGTATGATAACACGCTTCTTGGTATAATCCTGTATGTTTTCCCATAGCATAGGAGCAGTGAAAACACAACACTGAAATACCAAATGAGGATATTTGCACATCCAGCAGACATGAGGCAACATTAGCATTCATCTGGGGTGTTGTGTTTCTGTCCACCTGGCAAATGAGTCCAATATTCACCCTTATTTTAGCTCCATTTTGGTCTCCACCAACTCCTGAGGGACATAGCTGGCCCCTAAGCAGTGTTCAAAATACAAGGGAGCTACAGGGCAATCGGCTCCCCTAAAACACACAAAGTTAAGGAAAACCTGTATAAAGGTATATTTTCCTGTATATGTGTCTTAAAGGTGTGGTGTTTCAGTCCTTCATGTTTCGGGTAGTGACACAGTTTGATGCATATATTGTAAGAGTAGTGTGGCTGCTGTAAGGAATGGCTCAGTGTGTAGTGTGAGCATAGTGCGAGAGAGTGACAGTAGATGTGCTCACAGAAGACAGGTGTTGGCCACTGGAGCAGAGAAGAATTAGCTGACATTTGTCAAGTGGTAGTAAGTGTATGATGTAGGTATCAGTTTGCCCATGGCAAAATACTGCAGCTCCTCAACAAGCAAGTAAAGTTCCCACATCTTGCTTCCCAACTGCTTAGCAAAGTGAAGCTGGTTAGTCCTGGTCAGCTCTGATGGCAAAGTAAATAGTGCCAGACCTAGCACATTCTGTGCCTTAGGCAGCTAATGAGAAATCAGCACCAACTATTTAGCTATCAAACAATGATAATAAATAACAAGCAATGAGAGAATACTGTATGTGCACATTTGCAAATGTTGTCTTCTCCTTGTTTTGTGCTGTGCCTCAGATAGCTTTTGCCGTTTCATTTTCTCTTATTGTAATGCTCTCCACATACACTCCACTCCAGGATTCCCCCTACGTTTGTTTTTTTGAATGTAAAAAAATGTATATATTTAAATATAAATCTATACGCCCTCCACCATTTCTTGGTGGATTTTTTTTTTTTTTTTAAACATTGCAGTGGCAAATATTTTTTCAATATATTTTTTGTCCCAGGCTTCTCTGTATAAATTGAAATGTATTCATAGAATATTTTTGCACAGTCAAGTCCATTTATGTATGCACATGCATGTGAACACAGTACCTCCCACTTATCACCTCCGAAAGCCGTGGTGTGACTCAAAACACTGCTCGAAAGCCTCTAAATGCTCCATTATGTTCAGCAACTAGTTTTAAACTTTGTCCGTCTACCATTTAGGCAGAGTCAGGTGATAATTATCTGTGGGTTCGTCACCATAAAAGACAACTTTCACATCACACATAATCGTTTTCCCCATTGTTTGTGTGAACATGTGCATCTTTTAAGTTACAGGGTATACTTGGACGATCATGCAGCAGAATGAGGCAGTTGTTAAATGGTGTGTTTATCTACAAAGCATTGTATCATCTCTTTTCGACAGTCATGGGCTGGCTTGGCTTGGTTTGGTTTGGTCTGGTTTGGTTTGGTTTGGTTTGAGCCATCAGCCCAGTGCAACAGGGATTTGCATTTCCATTACAACAGGGCATTTGAAGGTGTGTCTTTAATTGATGACGGCTTGTCTTGAGTGATGACGTTTTAAAGCAGTAGGTAAAAAAAAGTTGACCTATTAGAGGTGAGCTGTTTGCAGAGGTGCAGTGAGAGCCTGTTGTCTGCAGCTCTTCATCTAACATCTCACTGTGGCTGTTTCTGCTTTTACTTTCCTCCCTGCCGTATTATTAGACATGCCTTTATTGAAGTAAAGCCACTAACAAAGTTCCGCTAATTCAGTGATAAAAGCATTTAATTTCCTATAGATTCTTCACAATAAAAGTGCCCCTTATTTTGTTATGTATAAACTTTTATTGTGAAGTAGCAAAATAAGGAAATGTTAAGGTTTTGAGCAGCAACTTCTCACAACTTCTAATACGGCTGATAGCAAACAGGAAACAGTAAAATAAAGCATATATCTAAAGTAAAAACAGGACGCATAAGAGAAACTTAACTCCAAACCACAGAGATTCATTTAGAAGCTACAAACGCACTGAGAGCTGAACACACAGAGACTTTTAAAAACACCTTTCTCTCTGGTCTCCTGCAGACAGAGGTGAGTAGAAGACACACGCTTGTTTGAAGGGGAAAAGCAGGGTCATCACAGCTACCTGTTTGAGGGCAGGCGGCCCGGCTTTAGGACCTACTCCAGAGAAGGTCCATCTCTGGCGCAGCTCGTCGTGGCACTGGCACATCTTAACAGATAGTAGATAATGGAAACGCAAATCTGCGCAGCATGGCTTGACTTAATGTGGGCAAACATGACAGTGGAAAAGCCCCACAAGGTGTTTACTGGTTGTGTCTGGGCAGAACAATAGACTCAACACAAGCCCTTATGTAGTTGTACAGCATGTAATGCCCCTATAAACTATTTAATCCTTGCCCAGCCATGATAGTATAATCCAAACAATAGCCTGGAAATCCTATTAGGCATGCTGCATTCCTCCAATAAGTCTTCCTGGGCTTTAAAACTTCTGGTTAAGCCCAAGTGTTATCTCTCCGAATTGAAAGGACGCAGTGTGCAAGCTCTTTCAGTAAAAGTATTCTAGGAGCACTGTGTGATATTGCAGCTTTTTTCTTTTTTGAAGCTTTGATATTGTTAAGTAAAATGAAGTAGGGGCTGACAGCTTGATGAATAGTCACTGTGTATCTCTGTGGTTTGACGAAGATGAGGGACTTTTCTAAAGGCTGCTGTTTCCTAGATGCAGTCCTGCTTGGCTTGTATGTGTAGGAGGGAGAGTGTTTGCGCCTGATAATCAAAAGCTGGAGAGTAAATTAGTTTTACCAAACAGTACATCTTGGTAGTTGTTGCCTTGCTTTATCATCTCTGCCTTTTATTTTCTTGGAGACTAGAGTTTGATTATTGTGATTACTGAGCAGGGCTGACATTTGTCATCACACTTTCAGAAAATGGAACAAGGAAACGATGGGACTGGAGATGGAGAGAAAGAGAAAGAGAGATACAGCGTAAAAGACATGTGTGTGTCTGTGTGTGTGTGTGCCTGTGTGTTGCAGGGTGTACAAAGGACAATGAGTTAAAGGAAGTGAAGATATGAAAGGACAGAAATGGTGTCTTGGGCATCAGAAAATCTTTATTCTGTACGTGCAGTCATGCAGTTCATTGCTTTCTTGCTTACTTGTGTGCATGTGGAGTGTGTTTGTGTGTGTGAGGCGCTGCCCCCCATTCCCTCAGCTCTGCTGTTCATCCCTCACTCTCCGGGGTCAATAGTGAGAGGCAGTGTTGGACTGTGATAAAGGAGTAGCCAGAATACCATTACACAGTTGACACACATGCACACTATGTGTTATACAAGTACTGCTTATGCATATTTCCCAGAATCCAGTATAAGCATTATGCTTTTTAAAATATACAGGGTCCACCTGGAGTTCATCTGAAATGAGTTTTTTTTAAATAGAAGTCCAATATTTTTTGAAAAGCCATGTGAGTTTCTGAAGTCTTTATAAAGGAGTTCAACAAGGAACCTCCTGAGGTCCTCTAACAATAGTTCAAACGAGCCTTTGGAACTTCAGAGTGCCTGTTTTGTCCTTGGTCACTAATCCAGGCCTTACTGTCTGCGTATACTAATGGGGTTTCATTCAAGTTGTGTTAGGGTAAGGATGGCCAGAAAATTTAAGGGAAAGTTTGACATTTTTTAGATGAAAAAGTTATTGAGAGGTTATGCACCAGGTTATTTCCTGGTCAGGACCAGTTTCCCAGCAACCAGCCAAGAGTCCAGGGAGTCACTGAACCCAACCCAAAGTCTGGCACAAAGTACCGTTCACAACACATGACATGATGATGCAATGTGATGGTGCGATTAGTTTTTGCTATTTGCAGTAAGTTTATCAAAATAAGGCAAATGTAAGAAAGTCATGATCTCACCCCTACTGGCCATTTTGTAATGTCTGGGTGTTATAATAAGGATGCTGTGAGCAGCCTTTTGCTTTGTATCTTGAAGCTGAAGGGGTCATTGTTAAGTCACATGAGTCGACTCGTGAGTAAGAAGGGGTTGGCAGTTAGGTTTAGGTAACAAAACTACTTGGTTAGGGTTAGAAAAAGATTGTGATTGACATGACAAAATACTTCATTGTTGACTTTTTGTTTCACAAGGGACACAAACACCGGTCTCCTGGGTCAAAGTCCGGTGCTTTTTGGATCCATCCACAGCATCTTCTGCTCATCCCAAGCAGACTTTCACATTCTTTATACTATGTCTGTAATGACACAGATGGGTTTACACTGGAGTTGTTGGTGCATGTCAAACAGACGCTAAAGGGTGCTGATACAAGGGGAACTGCCCAAGCACCACATTTTGACACCCTGGGAGTGAGACCATGCTGACATACGCAAAATTATGTTCAATGCAGTGAACTGTGTTTAAGTTTCAGACAGAACAAACAAGCTCTTCACACGTGAAACAAAAACTTAAATAAAATGTACTCCTTTACTTTCTAATTAAAGTATGCTCAAAATCATTAGGTGGATTACATAATTCTGTAACTGATATTGTTCATATTATCTTGTACAATTGCAAAGAAGGTTGAGAAATAATTAGCGCTGTTATTTACAATTATTTTCATTAGTGTAATATAATTATGCAGTTATGTTAATCTGTCAATTACAATTTCCAAGGACCCCAGTATCATTTTCAAATAGCTTGCTTTTGTCTGATCAACACTCCAACACACAAATTATTAAATTTACAATGATGTAAAACAGGAAAAAGCAGCAAATACTCACACAACAATTAAATGTCCAAAAAAATTACAAAGAAAAATTGCCAAAGGAATATCAATATTGGAGGCGAATTTGTTTCCACACTTAAGCCAATATCTAATCGTGGCCCGGCCATACTTTTGGTGAATTCTGTGCTCAGAAGTATGAAAATGAAATCTAAGTTAAACTCTCTTTATTTCTGTGAATTTACAAAAACACCAGTAACAAGTTAGCTTAAAAATGCTCACATTGTGGTTGTGGCTCAGCTTTGTAATATTTAAGACACATATTTCTGCAGCACTGTTCTCTCGGTTCTACATTTTCTACAGTTGTTAGCTCTGTAGTTTTTTTGCTATTAAACTATAGTGATACTGACATCAGACAGAATGTGCAACTCATTACACTTCATTTTCATAGTTAGTCCGACATTGCGTCCACTCTTCCAAATTTCCACAGAAAGGGGAGATTTGAGTTTCCCTAACCATTCACAAGAGACCAACGTATCTGATGGAATCTATTGTCATCTTAAGTCCACACTGAGGCGTAGCCATGCTAACATACCTCTTTTGCCAGGGTGGTAAGAGCAGAGCGAAGTAAACTACTATGTTAGGTGATACTAAGAAGACATGTTCATTTAGAGCAGCATCGGTTGCAGCGTCGAGCTCGTCTATAGTCTTTGTGTTTTTACTCCTCATTGGTTCCACTGAACAGCTTGACAATCCTTGACAACAGCTTGACAATGGTGATAGTCCTGCCCATGGCACTGATTGGCTAATTATAGCCTCCATGTGGTGCTCATTGGATTGTTTTTTATTTCAGCAGAGACAACACTGTTTCATGCCACAATGCCAGACGAATCAGTCAACTCAGTGGCGTGGGCAGATTCCAAAGTCTGGACCCAGGCATACTTGTGCCATGACTTTCTGGGGACAGCACCCAGCTTATCTTCACTTAGTCACAGCACAATATTGTAAAGTTCAAGCCTAAAAAAATGATTTCCTATATGCGAGACATAAATTAAAGGTACAGAGGATGTTGCTATAGCCACAGAGGATAGAAACAGTGATTTGCAGAGCACTGGCAGAGTTCTGTGTTGGATTAGCCTTGAAATAGCTACAACACAGAGCAAACTATTTTCAGCAGTATGTTGATATGCTTGTCAGAGCTTTGAGCTCCAGTCCTCATTATTGAGATCAAATACCTTTTCCTCTTCTCCCTGTGTCCTTGATTTCCATTCATCCATAGTACAGTAGCTGTGAAAATGTACTTGCCACTGTTGCCATGTGAGGTCTATATCCTTGTTTACAAGGCCGCATTACCATGTTTGCATAAAATTTAGGGTTACAATGTTTGCACTTTTTTCTCCCCGACAAAATAATCGATTTCCGTGCTATGGGAGACTGACTTGAATATATTATAAAGGCAAAAAGGATAATATTATAGAATACCATACCCAGCATTACATGGACTACAAAATGTCTTACTATGTGTGAGAGGAAGAGGCAATAATGTCTTTTTATCCTTCCAGCATGCTCTTCTGATCCTTGTACTCAATGTCAACTACTCTTCAAACATTCTGCGAGAAGCTATTTCCTGCTACCTGATACCTTTATTTTAGGATCATAACCTTGAGGAACGTCATATCCTGACATGGTAGTCTTAAAGGTAATAATGAATAAATTAGCTTGAAGAGCAACAGCTTAAAATTCAATAAAAAACGAAATTCTTATAAAGCCATAAATAAAAAGTTCTTTTCCACAGAATGCCTATAACAACAGTGATGCAGCCTGCTGTTTACTCAGTTTATGAAAACTGAGACACAAGCTGTAGTGAACACATTGTGTGTGTCTCTTCTCATAAATCTTAATAACCTAAACAAAAAAGAATGTCTGCATATTGTAGATCCTAACTGTGCTGTTGGAACACATTCATGCAGCATTATTTTGTACAAGGACAGATATTCTATATAAACGTTTTTACCACGACAATAACCTGTTTATGACAAAAAAACACACTGCATTTTAATGGCATGAAGTGTCACTAACGTTAACTAAAGTTTATGGTCCTGTTGAAGTAAAAAGTAGCAGATGGACTTTATGGACAACATTCATGTACAGTACCACTTAAAATAAAACGTGATGCTGCAACAAAACAGGACAAAACATGCAGCCCAGCGAGCTGACATTTACAAATTTGATTTATGGCCTCTGCAAACCAGTCAAGTTGCACTTACAGTTGAAATCCAAGTCTGTGAAATCATGGATGCTTCACACACATCATCCTCCCTACAGCACAGAAGACCTATACAATCAGCACAGTTTCAAGGTGGGCACCCAAGATTAATGCCACCAATTCAGTATCTGATCAAATATCTTTCCCTCTGTTCCTGAGTTATGATGTCAGGTAATGGCCATCATATTATGCTATTAGACATTTGTGTAACATTTTGTAATAATTAGTGTATGAATTCTTGAATTACTGCCAAAAATAACCATGTTTCAAGAGGTCACAGTGACATTGACCTTTGACCTTCAACCACCAAATTCTATTCTATTAATTCTTGAGTCCAAGTTGACATTTGTGCCAAATTTGAGGTAATTCCCTCAAGCTGTTCTTGAGATATTGTGTTCACAAGTATAAAATGGATGCAAGGTCACAGTGACTCTGACCTTAAACCAACAAATTCTAATCAGCTGATTCTTGACTCAAAGTGGGCATTTATGCCAAATTTGAAGAAATTCTCTCAAGAGATATTGCACTCACAAGATTGAGACTGATGCAAGGTCACAGTGACTTTGACCTTTGACTACCAAGATATAATCAGCTTATCATTGAGTCCAAGTGCATGTTTGTGCCAAATTTGCTGAAATTCGCTGTCAAGACGTTCTTGAGATACTGCTTTCATAAAAATGGGATAGATGGACAGACAACCCAAAAACATAATGCCTTAGGCCACGGCTATCTCCGGAGGCATAAAAAAAATTGACTGTCTTTCATATTTATAGGAGTGTGTTCAGGATCAAAGTAGGCCGTAAATCTTTCCCTGGATTTTCTCTTGGGGACTTTCATTGTTTTATTGAAGGTTTGACTGCTACAAACACAAAACACCAGGCTGGAATGCTAAAGTTTATAAAAGGTAGGCTAATGTTAACTTAGCTGCACTGTGGAGATAAAATGACTCTTCCTTCAAGCTAAAAGTGCATTTAGCTGACATTTTAGCTACTCTTCTCAAACTAGACCTTCAGTAAAAGTATGTAGCCATGCTAACTGTAGGCTACACATTAGAAAGGGCTACAGTTGTAGCCTCAGAATACCTAAAAGACATAAAACTTAAAACTATTTCACTTGTAAAATAATAATAATAATAATAATAATAAATGACTTTATTAATGACACAGAGAAAGGTCCATACCATACCACACAAAAAAACAAACAATCATCTGTGTACAAAAATACATAAATTAATATTTGTATTTATTGACTAAAACAGTAATTAAATTACTGCAATGTAACAAAAATTAATCAACATTTTCTACACCATGCAAAAAAGTGAACACTGCACGTATACGTACACATAAAGAAGTAGGCTATGGTGCACACCACACACTGAACCGAACATCTGTATTGTTTTTCTCATAATGAATTTTGCATTTGTGTGTTTGTAGGTGTGTAAAGGGTATACACTGTGGTCTTCTAAAGCAGTAGACTGAAATGAAATAATTAAATCTGTGCCAACTTCAGAATCACCTTTACATTAAAAAAGAAATACATCCCCGCTGCAGTCGTCAGCAGAGCTTGTCCACTGCTGTGATTTGTGAATATCATTGTTGTGGTATTAGGGATGATTCATTATGGTTGGCAGAGTAGTGACTACATTATTTTCACAGGAGATGTCTCGCAGGAGCATTAATTGATCACCTACCACCTTGCCCTTCCACCATGTTAATAATAAGGATTAAATATGAGGGAGTGATCTATGACATGAAAAGGGCAGGAGAGAGTAAGATAACACACTCTGTATATAAATAAGTGTTAATACAGGCTATTTCATCTAATCCCTTCTCCCTTTCTAAGTATACAGTACTTCATGGTGGTGACCTTAATCCAAGCAAACTATATTTTGTGCCTAATTAATCAGTGGATACTGTGGATGCCGTACAATGAACCTTTCCAAGCAGGAGTTTGCTGATTGATGAAACTGCATACCTGCTTTTCTTAATTTTAAAGCCTGAAACATCTGCTTCAATGAGTCTATGAATATGCATGATCAGATGCTTGCTTATAGATATGCCAGGGTGATCTGTGTTATTTAAAATGCTGTGTGCACCTTTGGGGTTAGCCAAGGTAATCCCCAAAATCTTTATTTTGTAGCTCCAAGAAATGTAAAATTCCCCATTTATGGAGTTCTCCCAAGACGTGTCTGATGGTTCCTCTGAATTAGTAATCAGAAGAATCACTAACTTCCTGCTCAACTAGGCCACCAAGCAACTGGCTGGGCAGATGAGACTCTTGTAATTGATTGTGGACTGTGATGAAGTCCTCAAACATATCATCTTCATAGCTAGTAGGGGTTTTCTCTCAGCTTGAGCTTTGAATACATAACTTTTTAATTATTATTAACATTATTAACAACACTTTCCATGAGTCCGCATATCTGACACTACAGTTTCAGTTGGGTAAATAGGGTTAAGTTATTGTTTACAACATAGATGAGATTGGGATATTCTCACACATGGCAGCATCACCTTGATTTGCCCTTAAACAAGCAGAAAGTTTCAATGCAATGTAGTGTTTTTTTAACGAAATTTAGTCTTTCCAACTGAAGTTAGAAATCTAGGTTTGGCAGTAGCTGATGATGGGGGCTCATTCTTTCTGTGTCCTCCCTCTGAATTCCCTTTGGTTTTTGCAGGTCCATAAACACAGTGCAGGCGGAACCCTGTGGGCTTTTTTTCCACAGCAAGTGATTGAGTTTGAGTCACAGGTTGAAAACTGATCAGTCGATCAGTTTGCGGTGGAATCAAGTGATAACCTCCAGAGCTGAAAAATGAAGCCAGGACAGAAGTGCCAAAAACTGCAGTTCTTTGAGCGGCCACTTAAGGCTGGCTCTAAAAGCCAGTCAATCCCCATCAACCCCCCATGTTAAAATGCCCAACTTTACAGCAGAAATAAACATGCTTACAGCCTGGTACACAAAATGGTTTGGGTCTCTACAGCCAGTTCATGACAACTGTACAGGGGTGAATTTTTATATAACTCAACTTTTACATTTTATAAAAGCTTAAGGGCAGGTACTGTGAGTGACAGGCTGCCTATAGTGTCCTCGACACCTCTGTCAGATCCACCCCTCACTCCTCCACAGTGCCAGCCTCTTGTCCAAATATGGTCACTTCTGGCTCCAAAAAACAATGGCGATTGCCAACATGCCAAACTCAAGACTTAATCAGCAAAAATCAGTCTTGTATCCTGATCAGTCAGAGCTGATCAGATCAGACAGATCAGACTGATGGATTAGAGGAGCAGCTGCTGCAGAGGCAAGTGAAATAAAACTTTAAAGCCCACAGCACAATTGTGGAGTTCATGATTTTCAAATGCAGCCAGTTGCTTCTAAAGTAGGTTGAAAAATCAATGACTATACTAAAATAAGTTGTCCTACGCAATAGAATGTTTTTTTTTTTTTATCAATTAATTGTGGTGCTTTAATGGTGTTCTGCTGCTCTTTCTGTACCCAGAGTACACTCTGTGCTCTGAGAGTGTGGTGCTCTGAAGAACAGTATTCCAACAGTGCTCTTAATGGATGGGCAAGCTCTAAAATTAGAAAATCAGCATGTGGTGGCAAATACTGATGGCAGACCACCACAAATTAAAAAAACCTGTAGAAAACCCTGAAAAAATAGCAGTCATCGATGGTTACAAGCATTGTCAACAAAGAATAAAATGAATAGGACACACAGATATTGATATTTGAAAATATATTGATATCAAACCATATGAAACAGTGTCTAATGATTAGTTCTGTGAATCTTCATACCTAACCGTTTCCTTGATAAACCATACCTGATCAATTCAGTGTCTTTTGTGATACAAACCAATACTGGTTCAAATTTTTTTTAGACAACAGCGTCATCTCAGCCTGTACTGAGGGCTGGGATGTATCAGCGTTTCTTTGAGCTCTGTTCACCGTGTCTAATCTTTCTATCTTTTGCTCCGACGGTCACTAATTTTATCACTGCTGAGCTCCTGAAAAAACTCCTGAGCCAGGAAATGTGTTGTCTTACTATAAAAACCACCAGCTGTGAATTGTCATGTCATTAGCTGCAGCAGAACTGCATATTTAACAGTTTTTATTACAATGATTTGGATATTAATTGCTTCCTTTCTTTTCTCCTGTTTTGACATGTTTGAAAACAACATAAAACATAGGTCATTTAAATGTTGCAGATTTTTTAGTTTTTGTAGTGTGGTGACACCTTATTATGAAGGTACAAATTTCTGTCTGAAATGTTTAGCTTTTTCTGTCGAGGAAGCTTCTTTGCCAGGGCTGATTTTGGCTGTTTTTATCCTTTTTGTGATTTCTACTGTTAAACTTTTATGTTAATGTTAGCCTGAAGTGTGCACTTTTACTATAATGTGGCCATTAAAGAAAAATAATCTCTGAGTAATGTTAGGCCTTGCTTAAAAAGCCATCTAGATATATCTATTAAATCTTGCTTCCTATTTAAAATTAAATTGAACTTCTCCCCTATGGACAGAGATGAGGGATTTCTTTGTTTTGAATGGGAGGAAATGTGATACAATTTGCCACTCATGTCCCCGGAAGCCTCGGTAACCACTTTCCCAAATATTCTGGGACAGCTTGAAGTGTTAAGTCTGTGTAAATAATTTGAAAAGCTGTGCATCGGTGTGCCGAGGCGACAAATTCAGACGAGATCAACCCAGATGGAGAGAACAGAAGTGAATACAGCTGTGTTGTGATTCCTCCTAACTGTGAGAAATTACAGACTGAGACAAATTCTTTCCTCACACAGTTTTAAATGACGGAGTTTGTTAACAACATTTTCTGTCCATCCATCTTTCACTAATTCACTCACACACACACACATACACAAACATCATCTGTCATCTTTGAGCAGAGCAAGTGCCAGACAACACAGCCCTCTCACACTGCTATTGTTACATTGGAAAGCAGTTCTTTTGATTTGTTTTCATACACCACCTCCTTACTTTAAAATGTCTAATTATAAATCTCATCTTCACCAGTGACGACAGTAACCTGAGGGGCAGCAGCAGGCTTCTCAAAGTCAAATTTATTTATAAAAACTCATTTTAACAACTTGATCAAAGGCCCTACGAAGCCAATACAAATATAAACTCACAGGGGCATGACAGACTGCCAGTTGGCAGTTTGGATCTCAGCACTGGCAGAGAAAAGGTGGATGGGAAAGTGAATGAGCAGTGTGGTCCTCTGCTTCAACAATTCAACAGTTGTGTTGCACTTTAGCAACGCATGAATCTGTGTAATTGAATTGGGCAGCTACCAGATGCGCATTTTTCTAACTCTATGAGGAAGCAGGATAATTCTCAGACACATATGTTTGCTCTCCTAAGTGGCAACTTTAGTGCTAATGCAGGGAACTGTTTTTTTTCTTCATAGAGCAGAAAAAGAGTGTGAAGGTTGGGCTGGTGGATAAGTGTAGTTTTGTCTTAAAGAGGATGCATTGTGCTAATTTTCAGGGTCATACTTGTATTTAAGGTTTCTACTAGAACATATTTACATGCTTTATTGGTCAAGTAACACTTAGTTCTCCTCATACAATCTGTGCTGGAACACTTACAGTACATTCACCTTCGGTCTGAAATGCTCCCTTTTAGCACCTGTCTCTTGACACCCCCTTTCTAAACAGCCCAGTCCACTCTGGTTGGTCAGCATTTCCAGGTCTTCCTCATCTCAGCGTCTCTACACCATTATTGCAGCCAGGGGAGTGACTGTAACAGAGAAAAGCGGCACTTTCTACCCTGAAATATCACCAATAAATAAGCTTCTAAACACAACCACACATGCTCCACCAGGAATATGACCCAAATTGAGGAAAAACAACATCGGTAACCAAGTTGACATGTTTCCTGGACATTAGCTGCATCTAGTAGTGGAGGGTACGTAATGTAAACACATGTAGTAGTGCGCCAGAAGCATTTGACCTATATAAAAAAATCAGGCACATGACAGGCGATGACACCATACTGTGGCCAGGATAGAAAAAATGTTGGAAACAGAGTGTTCAGAACAATAGGAAACCTAAGGTCTTTGCTAGCTGGGATTATATCCTTCATTGTAACACTAGGCCTACTGTATATATGAGACACAAAATACAGAACACCACAAAAGTTACCCTTACACACCCATGGTGGACAACCACATGCTATGTCATACTAGCATTTGCCTTTCTAAAATTCAACCACAAACATGTTCTTTCTCTAACATTAATCAAGTAATTTTTAGTTGCCTCATTTTAACAGTACTTCACCAGACTAGTTTGTAAAATTGATGTGTTTGAGAGAAGCCAAAGACAAATTTCCACTGAGGTGGACAATACAGTTATCTATCTATCTATACATCTATCTATCTTAAAAGTGCACTTATCAATATTTGGGGTGGCTTATTTGAAGAAGTAATCTGAAGAAATTCCCTTGAAGCATTCTTGAGACATTGTGTTCACAAGAATAGGACAAATGGATAAATATATGGACAGACGACGGACATCACCAACCCAAGAACATTATGCCTCCGGGCCATGAGTATTGCTGGTGCGAAGGCATAAAAATCAAGTCAAACCATAACAAAGTGTTCCAAGTAAGTTATTAGGGTGATAGCTTACAGACACGTTGAGCACAATAGTCCACCTTCCACCTGTTTAAAGTTCCCACCAGTTCCAGATATTTAGCATGCTAGATATCAGGGGAGCCTCAGTGATGCATCGGCAAGCCTCGTGGCTCACGTCTTTCAACAGTTTACAGACAGCGCCCAAGTGCCACTTGCCAACACTGACTTTCCCCTGATCTTGGGTCTTTGTTGGGGGGGTCCGAAAACTGTTGCCCAGTAGAAAATCAAGGCTTAAGTCGCACAAAGTGAACAATGTATTATTTACATGAGTAGACTTGAAGAGAGAGCTCCTAGGGGCAGCGGAGATGGGTCACGCTCACCTGCAGGCACATGTCATAAGTATTTCTGTTATTACTCTCACAGCCAAAATGACAAAATTCTGCACTCCAGCTTTAGGAATATCTACTTCATCACTATCAACCAACATGTACAATTTGTGTGTAACTGTGCAATGTAAACCGTTGTTTGTTAAATGGTAGCTATGGCCCAAATATCACCAACCAACCCATCATGTTGTGTGCAAGCAATAATTTGCTCGTCATAGAAAGAAGTCTGTTCTCCATGTGAAGTCATGTGTGGTGCACAGATCAACACTTTAACCCTGACTGGCTCCACTGGAGCTGTTCTGTGGCCTTCAGTGAAGGACTGTGATTAAACTGGAATTTTCCCAATTCTGAGCGCACTGAACTGTGAGACTGTGAAGCCGAGCAATACTGTACCGTGAATGAACACTGGCTAAAAACCCATCTGTAAATTTGTCACCACATGCAGACTTTGGTCATGGCTTGCTCCGTGGCTGCAGCAACAACTAAACCTTCCCTGTCCCCGGCTGAGGACCTCAGTCAACCTTGAAGCTCAGAAAAACCATGAAAAGCCATCTGCCAGCCAAACGAGCAGAATCTGGTAGAGGCAGTCTCCACGCATTCATTGCTTTGCATTGTTGTCATGGTTACTTGTCCATAACAACTGTCTCCTGGGAACCCAACAAGCTCTTCAGGAGTCATGTGACGCAAAGGGAAAAAGGTAAAACCAAGGAGACCAACATGCTTGCTTCCATAGGTGCTTTTGTCAACTGTATATCTGTCACCAGGTCTCCAGGTGTGCTGGGCCACCTCCATACTAACAAACCTAACTCATATTACAAAACAAGACGTATGTTGTAAGCTCAAAAAGAGGGGCAAAGTAAATGTAAATGAAACCCTACAGCAGAGAGGATTAGGAATGAAGGGAAAAGGAAGTGGAATGATGGGTTATATAAGAGTAGAGAAGATGTGGCTTTGACTTTGTACTGTTCCTGGTGTTGTTTGTCCCGTGGCGGCTTATTAGCATGAGTGAGTTTCATCATTTTGCTTATTCATGAATACTGAAGTGCATCTGCATATGGCTTATTTTCAGCCGACACCGCAGGAAAAGAGCAGACAATGTGGTGCAGACCGACAGGAAGCTTTTGGCAGTGACAACGATGATGATCCATTCTGCACTTTATTTGTTTGGTGGTTTTTGAGTGATGTTTGATAGTCATTTCATCTTATTTTCACTTCAGAGCAATTTGAGGATTTCATCATGTGTGTCAAATGACGGAAAAAAAATAATGATGATGGACAAAATCCCGGGACCTCTACCAACACTGAACAGTTCTCCAACTTTTAACACTATCACTTACATTCTTATGTAGACTGCATTATGAGCCTGCTTACTGTACTGTACACACTGATTTGGATGTTTTTTGTTTGTTTTTGCAAAGTCACAATGAAATTCCATATCAGACTTACAACCAAGATCCTGGAATTATGTTTTATGACTTAAAATATCCTGTTAAGTACTATAAAAGGTGACAGTGGTGAACTGTATTCAGATATCAAAACATTATCAGATGTTACTTATCATTAAAACCATAGCTCGTTATTTATGCAGCTATTTTCCATAAATTTTAAACTTTTGAGGGTCATTATCATATTTCAGTTTCACTGAGTAATGTCTTGTATACTACTGATGTCACACCTTGACAAATGTGCACTAAATTGGCCTTCTTATCCTATAGAGACCTATGTTTATTCCTCTCTAATTGACTGGTTTAAAAACAAAAATCATCCTGAGAGGACCTCAAAAACAAAACTTATTTTGTGTGATTCTCATAATGTAAAACAATACTGTAAGTATGTGATTATGTTTGATATAATCATATCTTGTTTAATGTCATGTATAGTGATACAGGCGGTTCTCACAAATCTTTTGTATGTTTTCCTACAAAAAGCAATGCACCCAAAGTCATACATATTCCTTTTCTTTTGAAAGGCTGCAATCACGTGACCAATGCGCTGACAGCAGTAAACAAGGACTTTTGCCCAGGACTTTCCCCTCGAGTTGCACATTTGGATCCATGTGAACTTTGACTTACCTTTGAGTCATTTTATGGTACGTCCTCACCATGTTTCTTTTCCTGAACTTAACCTTAGTAACTTTAATTGCCTAAAGTTAAAGACACCCAACCGTGATCCTTTTGCTAAACCTTACCACAGTAACTTTTAGTGCCTAAACCTAACCTCCATAACTTTACTTTAATTATGTAACTGTACTTTAAGGACAGGCGCAAATTCATAGGATATCACACAAACTGTTGTTGCATGCATTTTTCATAGGATATCCTACGAAACGTTCTATGAGAATATGTTGAGTAATAGTAGTATTAGTAGCCTCGCATAGCCAGACCTATTTCCACAGCGCTATACATGGCAATGTGAAAGAAAGATCTGGAAGCACACATTTTCATTCTGATATAGGAAAAAATATTGCTCTGGCTTGTTTGTACTTCTTTAAGCCAGTCACGGTTGTCTTGCATGGCACTAAGTTCCAGATGCAGCAAAATAGTATTGGGGGTAACTTATTTTGATGGAACATTTGCACATGGGAAGGCTAAATGGCTAATTTTCTGCAAAAGAGAACAAGACAAAAAAAAAAAAAAATAGTAACAGATGTGTGTCGACTGTGTGATTCAACTTACCAATGAAAAAGACAACTATAATTTGATAATTGTTGCCCTAAAGGTGAAGCCTGACTAAACTTTAGCTCTCCAGCTTGATAGCAGAACCTAGCGAAAAACTTGGTTAAAGCGACAGACGATTTGCTAACTGTATGTGGCTCCTGCAGAATATTATTATTATGATAACACAGAAGCTTGTGTGAAGTGACACAGATTGGTACATTGGTGAAGTCACTGTCACTGGTGCATGCAGTGTCAGGGAAGGATGTGGTTATATCAGCTCTGACTGGTCATGTCAGAAAATGGATCAACATTGTGCGTGAGAGTACAGGGTTTTTCCAAGGTACATTCACAAGTTGTTTAATCGTTGTAGATATTTACAACAATTCACAGAAAGAACAAAGCAGGCATGCCTTATTGATCTATTCAAATCTTCATCAAAACTTGCTGTTTTCAATGCGTCAGTTGTTCTCAGAGGTTGTTGTCGTTTCCCGTAGTGTAGGGGATTTAATGCCAGCCTAAATAGTCAGCCAATCGCAGGCTCAAAGCCACAGTGTACATTCGGACTATAGTAGTAGTTACTGCTGAAGGAAACAAAAATTGCAGTTTGATATTTTCCTTAAAAAGTTCAGTCCCATCCAGTAATCACAGGGTTGGTGGTTGGATCCCCAGCTGGTCCTTACTAAATGCTCTTAAGCAAGACACTGAGCCCCAAATAGGCCCCAATGGTAAGGCCAGAATACCCAAAAAGCTCTACAATATGGCAGTCAATTTGCAGCATAGTATCGTCTTCTTGCTACTTCATGAAAAACCAATGCAAAGGTAAGTTTATTTAAATAACATTGATGTAGAGACCATCATCCTCATCATCATTATCTTCTCACAGAGCCCTGTTTCACACCACCCTGTGCTGTCTAACACACAGCCATCGCCATCTCACCGCACTGATGAGAGCTCACACAGTGTTACATAAACTAACAAAGTGTCCTTCTGTCAGAAGTGCTTCTGTATGAGTAGATCCTGCTTAAATCAGGTCACAGACATCCGTACACGACGCCAAAGATACACTTACATAAAACATGGATGTACAGTGAGGCCCTGAAGATGCCAATGATTCATCCTACACTAACAAATAAACCAGCTAAACAATATGGAGCTGATGACAGGGGTGGGAATAACAAAGCCAATCTGTGTCTGTTGATGTGCATGTTTGTGTGTGTGAATGTCTGTGCTGGTGCATGCATAATGTAGACTACCTTTCACCCTGTTCATATTGTGGACAGAAAATTGCCTTTGGTGTACCTGTGCAACGTTACTATGACAACCAGTGTTGTCCAGTGCGCTCGGCGGTAAATTACAAAGCGGACAGTCGAGCATAAAGATATTCTGAAAGACATCATTACATGTGGCTGCAGTCTGAGCATAGCTACAGTCTTTATCAGGGGAATTAAGATTCACAGCCACAAAAAAAGGCGTTCCAGGATCGATGGACGACGTCTGGGAGCCTGAAGAGCCACTGAGGGACTGCAATCATCATCAGTCCTCTGCTGGCGGATTATAGTCTGTCGATATGGGTACTGAGGAGGCCGCCCCATTCTAACAGGCACATACATGTGCCACATTTGTATAAAAAGACACAGAAGCAAGGCCGTAGCTATGGAGTCTGTAATTGGGGAATCTACGCAAGTACTGACTTTTTTTTAGCAAAATATTACTTAAGTACAGTTACAGCACAAAATGACAAATCAATGTCCATGGGAACATTTTTAAAAGATCCTAACTTAAGCCTATGTAACACTCCTAACTCATAACTCCTTTTAGGATTTTGCTAAAAGAGAAGGAAATCACCTGTTGATTTATATATATAGATCCCAGGGTACATTTTTTGTGTTTGGGAACTGTTTAAATGAGTAATTTATGGTAGAATTTATTTTGTTAAACTGTTAATATCGTGGTGCGGCACGGTAGTATAGTGCACTGTTGCCTCACAGCAAGAGGGTTCCTGGTTGAACCAAGTGTGGGGAGCCCTTCTGTGTGGAGTTTGCATTTTCTCCCCGTGTCAGTGTGGGTTCTCTGCGGGTACTCCGGCTTCCTCCCACAATTAAAAGACATGCAATTTAGGTTAATTGGTGACTCTAAATTGTCAGAAGGTGTGAATGTGAGCATGAATGGTTGTCTGTCTCTATGTGTCAGCCCTGTGATAGTCTGGGGACCTGTCCAGGGTGTACCCTGCCTCTCACCCAATGTCAGCTGGGATAGGCTCCAGCCCCTCAGACCCTCAAGAGGATAAGCGGTTAGGGAAAATGAATGAATGTTAATATTGTATATAGAATCTGAATCTCATTCTGAGTTACTGTTGTTGTTCATAAACTAAAGAAATATGTGGTCATTTTTGTTTAATTTCTACTGAATATTTGAAAGCAAACTGTGAATTAATAGAAAAAAAATAGTAATCTGTCATACCATCAAGAATATAATTACGACAAAAATACCCTGAGTTATTGTGATATTGTTTTACGGCCATATCACCCACCCGTACTGCTGTGCTGCCTTGGTACAATAAGTGACACAGTTCAGTCCACACTTGATTTACCTTCATCATGTGTGTGGAGGACAAAAAGTTATATAAGCAGAGTGCACATACTTACAACATATATTTATAAAAATCTCATTAACTGATTTAATTACTGAGACCATGGCCAGGACAAGCTGCTTCTATCTCACACCAGCAGCACTGCCAGCTCTAAAATTAACCCATTTCCTATGATTTCTTCCCAGTCTTGTAAAGCAAGAGAAAATCTCACAAGCTCCATGTTCACTGCAACATTTTAGTCTTTAAAATAAGAGAATCCACTGGGGCCAGCAGCCAGACTAATCAAGGAGCTACGGGGAACAGTTTAGATGATGACAGGCAACTGAATTCACGACCTCTCAAATCTCATGAATCTCATCATAAACTACTAAAACTCCAACTAATTGTGGCCTTTTCAGTGCCTCGACATTTTCAAAAACCATTTCAGTGAGAAAGTTAGAAAAAAATATGACATTTTCAGATCATTTCCAGAGCAGCCTGTCACTGAGAGTTTTTTCCTCTTTGTCTTTACCTAAGAGAATAAACATGTTGAAAGTGATTTCTTTATTATCCTTTCACTCCTTCCACCATCTGCCATCACCACCAACTCTGACAGCTTCAGCTCCATTTGCTCTGGAGGAACGGCTGCCTCTTTCGGTTTTGTGCCATAAAGCAACACTGCTTTGTCTCTGATTTACTATTGACTATTTTGGTGAATAGTTTAGAAGAAATTTTTGCAGTTTGATAAGCCTGATGCAAATCCAGGGCCTATATTGCTTTCAAAGTCGTCAATTTTTTCTAATTTGAAGAGGATAAATAAGTTCCGACCTGCCATACATGCCATTCTCTCAGTTAACCCAGTAACTTTCCACTCACCCCACCTCTCCACCACACCTACCTGCCAGCCTATTACCTGTCCATACATCTCCTGCTTCTGCTGGTCAGCCATACCCACGTCATCAAGCCAACTGCTCTCACCTGTGCGTCATTGCTCCCAGCCACTATAGATACTCCAGTTTCACAGGCTATCATTGTCAGATTGTTCTTTGTAATACAATCAAGACTTTCCCACGTGTTCCCGGACTGCTTTCTTGTTGCTGACCTCACCTGCCTTTGCCTCTCCTGCTTCACCTGCTCCCTGGTAAACCACTTAGCCTTCTGTCCCCGACTAAGAGGTCTACTTCCTTGTTCCTGTTTTCTGTTCACCTGTTTCCGGTGGCTGTTTGGAGAGACCATCACCCAGCTGTACATAGCGAGTTTACCTGTTTTTCTGCCTGTGGACTACTGCGCTGTGGATTGCTACACCGGGTGGCTGCACCTTCCGCCTTTGTGTTGCGCTGCCATCGTCACTGGCAAGACCCCTCTTCTGTCTATGGTCGGCTTTGCACAGGTTTGTCAGCCTCTAGTGTGAGTACTCCTGGTTCTGGATTCCCTGCTCATCTGACATCACCTTCTGCCAACTCCTACATGGTACAGTTGAACACAGTCAAACTGTTTCCTGTGTGTGTGCGTCTGGCAGATGCCAGCTACTCACTTGTTTTCCGCTTCGGCGTTCCATACCAAGAGCTCTGGACTGAACCTGGCACTAAGAAAGCTCTGAACTTGGACATTGACCCTCCAAGTAGTTTCTGCAGTTTGCTTTCTCTGTATTTATCAAAGCGATACATTAAAGTTCATCATAAGCTGCTCTGCCTGTCATTGGTGCTGTTTTTGGGTTCAAACCACACGCGTTACGAGCCCATTTTCAGTCTAATATCTTGAGGTGAAAGTTCAAGGGACCACTTGAAAACAGCCCTGTCAGTTATTCCCTTGCCAAAATTTTGCCTAAATGTGGAGCATTATTTATTCCTCTTGACAAGCTGGCATGACATGGTTGGTACCAATATACACCTTAGAATGTCTTATTTTTAGGTTACCGCTACTTTCATGCTAGCTTAAAAAATGAACTTGATACAGCCCCGTAAAGACTATAATGTAAACCTCCAATTCTTTTTGCTAGGGGGGCCAGTGGAAAGCGGTATTAAGTTGTGATTATTGTGTATAGTGTAAATGTATAGTTGATGTTTGAATCAACATGTACAACTTTAACCGCTAATGCTAATGTGCCAGAGTTATTGTGCCTGCACAGCCAAGCTACTGCGGGAGTTTAAAACAACAAACAATAAAAATGTAAATAAATTAGTACCATTCAAGATCTGGCCAGTAAGAATTTTTAAATATTCTAAGTGAAGATGTAGGTAAATGTGACTCCGGCCAGCTGTTAATCACAGCTGTTCCTCCTGACAGAGTTAGGCGCCAGTGGTCGCACATAAAAAATCACATACACAAACCGTGGCACATGGCAATTAGCTCTAAAGGGCAGTGAGGGTGGTCAATATGATCCTCCTGTCAAGCTCTGGCAGGCTGTTGCTCCATCCAGACCACACACACACACACACACAAACACACAAACACAAAACCATCTGCGTCAGTGCGAGCTGTGCAGCCGTTTGTTTAATGATTAACTGGTCCGGTGCTGTGCTGCATCATTTCAAGGAGACTGAATAGGTGGTGAAAGGGAGAAAAGCCGTACTATGGAAATGAGAGGTAGCATATAATTAAATGCTCACACATACATACACACACACACACACACATCCTGGGCAGTAGGGAATAAAAACAGAAATACACCCTGCTATTCTGATAAAGGTCCCAACAGAGAAATCTCATAAAAAAATTCTAACAAACAGAAAGTTGAGAGTCGGAAAGCAGAGTTTCAAGCCTGATTTCAACTCATCATTTCCTTCTGTCACAACAAATATAAACAGATGGAGAAAAGCAAGCTGAAGTTTCGCGCGCTCTACCCCAAAAACTTTTATTTTCCACGGGGCGCTGACTCCTATTCCTCATTATCTCAAGTGTAAAAGGTCACAGTGCTGCACATTCCTGACGTTGCGAAAGATGCAGGTTTTTGACGCTGCTGCCCTCACAACTACAGTATCTCTACTTCTAGCTAAAAAGCTGCACATTACAGCTTCTTTCTCAGCCTTTCTGTCCCGGTCTCCGCTCAGTGCTGCTATTTTAAAAAAGAAGAGGTGTCTGATGGACACAAAGGCTGCGGCAATTAAGGCTGACCCCACATCCACGCAGTGAGAAACATCCAATCAGGATGGAGATGCCTTTATGTCCTACAATGCTGAATAGTTGGGTAATTTAGGTGGATGTGTGAGTGGATAACAAGCTTGTTTTTTCCCTTTCAGATATGATTTTGTATTCTCCGATTTTTTTGTAGCTCTAGCTTCTCACATTGCTCACAAACAAAGGACATAAATACTGTCGACTACGTGGGGGAGCAAACTGAACTGTTCATACTTTGGAAAACTAAAGTTGAACGCACATCCTGATTAACATAACTTTTTTCCATAACTCTGGCAAACACCTTGAAGCAACAAATTATCTTTTCCTTGATGTCGACTTTGTAACATATCATCCACATTATCTGCATGAACATTTAACCGCAAATAAAAAGACTGTTTTCTCCATTTCAATGAAGCGCAGAGTTAGTCGAGATGACCTCTGCTGCACTGTGTCAGCTGCACACTGCAAATGCTCTGCCAAAAATTAATTACATCTCTTCAAATATCACTTAACAGAGTGAGTTAAAGGAACTCATTTAGCTTTTGGGATATCTGCCATCTAGTCAAGCACCTGTGAAGTTAAAAGAACACAGACATCAAAATCATCAATGTGTCCCTGGTAGATAACTGACCCGAGTGGTTAGTTCTAACGTGACTTATAAAAGACCAGCACTGTATAAGGTAGAAGCCCCCGCATTTAAATTGTGTAAATGAAATGTCATTCACTTAACTCAAGCCTTTTTTAAATTAAAAGTAACCAACAAAACTAATGTATCCAGGTTTTTTTGTACAAAGATGAGAAGCCACATTCACTGTATGGTGATTTTTAGTTTTTCCAATACCTGTTTTATTCCTGGTTCACACTACACAACATTTTTGTCTGTTCTGACAGTTGCTATGTCAGAATACGCGATTGTGGAGTCATAAAATTGTGCCGTGACTTGGCCAACAAATGTGACAGACTACGCGATGGTCCACACCAATCATCCCTGGTCATCTTTTACGACGTGTGTGATGTCATCAGGTTATTCTTGTCCTATTTTTATTATTATTACTACTATTTCAGTCACTGTGTCTGTTCATGTGCCAGCCGAAATGTTGTTGTAGTAATGTAGTAAGTGTCACCAGATGGCAAAAGCGACATGTGAAGCAACACATGCAAACTATGCAAGTCACTGAATCCTCCACAACAACTTCCTGCAAATGTTTCACAATAAAAGCCTTTTTAGAAAATGAAGGGATTCTCTCAACCAAAATTATAAGGGGCTTTTAATTTTAAATGGATACAGGAAGTGTTGAGTTTGAAATGATGGCGCAATGCATTAACTTTAACAAGGCAAACAGGAGCAGATAAAAAGTAAAAATAGAGAAATACAGAGGGAATAATGAATATTGACCCATTTCAACATAGTCTGGCACCCTCTGCAGTTGTGGTAAGTAAAAGTCCCGCCACTATTTTTTAATTGTATTACTTCATATCCTCCATTATGAAGAAATAACATTCTTTGCTAGCTTGATGCTAATGGCGCTACTCAATGGGTATCTAAAGTGCCTCTACTGTTCACTGTACTGATCATTTTTCCCTTATTACTCTGTGTGGTAACATCCCTAGAGGAAATATCATAAAGGCTGTTGTCTTGTTGCCGTACTGTTGTCCACGGCAGCAGATCACTCTGTGCTTCTATTGGTCAAAGTGACGGCTGTGATGGGATCAGTCATGTCCGGGCCAACACCGTACAACGCTGTGTTGGGCTATAATCAGGCTGATATCATGTAGTGTGTACCCGCCATTAGAAAAGCCTCAGATACTACCAAAATGCTGGATCAGGTATCGACGAGCACACAAGTCTATGCACTGATCCAATAACACATAATTTTTTTATCAATAAACTTTAACTAGGTTTCATCTCTTCTTCAAGTCTTCATTTTTTTACTAATTTAACGTGAGCTGTTAGTGAAATATCAGAAATTTGGCAACATTTTACACCAGAAAGTCTCACCAGTTTTGGCTTTAATGTTAGCCATGCCTTACAACAATGATAGCAATTATTTCACATCCCCTTCCGTGCTAAGTCATTTCCAGGTTTTAGGACTCATTCCTGGGGCACTCTATTCTGTATTGGCTGTTACGCAATTTCAGGTACAGGAATCCATACCTGGGTGGAAAATGGTATTGAACAAATCTAATTTTTAGTTGCATACTGTTGGTCAAAGTTTCCAACACACATGGTCTTTCTCAAGGTGGAAAACGTACCAAAGAATAACAAAATATCAGCATTACAAAGTCATTCAAAGAACACTCATTACGGCAAGTAATTTAACCCTACGCATTGATCATGGAGACTTATTGTCCACTGCCTTTTGTTCACAAAAGTCACACATTCACTATAAGCATTTAGAAGAAAACCATACCCATTGATGTTATTACACTAAAAAAGTGCATACTGAAGTCTTATTTTCATGCCTATGTACATAATTTCCTCATCATATATTAAGTGAGGTGATGAAGGAGACGGATTTCAAAATACTGCAAGTGTTCTTCAGCCTGTATAACCCAGATATTCAAGTTTCTAAAAATAAAACTCTTTAAACCAACAGATCTGTCACAAAGTGCTCCAGACATCAAAAATATACATATACAAAGCAGGAGATTAAAGAGGAGCGACACTGAGTGAACACAGTGGGACTGTGTATGTGATCACTCTTGTATGTCTCTCTATTTCAGAATCTATTTGATTTTTAGACCTTAAAAGTGGAGACACTTTAGATAATTCTGCTTATTAACTGTCTTCCCAGAAGTTAGATAATGATGAGGACGGATATTACTCTCATATCTGTGCGCTAAATAGAAGCTATAGCCAGAAGACAGTTAGTTTAGCTTAGTATAAAGGCTGAAACAAGGGGAAACAGCTGATCTGATTACAACGAATTCACCTACCAGCACCTCTAAAACTCAGTAATAAATTATATTTCCTTTATCAGTGTTTTGCTGGACAAGCAAGCAGCGGAAAATGCAATTTTTTGGCATATAACATGCTTATAGAGCTGACTGAGTGAGTCACCTGGAAGGGTCTCGCCCAGAATGTCAAACTATTCCTTTATGGTTCCAGACAACTTAGGACTCCACAATGTCTGCCCTCCTACTGGAAAAAGTACAATGGAATGCCGCTCAAAGTTGGAGACATGGAAATTTGGGGCAAATCTATCTACCTGACTTCATGAAGAAGCAGTTGTGTGACGTCACACCAAGGTTATTAAATAATGAAACTTTAAAACTAAATACAAATATAGAAGAAATGTTTAATTCTGGTTTTGTCAATTTGGTTCAAATTTTCAGCACAACAAGCATAGGGAGGCAGTAGTGCATAAGTTTGTCAAGACTGGGATGTCTACATGACTGTGAGTCAAGCCTTACAGTGTTGTGTTTGAATTGTAATACCTATTCTAAACTTATTCATTCCTGCCCCTTAAAAATACCCCTTACATGGGTACATGACCTAACCAGCACGCTACATTTGGAAAGGATAAGATATGTCTTAAAGGGCAGACCCCCACAATATATCACAATCTGGCAACCTCTCACACCAAAGCTTGCACAAAGTACAGCTCCTGAGTTGTAACCCATTCTTCTGCAATATCCCATTTTGAGTATAAGTTAATTAGTGAGACAAGGATAATGGTCAGGGGATGCAAGGGGTTAAGGACGTCCTAACCTAGACTTGGTTTCCTTTTTTTAAATGTGATTGAATTGAATTGAATTGAATTGAATTGAATTGAATTTAATTTAATTAATTTTTTCCCCCTTTACAAACTTCATGCACATTTAATGCACCTATGTTTTGTCTTGTTGCCATGTCCATGTTGTCCTGCATCTGTGAACTTATTATTTAAAAACTCTTTTATGTAAAATGAAATGAGCGCTGCAGTGCAGCATGATACATGCAATTTTATCTTTGGTTCAATAAAAATACTTGAAAAAATACCCTTCACATTATAATTAAACAAAAAAAAACTAATAACACTAAACTAAAACTAGATATTTTTAAATGATAAAAACTAAAGCAAACTCACTCTGGAAACTGATAGCTGACTGAAATAAGAAAAAAAAAAGAAAAAACAGTAACTCATGAAAAATACAAAGCTATAATAACTCCGCGTCACACAACACTGGCAGCACCCAATCAATCAATCCATCAATAAATCATTTATATGTCACATGAAATTACAAGGTACAACTTCACTGAAATGGTAACATCGACTAAAATGAAACATTAAGTATATTTGCCTGTATTAGATTAAAATAATACATACTGTCATATTGTAAAACCTGTTCTGCATGTAAATGGATGTCAGTATATGTCACTGACGTCATTAGGCAGGCTGTTCTCATGCACTGTCCGTACGTTTTCCTACTAAAAGTAATGCACCAAAATTTGTACATATCCTACATTATCACGCGCCAGAAATTCTTGCATAATCTATGTTTTATGGAAGGTTGTGATGACGTGCCCCAGAGATGACTTTTTTCTGTTGGCCAACGCAGAAGTTCTGTTCAGCAAAATAATCTTCATACATTCATACAAACACATTTTTTAAGATTTTTGAAGCATTAGGTTGACCTTGACCTAATGTTTAGGACTAATAGAGGCTTCAAAATTCATGAGCGGGGTATTTACTGACATGTTCTATGTCACAAAACAAAACGTGAACGTCTCTTAAGCTTGCATTAACCACAGACATTTTTTCAGGCATCTAACCAAAAACCCATTCAAAAAACCATTGACTTTGAGATGAGGGAACCATGAGTGGCAAAATGCATTTCATTTATGGGTTTTAGGACTCTGTGAAGAGGTAGGTTGGGGTGGTGGATGGGTGACAAAACGTCCCAGGACTTTCCCTAGGGGGCCAGTATTTGGAACTGTGTGAACTTCGAGTGAACTTTGACTCATTTTAAGGTACATCATCACCATGTTTCCTGATCTAACCACAGTAAATTTGACCTAACCTACGTAACCTATGTTATGGATAAACAAAGTTCAGTCAGTAAAACTTTAGTCAAAGAAAACTTTAATTATATTTGCAGTATTATATCTGGCAGTATGGCTCTGTTCTGGGGCCCCTCTGCCTTCCCTCGGGCCTACGCAAAAAACCTCTTCCATGCACCTGCCTGAAAAGCATAAGGCAGAGAGAGCACACCTCTCTGTCCTTCCACATGCAAATGAGGAAATCCTGAGGCAGACAGGCAAACCTCCCTGCCCTTCCATGTGCCTATATGGAAAGCCTAAGGCAGGGAGAGCAGCAGCAAAGACTGCTGTTTGTCACAGTCAGCAACATTTTTTGTTTACATTTGGCGTTGTGCACCTGGAACACTTGGATGTCTGGCGTTGGAAATTTTCAACTGGAAAAATTCCAACCTCCGACTCTGACTGGAACCCAGCATTAGAATTAGGTTTAGGCTGAGATTAGGATAAGGGTTGTTGCAATGGTTGTAGTTAGGGTTTAAGACTCAGGAATGCATTATGTCATTAAGGGTTTTTACAAATATAGGAGTACAAATGTCTGTACATGAGTTCTGATGTGACTGTAGACAGGAAAGCAGAGAAAAAGACAAAGAAATGTGTGAATACAGTTATGTATTTTAAATAGCATGGCTTTGAAATGACGAATAAATGATTCATCATAATAAAAATAATAATGTGCTCATACTGTCACCTTTCAGTATCAGAGGAGACAGTCCCATGGTAATCTGAAGCCTTGATAATGAGGGCAGAAACAGACAAATCAGTCGCACATTGTACCAATAGCTTCCAACAAATTTAATGAAGAAACATTTCACAGAGATTTTCATGAGGCTTTGTCGGGCAAACAATAAAGTCCTTTCATCCAGATGCTGTTAAAGTTTTTGGATGTGCACGCTCAATATATTCTGTTTGTTTATGGAAGTGATAATGACCTATTCTTCCTGGAAAGTCTGCAAAGACTTTCCTTCACGAATGCAGATAAAAGACTTTTTTTGTCTATTTTTACCTCTTGCCTGTGGTACTTCTTGTGAAAAGACTGCTCTGTTTTCTTTAGTCCAAAACACAGCTGTGGCTGTACCACGCTGTAGCCAACACCGCTGTCCTATTTTCCAGTTACTGCCGCAGGAAAGCAGCATTTGCTTCAAAGTTGCTCCCTTGCTTGGAACATCCTGCTGATTGTACTTTTACCTCCACTGTTAGCTGATATTGCTGAAGAGACTGGCAAGTGAGGAATCTGCTTAACTAACAACCAAAAGACTCCGAATTCCAGGGCAGAACATCAAATTATGTTACATGCTTTATATGCAGTGTGGTCCTGTTAACATACCACGTCGCAGTGCTTCCTATCTATACAGGTGTCAATAACACACTTCTTTAACACTGTGTTTTCAGTCCTTGCACTTCTCCCTGCTAGAGTTAAAACCCTGGAATTAAACCTCTTTACTCTTACACTCGTTCACACTGTAAGTCGCTGTGGTTGACTGTATCGGTAAAACAGGGCTGAGAATGCGTCCTACGGGAGGGTTTTTCCAAACAGCTGTGTCAGACTTTGCAATAATAGTGAACTTGCTTGGGGGAGCAACAAGACAGTAAAAGCCTGAAAGGGTCGCTGCTTGTAGTGGATTGCGGTGACACTTAGAGCAAGGCTGTTCTTTACCGCCACTGTAACCCTCAACTGCGATTTCCCCCTGGGCACAATAGGCAGAAATGGGTTAGCCATTAGCAGTAAAAAAAGGATTAGAGTGTCAATGAATAACCTCGATTTAAATTACCTTTTTAATTTAGCTTAATTCAGTTCAAATGTGGTGAGTCCCAAAGGGGAGATCAGGGGTAGATGGTAGAGTTTAAACACCTTGCAAGTCACCTCCTTATAACATCTAGCAATGAGAACAGAGGAGGAGAGCAAGATTTTAACTTTTAAAGCTGGGTTGTTACAGCTGCATGATATCTTTTAAGGGAAATTGCTTGTATCTTATCAGAGTAGAAATGCATCCATCTCATCCACTTGTCCTGTTGGCCTAAAGCAGTCTCTCAATGGGGTTGGGTAATAAATTAAAATTCTCCAATCGGCCCAACAACCAGCAATTGCGATATATTTGCGCAAGTGTGTGTGTGTGTGTGTGTGTGTTCTCTTATCTTTTAGTCTACTAAATAAACTAAATAAATGCCAGTATGGGAAAAAACTTTCATCTATGTTCCTTATTAAACAGAAAAATACATCGTTACATCCTCTGAACTCAAGTTTCTTTTTCACCAAACTAAGACTTGCTTAATCCCCTCATTGTAACTCACGCTTCATTAAAACTCAGCAGAAACAAAATAAACCTCACCAAAACAATCTTGGTTAAGGAAAGAAAGTGCTGACTCAACATGCTGTCTTTCTTCACTGTCTTTCTCTGCTTGCTGAACAGCAGCTATCATGTGTTCTTCAGAGGCAGGCCATTAAATGAGGAAGTTAATGTACTTGTCTATTGTTGTCCATTTATTTATTTGTGCTTCAGAGAATGACATACTGTACCGAAAACAAATTCCACCAGCCTTGGCCGTGTTGCTAATAAACTATATATTTAGTACAAGACAATGACAATGACAGTCTGACACACTCAAGTATCTGCTTCTTCTAGAACTGTGCAGGTTGAGCGTATACATTTGTTTCCACTTAGAGGCAGTTAGCAAACCAGTGTAAACAGAGCTTTAAAACAAAGGAAACTTCCCAACAGGAAGTTGGATCAGCCAATCAGCTAGCTCATCACATAGGTCCACTATCATGCATTCCAATACGCAAATTTGCAAATCCTAGGATGGTGAAGGAATGGCCAGTCTTATTCTGCCTTACTGTGCCTCTGATTGACTTACCCTGCGACCCAACCCCGACAAACAAAGCCATCCTTTCATACCAGAATGATACGCGGCCAGTCGCCGCTATAGTTTGGCAATGTTAGGGGGAAACACAGCAGGACAAGAAAAAAAGTTAAAGAAGCAAAAGTCTGAGTTGGGTGGGTGGGAAGGGTGGTTAATGGGTCCAACAAACACCGACTTTCACCTGGGAGAGCGGTGTTCATGTCCCTAACGTTACAAAGCCAAACCCTGTTCTTTTTTCCTAAACCTGACCACGTGCTTTTGTTGCCTAAATCTAACCACGTGTTAGTCGTTGAAGGAAAAGAAAGTCAATCTGTGATGTTGTGCTGACCTTGTGCATTTATTTTGAAAGAAGACAATGCATTTAACAGGCAGAACTTGACATTGCGTCCCAGAAAATCAACAACCAACACACCCATGGTAGCTTGCACATCCAATCTGGACGTGGGAAGTCCATGACCAAACAAATGTCTGACAAGGTGGGAGTGAAAATGTGTTGTACCCTGACGTTCCTACTGTAACTCTAACCAATCCCACTCCTCTTGCTGAAACCTAACCAATCCAACCAATGAAGGCAACAGGTAGCCAATCATAGGGAGAGCAGGGCGGGTCATTCCTTTGCTAACCCAGGATTTGCAAATTTGCTTTCAATACCAATACTACCACACTATTTAGTACGCAAGAAAAAGTCTATGACCCAAAGTATGTCCCAATACAAAGTATGTCAAGTGCAATACACCAGAAATACCTAGAGCTGTCCAGGTTGACCTCCGTCTCTGGCGAGCTTTGCAAATGGCGTTTTGTTTTATCTCCAAGGTAATATTAAGATCTGCTGCATTCCTTTCGTTTTACTTAAAGTTTTGTACTATGCACTGTGATTGATATACAGCAAGAGGGTCAAAGCTCAAGGCACAATGTTATGATGAAGTAGTTGTCCCAGGTCTATGCATACTCCATGCAACAGTACACACTCTGTAAGGGTAGCTGGAGTAGGTACTGAAAGTAAAAAGAAAACGTCTGCCATTTGGTAAGGCAGCCTATGTGTTGGAACCATAGGTTGCAGACGCTTTCAGAGACTTTTCATTGTTCCTCTGCAAAAGCATAAATCCAGCTTTAAGGATAACGTTAGCAGGTCTGCCATGCACTTAATTGAATTTGTGGAAGTTTACACTCCAACACAAAAGTGGTAAATCTGTCATAGCAATCACTGTAAACTGCTTATGTGCCAGACGAGAGCAGAAAGCTTAGTGAAGTGTCAGTAATTGGTGTCAAAGTTTCAATATCTCAGTTACCTTGAGCTGCAACTTTGGGCCAATAAAGCACAATGTTGGCTAGAGCATTCACACACACACACCTCAACTTTGTACTTGGTACACTTGCGTGTGCTTACCCTGAAGTCGATGCCCACAGTGGAGATGAAGCTCCCAGCTAGAAAGGCTCCATCTTTGAAGCGGACCAGCAGACAGGTCTTCCCAACACCTGAATCCCCGACCAGCATCACCTGAGACACAGACAGAAGGAGAACGGGCTCAGATGATACATGTCAAGTGTGTGTGTGTGTGTTTGAGGAAACAGCTCAGGTGAAAACGTATCTACAAATACACAGGAGTTTAGGCAAGGCAACACAACACTCACAGACACATACACACACCCCAAACCCCCATCTACAGAGGAAACAGAGCGTCACAGTCACTCCAGTGGGAGAGAGCAGATTGTGCAGACCAATGGGACAGAGACAGAGAGAGGTGGGACCCAGAGTTTGTTTGTTTCCCTTTTTCCCCATCAGATAACACAAGACTGTTCACTCGTGCATCATTTTATGTTTGTGTATCTATTTATAGCATTAGCAGCAATATACTCTGATATGAAACTTTATTGTGTTTGACTTGCTGTGAGCAGGGGTGGTTTCTGTGACACTGACGCATTATGTGTATCACACAAAGTCAAAGTTAAGCACGGAGCAGTAATTCTGGCAGGCCTGTCACAGGAACGCTGGTTAATCAGGGTGCAGAGTTAATACCAGCTGCCACCCACATGATGAGAATTTAGATTTGCATATGCTCACTGCAGATTATCGTAAGTCTTTATCATCTTCATCTCACACTTTCTTAATTATGTTCAATGTGTCAGTTAGGCTGCAACTAATGACTATTTTCAGTTTTGATTCATCTGTTGATTATGCTCTTAAATTTCAATCTTTTAGTCTCTGAAAAGCACTAAACAAAAATGATTATAATATTCCTGCAGAGACACAGTGTGTATTCCAAACAAGCTCATAATGACCTAAGAACAGGCTGCATACATATCATGTGTATACAGCGTTCTAACCAGACCTTCTTTCATAAATGTGACCTGCGCTATCATTTTTAGTCACATTGACCCTGAGACACATTTAAGCTTTTTACGCTGTTGGACACCGAAGATTCTTAGCATTCTTATTATATCAGTTTTGTTTTTTTAGAATAATTACTAAGCAAAATATGTCACATTACCTGACTCTCATTGAGCCATGACTTCAAGAAAAAGGTCTTCAAAGTTTGGAGTATGGTGATACATGACAGAGCCAGAGCCCATTGGCCTTACAAACAGAGAGCACACGATGTACTCTGGGGCTGTTCTGGATGAAAAATACTCAGACAAGTTCAGGAACACGAATTTTGTAGCCAAAAAGGTGACAAAAACAAGCATACCCAACACAGTGCAGAAAGCAGAAAAAATACGGTTTCTGTAGACGAGCTACAGTCCATTTGACGAACGCAGTTAGCATTCACAGTTAGCAATGGACTTCATGTGACAATATTCGTGACTTGGATTCTTTTTTATGAAAAAACATTTCGATTTTTTCAATCAGTGGACTCTTAACTGATTAAAAGAATATGAATAATTGCTCCTTCAATAGTAGGAAGTCAGCTCTTTTTTCCTGTCTCTTGTTTACTATGCCAGTAAATGTGAGTGAATTCTACCTTGGTGCTCATGGTTTCCATAAAATGAATTGAGCAGTTGAACTGTGGAGAATCTAACTGACCTAATGCTGTGTAGCATGTCCATAGTGACAAAAGTTTAACATTAAACGTACATATTTTGATGCCCAATGCTAACCCCCATAGAAACTAGTCTGAGCAGATGGTGACCTGGTGGGTTTTAATGATATTCTGAAAGCAAAGACTTTGTTTATTTGAAATCAGCTTTTCATTCACTGAGTAGGACCACAGTGCGGTTGACAAGTGTTTTCAGCTTGTCATCGTGTCTTCACAAGTTTCAAAATTATATTTATCATCTGACTTTGGCAATAAGATTTCACATTCTCAAAGCCAAGACTTTGTTTATTCAAAATCAAACCAAACACCAACAAAGCAATAATCGAGATGATGACAGGAATCCATGATGATCGAGAAATGAGCCGTTCCAACATCCAACTGATTTTGATAAATACTTCACAAAGTTACATTTATAGTTATAAAAAATGTGTCACTTTGGCACATTTTGAGATGTTTAGTAGCAGCCAGATGTATTTTTCATCATTTCCACTGCTGCTAAACTAAAAGCCTCCTCCTGTGCTGCTGGTAATTGATCTCATACATAACACAAACTCCTCCCCATGTTATTGCACTGGACTATAGCTGTGGCACACACCACTTAATGGCTCTGCTGGCCGATAAACTGTAGTTCCTAAACTTTTACGTTCACAGGGAGCAGGGTAGAGACACAGTGGATATAACTTGTTGTATTTCATACACTCAAGAGGAGTTCTGGGACTAAAAAATGACAGAGTTACACAGCTGGGGACAAAACAATCTACTTTACAATGCATTGTGGGATTGTGCTATCAGTGGGATATGAAGGTGAAATTAACGGTTTTTGCAAGTCTGCAGAAAAAGACACAAAACATCCACCAATTATCCAAACAGTACTGCACAGGCACGTCTGCGGAAGCCCATTAATGCCAAGAAATAAAAAGAAAAGCTATGCAGAGCAAAGAATAAATCCTTGTGTTAAAGCTGTGGTTGGTAACTTTTATTAAAAAAATAATAATAATCGTATTCTGTTGCCATGTACTGCTTCTAGTAGCATTATCACATGTGAACGAAAAATAACCAATCAGAGCTGAGGAGTCTTTAACGCAGCTGTCAATCATGTCAGTCGTAGCTCTTGAACTGTGGTCAAACTGTCACACTAGGCAGCTCTGATCAAATATGAATAAGATTCTGTTACTGCATTGACTATTTCTCACCTCAGATGTTTTCAGAAGCATATTTTAGTGTACTGTTTAGCTGTAAAATAAGAAAGCTGTTTCTGCTGGTGGGCAGCGCTTGGTAGTTCAGTTGAATACATGATTACAGGGTCATAAACTTTCTTACTTATGGTTATTTTCAAAAGTTACCAACTGATGCTCTAAAGGTCTAGTATGTAGGATTTAGGGCAGGGGTAGGTAACCTGCAGCTCAGGAGCCACATGCAGCACTTTGGCCCAGTGGCTCCTTGTGGCTTTGACAAGAAATGGATAACGGTTAATTTTTTAACATTTTAATTTTTATTCATCATTGTTATAGCTCTCAAGTGATTCTTATAGTTTCCAATTGTATGAACATGTAACCTAAACACTGAATAATTCTTTTTTTTTAACATCTCATCAACTATGTACGTCATACGTCTATGGCCTGGTGCCTTTTCCTAATATGCCGAACTTCAGTCACAATGTCTAGTCTTGAGTCTCCTTAGTGAGACTAGCTATTGATTACAAATCCAAAAACGAAAAGGTCTCAGAGGAAAGTAGAGAATTCCATAGTGGGTGGACAGATTTGTTTGGCTGCACTACTAATGCTGCAAAGTTTAAGTATCAAATAACCACTGCAATTAGGAATGTTTACAGGCTAATTTATATTAAATAAGCTGTGTTGCAGTCACTATAAGGAACAAATTTGTACTGCAGCTCCAGATAGATTTCTTAAAATCTGGGGACAAAAAATTGCTCTTTTGCTAGAAAAGGTTGCCAACTCCTGATTCAGGGGCATCTGGAGGTAAGGTTGCAGATCCTACCAATTAAAATGTCTCCTGTGTGCCATGCATGTAGGAGAACTAAGTGACCGACTCAGAGTAACATATCTAGAGCCAGTGTTTGGTTTGTCCATTCTGGACTACTATAAAATCAACATGGCGGACTTGGTAGAAAAGAACCTGCTCTGTGTGTGATATAAACAGCTAATTCTAGTAACAAAAACAAAACAATTCTTAGTTTTAGCTGGTTATAAACTATTGAAAACACATTATATTCCATTTCTCTCAATATAACCTTAAAATCCTACAAAGACAGAACCTTTAACTCAAGTTAAGGTAACAATATCAGTCAAGAATTAATTGGTCCATTTTATTTTTCCAAGTTAAGTTATAAGGTTGGGAGTCAACATTATTACTATGTCAGAACTATGATAATAAAGACAAAATTATGAGATGTAATTCAAAATCTTACATTTCCATTAGCAGCCATTTTTTTGGGCTCATCATGCTAAATTTTTCATGTAACTAGGCTTTTTTTTTTTTTTCTTTTCTTGGCAGAAATGGGTCTCCATACACACCTGTCCCACACGTCCCTGAAAACATTTACAAAATCTACCATAGACTTCAACTGAATACTGAAGTAAATACACTTTCATTTCATGAAAGACATTTTAAATGGCTATGCTGCTGCTCTCTAGTGCAAATCATCTTTCATTTGTCCTTTCAAAACACATTGGCTCCTGTTTCTTAGAAAATCTTGATAGGACACTGTAGAACAAGCAGAATTTCAACTCTGAGGACTATGTATTAACTCCTTGGATTTAACTTAATATTAAAAGTGAGAGGTGAAAGGTGTTTTCACTGGCTCGCACCTGTGGTCAGTTCCTAACTGACTGCTTGATTGACTGCATGCTTGCTGTGAGCTCACCTTGAAGGCGATGTCATAAAACTCTCCGCTGTTGCTGATGGACGGTCTGCTGGGGTAAACCAGTCCGGAGGACGGAGCGGCAGCGGCGGCCAGACCTTTCCCCGTCCTCCCGCTGCTCGGCGACGCCTTGGGGCTCTTGGAGCTCCCTTTGCCTTTCACTGCCTTCTTCCTGGACATGGCTCTGACAACCTGTTCAGCTCCGGGCAATTCAGACAGAAATGAGAAGGAGAGTTTGAAATATAGGTTTTTCTTTGTAGTCTCAAACACTTTTCCTTGTGGAGTGAGTTGTGGTCGAGGCGCGTTGAGGCGAAATAAGTTCACCTGTGCGTCAAAATCATGACTGTGCGTAAAGCGTAAATTGGAGAGGTTTTATAACTGAGAAAAACTGGCTATAAAGCGAGACAGCTGTTGTCCCCGTGGTGCAGCTGGATGACTATAAATCTGAGACCTGCTTCACAATGTAAACAGCTCTCACTCCTCCCTCTCTCGTATTGTGATGTTGGGAGCGCATGAAGGCATGGTTGTTCCAGTGCGTTTAGAGGGAAAATCCACCCTAAAACGGAAATAATATGCCTTTCCAATAATATTGGACGTTAGTTAATGCAAACAAATGCAGTCCCACTAAGATGAGAGCACTATTTTTCTTCCATTTTTGTTCATTTGCTTAAGGAGACTTGACTTTAAATAATTTAGAATGATCAGATTAAATCAGTTGACTGCTGAGTCACATCACTGCAGACTGTCACTTTACTATTCATTTTAAAAAGATATTAGGTCCCATTTATGATGTAAAATCTGAGTTGTACTGTAGCAGAAATGAAATTTGAATTTAGGGTGTATTTTTCATTTAAAGGTGCAGGTCTGTATGACAGCTTGTAATAGGATGCTTCACATTTTCTCCACAGACACTTTCAATTTCCAGGCTACATCACTCTGGTGCCCAATATCCAAACCGCTCCTTCTGGGCGCACAAGTGAATCAGACATTCAGCAGGCAGGCTGTAAAATGTGTGACTTTAGGGCTGCCTAGAGTGTGTTTTCACACTGTGGCCAGCAGGTGCATGTTTTACATAAAGCATTTGGGATTCAGAGTTGCTCTCAAAGCAGAAAGAAATGCCATTGGTTAAGCCCCAGTAGCTCCAGGTAATGTGACTGTAGCCCAGCAAAAAAAAAAAGTCTTCTTTTATCAAATGAATAGGGGGGTAAAGTTTGGTCACACTCCACAGGACCAGAGGGCTGTGGAGAAGTATTGAAAACTGGGACAGAAGCCAGTTGGCATCAAAATATGAGCACAAATTTAAGGCAAATTTCAGGTTTCAGCTGAGCAAAGGAAGGTTTTCACATTTGTTATGTCTGGTGAAACCATTTTGTCCACCCACTACTGTACAGACAATGAAATGAAAAACCAAAGTTTTGGCAAACAGCAGGATAAAGCCTGGGAGGAGATAAGGTGAAAAACAAGTGGCAACCTGCGGGGGTGGAAAATGAAACCAGCGCAGAAGAAAAAAAACTGCAGTTACTCAAATGGCCACTTGAGGTTCGCTCCAAAAGCCAGTCAATCTATATAGAACCCCAAGTTAAAATCATGGATGAATACAGAGAACTCGACACAGCACTGGAGGCAGGGCCCCTGCTCATTCCTGTGAAAGTTGCTCAGTGGTGAATGAAGCCAGAGAAGCTTGATTTCCATGGTATGAAAGATCCCAGAACTTCAGCATCATGGGGCCCATAGAACAGGCACACTTAGCGGCTAAGTTCTGGTTTAGCACTTCGCTAACTTAAATTAATTTCATCTTCATCTTCACACTTTGGAAACGTTATCGGACCAAATGGATCAAATGGGATCAGTGGTTCGATCCTTGGCTCCTCCAGTCCACATGCCAAGTAGCAGGTGGCACCTTGGTGGCACACACTGGCGGCCTGGTGTATTATTGTATGTACCTTGTATGGTAGCCTCGGCCACCAGTGTGTGAATGTGTGTGTGAACGGGTGAATGTGACATAGTGTAAAAGCACTTTGAGTGGTAGGAGGACTAGAAAGGCTTAATACAAGTGCAGTTCATTTACCATGTACCGCTTACGGAAGTCTATCGTATGGCATTACGTGACAGACCCGGACCTTATACTGTAGTTCCCCATTAGGCCACTATGTAAAATTTGGTGCTAAAATGCCCAACAGAAGAAAAAATGTGTTTACAGCCTAGAACAAAAGTGTGACAGGCTGTTTGCAAGGTAGGCAAATTCACCACTCCCTCCACCACAGCTCCGCCCTCTCGTCCAAATATGGTCACTTCTGGCTCCAAAAAAATCCAAGATGGCAACGACCTAAAACGCTGTTCTCCTGGCCTCTACAGATCAGTATGGCGTCTTTTAGCTAATCGTTTTGGTTTCCAAGCCTGCAGCTGTAGTATTTTGGTTTACATTCACCACTGTCATCGGCATCGTTATGGGCTGCAGGAGGCCGCCCAGCACCACGTGGCCAACAGACAGAGTTAGCGACAAGCTTGTGAATGTAGTGGAGCATTTAGCAGCTAAAGGGCCACATAACAGAGCTGAAGGAAGAGTGAATATTGGACTTCAGTTAAAGAGGTGGCTAGAAACATGGCTCCAAATGAATGTTAATGTTCCTCTGTGCCTACTGGATGTGTAAACAAGAAACTACTTGCTAACAAGTTCACTATATTAACTTCAAAGGTGCTGATATGTCAGTGTTTGATGGTTTCTACTGCCCCCAAGTGGCCAAAAAAAGTTGGTAATTGCAAGTTTAAAAGTTTTTTTTTTTTTGATTAGATGGTAACTCTTGTTGAAGACATTCATTGACTTCACATAATAAAAGAATAGCTGAGATTTTTCCCATTCATTTACTTTAAATACTTCTAATAGAGCCATCACCTGGTGGCCATTAGAGGAACTGCATAAGGCAACTCCACATAAACCTGAGGGGGTTGCAGCTTGTTTGCATGAATCATTTTAGCCATGTGATTACATGCAAGGTTATCAAACCATTCAGGGTTGACATAGCAGCAGTATGTATGTCATGGTCGGGAGAAGGTCTCTGCTATATGTAACTACCAGATTATGTGAAAACACCATGACTCACTCCTTATGTTCAGCAAACAGTCATTTTCCTACATCCACTGTGACGATACATACCCCGTAAAGCGTTTTATGTAACCACGAACAGAGGATGATCTGTCCACTGCACCGGTGACTCACTTGAGACTCTTCCTTTGCAACAGTCTACTTTAGTTTGCCACACCTGAGAGCTGCCCAGTACAACCAGTAGCCAAAGGTCAGATGTGTCTTGACAGGTTGTGGTGTGACTCACTTCTACCATCCAGACTTTCCCAGCAGGGAATCGAACCAACAACAAACATCCCTTTTTGGTCCAAACCAGTCTTTGAGCATCACTGCCGCCCCCACTTTAATATTATATCAGAAGACAACAGGGAAATTGGCATGAGCCAAACCGGAGCTGTAGAAATGAGACAGACACATGTCCCTGCTGTCTGTTACACAATCAGAGCACAAAAAAAATGGACGGCCAATCTGTAAGTTAACCATCAAAGTGACATAAAACTGCAAGAAAAGCTGCGAAAGCGATTCTGCCGGGAAATTTATTTGCAGACCGAAGGCGGGGAACACGACAAACAGGATGCAGATACGTTTGATGAGGAGACTATTAAAAACGCCCATGCTGTGCGAGTGGTGCATCGTCAAAACCAATGAGCTGCGAACAACAGGAGGAGCACACACACCCCTCCAACACTGATGTTATAATTGAGTTCCCTTTGAATAATTTGTCACTTCATATCACCCAAAAGTGCATATTTATGATGGTCAGTATCAACAAACTGCAAATTACATTAATGACCCAATAAATTGTGAAATAATTAAGTTTTATTTAGGTTCATCATTTAATCTTTGTCAATCAGTTGGTTCTTAACAATTTCATATCATTTTCTCTTTCTTTCTTAATTTGTGCTTTTTAAAAGTACCAATGTGCTGGGGTCCTGGGGGGCCCCAGTCAAAAGCACCTATCTGCCTATGCAGCTTTAGATGGAACTATTTACTGAGTTCAGACACAGATGCAGCAGACACAGATTTCATACTTTTCACCGGCAGAGGATGATGTTCAAAGACAGAAATACATCACATTATTTCATAATAAAATGTTTTGTGACTATCAAATTCAATTGGCCAATTCTAGCAAAACCCAAACTGCAGCTGTGGACATCCAACACTGGATGAGAAATGCACTCGAAAATGGTGTTGCCTTTGCTCCTGAAACACAGACAGGAGGGTGGCAAATGTTTGCTCTCCTGTCACATGCCAGTATGCCCTGAACACAACATGTGTCAGATGGTTTGCTATAACTGCCTGTGGCGTGTGGTGTTTCTAGTTCTGTGTAAACACCATTAATTTTATATGAATTACATTCATTCAACCTTTATTTTGACAGGGAGTCATACTGAAAGCAAGGTCTCATCTACTTTTGGTTTAGAGAGATAGAAGCTTGAAAGACTGTGGGTTTAGTTCAATTATTTTTACACTGGGGTATAACACTATTAACACAAATATCCATCCATCCATTTCCGTAACTGCTTATCCTCTTAAGGGTTGCTGAGGGCCTGGAGCCTAATCCAGCTGACATTGGGTGAGAGGCAGGGTACACCCTGGACAGGTTGCCAGGCTATCGCAGGGCTGATACATAGAGACAAACAACCATTCACACTCGCATTCACACCTATGGACAATTTAGAGTCACCAATTAACCTGCATGTCTTTGGACTGTGGGAGGAAGCCGGAGTACCTGGAGAAAACCCATGCTGTCATGGGGAGAACATGCAAACTCTGCACAGCAGGGCTCCCTCCCTTTCCAAAAATTTCCCATGACTTTTCAAGGACCCATATCTTATTTTATATTATTTATTTTATTTTTTATTTTTGCCCTACTTGCCCGTAGTTGTAATTTCAGCAAGCTGGCATACATGTAGGGAGAGATGGAACACAGGCAGAAAATGAAGAAAACGTACGTGATGCTGAACAAGCGTCAAACATCAACACATATTGGAGGGTTTTACAACACATTGACAGCTTCAGAATATAAATTAAACAGTAACTTCCATTACATTGAAGATTCCACATGTAACAATTTCACTACACACAACAAAATTCCATGACTTCTCCAAAACTTTTGATGATTTTTATCAATTCCAGGATTTTTTTTTTAGACCTGGAAAGTGTGATTTTTAATTCCATGACTTTTCCAGGTTTTCATGACCGTAGGAACCCTGAGAATCAGAGGATGGTAGATAGGCTTTTTAAGTACTAATGTGGATTGTAATTGTCGTTAAAAGCTGCAATTTATATTATGGAAAAGTACATTTTTTTAAATGTTAATTAAAAAAATATCAGGCATGCCTCATTCCTAAAATTATTATATTATTATAAATTCAATTAAAAATATAAATAAGTTCGATAAACCACATTTTATATCAAATGTTCTTATTGTCAGTGCATTTGTTTATTGCTGTAGACTGTCAACTGCCCAGAGTCAATGGGAAACTTTTCCCCCTTTCTTTCTAGTCCTTGCTTTTTTTTTTCTTTTTTTTAATGATTTCTATCTATTTAATTTTGGGGGTTTTTCTTAATTCTTCTGAGTAGTTGCAGTTATTGTTTGTTTGTTTTTAATGTGGTGATATTGTTACAATGTTCCTTTACATATAGGTGTGTATCCCTTGACCTTGTATAATAATGAAAAAAAAAAAAAAGACAAATAATGGGGAAGAAAAAAAAAAAAGCCACAACAAGTGCAATCACGTTCACATTGTTTTTACCAACACTATTTTGTGCTGGTCAGGAGGTACTTGGCTGCAAAAATATTTCACAGGGGGTATATTGTTGAAAAAATGTTTGAGAACCACTGAGCTTCAGCAACAATGTCAAAGTAATTTTGACTCAGCTGTGAGCCTTCTGTTGAAAATAAACAGCAACCTCTCCTTTATTTGTCTTAACAAGACAGTGTGACTGCTCATTCTTCAAAAAGACAGATCCACTGTGTCACACAAACACAAACAAATCACCAGGTTCATTCTTTGTTATTATCAGTAGGGACAGATGGTTTGTTGGGCTGACACTCACACGGCTGGTTGTGGATTATTTTACTGGAGCCAACAATAATGACTTTGCTGAATGTTTTTCCATCTGCCGTTTCAACTGGACCATGAGGAGGTCAATAAATGTCTCCCTCTCTCTTTGTGCTGCATGATGGGTGGCACAAGAGACATGAAAGGAACTGGGCGACGACTAGAATAATTAATATTTGAGATGCACCGCACGTACTGAATAGGTGTGTGTTTCAGGCAGCTCTTTGAAAAATATCTTCATCAGATGGGCAGCATCCAAAGCCCAAAACAGGCTCAATTAATCAAAGACACGCAGCAGTCAGAGAAGGTTTTGATGAATTAGGATGAAAAATAATCAATATATACTACAATTCATTTTTGCAGACACAATATTTGGCCAAAAAAGGGTTATTGTCACTGACAGAGATGAATGCTTTCAGTGGCCAGCTGAGAATTCATCTACTGTGATCAGTCTTGCTGTGCTGCTGTTTTTGAATTCTTCTGGCACAACAGGAGGGTAAGAAGGCCGACAGAGGGGATGTCTGTCACTCAAATACCATATCAAACATGCACCTGACACACACCTCAGGGCAGACTTTGAAGAAAAGACTCCTGTAGAGGTGAATCTGGGAAAGAGAACCACAAAGCCCAGATTTGTGGTCTGAATCATCTGGAGAACAGCACCATCTAGTGACCGCTTTATGTTACTTTCCAATAATATAACATCATATCCATTAAATATGGGTTTAATTATACTGAAAGATGGCTGATATGAGGCATCGACATTTGTTTGTTTTTCAGGCACTTCTGTATTATTAAATGCAAAGTTGGATACATTGGCACTTTTATAAAAATCTGTCTAAATTCCCATGAGGAAGTTGATTTGAACGCAACTCAGATATGACATATCAAGAACACAAGAACAGAGGCAGGATGCTACACTGGAACAGTGGACGATACGGCAACAAGTATGCTCAGGAAGAGAGGCTAGTGTACTGTATATACACATTGGGGTTACTGAGGGACAGGTGAGGCCAATTAGCACACAGCTGTATTCAAATCACAGCCAGTTCAGATTTAGCTGAACATGTTCTAAACCACACCTTTGATAGTCCAAGTCTTAGTGACGAAACAAAAGCCCCAAAATGTTCAACCAATTAGAAATATTTTGTCTGTAAAAAAAAAAAAAAGATTCTTAAATGGGAGAAAAACAGAAGGAAAAACAAAATATGAATTGAAACCGTTTTAATTTTTAAATGTCAGATGAACAAGGGGCATCACTTTGTTTGGATGTTTGATTTCAGATTTTATCAAAGAGTTCTTTGCATTAAGTAAAAACCTGGTGGCATCCTTGGTCCCACTCCATCAGCCTCACACTGAAACTGACTTTGACCTTCCCTTTTTCCAACCTCAACACCTGAGGTCCTCCGTTTCCTTGTAGTGGTCAGAGGTCATGGCTTTAGCTCCTGTTTGTTGGTATGTGAGGGTGGGGCCAGTTCCTGGACTGGAAGTAGCCCCTGAGTCCTTCCAGGTCCACAGGTGGGAAGTAGGCTCCGATACGTCTTCTCAGCCACCACTTCCCCTGAGCTGCGCTGCTGCTGCCTGGCTGGCTGAACTTATACCTGAAATGTTCCCCTCGAACCCACCTGAGAAAGAGGAGGACACAGACTTCATTTGTCTTTATCATGGCGTGGGAACAGTGTGGCAATGTTAGTCTGTCCACAACTTTGGACCAGACTAAAATGTGTCAACATCTGTCATTTTTATGATATTCCCCTAATGTCATCAACACCTATCTCTGAATATCAGCAGGCATTCATCTTTTCTCACTTACATAATTATTCTACTATTAACATTTTTACTTAGAGGTATGTATCATCCTGACAAAGTCACTGTGAGATACCACACATCTACATTATAATAATGTTTTACTTAAGCAAAAGAAAGACATTGTGTGCTTACTGCTTCACCAGAGGGGGCTATAACACAGAGAACAGTGGGGTTGTCATTTGACTGACCTCTGCCAACACATATTTAATGACAAATATAATTCTGTACCCAGAGGCTGATCATTAGCAGGACAAAAATGTGCTTTGTTGAAGTTCATGTTGACATAAAGAGCTTTCTGCTAGTTCATCATACAGTATTTTTACCCTGCAGAGGAGTCATTGCTGTGACTGTGTGGTCTGTGTTTACCTGGGAGTTTCTTGGCCTTGGAAGGGGTTGTGGTCGAGCAGAGAGAGGACGGTGCTGTCATTGGACAGCAGGCGTCCCGCTATGTGGATCACCCACTCACTCTGCTCGTAGGTCTGTATGAAGACAAGGAGACAGAGTGTAGAAAGGAGCAGAAAATAAGAGATACATGGGAGAGTAAAATAACACAGGTTGTCAAAAAGGGATGTAAATGTGGATACCCAGAGGCAGAGAGACTGAGATTGTAGTATGACACTCTGAGTAAAATAGTTAAGACTGAGGCAAAGGAGTGGGGCAAAAAAAGGACAGGTATGCAGACAATGAGAAAATAAACACCAAAAGACACAAGGAGAAAGATATGAAGACTGACAGATGATAAGAAACAGAGAAATACAAAGATACAGAGGCAAAAAGTCATCTAATTAACTGAGGCAAGTACATGAAATTATTGCCCTCTAGTGGCTATATACAGTAAGTAGCTACTTAGTCTACATGCAGTACTAAACAGTTGCAGCTCACAATTCATTTTTGGCACGCAAGCCCTATAAATGAAGCGATTTCTGCTGATGAACCAGATAAAAAGGAGGAACTGTGAGTTCTTACACCATATACTAGTGATTTTTTGTGTGTGTTTTGGTCTGGTTAACTTTATATCATCAAAGTCGACAGGATGCTCTTGGTCTTTGGAATGAAAATCTTACCTCTAAAGATACTGATTGATGACATAAAATCAGTTTTGGTATCAATATCAGCTACATCCTATATCCATACACTAAAATACATTTATCATGGAGACAAGTTAATGTTTCTTCTGCACTCCCTACATCATCACCTGCAGCTCTTCAGTATCTCACCTGGAAGGCAGCAAACCACATGAGCCAGTCCAGTCGGTAGTGGTATGGTGATATGAGGCATGGTCGTCTGTAGATGTCCCCTGGCTTACACAGGAACTGGTACTCCTCCCAAATCGCCTCGGGGTCCTTGGGATCCTGGCTGAGAGTGCCCTGGAAAATCACCTCAGTACGCTCCTTGGTAATGCTGGACAGAGGGGGAATAAAGTTATAGTGGGTACAATGATTTGTAAAATGCCTCATAAGCTAATTGTTGAGGGTTGACGGCTACAGAGTTACTGTATACAAATGCAAGACTACATACAAGTATATAAGAGTACAGGATCTGAAAGGGCAGATGCTTTTACAAGCACAGATTTTCACACTCGGATACACAGGTTGAATCTGACCACTATAGATATATTTTTCCTTTTCTGCTACATAGGTCACCCTCTGCTACATCTTCAATGTCTGGAAAAAGACAAAATTTAAAGGTTCTGTTCACTTAAATCACAAAAACAAACAGGAACTATTTGGTTAGTAGAGTCAGTAAGGTATGTGGATTAGCCTGAGCTGTCGGAACTTTTGTTTCTGGAGAGACGCCACAAACAAAATGTCTTTCGCCTTTATGGTGGTGCAGAATGGCAAGATAAAAGTTTGGGAAAGTACGAAAATTCAATTTTCAAAACATTTCTTTTTTTCTTCTCTTGTGATATTCAGTTTGTTTTAAAATGTGTTGTTATGAGATTAGCAATTTCAAAGTTTCTAAGGTCAAAAATGAACTTCAATTTCTCTCTGTGTCAACTGTTAAGACCTTTATACACTGAGGGCATGATGAAGAAATTACACGAAAATACAAACAACATGTCTGCGTTAATACTGGCAGGGCTGTGAATTTATGACAATTGTAACACTTGCTTAATTAAAAGGTGTTGATGCGAACACTACTGTGATCCTATTGCTCCAGAGCATCGTCTGGCAGTCTGTCTGAGGTAAACTGCTATATAGTCCACGCTAATGTAGGATAATTTAGTGAGTTTCCTTTTAGTGAATTTGAGTTCCATCTAGCAGAGAGCTCTGAATGTCTGTCTGAACCCGATTACGCCCAACCCGACCTGCCAGGTTTGGGCCAGGCTGGGTTGAAATGTTTTATTATTTTCCTGGACTTGAATCGAGTCACGTTCTCGCCAATTCACCTATGTTTTTTGTTTTTCATGAAACTGGCAGTTCTTGTGTGTAAATTGCAGGAGTTTTATTGGACCAAGAGAGAGGGAGGGACTGCGACTAAGAAAGGGAAAGTGATGAAACAACAAAGCAATATGAGAGAAAGAGCAGGTGAGAGACGGTAGCAAAGCAACTTTATTGGCAGTGTTTGCCTGTGCCTTCCCAGCAGTGGGAAATATGTGCATGACATGCAGCAAAGAGCTGTGATCATCATCTGTGCCCCGTGTGGCCATCAACTGCTGTTTGCACCAGAAGCATCGAGAGGCGCAGCCTGTTCTGCCGAACCTCTTGTGCACAAGACGACAGACTTTTGAAATAAGGGAAAGAAGAAGTGGTGTGAGGAAGCATGTCAGCCCTTAGCTTGTAATAGAATGTTTTAATGTTAAATATATATATTATTATAAATAAAATTAATTGTTTTACAGTAGAAATTTGGGCTTGGGCCCAAAACAGCTGCAGTTCTATGTGCTTAAGCCAGGCTTGGATAGAAACTGTCCTGGTTCGTGAGAGGTTGGGCCTGATTGTTTTGGGTTAGGGTTAGGGTTAGAGTTAGGGGTAACCCATCTTGTTTGTCAAAATGGATGACTGAGGAAGATCTTGTGATTTAATAGACAAAAGAAATGATTAGAGTGGCTATGTGTATGGGCATGTGAATAAATACAAACCTATCCTTGAAATGTATTCTAAAATATCTTAAGGCCTAAAATTTAGGCATGATTTCCACAGTTTTGAGATATTTCAAGCATCCACAGATACCTTGTCCAACCTCATGACCCCACACTGACCCCTGACTGTACTGTACCTGCCAAAGGCCCCGTAGGTGTTGACAATGCGTAGCGGGTCGAAGGACGTGTTCATCACCTGCCTGGAACTTAATAGGTTCATCACCACGGGAATGCTCAGGTAGCCAATCAGAATGCCCAAAGAAATGTTCACCACCCGACGTATCAACATACCTGTGTTACATACAGAATACACACACACAAATAGAAAGAGTGGAACAGCTCATTATCAGTCACACATTAGACTTTATCTGTTACACACTCTAGACACTGCTATGAGCCAAATTTTATGGAATTGCAGAGCAATCCTGTTTGGCCTAAAGGAGCTGCTACAGCATTTGTTTACTTGTTAAATTTTGTTGATTTTCACAGAAATAATGCATCTCATGTCGCCAATTCAAAATGAGACTAAGTGGCCCAGAGGAAAACTGCAATTACAGCTTACATCAAGCTGACATATTTGTTAGTGTCTGGCCTAGAAGGGGATTCATGATTTATGGAGGACGATGTTTCCTGGTCCAGAATTAGTGCAATTAAGTAAGTCTACGTGGGTATATGTGTGTGTGATGACTTCAACACTTCCACAGTGGAAGAGGCTTGACCTGTTAGGTCATGGGATGGCCAGTATTGACAAATGTTGGCTGAGTCCACATCACTTCCTTCCTACCTGTCTGCCTGCTTATCCCATGCATGTTAAAGACATCAACATAATCCAGCTAAAACTTTTCACACTGAGAGACTCTGTGAGTCTGCTCAAATGATTAAAACATGCTCACACTCCAGGTAGAAGCCTATTTTATATTCAACATTGTACAATAAAGTAAAGACACTAATGGGTCCAATGAGACCAATTAGAGTGGGGCCACTGGCGCTGTAACCACATTTGAAGCAGTCTGTATTGTAAAAATGTGAGCCACATCACATTAAATTCCAATAAACCATATGTCAGACTTTTCCCTGCTTCTCAGCTGTCCAAGTGCTAATCCCTTTTCTACCCATAATTCCCCTTTTCTTCCATAATTCCCTTCCTCCTGTACCCATTAGCCTCAACTGTTAGATATACCAAGAGTCTCTAGACCCTTTAAATCCAAAAATGAGATACCAACCTTTTTTAAAACATAGGTCAACAATATGATGTGAAAATATGTATTATTTTGGAATCCCATAGAAAATGGGCATGGCTCATTATGACTCATCCATTTCTCTGAATCTGGGGCCATATTAATAAAGCATCTTATCTCACCTCCTGAATGGCACTAAAAAAGTTTCCTCTAAAGCTGCTGAGAGAAGGGCCGGGGTTGAACCTGTTGCCATGAATGACATCATGTTTCATGAATAAAGCTACTGGCTATGAATACAGTGATAGGTGACCTGTCTGTGTCTGTGAATGTGAAATGGATGGAAGGAAACTGCTAACCTATTCTCATTCCCAGGTCGTCAAATACTGATGCTTTGTCATGCCCCTTGGAGTCTATTAGCGAAGCACAGGGCACCCTTTAGTGTATCTATGTGCCGCAAAGCTGAAACACATTGTAACATGTGATTAATATGGTGTTTAGGCAACACAACTACCTGTTTGTTACGTAAATACGACGCGAGTGACATCAGTGCGTACATAAATTACGTAATGTTACGTTAAAGTTAATAGTGATTTTTGGTTTCACACGAGACTTACGTAGATAAGCAATGCAATATACGTTAAAGCAACATCGACACTTTGCTTCAAATGGGACCTGATCTATGGTTTCCTGGATGACAATCTGGTTTTGTCTGACCCATCCTTTTCCCCTTCTGCCCTTATCAGGCTTTCTTACTCTTATACTCTTGTTGCTCATAGTGTCAAGTTTTTCCACAGGTGTGTTTACACTGAAGTTTCTTGAAAGCCCATTGTGTCTCACAGAGACGCTAAAGGGTGCCTCTGAATCCTTATATGGCTGCCATCAAAAAGTTCACTATCATATTATCTTTTCAAAACACTAACAGGATGAGACCCATTAACTTCAACACATTACTGACAATGAGTAGATCTCAATGACTTGGGACGGTCTGCAATATCTCTCATACCCTTTCCACCAGATTGGCTCTGGTTCTTGAACCAGTTCAGTTCAGGATTCTAGGGTACCTTGGTGCTATCTGGCAACCCAGTTCATGCTCCCACCAGTTTTGTGCAGAACCACTGTAATCAAGGATGTGTCATCAAGGGAGGGCATTGCACAATGCTCAATGGAAGTTAACACCTGTGGCACAATCACAGTTGACATTAATAGCCTGCGAGCTGTGTTCTGTCATTACAGATATTTGCTTTCACCCATAAAACAAACATGGACTAACTATTCATAAGACCATTGCACGTTCTTTTTGATCTATTTCTTACTTGACTCCTCTGGTGTTACCTTCTCTGTCCTCTCTTTCCAACCTGTAGAATATGACACACCCACTAAACACCTGTCAAAGTTCCTACTTAAGATCAAGAAAAACCTGTTATTATTTGTTTCCAGCTGAGAATCAACTTTTCAAGTTCTGAACCAGTTTATTTTTGGTTGAAATGCTCCCAACAGTTCAAAATTAGGTGCAGGAACTGGAATGGAACTGGTTCCACGTTGGTGGAAAAGGGGCATCAGACTTTATTTAAGCTAATTTTAGTGCTAGAAAAAGGAAGTGAAGACACACACCCCTGTCCACATAAGTGGAGCTGAGGTGGGGCAAGAGAACAGTTTTAAATTACTGGGAATCAGTATCACAGAGAACTTGACAAGAATATCAAACATCTCTATCCAGGTAAAAAGCAGGGATGGCTGTATTTTTTAAGGAGATTTAAGAAAGCAAAAGTCACCAGCCAAATTCTTGTGAACTTTTACAGAAGACCAACAGAAAACATCCTGACTGGTAACATTACAAACTGGTAGCATTTGTGCCATCAGCAATATCAGTGAGGTAAGGCATCTGCGCAGAGCCCAAAGGATATTAATAGACAATACCCACCCCAATAACAGCCTGTTCCCCTTGCTGCTGTCCTGCAATACTGAAGTATCTGCTGTCATACCACCAGAATACAAAGCAGCTTCTTTCCTCAGGCTGTAAGACTCCTCAACTGAACCTCATCCTCCACACTCCACTAAATGTTTGTATATTGTAGCACTAAAGGCACTATAACTGCATGTTATTGTGAAACTCTATGTTGCAGAATGACAATAAGTTAACCTTGAAACTTGAATGACAATAAGTTAACCTTGAAACTTGAAATTGCTTTGTGAATTATTGTTAGACTCTTAAATGTGGGTGTCTTTTACTTTAAGGAGATGTTTCTCTACTTGTAGCCTTAGGATGTTTTATGAATACACCCCTTGAATACCTTTGTTGGGTTTGGGGATGCGTCCAGCCGCATTCTCATTCTGTATCTCCAGCACTGCCTTCTTGGCTCCGCCTCTAGAGCGAAACAAGAAGCCCAGCGATGCATCGTCAAAACAGGCCAGACTGGGAACAATGGTCAGCCAGTTAAGGAAGCTGAGGTTCCCACTCACTATCAGAACCACCTATAGTACAGGAGACAAGGCAGAGTCAAAGAAACCTTGGTGTTATAGAAAAAATTGTCACTGAACATCTGCTGAAATGTTTTTATTGCAGCATTTTACATAATTTAGGCATTTTAAGGAGTTCAACCAACATGTTGATGATAGTGACTTATTTTGAGCCATGCAAAATTGACAACAGGAACATGAGCTCTGACACCCACTGCACATGATGCACAAATTTAATTTAGGCGAACAGCACATAATGCAATTAAATAGATAAATGTAATAAAACATCCCCTTAAATCAGCTAGTCAACATGTTTAATGTAATAAAAATGGAACATGTAATGCTATGATGGGTCCAAAACCAATTTTAGATCTAAGACAACCTACTACATGGTGGCACCCTGATAGAAAGAGGAGTAAAACTCTAAATTCAAAGCCTGGATCTGTGGAAATACAGGCTATTCTCACAAGATGACACCATTAACAGCACCAGTGTTTGTAATTATCAGCTCTTTTGAGTGAGTGAACAGTGTGAATTACCTGGAACAGTATTTGGATTGCTCCATTGACCATGCACATCCGCCTACCCAGGAAGGTGAAGAATGGGAAGACGAGCTCGATGAGGTGGTTTGACAACGTCTCAAAACGATGGAACCACCATGGGGAGCGATGCATGTAGTAGGACATGGGGTTAGGAACTGGCTGGGTCTGGGGGGAGACGGATAGCAGAGAATTAAAAAGGAGGTGAAAATCTGAAACCCAAACTATCTTTAGGTTTTTGATAATGCCAGAGAGGGTTCTTTGTAGCAGCAAGTGTTAGAAAAGAGGGACTTGTCAAGATTATCATTATCTTTAATGAATGAATTTTTGTTGCATAAATTTATGCCATAAAAGTTTAAAGGAATACTTCACCCAACAAATTACCGTTTGTATATCAATGACTCACCCCATGAAGAAAATTAATGAAGAAAACTTCCTCTGGTGAATGAAAAGTCCAAAAACAGAGAATTACTGATAAATCAAAGTAATTCAGGATCATGTTTAACAACACCAAAACTATATTTAAACACCCTTTTACAAACTCACACACCTCATGCAGTATAATTCATGTCTCACTTATCCAGTCGTATGTTTAGTTCTTTCCAAACAGACACCCTTTCCAAGAGGGAACCAAACTGAAAATGAAACTTATCTGTGCTCTTTTCAAACCCAGACTCCATTGACAAGAATATTAATTTTACTTTGCTAAACATGGCAGCTGCTGGTCTACCGCTGCCTTGATTAGTTAGTTTGTTTGTGTTATTGTGTGACTTTGCTGACTCTGACCTAACTCTTTAAAACAACTTTACTTAACTAAAAAACTAAATCAATTACTGATTGAGGCAAGAGTAGACCAGCAGCTCCGCTCTGTGAGAAAAAATTAATGATTTTATCAATGGACTCTGGCTTTAAAGAGAGCATTGATAAGTTTCACTTTAGTTCAGTTCCCTGTCAGAGAGGACCGTTTGTCTGGAGAGTACTGAGCATTCGGCTGGATAACTGAGACCTGGATTATACTGCACCAGTTGTGTGAGAGTTTGTAAAAGGATGTTTTTATATAGTTTTGCTGCTGTTAAACGTGGACCCCATTTACTTCAATTCATCAAGAATTTCCTCAGTTTTTGGATTCTTCATTCACTGTGAAGGCATGCAAGAAAAACAAAGTTTTCTTCACAAATTCAACTTAACACAGGGTGAGTAATTAATATACAAATGGTCATTTGTGGGGTGAAGTATTCCTTTAATAGTTGCTACTATGCTAAACATAGACTTCTTCTACCGCTTAAAATGCATGTTTTCTCTGCTTTACTTTGGCACTGAAATCTTGTCTGAGCTGGGGATGGAGAGTAATTTACGGTGCCACGCCTTGGGGGAAACATTTCCATGTCTAAATAAAGGTGGAACTTCATTTAAATGAAGGCAACGCCACCTACACACAAAAAAAGAAAAACACTCACACATTACAGAGCTGTGCAGTGTTTGTGCACATATAATTAATTGTGTGTGTGAGATGTGGTCGCATGCAAACCGTGTAATAGGTGAACATGCAAATAGTGTCAGGTGAGGTGGTGAAAAATAAACACAGCACAGAAATAGGTGGAGGGAAAAGAAAACAAGACACTGGCACACTAGTCTATACTCTTATTGTTTTTATGGAATGGAAGTAAAAAAAAAAAGGTTATTTAACCTGTAGCTTACCAAAACACCCCTGGAAATCCGAGGGCAAGGAGCCTGCAACCTCAGACAACCAAACAACCCCACCTGGCCTGCAAGCTAGCAACATTACAAGAAACTAACCGAAGCAAACAAAACAGCAACTATACTGAAACACACCTACGCCGTCCCCTGGGAGTCAGGACAGGAGGCGATCTGCAGTTTCTCTGCAGGTTTGAAAGAGAGCAGTGTGTCAGAGGGGGTTAATAAGGCTTCACCTGGCGCCAGTGGCTTCCAGTGCTCTGTATGTGTGTGTATGTGAATCTGCATTACCTCTAAGCCTGCTGACAGTTGAGGAAAAAGCAGGGAAACTGACCCAACATGAAATAAGGTCCATATTGACATATGATTTGTCAGGTAACATGTTTTCTGATACAGTACATTTACATGTACAAAAGCCCTGAAAGGCAAGTGAGAAAAAAAATTCTGGTGATCTGTTTTCTAAGTCTGATCGAAATTGTTTTCTCTCCTGTGTTAATGACTTTGGAACAGGTGAAAAAAGGTTTTGCCAAGATACTAAATTTCTTTTTTTTTTTCCATCTGAGAAAACAAGGGAAAACTAAGAGAGAAGCTTAGTGTCACTAATTCAGTATGCAACCAAATGTCTCCCTCTCTGTTCCTGAGTTATGGCACTGAATAATGTCCAAAGAAGTGTTTTTGCGCACCATTATAATGTCACAGTCAAGTTGACCATTGACCTTTTGGACATAAAATGTCATTATTTTATCCTGTTAGACATTTGTGTGAAATTTTACTATTTAAGAGGATGAATTCTTGAGTTAAGACCAAAAACATGTTTTGTCAGGTCACACTGACCTTGCCCTTTGACCACCAAATTCTAACCCATTCATCCTTGAATTTAAGTGGATGTTTGTGCCAAATTTGAGGAGTTTCCCTCAAAGCCTTATTGAGATATTGCTTTCATGAGAATTAGATTGGCTGAGGTCATGGTAACCTTGACATTTGACCACTGAAATCATTTCACTTCATTACTGAGTCAAAAAGGATGTTTGTGCCAAATTTGAAGACACTCCCTTAAAGAGTTCTTGGGATGTCACATTCACGAGAATGAGATGGATGAGGTAAGAGTGACCTTTGACTTGACCACCAAAATCCGATCAGTTCATCACTGAGTTCAAGTGGACGTTTGTGCCAAATCTGAAGAAACTCACTCAAGGCGTTTTTATAAAAGATATTTAAAAAAAAATAATTTTTTTTTAATTGACAGGTTAAAAAAATTGTTTTGCTAGGATCATTTTCTACGTCAACCTGTTTCACGGATGAAAAAAAGAAACTCAGAAAGATTATCCACACAAACCTTTTTCCCCACCTATTCTTAAGTCATAAACACAGAAGAGAAAACAATTTAGATCAGACTTATTAAATGAATCAGCTGAATTTTTTTCTTTTCTCACTTGCCTCTCAGGGCTTCCGTACAAACAGTATGTCAGCATGTAACTAGAAGAAACCCCTTTGCAAGCCTTTTCCCATTACAGAGTTGGATTGCTCTGTTGCTAGCCACTGTGGCTACAAATGGCAAATTCAAGGATAATGGTAACTACTGACATATAGAGTTAATACTGACATGAGTAAAGGAGAATATGTGTTTGCAAAAGCATTGCATCATTGATTATTTGACTTACAATTGCCAGGTGGGCATGTTAATGCTGCTTTATCTACGGACTGTATTTTGGCAAATGTTTGCTATGTCGTCCACATGAAACCCTATAGGAGGGTTATAGCAGGAATAAAAATAGGACAGGAATGCACATGGACAAAATAATGAACAGCATAAAAAGAATCAATTTAAACCATGAAGTACACTCACACACAAGCATAATGAAGGTCGTCACGAGACACAGATATATATAAATCACAGTGGGGTACATTGGAAGCCACACCATGCTGATTTACATGTGAAAATATCCGGCTTACATTTTTTGATGTTACACATGATTCTCCTCGTTAAAGTTCATCAAGTACACACGCTGCCCCCGTCATCATTTTCCTGCATTTTTGTTTAACTACTGCTTCTCCTGCTCTCCATTTAAAATATGAACAGTATCGACAATATAATTGGGTCGTTGGTTCCTTTTAGCCACTGGAAATTTGGAATCAGTGAATTTCTCAGTTACATTTTTTTGTGTAAATTGTCACTGAAAGGCTTCATGTACCCCAGAGTTTCCTTCACCGCTGCATAATTATAGTGGGTCACTCTGCCCCAAAGAATTACAGTCACTTAGCCTGGTTTCAGAGAGGAGTTTTAATGTCCTTGGACGTTCACGGTCCTCAGAGGATGAATCCAACTGACTCTTGTGATGCTATTACTGTTTTTCTCACACCACCATGAGGTTAACATTTTTGTTTTTGATTAAATGTCTCAACAACTACAAGATCGATTGCGTTAAATTTGCTACAGATGTTCAAGTTCCCCAGAGAATAAATTGTAATGACTTTGGTGACCCTCTGAAATATCCCGATGGATTGGCACCAAATTCTGTACATACATTCATGTGACCCTCAGAATGGATCCTACTGACTTTGGTGATCCCCTGACTTTTCCTCTAGCACCACCATAAGGTTGACTGTTTTACTGACATAGCTCAACAACTAATGAATGGATTGCCATGAAATAAGTCAGAGTGAATTGTAAAAATTTGAATCCCCTGACTTTTCATCTGGTGCCATCATCAAATTTCTGTTTGTCCAATACTTTGGTTTATGACCAAATTCCTGTAAAACTTATGATTCTCCTATCAACCTCAGCTGTACTTTGTGTTAAGCTCCAAATTAGTAAACAGTAGCATGCTAACAAGGGGTGTAACCATACATCAGTTGGTATCGTACTGTATTGATTCAATGATCTACGATACAATATTATTGATGCAAAGTTAAAAAACATGAATACATTTTGCCATCTTTGAGATACGCCTTTTTTTTTTTTCAAAAGTCTCATGGTACATCTGTGTCACCATTTTGTCCAGGCACTCCTCCTTCCTAAACATTCAAACAGTGCTATGGCCTAAGACAGACAGATAAATTTAAGCAGCCAAGAAAAAGTTAGACATATTTTCTAATTTCAGCAGAGTTTGTATTATCAGCAGATATCGTATCATTGTCCAAGGAATTGATATAATACTGTAACATAGTGAAACTTGTGATTTACGCCCCTAATGCTAACATGCTAAATTAAGATGGTAAACATTGTACCTACTACATATTAACAAGCTAGCATCATCGCTTTGAGCATCATAGCATGCTGACGTGAGCATACAGTCAAACACCATTGTGCTTCGGTACATAGAGCCTTACAGAGCTGCTAGTTAACACTTGCTGTAGACATTGAAAGCAGCCTAACACTGCAGAGGCATGGAAATGTTTGCAGATATTATCTGAAATGTTTCTGTAGAATTCATGGCCTGTAGCAGAAGTATCTGACATTTGGCTTATTACATAATTGCTCAAAATGCGTCCCGTAGGCCAATGACGGACCTCAGAAACATTTCTTGTGCTCCCCCACCCCCACCAAATGTGACATGAAATGTATGCATTACATTTTGATCACTGCAATCCATTTTAATACTTTAACTTTTAATCCCATACATTAAACACACTACTCGGCTACTGCGTCAAACTGCGCCACCATAACAAGCGTCTGTCAGGTTAGGAATGTCAGCTTATAGAAAACTATTGGTTGCATGGCATGCACCTTGAAAGTGTCGTGGAAATTACAATCTGTCATCAATGCTAGTGCTGTTACCTAAAGTTACTGTGACAAATGTGGTGGACAACAGCATTTTTCCTGTACAGCCTTCAGTCATATCGTGGTTTCCTAAATTGGCACTCAGTCATCAAAACTTTGAGACCCCCAAAAAAGTAGATGTACTAAACTTGTGATTCACTATCATAATCTCCATGATGCACAGTGTATCTACATATACAGAGTCGTTCAATTAAATAATGATTTCCCCTGTTCAGCCTGTTTCATTTATCAGAGGGGACAGAGACCGTTTGATATTTTCCAAACAACAGAACAAATAAATTAAAGTAATAGATAAAATATCCTCATCTCATATATCATTTTCCAACCCCCCAGGTGGACAACCACTGGCTTAGTGATTTCCATGGCATTAGCAATGCTAAAACTGTTTCCACCCTGGGAACTAAAAGTTGCAGGATAAATTATAGTAGATTTACAATGCAGTATACCAGTAAACCAAAACATTTTTTTCCCAAACTCAATGAAAAGGCAGAAACTGTGACAGTTCATATATGAGGTACATTATCCCTGAATCCCATCATTTAGTCATCCATGCCTACATAGTCTCTGCAACACTTATCCAGTCCCACAGGAGCCACTGTGTAACAGTCTACCCTCTATTCCCATTGTATCTCAGACTGTGTGAGTATCTATACTGTATTCTTGATATGCATGTGAGTGTCATCTCCAGTCATCCAGTCCCTTAGGAGCCAGTGTATTCCTGTCTGTGTTAATTACAGAAGACCGCCCTCCTCCCTCTGCGGCTTGGTAACACAGAGCAGTGTGGGTCAGAGCGGTTGAGCGTCCCACAGGGGAAAAACAAACACAACCCCACGGTCCGCATAAGAGGCTGATTTATTGAAACCCACGACAGCGGTTACTGTAATGTGTTGCCCTGGTGTGGTTAGCCTCATGTGAGTACATTGCTGTCTTGTCATCATTCAGGAGACACAGCCATGGCACAATCTTTTTGTATATCTGGACCGCTGTTAAGACGGTCAGATTGTTAAAGAAAATGGGCCTTTGGGAAATTCAGAAAGTTATACCGGCCATCTTCCCACAAGAAAGATTCAAAATAAGACTGCAAGGCAACAAGTGCCATCTTAACTGGTAGTTTGAGAGCTTTCATGATATCTTTGGTGCTCAGGGCTCATTGCTGTGCGGTGATTTCTACACCACACTTCCCAGAAGTCAACAAACAGCCTTGGGATTTTATGATGAGAGTTTTTCTTACTTTCTTTGCCACTCATGATAACACCCTGTTCTCTTTCACTGTTGTTGCAGCTACAAACATCAAATGTATATATTGCAGATTTTTGCCATGAAAGAACAACCATGTATCAAGCTTTTCATAGCTATGTTTACTGTGGAAGGTAATGCTCGTAGTGATAACCCCAAAGAAAATGATGACTAACCCCAGCTTCTCAAATGTGAGGATTTCTGATTTTCTTGTCATTATTATCTCCACCAGGCGTCTGCATGTCTGTCTACAGCTTATCTCACATGAAGCTCAGCGTAAGTTCAATCAGGAAGACTTTATTTGTGCTTAACCATTCACAATCCTCTCCATCACGCTCCTGCAGCTCCCTCTAATCATCTGACTATGGGTGTTCGCTCTTCTAGTTATTCAATGAAACTTCGCCACAATCTCTATCAGTCAATCAGGATGCTACTGCAAAAGTTTATATCTGCTCTCTCTTCTGCTGCTGTCAGCCGTCATTTTAGGCAGAATCGTCACACCCTCCTCTACCCCATTTATCTCCAGTCATTGTATCCAGAGTCTAGGACAAGCTCAGCAAGGCACACACATCTTCTTCTCATCTCATCTTCACCACCTCTACCACCACCAGCATCTAGACCCCATGGGGTTCCCTATTCGACTACAGATTCACCACCCTCCTTAAACATATACCATCTTAATAGGGTCTAATTGCCAAAGAGTTCTCACATTTTTTCATTCTTATGTGCACGTGTTAATAAATATTCTTTTTACTATTAAAAAATGAGTCTCTCCTGATTGAAATATTATTGGACCAAGCAGCCTAATGTGCACATATATGTGCTCAAGGGTCTCTTGTGGTTATAGTGATTCACAATTGTTGAAAAAAGTGTTTTGCTGACTTCTCACTCTTCTTAACTGACTGGAAACGGCCCACAAGTGATCAACAAAATCAAGTGGCAAAAGAACAGAGCAAAAGGCAGTTCCCGCAATCAGATAGGCTAAAAACAAGACGCCTGACTGTCTCTTGGAGGACAACTTTTGCGCTGAAACTGGCATTCATAGAAAATTTAAGTCTCATTTTGAACCAGAGCAACTGCATATTAATCTGATGCCTGATGTGTTCAGGCACAACACAAGAGTAATTAGTCCCCGCTGCACTGCCATCTGAACTCTAAGGGACCAGAGGGGACAATTCCACCAGGTGTAGTTCAAGGATATTAATGAAGGCTGGGACACTGTGTCATATTGCATCATATCATTGGGGTACAACTAATGTGCAGTCTGGTCTGCACTTGCTGAAAGGATCAATAGCTGGCGTTCTATCAGAGAACATGGGTATGATCTATTCTTTTCACCGAGACGTCTGAAGTCAGTCTTAAGTCAGATTGGATTTGTACAAAAATTAAAGATATGGGTGATAATTAAAATTCTAATAATATTGAAAAGGTCTTTCATAAAAGACCATAAAACAAATGCTTTCTATTTGAGAGCATTCCATTGTATATCAGTCACCATCCATTTGAGCACACCCAAAAAATGCTGTGAGGCCAAGCGCATCCAAGGAGGGTCAAAACAGCACACCCAAAGAACACCTGAGAGGACACAATCCCTTTACTCCCAGTGCAGTCTGTTGAAACCTCACAATATTGCAGCTCCAGTAACACTGCGTGTGTCACTCTCTATAGCTCTCATGGGGTCAGAGACCATGTCCTGGCCTTATTTTAATAACCTTGGTGCAGTTGGGCTGCGTGGATTGTCAAGAGAGGCCACGATCAGCTCTGGTGGAGATCTGCACTCTACTAAGTGCCCTTTTCTAGTTGTACATTGAATATCTTGAGGTTACGGACAGTTCATCAGAGAAAACAAAGAACTTGTCTCTAAAAAACTAGAATGAGCATAAATCAGTTTACCTTTATAGAAAAACACGACATGTATAACATAATCAGTGAAAACAAACACAAGTCGCAGCAAATTTTGGTTTCCTTTTCAGTGGACAGCTAGAAAAGTAGAGGTACATATTGGATTGTTTGATAACTTTTGCTTGTTGCATCAGGCTTCTCATTTCTCTGAAATCTGAGCTGACTTTATGAAAGCTTGAAAAAGAAAGCTGAAAATCCCCCAAATGTCAAGGAAGACAGAAAGCAAAGCTCAGCGGCTGATGAAAAGGTTTGTCAGTTTAATCAATTTATAGCTGCAGAGAATGATCATTTGCTTCATGTAATGCAACAGGCTAACTCGATAGCATTACATATTGCAGAGAAACACAATGCACTGGAAACACACACACAAACAATATATAAACTACCCTAACATTCTGTGTCACACACCTCGTAGTGGTAGTCCATGCAGGTGAGGTCTCTCCAGCATTTGTCGCCTCTGATTTTAATAAGACCCTGAAAAAGACAGAAAAAAACACAAACATGTTATACTCTGTGATGCAACAGACACAACAAATAGTGCTACTGTAAATCATGTCAAATTAGCAACCATCAACAGTCCATTACAAGATCATATTACAGATTCCACTAATTCAAATTCCATATTTAGCTGTCCAAAATTACTAAATCTGATTAGGATTCCCGCATCTGGGGAACATACATGAATAACACAGCAGCTATAAATGCATTAACACTGCCTAATAAATAGCTCAATTCCAAGTTATGCTATTGCACAAGATAGGGAAGACAGAGGAGGCATGATCATTTGTAGATAAGAATCTGTAAGCCATATAGATAATCACATCAAAATTTATCAAATTAAATGAATTAGGAGGACATAAAGTAAAAGGAAGGAGGTGAAGAAAGAAATGAGCTGAGTATATAGTTTGCAGTTGTTTTCTGATTAATTTTGTACTGTACATCTGTGGTTTGACAGATAAATACGGAGGCTAAACATCAATCTCATGACTTTATAACGTCACTTTCTTCATCAATGTTTACAGCTTTTGAAGAAATTTGTAAAGTGCTCATTTCAATTAGATGCTCAGAACCACTGTGCTTTGATTGTTTGCCAGGATACTGGTTTAAAGGGAGAGTTCATTCCTTCAACTGAGTTGCCAAGTGTTGGAGATATCCGCCATAGAGACGTCTGCCTTCTTTCAAATATAATGGAACTAGATGGCACTTAGCTAGTGGTTTTCAAACCGAAAAAAAAAATACATCTGAAAAACTCGACAGCAATATGTCTTTACAGAAATCATGACCCAGTTACTCAAGATAATCCACAGACCTTGTTGTGAGCACCACCAACCGTATCATTGCGCAAAAGGAAACCTGTATCTACTGCTAACTCGCCTAGCACCTCTGAAATAGCTAACTTTTTTTTTTCTGCCTCTTACATAGTTGAGAATTATGGAAGCTGTCTTGGCAATTACAATTATAAAGGCTATGACAGCATTTAGGGTGCAAATTCAAGAGGCTCATCTTGCTAAACAGTATGGAGACCTACGCCACACAGCGATTAAACTGAGTGTCTCTTTGTGTGTCCAGTCTTCTTCTTTACAGTCATTGCTGTTGCTTGACGTTATATTCAGGGGATAATGTCAGTACATTTGAGTGAAATACAGGCCTACACAGATACACGGGGAAGCTGATCAGGAACAGTCTTCCTGAAAATCAAAAATATTGTGCAACATGAAAATAAAGAAAGCACCTCTGTAGCTGAAGGCTTGTTTTTGGCCTTAAGAAACAAGGAAGTGCTCAAGGCTGCCCTCCACCCTCTTTAAGAAAACACCAATCACAAAATAGCTATCACAGACAAGACAAAAAAAATATGAAATAAAACTCAAACTTGACCAGAGTCACTGAGAGAAATATATCCTCCGCTCCAAGCCTGTTTTTCAGCAAATAAACTAAGTAAATACGGTGCTATCCAGGACACGAGACTGTCAATATTGACACATCAGCCCGCCATGTGCTCGGCATGGAATGTGGAATAAATCAGCTGCTAACCTTGCTAACCAGATTTAGAAAAACCAGGACATTTCACTCTGATTATGAGCTTGGCTGTTGACTGCAGCTGCTGGCTGTTGAGATGATGCGGCCGAAGACGTTGCTGATAATCCAATTCAGTCATGAGATCCTGAAATGTCATCAATTACAAGCAGATATACGGACCTCTGACATAAACAGAGCAGTCTGCCCACAGTGTCCAGAGTCCTGGGGCGAGGACACTGATGGAAGAAGACCACTGAGATTTAACTAGGAGAATAACAAATACTTTTCAACACTATTTTGATACTCTCAAAATGTGTATGAACTTTAAAAACATAGCAATGGTTTGCTAAAAAAAGGTAAATTCTCCATTAACTTCATCACTAAAAGAGACCGTGACAAATTCTGTCAGCATGTTATACCAATTAGTCACAGAGAGAAGTGATTCAACTTGCTAAAACAGGAGTTTTGCCCCTTCCAAAACAACTGAGGTAAAGACCACAAGTTCTGTCTTCCAGGTACACTGAGACTGACAAAAATGCATATGACATGAGGTAAACCGCAGCGTTTCAATGGCAGAGACTGGCAAAGCAAAGGTTTACCCTGGAATCCAACAATAAAAACAGAGTTTAAAAAAGACAGCAACAGGAAGTATGGTGGCAGCACCACAGCCGGGCCTCGTTTATACTGTAGTGGTCTTGGATTTACCACTCCGACGGACACATATACATACAGACACATGGTATTTTTCCTGCGTAACTTTCACATAAAACAAAAGCCTCAAATATATTTTATTAAATTTTCTTGGGAGATAAATGAGAAGCCACTTGTCATCAAATGTAAATTAGTAATTTTGTGTTATTCTTTTTTAAATGTATGGTTGACAGTGTCCTATAACGTTCTGTTTTAAACTAAAACACAGTAACAGCACAACTAGTTCCTCTTGCCCTGAAATGTATCTGCCAGGAAACTGGTCATAGTTTGCTTCCTTTATGAACAACCTGAGTTTCTTAAACATATTGTCTGAGGGAAACACCTGCCATCATCACCAGCACAAGATGTACTGTTTCTAGTGTAGGATTTTCATGCAGATTGCATTAAAGCTGCTGTAATCAATATATTCACAATGGATCAATGGATTAAATGACTGTGTGTATGTGAAGGGTGGCACTAGAAGTGACAAACCCCGAGGAGAATTATCACCTAACCTTTTTGTTTTTTAGCTCTATGGAGTGTTTTAGTGCCATTCATCTCACTGTTTTGGTATTATAAGCTGATAAGCTCACTCTATACTACCTTCCCAGCACTTAACGGCAGGTAGCAGTTAGCAACTAGCTGATAAGAGTAGTGGAGCATTAGCTACTTAACAGCCTGATATTTCCCTCAGGAGAAAGTGAAGAGCCAAACTGAGCTAAAAAGATAGTGACTATTGGACTTAAATTCATCAGATAGATCAAAGCATGACTCCAAATTAATGCTAATGTTGTTTAAGTCAGTCAGTAAGTTTCAGTTCAGTCACAAAACTAGAATAACCACCCCACAGTTGTATGCCTCTGCACACGTTTATACAGTCAGCACAGTTTCAAGGTGGGCACCCAAGATCAGAGTCACCAATTCAATATCTGACCAAATGTCTCCCCTTCTGTTCCTGAGTTATGATGTTGAGTAAAGGCCAGAAAAGTGTTTTTGCAGACCATTATGATGTCATAGTGAAGCTGACCTTTGACCTTCTGGATATAAAAAGTTATCACTTTAGTATTATATCCTATTACATATTACATTTGTGCTAATTAAGATACTAGTATAAGCATATTAACAGAAGAATTCTTAAGTTATGGCCGAAAACACGTCACAAGGTCACACTGACCTTGACCTTTGATGGTCAACCACCAAATTCTGATAATTTATTCTTCAGTCCAAGTGAATATTTGTGTCAAATTTAAAGAAATTCTCTCAAAGTGTTCTAGAGACATTGTGTCCATGAGAATGAGACAGATGTAAGATCACAGTGACCTTAACCTTTGACCACAGAAATTTGATTGGTTCATTGTTCAGTCCAAATGAATGTGTCATGTTCACAAGAATGAGACAGATGGGGCCCCCGGCTCATTATCTGTCCTATCAATTAAAGGCGAAAAGCCCAAAAAATTTTACAGCGAAATAAGAAGAAAGAGACAGACAAAGTCACAGTGACCTTACTCTTTGACCTATAACCACCAAAATGAATTAGTTCATCATTGAGTCCAAGTTAACATTTGCACCAAATTTGGAGAAATTCCTTTCAAGGCGTTCTTGAGATACTGCATTCACAAAAACATACCAATAAAATGCAATTTATGAGACATAATGGAGATGTAAAATGGGTCAGTCACATAATATATAATATTAAAAAAAAGAAAGCGCATGTGTTATATAGTAACATTTACAATGTACTAAACTTCTTGGACTAACCAAAGACCCTAACACCTACACTACCCTAACTACTAAATGGTCTCAGTATTATTCCCCCAGTCTAAACAAACAGAGCTATGGAAAGAGGGTAAATGGGAGCATTTATCTTGGACCACGATATGGCACATGTAACTTTCTTCTGTAGAATCTGTAATTTCACAAGATAACTAGGACAGGTATTGCACCATATAACATTACAGTATTCATGTGAGGCTCAATTAAAGACTTATATAGGGTTAAAAGAAAGAAAAATTAACAGCTTTCATCTCTTTCAGAGATTTAACATAAATGTTACAGAAAAATCAATCTATAAATTCACACCAGCTTTCCTTATTTGTCTCAAAGAGCCACACAGTCTACCCGTCTATGAAGAAAATAAAAGTCTCAACATTTAAAATATTTCTCAAGCCAAACAGTTTTCTTATCCTCTTCAAGATTTTATACCCTTCAATTCTGTTTTAATGTTACAGAAAAAACCTTCCTTGAACATTAGAGAGTAGAATCAGTTAGACCCCTACAAAACAACACTCTGATCTTTATGAGCCAATTATTTGCCAGACAGCTCTGTCTCACAGGTTTAAGAGAGAAAAACTTTATTTTTCTAAAAGGTCAGAGCCACTGTGCAGCAGCAATGAAAATGATCACAGGATCTCATCATCAACCAAATCGAAAAGTCACTGTCACCCCTATTTATCATGACAGTTAAGTCGAACCTATCCATTCCAGTGTGCCAGGCGTACACCAACACCCTGGACCAGTCAGGATGCCAACAACACTGTATGTCCCAACATCCTTAGCAACAGGCAAACCAATCTGATCTCCACTCACAAAACACATTCTCACGCTAACACTAATCCCAGTTAACACCCAAAACTCCACACCTAGCATAGCATTTCCAAATGATGGAGTGTTTAATAGAGATGTTCCTGCCAGCAGTGAAATGTGTAATCCAATTCACAATTCCTGTGCCAGAACGTTAAACAGGAAGCTCATAAACATCAGCAGAAAAGCAGAGAAATGAACCATTTAAGAGTTTCTTCACAAGAAATGTACTCGGACAACTCACTCTGAGACAAAACATTAAATATCTAGAACCCTATATTCACTGGCTTTATAATCTATGTATTTATTAAAGGAATACTTCACCCCCCAAATGACCATTCGTATATCAATTACTCATCTTGTGTTAAGTTGAATTTGTGGAGAAAACTTTGTCTTTCTCGCATGCATTCACAGTGAGCAAAGAATCCAAAAACTGAGGAAATTCTTGATACAATGAAGTAAATAGGGTCTGTGTTTCACAACAGCAAAACTACATCAAAACATCAATTTACAAACTCTCACACAACTTGTGCAGTATAATCTAAGTCTCACTTATTCAGGAATAGGATATGCATTTTCACTATACCTTAGTATTCAAAATGGAACTGAAACTGAAGCTCTTTTCAAAGCCAAGACTCCATTGACAAACAGTCATTTTACCTCCCTGAAAATGGGAGCTGCTGGTCTACCGCTTTAGCAGTAGTTTGTGTTACTGTGTGATGTTTTTTAATCTGAACTAACCCTTTAAAACACCAATGTCACACATAAACACAAAGTAACTGCTTGTTTGAGGCAGCGGTAGGCCAGCAGCTCCCATGTTCAGTAAGGTAAGATTACTGTTTCTGTCAATGGAGTCTGGCTTTGAAGAAAGTTTTACCCTCAGTACAGTTCCCTGTCGGACAGAGTTGTCTGTTTGGGAAGTACTGAGCATACAACTGGATAAATGAGCTTTGGATTATATTGCATGAGCTGCGTGAGAGTTTGTAAACAGATGTTTTGATCAAGTTCTGCTATTGATAAAAGCCCTTATGACTTCAACTCACCAAGAATTTTTTTCTGTTTTGGGATTCCTCATTCACAATAGAGGCATGTGAGAAAAAGTTTTCTTCATGAATTCAGCTTAACACAAGGTGAGTCAGTGATATACAAATGGTCATTTTTGGAAGGATTCCTTTAAAACAACATGGTTCAGCTAACAGATTCTCATTAAGGAAATATGAATGCTAAAACACTCACAGTGGATAGCACTGTAGAAACTCTACAATGGACGACACCTAAGTGACTAGCCTGCTTGCTAACAAAGGTGTTATTAACCATAGCAAGGCTAGAAGTTTTCCCCCTGTCTTTAATCTTTGTGCTAAGCTAACGACAATGCTAACCACATTCTTGACATATCTCTGTACTTGATGAACAAAGATTAAATTGATATCTATCGAATACATATCTTGTCTATCGTTTAGTAAATGCTATGCTATCAGTAAACTGCTAACAAGTAAAGGTGTTTGATCTGTTACCAATTAATTTTGCATGTTTTCAATATTTTGATGGCATATTAGAACTAAATCCCTTACGCAAAGATAAGAAGGCTACCATGGATGTATAAATACAACTGGATACAAGGGTGTTAATCGTGCGGCTCCTCAAGACTTTTGAAGTGTTAAATGATGGAACTGATCAAAATCCTGAAATAAAAGTTGAAATACCACTGTTTCGCCACTACAAACAGCTTCAAACCGTGACTGTTCCTGGGGCTTGACTAGCACACATAGACAGTATACCTCCACACTGATAAGTTGTTTGAACCCCACTGGAGAACCATTAACTTGCTGGGAATCCTATTGACTAGTCTGAGTCATCAGAGGCTGCAAGGCCATTTTGAGAGGTTAAGCCTTTACAATGATGAAGAACTACAGAGATGTGGACCAATGTAAGAGGCCGAGGCAACTATAAACAAACACTCTAAATGTGTCACCCTAGCACAGTAATTAAACAGCATAGCCAGATTTTACAGGGCTATGACTACACTGAGGTCATTAAACCTAAAGCTGATTTATTTGTGAGGAAAAGGGAAGACAAAAAGGGCTATAAGGCTGCGTATCAATCAGCACTAACAAGTACAGCTTTTTCTTCACCGCCCTTATGTAAACATGGCTAATTGCCTTTCAGAATATTTACTGTATTTCATAGTTAGAACCAACATGGTCTATCAGATCACATTAGCTACACCTTTTTGAAGCTTATCGGCTGATTACCCTCACAGGCTGCTGATGTAAACAAGCAGCTGTAGCACAAATCGCACTAGCTGCTTAATGTCCCAACACAATTTGTATGATATATTAAACACATCCAGCTATGCTAATGCAGAAACTAATACAAGTAATTAATCAATTAATTAGCAGATAGTTCTATGTGAGCACTCTTGTTTAGCATAACATATGGTCATTTGACATTTCTTTTATTTTGGTGGCCATATGTTGGACCTGATTGTGTTTGGCACAACCTGCTGTGCCATTAGTGTGTGTTGATGTTCTGTTTGCTCTAATTACCTCCCTTGTGAAGTGGTGCTTTATCTATCTTAGCAGATTCAGTTGTTTTTATCAAAGGTAACCAAGGAAACAAGAGCATGTTTGATTTCTATCTAGGCCGACACATTTGATTTTCTCTTTATCAATAGCGTACGTTGCCACAACACTCTCATTTATGTTTATTTTTTAAAGAAAGTATTTGTGCTGAATCAATGCAACAGCTGGTAAAGAATAAGGGGAAAATGCAACATCAGTAATGGTCTTAAAAAAGCACATTAGCCCATCTCAAAGATAACCATTTTAATGTACTTAGAAAGTATTTTTTTCCCTTATTGATGTGACAGATGCCACCATCATGGATTAAAGCATATAACCAGAGTGTGACAATTGGAGAGATTTTGTAATCATGCTATGAAAATACACTCAAGAAACATGATGGGTGGGCTCATACATCCCATCTCCCACTCATTTTCTACAGCTGAGTGTCCTTTGAAGTATGTGCTAAGCCATGTTGTCCTGACAAGCAGAAACTGTATGGCAGTCACAGAGCAGTGGTGAACCACAGGCTGACAGACCGATAAATGACTGTGACCAGGGTGGATCAAACACTGAGGGACTGTGGCGGAGGCTGGACTGTACTTAACACTGCTGAGCTGCTACACAAACACAGTCACTGTGACGGAGTCTTTGCTCTTCACAGTTTCTTGAGCTCTCTCACCATATTATTATGTAATCTGTAATGGATTTGTCTCTGTGAAGTATGTGCAAATGTATTTTCCAGGAATGTTCATTACACATTTGAATGAAAGTTGAAAGTTGAGTAAAAGACATGTAGTTGAGTGGTTGAGAGAAAATCGCAGCCTTGGCGACATTTTGTTTTCTTTGTTTATTGTTTAACGTCTGGATTTGATTTCCTGACAAAGTGCCCAGCTTTCCAAGTTCTGGATGTCTGACATTCTTACCAGCGCTCGAATGCAGCGTTATTACAAAAAAATGAAAATCTCATTGTGAAAATTCAAGATTGAGATTATCACCTTAATCTAATCAGCTGATCCAATTGGGCTGAAAGTGATCTGTTCAGCATATTTCAGGATATTTTATGGTGACCTCTTGAAATACTTTGCTCACAGTCTGACAGGGTATCACCAAATACCTTCTGCTGATGTCACTGCAGGAGATTAACCCATGCAAACATTCAAAAATAAAAAAAATAAACACAAGCAGAATTTACATAGTAATGCAATATCTATGAAAGATCTAGAGTTAATATTTAGGGGGATTAGCAGAAATGATCTATAACATTCATGACATGTTTGTGTTAGTTGATAATCATCTGAAACTAAGAATTATTGTGTTTTTGTTACCTTGGAATGAGCCATTTATATCTACATACAGAGTGAGTCCTCTCCCACTGAGTCTGCCATGTCGCCCAGAACTGACCATTTAAACAATGGCTCTAAATATAGCCATTAACGTTTTCACATTTTTGTGTCAGCCACCTGTAGTTTTCCTACACGCTTGGCACATGGGAGATGTTTCAGTGCAGCTGCAACCTAACCTCTAGATGCCACTAAATCCTACACACTAAACCTTTAAACATTAAAGTATAATGTTGGGTTTAATTTAAACTGGGAAACATAGGATGACAGCACACTGTAAAAACAGATTAAGTGTGATTATGTTGAAACAGCCAATATTTCTACTAGAGCTATGACAAAATATTACTGTTCTTATTGATTTTTTTTTTTTTTTAAATTAATCGATTCGTTCAAAAAACGTAAGTAAAACAAAAAATGGCCATCACAAATACCTAACCCTGTTATCGTTAAATGTCTTGTTTTGGCCAATCAGAGGTCTTAAACCAAAAAATATCTTACTTCCTGCAGTGTAAGATGAGAAAAAGCTTCACATTTAAGAACCTGGAACCACCATCATGACATCTGTGCTTGAAAACTGACTATTTGAATTGTTGGTTATTCAATTGGTCAAACATTCATGTTCTGTCAATCAGTCTGTTGTTGCACAGCAGACATTAATAGTCTTATAACCATAATAACAGCTTCTATCAACTGTTAAAGGAACTCTATATGACTTTCAGACTATATCTATAATTAAGAGTCTGAGCTGGTATTGACTGCACACGGCTCTCAAAAATGGAGGTGGCCAGCTAGCAGCTAATGGTGCTAACAGCACAAATAAACAAAAGCAACAGTGCTGACAGAGCTAACGGTATTAACCAGGATAGGTGTTAGGCTTCTGCGACAACGCTGTCTCACACATGGATTGTAACAGCGTTTTAAACGGTAACTGCCATATGAAGCTCAGCGTAAGTATACGTATAGTATATGACTATGGATTCATCACCCTCCTTAAATCATACCATCGCCAAATCGCCAAAGACTTTCCACATTTTTAATTTCACGTGCACATGTTAATAGATATTCTTTAACTTTAAAAAACAAGTCTCCTGATTGAAATAGTGCAGTGCAGAGTGGCCGCACCAAAAAGCTAGCCAGTGGGACACACACACAGGGACCCAAATGCACGAACATGCACAAATGGCCAGACTGTCTACCACAACAAAGAACAGATCAGCATAGAGAGAGCGTGACTTCATTCTCTGCTCTCTGCCTTTATGTCTAATTGAATTTCTAAGCTTCTAATCGCATTTAAACACCAGAAACATGCATTAATGTATACTTTTGACACTTCAATAGTTCTGTTCCAAAATTTGCTGAATATTTCTGGAAACAAAATTATGATGTCATGAGCCAAAACAATTCAGGACATAAATAGAGTTGAACATACCATAATTAAATTACATCTCTACAATCACCAAATCTGTAACAACCAGCTCAGATGAGGTATATTTAAATGTGAGCTATTTGACTTTACGAGAAACCTCTCAACATTATAGTGACTTTGCATATTGCTGAATGAAAGGTCTTTACAGCTGTGAGTCTTTACAGTCAAACAGGGCGACCCAGCTCTCTTCATGGTCCTAATAGGAAAAACCCCAGTGGATTTCGGGTAAGTGCAATGATTGGCACACAAAACCGAGTTGGTGGTCTAAAATTCACCATGGAAACTGTCAAACAACCAGACATGTTGTTTAGCTGACCATATATTTGGGTTGGATTTCCAAATACTGGCTGTGTTTAAGTAACGATCTAAAATCAGAAGAACCAACACTGGAATATCCCAGAAAATTATACCGTTGCACAATGTTTTTTTCCTCTATACCGGCTTGCTGGATGTATTCAGGTGTGTGTGTGCGTGTGTGTGTGTGTGTAGAGTACATGCTTTTCTGCTTGAATTTACGAGACATGCTTCCTCCTAGACAGGAATATCATCAGGGGCTCCCGACAGGAAATGTGTTAGTCAAGGTGCGGGTGGCAGTGAATGGGCTTTAGGAGTAAGACATTTTATTGTGTTTGACAAGTCGAACAGCCGCTACAAGACGTTACATGCAAAAATCCATCCAAAAATGATTTCACCGCTATTTTTTGTTGTTTTTAAGTCAAAGCAGTTGTGCTCTCTTGTTTCGGTGGTCCGGGAGATGCAACAAACCCTAGTATGTATTTGTAAAGTGTTTTACTCACAGCTCCGAGCATGATGCGAACAATGAGCCATCTGAAGGTCCAGATGCTGATGAGGGAGGGGGGACAGCGGCGGGGGACCTGGGACAGAGTCCACACCGGACACAGGAAAATGGCCAGAAATCCTGTCTCCAGCAGCTGACTCTCCCAACCTGGACAAATTATCACAGTAAAAAAGAGTTTCTGTAAGATAGAGCGAGCAATGGCTAATGCTATAAGCTCCAAAAAGTATGTTCAAGCTAAACCACAGATATGTTTGGCAGCTATTAGTACTTCATAACTAATACTAGAATATGATGTAATACAAGTAAACAGGATAATTCTATAATACGCAGAGATGGAAAGACCTGTCAGAAACTTTGCTTGGTGCTGCTGAAAGCAGTTAATCCTTTCTAACATGCTAAAAGCTTATTTATACCATATTTACTTTGAGCTAAATGCTCATGTCAGTATGATAACATGCTTGCAATGCTGATTATAATCCTCTTTTACTGTTGACACATGGTCATTATCAGAAGACACAGGCACAATGCTAAGGTACATGTAGTTAGGATGGACATGCTGATGTTTAGTTTGTAGGTTTTCCATGTTCAACATTCTAATTAAGCATGTAAGGTTTTACATTTCATCCTGATGGGGGCATGAATGTGTGTAGCACATGTCCTGCATGTTCATACAACAATCGCTAAGACATTTCACTTAAAGGGATAGTTCAGCTTTGTTGAGGTGGGGCTGTGTGAGGTGCTTAGTCAGTGTGTTACATGCAGCAGATGCCAGTTGGTACACCCCAGTTTGGAGAAGGAGGCTGGAGTCCAACACAGAAGCTGAGCAATGTACTGCTGTGGATGGGTCAGCAACAAAACATATAAGAGCCACCTAAAAAAGTCCCGCCTCAAAAACTATATCAGTGTACAGATTATTATTTATTTATTTTTATTTTATTTTTTTTAGATTATTTTCCGCACTTTACCTTTCCATCAGATAGCCTGTTTCCACGGGAAAAGAATTAACAGCTGCTCTTGTCAAAGCCACCAGACTCCATTGAGAAAAGAGTAGTTTTAGCTTGCTGACCACAAGCAGTGCTGGTCTACTGCTGCTTTGATCAGTTTGTTAGTTTGTGTGATTGTGTTACTTTGATGAAACTGAAGTAACCCTTTTAAATGCCAAAGTCACACAATAACACAAACAAAGTAACCCATTGAGGCAATGGTAGAACAGCAGCTCCTGTGTTCAGCAAAGTTAAATCATTGTTTTTCTAAATGGAGTCTGGCATTGAAGAGAGCAATATAACAACTTCTGCTGAAATCACTGTCTGACAGCAAGGTAAAGCAGTGAAAATACTCTCAATATGGCATACACTTAAACTGATGTTGAAGTTTTTTGGTGGGGCTTTTTTCAGGTAGCTAAAATACATTTTGTTGCTGACACCTGCACAGCAATAAATTGCCTGACTTACATGTCAAACTCCGCCTTACTTCTCCAAACCGGGGTCGTGCCAGCTGAAATTTACTGTTTGTAATTTACTTCTATGGACAAGTACTACTTCAAAAAAACTGAACTATCCCTTTAAAACAACAAACGTCAACCTCAAACCAACACCTTCCTTCTAGTAGTATGCAGAAGAATCTCAAAAAAATATATGTATATACTCTATGTAATGCTATCAAAATACTACAAATTTTTGAACAAACATTCCTAAACTATTTGATCCCCGAACTGTAATTTAGAATAAGTTTTGCCTTTCCTGTAATGGTGCAATATCAGCCTGCTACATAGTCACGTTCAGGAACGTAGCACACACATGTCTATGATAAGTTATAAGCTAAACTGTGATGGAAAGATAGTAAGCAGAGGTAGGTAGGAGGATCAGGAAGAGAATATTTCTAGCAACCCAATCAACAAAGCACAAGTGCTAGTGACTACTCGTACAATGCCAGTGAACTCTCCACAGCACCTGATGAGGGGCTGGCCCTTGTGGTGTATTATAGTTGGTGGTACTCAGTGTACAAAGTTTGAGAACCACTGTTCTACAGGAAAAGTGAGGGAATCCCCCAAGTTATTACAATACATCCTGCATTGCATCCTGTATCCTTTGCACCAGTAGTAGATGTTAAGACATTTCACAGGACAAGTAAAAACTTTGACCTGCTAGTGACACTAAATGGAAACTTCAGTCAGTAGGCTTCATCCTCTGGGGACCATTAATGTCTGTAGAAAATTCCACTGCAATCATCCCAAGAGTTGTTGAAACATTTCAGTCTGAAGCAAAGCGGTCCACCACTTTAGTTCAGACTGCCGTCCCTAGAGCCTTGCCACTAGCTTGGATAAAGACCACACTTAAAGTGACTAGAAGTATAGAGTTTTGAATCTGCAGTTTGATGACAGCTGAGCAAAGTTCATGGTCTACCGATGAAGACCATGTTATATGGTCAAAAGCTCCAGAATAAGAGAGTGGGAACCTTGTGCAAAGATTGTGTATTAAAAGAGAATGTGATTTGATTATCAGTAATACGCATGCTATCCCCAAGACTAATGCCCCTGACAGCTCTCTGGTTTTTAGTCTAGACTTGGGAACAATCGGAGGAGCTTATTCTGCAGACTGGAAGCTGCACTGTCAGCTACAGGGTGATAATAGGCCCAAAAGAAAATAAAGAGTGAAGAAGAAAGACAGTGAGAGTGAGAGAAAAAGAAAAAAATACGTTTTTAAAAAAGAGAATCTGAAGCCACAACTCCAAACCACAGACACTGGCCTGGCGTCTCTGACTGACAAAGTGTCATTAACCAATCACAGAGCTGCCACTGACCTCGCCACTTATCTGGGCCGGAGCCCTACATACAACCTCCTATTTATACTTTCTTTTTTCTTTCCTTTCCGTCCTCTCTCCTCATTATTACGTTCGTGACAGTTTACTGGGTTCACTGAGTAAGGAGGCAACTTACAGCACATTAGTAAAGCTGCATTCTGTCAGTGACTGTGTTTGAACGCAATAACTGGCTGTAAACAATTTAGGAAACAATCACAAGAAAGATGTGAGTGAGACATGTATGTGCAGTGATTATACTGTCTTAAACTCTACAGCTGCAAGAAGATCTATTCCCAACAGAACCATACTGGGCGTCTATCTTAACCCTCCTTAATTAAATTAAACGATAGATATCTCTTTGGTGAAAATATGTCTACTTCTACTGTAAACACATCCATCTGAATATCTATATGCACGCATCAGATGTTTCAAAAGAGATCAAGTGTGGTTTGAGGGGCTTTACCACATTGGTTTCACTGTAAATAAACAAAGATGATATCCAAACCTGAGTGTCTCACATAAATGCTTTTGCTTCAAATCCTCTATCTCATGTGGAGGAACAAGGTTGAAAACTGGTGTTGATGGTTGGTGAAGTTCACTTACCAAAGGAGTACCTTGAAAGAGACAAAAAAAGAACAAAGAGAACACCTCAGTATAAGAAATGAATTTTACATTTAAACTGAAGGACTAGACAGAAATAGCCACAATGACCTACATTGGACAGATTTAATTTTTTTTATTTATTTAAAGCTGCAGTAATTGTTTTTGTGCCACTTGGGGGCAGCAGAACAAATTGACAATGCAACACTGACTATTTACTCCAACCTTATAAAGTAGTTTTAAAGTTGTCATGGTAAACCAGTCCTCTCAAGAATATTCTTATTTATTTATGGCATTAAAGCAACTTATCATAGTACTTCCAATATGATTAGTGTTCACATTTTCTAGCAGAAAATGACAAGGCTGTGAGCAGTCACTTTTAACATTTATGGTCAGGGTATTACAGAGAGTCAACAGATATCAGCATATGTACACAGAATCTGTAGGCAACGGGACAAGATTTTAGTGTCGCAAGTGTTCTGGTTTCTGTCTGTAGTTTAAGTAGTACTGACCAATCACATCTGAGTGAGCTTTGGTTGCATGCGGGTAAACATTCTGTGTGGCGAGCTAAAGAGGTGGAATGCAATTTCAGAACCCACTGACTACCATCTGATGATGACTTCAGCTTTATTAGCTGAATACTTGTCAAACAATCTGGTTGTATATGTTGTCTCTAAACTTCAACTCCATTCTTGCATCTAAAGTTGCCAATAAGACTGTAAACATTGGCTGCCGCATGTAATAGGATGTCTTGGCCAGTATATATGTTATCCAGATATCTGCTAGCTACTCCAGAACCCACAAAATACTGATGTTGCCCTCAGGGCCTAGATCACTGTCAGACTGATTGTCAAGGGAACCTGAAATTGGGTATAAATTAATACTTTGATATACTAATTGATGTACTAAAGCAAGAGACTAGAGTGAAATACCTAGAATGAACAAAATTTGACAAAAATTTAGATTCCTTTATTTATGTAAAGCTGTATATTTACATTCTTTGGGCACTTGGGGACATAAGAACAAGCCCAAACTGCCTGCTTACTCATTCAACAGAGATAGAGACGAAATAAGCATTTATTTGGATATGCGTTTATGTCTTCCTGATGAATTTATGTCCAATATTCCCTCCTTTTTTAGCTCTACCAACCATTGAGACAAATATCTAGCTCTTTAGCTGCTAAATGCTCCATTATGTTCACCACCTGGTTGCCAGCTTTGTCTGCTCTTAGTGAGCAGTGGGTTTATCAGAGCTTTTTGTGAAAATAGCTGCCCTCTATAGCTGGAAACAATGCCAAAGAGAGCAGAGTAACAGGTCAGGTAACCAAAACAATCATCTAAAACAGACCAAAATGCTCCAAAGAGCTAAAAAACAAAAAGTTGGGTGATAATGCTGCGTGGGTTCGTAAATACATGCAATACCCTTCACCTTTGCGAATGTACAAAATATTGATCAGTGCAGCTTTAAAAAAATCACTATAAGTGAATAAAACACAAAATGTAAAGGAAAATATGGAATTTTACACTTAAAAAACTGAAACTAAAAATTTAGCTTGCAAATTCATACAAGGTTCTTGTAAACACTTAATTTACATGTTATCTCAGCTGTACGGGAGTATTTCCATATCTGAATATCCCATACTTACCACAGCTGTCCCACGTTGACCAGGGAGTGGTAAAGCACCCACAGTGTAACCATGATCACCATATTAGCCATTCCCATCACTAGGACAAACGCAGACAGTGCCATCCCCACCAGGGCGATGCCGTCCAGGTTGGCGTCCATGTCGCTCCAGTCTAAGAACCACAGGATGGAGGGTGTGTAGGCGAAGGCAGCCATGCCTATCTTTCCCCCCACGTAGCGCTTCACACTGTTGAGGTAGTTCTTGCAGGGCATGAGGCCACGCTCGCCTATCAGCTGCTTGTTCTGGTTGTAAGCAACGCAAAATGCAACAACTACAGGAAAGAGAGGAGACAAAGGGGGATGAAAGCATGACAAAAATATGATTCATGTTCCTCTGCTCAACACAGATTTAATTTTAAATTAAAAGTGTGATAAAGGTGGAGACTATATGTTTCGCCCTTACTGTGTGAGATCTTTTTTTAATTAGCAATACCCCTAGTATACCTTATGATTCTTCAAGAATATCCTCATTTCTTAATTTAAAGAAAGTCTCAGGTGTGGTCACATTTTCTGCACAAAGTCAGCATGGTCAATGTGGGCTGAGGACTCCTGCAAGGGTGTGCATGTATGGTCCCCGCTCCTGTTTGTCGCATTTATAGTCAGGAAATCAAGGCAAAGCTAAGCATCTAATTTAGGAAACTCAAGCAGTTTTTGTGGATGATGATGTCGTTCTAGCTTCACTGGACTGTGACTTCTAGTCATACACTGTCGCAATTTGCTGCTGAGAGAGTGAGTGGATGGGTGAAAGTTTGAGACTGTGGTTTTCCCCATGCAAAAATGTAAACTGCTCCATCTAGGTCATGGAAACAGGAGGCTGAAATTAGGTTCCTGAACAGGAAGTTCATTTGCACTGACAGTTGAGGTGGTTTACCCTCAGGCAGCCTATCTTTTAGGTGCTTCTAACATTACTGACTGGCAGGAGACCGCAGGATTTGCATCTTCCAGGTGGACAGGGAGCACTGGAATATCCCCCAAAGGGGTGGGGGAATGCTAACATGCTAACAGAAATGCTAACACTCATCATCCTTTATCAGTAAAACAACACACAAGAACTGTACTCAAGTAAAATTCTGAGGTACTTTACTTCAGTATTTCCATTTCATGCTACTTTATACTACAATCTAGAGATAAATGTGTGCTTTTTATCAGTTTGAAAGTATGGTATAAGTAAAGCAGTAAACATTAGCTCCACCTCAACCAGTTAAAACATGAACATGCAGATTACCAGTGATGCATCAATGATAATCGCCCAGTAGTATAACAACCTGAATTTGGCCGTTCTGCTACCTAATGAGTACTTTTACTTTTGATACTCTTAGTGTATTTAGTTGCCAGAAGTTCTGTAGGTCTAGTTAAGTGAACATTTAAATGCATGCCTTTTGAATTGAGGTATTATTGCTTTACCTGAATAAAATATCTCAATGCTAAAAAGACATTTAATTTGGAAAGTTAAATGAAAATCAACACTTGCATCACTCATCTACCACCACTAATTCAGGTAATACATCACTAAATCACAGTGACTTTTCAATCCAAATTGCTGAACATAGGCAATGTCAAGTGACAGCTACACCAACTTAAAGATTTTAGCCTGTACATTAACTCGCTTAAAGGTCCTATGTTGGTATTTTTAATGACAAAGAGTAAACGTTAAGGCTATGAATAAGACAATAAGCCACAATTTCAAGACCAGCAAATTAATAAGAGAATATAAACAACAATGCTGTCCTTTCAAACGTCGACTAGCTAGCTAACGAGCTGGCTATAAACAAAGTAATGACTCTTGACTTCAGTGTGAAGGACTGAGTGAGAGTGAAACCCTCAGCAGTGTGTCTGCATGCTCACAGTAAATAAAGGCGACGAAGCGCAGCAGCACAATACGAGTGAGCCAGTAAGTCCCAGTCTGTAACGACTCGAGTCTCTTCTCCTTCCCCGTGTCTTTACTGAGCTCTGCTCCATGTTCTTCACCGCTGTCAGCACTCTTTGGCTCTGTGTTACTGCTAACGACACGTCTTTTCCTCACAGAGCTCTCTGAACTGTCACCGGTGGCCGCCATGTTTGCGGACCGTAAGGTCACGTGACTGAACACACGCGGAAATGCATTATTATTATTATCATTATTATTTTATTAGTATTATTATTGTTGTTGTTGTTGTTATTGTTGTTACTAAAAATAAAATAATAAAAAAATAAACAAGAGAAATAATAAAATTATATATTAAAAAAAATAATAATTAGAATCGTTATCTGTAACCTGGGGTTATATTTCTGTGAATAAAAAAATATGTCATAATTATAATGGCAAAAATACTACTACTACTACTACTTATACTACTACTACTATTTCTAGTACCACTAATAATAATAATAATAATAATAATGACAATAATAGTTACTATTTTTTATTATTACTTACTAAATAAACAAGAGAAATATTAATAATAATTAATAATATATATTTTTAGAAACTTATTAGAATCGTTATCTGTGACTTGGAGTTATAGTTCTGTGAATAAAAAATATGTTATTATTGTAATAAAAACAATACTACTACTACTACTTCTAGCACCACAAATAATCATAATAATCATCATCATCATTACTATTATTATTTTATTCTAAGAAGTAGACAAATAAAAAGAGAAGAAGAAGAAGATGAATGTTATACTTGTATGTTATACGTAATTTGAAGTGCTTGTTCGTCCTGTCGCAGTTTCATGTCAGACAATGTATGATACATTGTGAGCTCCTTTGCATATTCAAAATCAAAATAGCCACTAGCGTCAGATAAATGTATACGTGTTTATAATTTGTTTCTGAAATGTAGTGAAATAAAAGTAGGCAAATATCCTAAAACAGGCTAAAACTGAAATATTCAAGTCAAATACCTACTGAATTTCTGCCTCTGACTTTGAAGAACTCAAATCCAGCCATAGAGCGTCTTAATTATATTATTATCCAAACTATCTTTAAATTATTTGTATCATTGTAAATGCTATATTGACAGCAATTATCTGCCTCCCCCTGCTTCGTCATGCCAAACTAGGAGGAACTCTGTTAGTAAAACTTTGCAAAGGCCAATAGGACACGAGGGGTGGGGAGATGCAAGCACTACAGAGCGTAAAAGTACTAAAAAGAAAATAGAGTCTCGTCAAACTTTGCCTGACTTTGGATGAGGACGCGGAAAGGAATAGCTCAAGACAAGAAATTTGGGATTTTACTTGATTTCTGGGTGAAACAGTCTTCCCAAAGAGCCGTGCGCAATTACGCACCTGGAGAGTTCTTAAGGAACTGGGCCATCTAGCAACTTTTTACCAAGAATGACAGAAGAAAACAAGTCCGTGACAGAGCATCCGCGCAGTCCAGCAGGCAGCGACAGCTCCATGTCTCAACATGGATCGGATTCAGAGTCTCCGACCTCTCCAGCGGGGTCCGACGCACAGGAGGCAGCGCGCCCGCCCGGGATTACGCACACACCGGAGAGCAGTGCGGAGGCTGAGCGCTTCCCTGCCTGCATCCGTGACGCGGTGTCGCAAGTGCTGAAAGGTTACGACTGGTCCCTGGTACCGATGCCCTCTCAAGGAGAGAGAGGGCTGAAGAGCAAACCTCACGTGAAACGGCCGATGAACGCGTTCATGGTTTGGGCGCAGGCAGCGCGGAGGAAGCTGGCGGACCAGTATCCTCATCTGCACAACGCTGAGCTCAGCAAGACGCTGGGCAAACTGTGGCGGTGGGTCCTGAAGATACAGACTCTCAACTTTAATTAAAGAGCAGTTCGTAGTGCATGCAACTAACCTGCAGAACACCACAGTTTGTGTTTCCAAACCAAAATCTTGGATTCTTCGCAGTGAATTTCATTCCAACATGAGCAGTTTTTGAAAATGTGACCAGTCCTTTGATAAAATGACAGCTAACAAGCAATAACACTTACAGAAGCATATGCTAAAGTTATAAAGCATGACAAAAAAATCTGTATAAATACAAGAAACAAAGATTGATAGGACAGAACTTGCACAAAGTACAAAATGATGGAGTATTATAAGTATACAGAGGAGAGTATTAATTGTGCTTTACCTCCATGTGCAGTTAAACATTGTTTAAGCAGCAGTTATATTCCCAGCTAGCTTGCTTTAAACTGTCAATGGATCCACAACTACTCAATTCTAATGCACTGTAATTCAGTTTGAAATACAGCCAGTGGTGGAGGAAGATATTTTACAAAGTAAAAATTGCAATACTGCAACATGAAAAATACACCTGCACTAAAATTGTCATTTAAACAAACTTACAGTATTTTTAGCCCAATGTACTTTAAGTATCAGAAGTAACAGGACTCATGGTACAGAAAATAATATATTGTATAATTATAATAATTATAATATATTGTTGTACTTAATTAGCATTTTACTGTTGTTAAGGTGGGACTAATTCTATTTTGCAGATGCTCATCTTTCCATTAAACTCATATGCAGAGGCTGTATTGAGGATGTATTGTGTGTAGTGCACATCACATGCCACCAGAGGTCAGTCTCTACCGATGGAACCTTGGGTGGAACAGGCAGCTGAGCTAGCAAACATGGCAACAGCCAGTGGTGGGGATAACGTTACAGGACTGTAAACAACTAGCTAGCAATGGCAGAGATAGGCTGCGGGGAATAAAAGCATATATTCACATCTAACCTGCTGATGAAGGGGTTTATTTTAACCCTTAGAGTTGGTGATTGTTGGAACAGTGGACCAACTAACAAAACAGCTAACAAGACCAACTAAGATGGTTTCGGTGAGGTTTATTTTGTTTCTGATGAGTTGGAATGAAGTGTGTTTTACGATGAGTTAACGTTGGTCTTAGTTTGGCGAAAGAGAGAAACCTAAATTCGGAGGGTGTACAGTTGTGTTTCTGTGTTTAATAAGGAAAATAGGTGCCATCCCCTCCACATAAACTTTAAAAACATTGATATGATACGTATAAAACATACAAATGTAACGTATCCATGGTTTGCAGACACATACTATGCCAACCTTTTCTTCTGGCTACTGGGCTGGGTATTTTACAGAATTCTAACATTTTTATGATACTAAACACAGACCATATGGCAACATGTGTATCTATTTTGGAATTAACATATTGTATAGCCAGTGTACTTGCTGCTGGTATTTAAAAGGACCTTCAGTAATTTAATGACTCATTTGTCTCTTCCTCAGACTCCTTTCTGAAACAGAGAAGCGTCCCTTTGTCGAGGAGGCCGAGAGGCTCAGGATGCAGCACAAGAAAGACTATCCAGACTACAAGTACCAGCCTCGGAGACGCAAGAGTTCCAAACCTGGACAGGGGGACTGCAGACCTGGACTGGTCCAGCAGCAGCATCAGCAGGGCTTGTATAAGACAGAACCAGGGGTGGCCAGGCTGGGTGGCACAGGGGAAGTCCACCATCATTACCATCTAGACAGAACAGGTAAGATACCGTCCAGATGTTGAATTTAAATACACTTACTTGACCATTACTTCACCATGGGGATATTGATTGGTGTATCTTTGGTTTTTCAGGTCAGTCTCACGGGCCTCCAACACCTCCAACTACCCCTAAAACTGACCTCCACATTGGGAACAAACATGAAGGTCAGCGGCCTGTGGACAGCAGCACCAGCTCTGTTCCTCACACCAGTCGTCAGAACATTGATTTCAGTAACGTGGACATCTCAGAGCTTAGCACTGACGTCATTAGCACCATCGACGGATTCGACGTCCATGAGTTCGACCAGTACCTCCCTCCCAACAGCCACAGCTCCACTCTTCTCACCCCGCCAGATACCAGCCACGGACACAACAACCCTTCTGGATCCTTCATCCTGCCCAGCATCCACTCTCACCCCCACAGCGTCCCCACATGGACGCCCAAAAGTGGAACTTTCAGTGGAGTGCCACTATCCTGCTCCAGTCGTGATGGGCTCCACGAGGACACCAGCACAAAACCTCAGATTAAAACCGAGCAGATGAGCCCAGGTCACTCCTCCTCCACTCCTCCACCACCACAGCCTGAGTACACCTCCCTTGGTTCGGGCATCTGCCCTTCCTCCACTTCCTCCTCATCTTCCACCAACCAATCTGAATACACTGACCTCCAAAGCTCCAGTTTCTACAGCGCCTTCTCCGGCTACCCTGCCAGTCTGTATCAGTACCCATACTTTCACTCCTCGCGCAGGCCTTATGCTACACCTCTTATCAACAGCCTGGCCTTGGCACCACCTCCACACAGTCCACCCTCTGGCTGGGAGCAACCAATCTATACAACACTCACCAGGCCTTGAAGAGGAAGAGACCCTCCAAAAGTTTTGTTATATGGACAAAAATCTCAGATTGTGACAGAACAGCAGCCTGCTTTAATGACTTATAAGACAACGTTTGGAGATTTGTTGACTTCATTCGTAAGGTTTTGACCAGTATGGATTTCTTGAGGACAGTGCTGATATCTATTGGCTAAAGCTTTATATTGTGTGTCAATATATTGTTACCTTTGTTCATTTTCATGGAAAGAAATTCGTAATATTAACACAGATTCAGTGTTTTTAATTTCTCCTGAGTGAAAGGGCCTTAGGCGTGACATTTAAACCTGCGCTGGATACTGAAACGTTCCATTAAAACTCCACACTAATGACATTTTGGTATGTGAGTGGCACCTATTTAGAACAGGGAGTGTCAGGTTTAAAGCAGTTTTTCCAGTTAAAGAGTGAAATAGTTTATTTTCCCTCACCTTCACATCCAAAGTCAACTGTGTTGCATTTTGATTAAATTTAAAGGAATTCATTTTTTCCTTTTATATGGCAGAATTATGTGAAGTGAGAAACGTTACGACTTTAATCATAGGGACGTAAGTGCACTTTTAATATGACGGGGTTTAACTCAGTTCTATTCAAAGTGCTTTACTGGTATGGGAAACATACATTTACACTGCCAAAGCAAGTGTGAAATAAAAAAATGTATGTACAAAAAGTAAAGATCTAGTTGACACTTGTTTATATACATGTCGCTGCTGATTGGGTAACACCTCTGACACACCCACCATAGAGAGAAAACGTTTCACCCCTTTTCAAAGAAACATTGTTCAACCTGGAAACCTGCAAAATGATGCACACCACTTTGAGACTGGGCGTGCCACTACTTAACTTGGTGGGATAAAAATGTTTCCAAACAGCCCCATTAAAAAACATTATGTCTGTTAAAGCTATAGTTTGACATTCTGGGAAAAACGGTTATACACTTTTTTTGCTAAGAGTTAGATGAGAACATCGATACCACTCTCATGCCTGTCCACTAAATGTGAAGCTACAGTTAGCAGGCAGTTAGCTTAGCTTAGCATAAAGAGTAGAAACATGGGGAAATAGCTGACCTGGCTCTGTCCAAAATAAACAAAATCCGCCCACCAGCTATTTAAACTTCACCTTAAATCTTAGACCTGTAATTCCAAATTGTATTGGCCACTTTTGCTCTGCAGAAACAAGCTGTGAGCACAACATTGACATACCGTCACACTACACTTTTTGCTTGGCACACATCCAGCAGATATGCAGGAACTGATCAGTAGAGTAATAGAGTACTTTTGCTAAAAAGAGATGCCTGCTGCAGCCGAAACTACGCTATGAGAGCAGGACAGGCCAGACAGCTAAATGATGAGGTGAAACCATAAGGCACGCAACCATAACGATTGAGGTTATAACTCTCTGTTGGTTCATCAGTACGAGTGACCTCTTTCACATTGTGTTCACATTCATTTGATACATTGCTATTTATAAAAGGGTGTTTGTGTCCCTGTCAGAAATAAGAAGAACAAAGACACACAAAGACAAGGAACATACAGAAATTAAATCATAAATCAGTCATTATTTTTATGATATAAAAAGCGCTAAATTTCCTCTGTCCCTGAGTCAGATTTTGGCCATTCAACCATGCTTAATTTAAATTTAATGTTAACTTTAGATGCAAATGACACATAAATACTCATGTGTCATAATTTATATGAGTATTTTATGTCTTTTTTTGTAAAAAAGAAAAGGACACCTGTCCCTTGGGGTAGAAAATGTATTTCAGGAAGGTTTTTTAAGAGTTTGTATACTGTAGTCTACTTGGGTAGAGAAACCAAGGTTAAATCAATAATATGTTTATTGGCTGTCATTTCCAAACAGCTCATATTTCCTTTGAATGTACCAATAATAAGAAAATCAACATTTTATATTGTGTATTTTGTGTCAGCTATATTTAATGCTGATGCTAAAACAGACATTAGCATCGTAACCTATCATTAGTATAGCAATATATATTTATAGGCACTTTCACCTCACTAATTATCAGGTTATATCTTGTTTGTTTAATCTGTATAAAAACCACACTGTGCCAGGTTATTTCCTGGCCGGATGTAGCAGCTTCCTGAAGTCTTGTTCTAATCTTAACCTGAATTTAAACCTGAGTCCTTTTAAAGGGTAACAGGGAACTTGTGTACAACCTGTTGAGCACTTTATCATGCTCTAGATATAATGTAAGATTTAGTGTTCAACATGTATCACTTCTGTCAACAATCAAAATGTCACACATCATGTGTGTTGTTTAGCAGTCCTAATTACCTCACAATACATTTCTGTTTCTCACACATTTAGGTGACATCAGGTGCCTCTGTAGAATAAGTAGGAAATTGTAGATCACAACATTACAGTCATGACAGGGTCAGAGTCACAACACTTAACAGAAACAAATCTGATATTGTTGCTCTTGCTGCTGACCTGTTCCTCTCTCCTGCTGCATTTCCAGTTTGTTTCCAGTCCAACAGCTGCTCCTGCTGGGTTTCCTGTGAGGAGATTAGCTAATTTCACAGTCCCAGCTCTGGCTGCAGTGTCGGCTGCAGGGCCTGATGGACAGGACAGCTGGATTGGGTTTTCCATGCACTGTGAATGAAATGCTCCGTTGACTTATGACACAGAAAAAGGCTCCGACTTTTTGTTATGAATCTAGTCTGACTTTAATATGTTATTTATTTACTTATCTTGAGATATGCAAAGAACAAGCCCTACACTCAAAGAACTCACAAATGGTTAGAACATATGAATAACCAAAAATGAAATTCTCCCTATAATATTTTGGTCAAACTGCTGTGCAGTGAAGCAGCAGCTTTACTATTAATAAATGTCTGCAATGCGTGCCAGCACCTCACCGACCATATTATCTTCAGGACAAACACGGTGGCTGCTGAGCTGACGTCCCACCCGCTTTCAAACACTTCCTGTGTGGGTTCGACCTGCCTGCAGCAGCTCAGTGGCTCACTGTCTGAGCAGTTTACCATGACAACCTGGTTGCCAACGACAACAAGACGGCCAGACAGAAGCAACATTGATTTACCCATAATTCCGTAATGCCCTGGAGCCAGTGTGCGTGTATGTGGAAGTTTGTGTAAGAGTGGCGAGATCATCAGGTGACATTTACACCAGTTCACACTTCATCTGACTCTGAGTGTGGAGCCTTACACATGATGATGTCCTTTTACAAGTGACTGATGAGCGCCATCTACTGTGATATAAAATAAGTGAACAGCAGTGGTGGAATGTGGCAAAGTACATTTACTCAAATACTGTACTTAGACACCCTAAAATTTTGCAGTACTCCACAGGTAGACAACCTGTGGCTTTGAAGCCACATGCGACTCTTTAGCCCTTCTTTAGTGGCTCCGTGATAATGGATAACAGTTATTTTGTTACATTTTAATTTTCATTTATTATTTTTGCAGGCCTAAAGAAATAAGGCACCTATGCACCAAATTAAAAAAATGTTAAAATAGCTCAAATGTGCATCATACATCTATGGCACACTGCCTTTTCATCCGAATTTTTGCCAAACCTCAACAGCAGTGACCAGTCTTGAGTCTCCCCTTTTAGGCTAGCTATGGATTCCAAATCCCAAAAATAAAAGTCCTGGGGGAAAATAGAGAATTTAATACTGCATGGACAGATACATTTGCTTTCACCGCCAACTTTGCAAAGTCAAAATTCCAAGTAATTATAAACTGCACACTGCAGAATAGCCACTTGATGGTAATACATATTGATGAATGCTCATTTAGACCTATTAGTAATGTTAATGGGCTAATTTAGACTTAATGGGATGTGCTACCTTCTTTATAAGGCTTAAATATGTTTTGTTTTCAGATTTTTCAAAATTAATTTTGGTCAAAAATGGCTCTTTTGATTGTAAAGGTTGCCTCACGAATCTCCTCACTGCACTCGCTAACAAGGATGTCAGAGAGATGTGAGGGAGAAACATGCAGGATAGAACAGTGTTTCCTCACTCTAAACTCCTCCAGAGGCCTGTCTCTCCTCATCTCCTTAAGGTGTATTCAAGGGATTGGAAGATCATCCATGATGGTGGAGGAGGAATGATTTCTGGGGCACTGGAGGAGAGAGGAGGCAAGGAAGCATATGGTAACATAGTGAAAAGCACCCTTTATCACACTGGGCTCACTTCTATAGTTAATTAAATAGCAAAAATAAACTTTGCTTTACTTTTATGGGGACTCCCAGTACTCCCTTACAGAGCCCTGAGGGTCCCTGAACCCTTGGTTGAGAACCACTGCATCAAAAGATCAACCCCACTCCTGTGTCTGTGCTTTGTATGGAGCCAGAGTCAGATAGCTATTAGCTTAGCATAGCAAAGACACACCTACCAACATGTCTAAATTTCACTAATTAGTATATATATTGTTTCTTTCATCTGCAAACAAACAGAAAGGTTAATGGAAAAATGCAGGATATGGTTTTAAGGAGTTACAAACCTTTATAAAGAGCCAGGCTAGCTTCCCCTTCATATTTTAAGTCTTTATGCTAAGCTAATCGCCTCCTGGCTCAAACTCTATACTTAGAGCGCGCCTCTTTTACACATCAAAGTCTGTTTACAGGTCTTGGGGAGTTGTATTGCAGAGGAAGTGTTGTGTGATGTTGTGGTTCTGCAGGGAGCTGTGAGGAATCAAATGAGCAGAATTCATTGTAGCTGAAGACTAGAAGTTTGAAAAAGAAAAATACCTAGGGGTTAGTAAGAGGTTAGCTTCTCAGACCCGCTCCCTGTCATTTCTGCTTGAGGCTAGCAATGAAGGCTACATTAGCCACTTTTAGCATAGCACACCTGACTCACAACTTAACCACACCTGTGGTTAAGTTGCATAGTGGGTAATGTAATGCCAGATTTTGACAAGGAAGAAGAACGTGCGGAATGTGACAGATGATATTTGACCAGTCTGCATCACTACTGTCTCGTGAAAAATTGCTGTGGATGAATGGAATGAAGTTCCTATTCATTTTAACCCAAACCATGAATTTTTATTTTAACCTTAACCATGAAATCCCTTCTCACAACAGCTGAGAAAACTACATTTAAAAGTAACAGAAGAGCTCCATCTGCTGGATAAATGGGTGTAACTGCACTTTCATTGTAGCATTGCCTTTACAGTGCTCATGCTCAAAAGTAATAGGGAGTTCTCAGGGCTTTTAAGGGTAATTCTGGTTTATTTCAGCTTGATTATTGAACCAAATTAATTGCTGAGATCTAGGAACTACTTCACTACAAAAAGGTCTTGGTTAAAATTAACTTCACCGATAGAAACAATGGCAAATTAGCTAATTAGACCCAATGTAACTGGAATTATCCTTTAATCAACCTACCTAGAGTTGTATATTTGCACAGTATGTCGTCCCAAACAAGCTGAAACGCCTTAAACAGTGAGGACAAATCAAACACCGCCACTTCATTTCAGGTTCATCTGTATTCATGTTAAGATTTTCATAATGAAACAAACTATCACTGTGATTTAAGGGTCAACACAACAATGTGTCTTTAAAACAAGATGCAAAAACGTAAATAAAACAGCTGTAGAAGTGTTATATAAATTACAATCCTGTCACATTACAATCCTTTAAAGCAGCAATAACTGTCTACGATGACTCAGTATGTTCAACAGTACAAATAAATAAGAGAACAGCTGTCAGATTGAGGTTGTAAAAGAACCCTGTCTGGATGCAGATCAGCCACCTCCAGCTACGTTAACAGCTACGGTGATCACTGAGAGTTTGTATGTGTGTGTGTGTTTTTATGCATATTTGTTGTTAACAGCACTTTGTAGGTTCAGGTTTATCAGGGTCTCAGTGCCAGAGGTTCAACCTCACAGCGTCCTCAACGAAAACGTCACGATTCCACACACACACGGTAAGCCACTGTCATCAAAACTGTACATTCAATAAATTAACAATGCATTGTCTTTGTTAAGCAACCAGTGAAATGACTCTAGATTACATAATTACATTAGATTACAGGTAGAATGAACCATTCACGAGACGAAATCTGAGAGGGGGGGGGGGGGGGGGGTCGTAGGTCGTTGCAGGGAAAGGGTCCACACGGCTGAGGAAAGGAAGGATGATAATGTATAGCACAAGGTTGGTAGGCGCAATAGTGATGACATCATCTACCCTTTGGCCTCTGATCACCAACGTTTCACCCCATGATGGGCCTTCAGTCACATTAGAGTTCAAGTTTTCCACACAGAGATAGGCTTGAGTCCCTCTGTCTCTTTCTCCTCACCATCCCAAAACCCCCTCATGTCCCCCAAAACCCCACCCCAACACCTCCCGCCATGGTCTGTGGTCACACATTGGGATTGTCTCTTGATCTGAATGAGACTGGGCCGGTCCAGCTGTGTCGTGGCTTCCTGCAGTCTTCAAGGCTTGTGTTTAAAATGGGCCTCCACTGCAAAGACACAAACAAAGGTCATGTTATAGTTTTAATATAATACCTTTTCAACAGGTACGTGCTGGTTAAGGAGCAACACGGAGGCTTTCATATTAAACCTGCTGAGAGCTGAGTTTAACAAGCATTCACTGTTTTCCCCTTTACTCTTTTCTTTCAGAATAAATTGTCAAACATCACATTTTCACAACTAATAATAACCTTTATTTATCAAGCACATTTGACTGAAACGCGTGCCATACAAAACATGAAATTAAAGGTAACCTGTTAAGATTTTTTTGTGACATTGCAATCATTGTTTCTCACCAAAAGACATTATGTGTATCTTGGGTCTAGTAATATGCACATCCTTTCTCAGGAAAAACATTTATAGGGCTCAATTTTGAAATAACTTAAAATCTAGTTTGTTTACATTAATGTTTGCTTGCTTAAAGTCTTCTTCTTTGTTTGGTTTGTACTGTGTGTGTTGTAAGACACAAAACAAGCAGGTTGACTATGTATATGGATGGTAAACTCCAGGAACACAGTTCAGTTTTGCAGAGACTGACAAATGAAATTCTGAATGAAAGGCTAGACAGGAAGTGATTTAAAAGAGGGCCCCAGGATGAGTTCAAATGTGGATTTACCCACGTCAGTGTGTCAGTCAGAGAGCAGTGGAAGTTGGCGCCCAGCTGCCACTTAAACACTGGTAGCAGAGGAGGGTTTTGATGCAGCAATCTCTGGATTATGGACCCAACAAAGGTCTGCAGCATTACTCAGTTGTCAGTCAGCCCAGATGGGACTTGACATCCCCTTCTTTGACCAGTAAATACACCTTGTGTATTTACACCAAGCAGTTCTGTCCAGTTCAGTCAGGTAACCCAAAGAGAAAGACTAAACACTCAGCCACCCCAGATGGGACTCGAACCCACAATCCCTGGCTTAGGAGGCCAGTGCCTTATCCGCGCGGCAGCCGGGGATTCTTTAGCTAAATCGCCCTAATCCGTTTCCCATTCATTTTCTATGGTACTCCTAAACCAGTACGGATGCAATAACTTTTTCGGCCACAACATGGAGGTCAACGAGTTTTGGCGCTGTTTCGTGTTTTGCTTGTGAGTGTTGGGGGGGATAAAGGAGCAGTCTGTAAACGACCCGTCATTTTAAATTGCGACCGTTACTGAGACCCTCTAAGCTTTTAGCCTGTTCTGTGAGAAAAGTAACTTAAAGTGAGAAAAGTAAATTAGTGTAAAAGCTTGCCGTTTTTTTTCCCTCACGGTTTGGCTCATATTTGTTTCAGTCCAAATAAACCGTAACGAAGATATCTTCAGTACCGACGCCGGCCGGCTTTACTACTACGTTACAAAGGATTACAGTCGAACGGTAAGAGCTAATATTCTTTGTCACAACAGCGATTTGGTTGTATCTCTGTTTTGTGCATTTTACAATACATCTGGGTAAATTATTGAAATGGCTGCGTGATTTAGATTTATATCATGGCCGCTCTCGTTCTTGTAGCGTCCATGTAACGGACGTTACTTTAGGCCCTACGGTTATATTACTCCACCAAACTGTGTCCATTTAAAGTAACTGTAAAGATTAGTTCGATATATGTATGAAAAGTGCAGAGACAGACAGGTGTTGTGTAAAGATTTATGCCCCATTGTATAAAAAAAATACATAATAAAAACAGATAGATAAACAAGCATCATTAATGTAGGCATATCACAGAGCCTGGCTTGTGAATATAGAAAGTGGTCACCCTGATACAGTTTCTGCCCATATGTCAAAGAGGGCATGACTATGTGTTGGATAACCTCTAAAATGTACTGTAGTGTAGTACAGGACTGTATAATACAGTTTTTTCTTTGTGATTATTTTGAAGCCGTGAAGGGAATTTGTTACCAGTCTATCATTAGTACAAATTTGGGGGTAGTACAGCTTGCAGCTCAAAAATGTTGGATTCATGTTTGTAAACTTGATAATGATTTAAGTACCACTTTTCAGCATTAGGCTGGACATTGTTTGGGCTTGTACAGGAAAACTGAGATAGACTACACTGTTTTCTTTATGTTCTTGCCATGGTGATATATCCACAACCTAAATGTACAAGTAGAAACACTACACTCTATGGCCTTTACAGTATGCTTTACCTTATATGTGTTTTTTGTTCTTTGATGACTGACCCACCTCAAATACCTAGCCCACTCACCCTTTGCAACGTTGTCATTAGAGAAAAGAAGAGTCAGTCATTTAAGATTGTTATTAAAACAACATAAGGGCAGACATATAAAACATTATGTGCTCACATGGGCAGGATCTCTCTCACTCACTCACGCACTCACTCTCACATACATACACACACACACACGCACATGCACACAACCTCCCACTTATGCATAGCTAAATCTTACTGGTAGTGTTGTACTTTGTTTTTTAATCAACTTCTCAAGTATTTATTTATATAATTTTACAGATAGACAGCATGAAGAAGACAGGGTTCCATTTCTTCCCTGGGACGGTAAAAGTCACCTTTAGGAAAGGTCACAGGTTCGGACAGAACCATCACTCGGTCCGGCCTGCTCTAGGTTTTTTTTTAAGCAGCAGGAGCAGGACATCATCCTAAATACGACCTGCATGCTGTGCTGCGCCCGACGTCTGCACAGAGACAGTGAGACCGAGAGATCCGGAGTGACGACGTCATAGAAAACCAGTCGACGGTATGTTGTGCGTGCCGACGTATTTACGTCATCGACGTCGTCGACTACGTCGAATAGTCGGGACAGCCCTATATAATACAGTGTTTTGCTATTTTATCTGTGCGTGAGTGTGCGTGAGTGTGCGTGTGTTTTGTTTAAAATAAAGACTTTATATCGTTACACTTAGCCTGAGGTTCAAGATTCTTTATTGTTTCATCGCACATATACGTATACGTATGTGCATTGTAAAATTCTTCTTCTTTATATTCTACAGCAGTAGAGAAGCCGCAGAGAAGAGAGGAATATTCACATTATATACATCAGCACATACATAATCTTACACACAAATTTACATTTACTGTTCTGTCCACCTTTAATCCTGATGATTGAAAACTGTTGAAAATACAGAACATTGGTTTGTTCTAATGTTACTTATATGTTGTTGTTTGACAGTAGGCTATGTTATTTTGTATCAAGTTTATCTTGGATCCAAACTGAAGCCTGTTTAACAACATTTGAGGTTAAAGATAAGCATTAACCTTTTACCATTAGGAAGAATAATAAATTACTTATTGACTAAATCTGAATCAGAACAAATTACAATTAAGATTCTTTGCCTTAATTACAGGAGTCTAAAATGTATAAAAGGTCATTTGCAATAGAGCAGATAGCAATTAATAAGGGAAAAAAACAATCATGATTGATTTTTTTTTTTTATCTTCAAATAAAGCAGGGGGCTTTATATAAAGTAAAGTATAAATAATATAAGTACAACAGCTGCAGGTGTGCATGAAATGACGTAAAGTGACTACAGATATAGAAATATTGCAAAGTAAGTGAATGATATAATGTAGTTATGAAATGTAAATATACTAATACAGTGCAAGTGAACATCGAGGGGAAACTGCATGAGCGACTAGTACAGGGGAAATGCAGTGTGATGTGTTCCTTCATCTGCAATACATTCATGTTAATCTATTCAATTATTCATCTATTACAATCAGTTACACTCCAATCATTCAAATTCCACACGAAGAACAGGTCAAATATGTTACTTTTTCCTTTCATTTTATGCATTTTTGAATGCAACAGAGCAGTCTTGATTCTAAATGACTTTTGCAGTGTTATATTACACATTAGACTGATATTGCATACTACTCTATACAAAAAATTCCATATACATGTCAGACTGAGCTGCTGTTGATTTTAGCCTGCCTCACATGAAAACTTGAATTTGAAAAGTGATGCTGCATTTCAGTACCATTGTCTGGAGAGTCGAATTCAGCACCACGGACAGCGGACAAAAATTAACCACTTCGCCTTTACTTGATTGAGGTGTGTCCTTTTCAAAATCTTGTCGAACTTTGTCCAGAGTCCCAGAGGTCAGTACTGTATCATATAAACAGATGTGAATATATAATATAATTTGTCCAAGGACCAGGTTGCACATTTTTAACAATCTAATCCAATCTACATGTCAGATCTTGTATGTGAGACCTTGCACTTGGGCTCTGTGTGTTTGTTGAATATTTAAACCATCAATGCATTAGAATTTCATTCATTTATATCTGCATATGTCATTTACAACTTTAAATGTTTAGTGATCAGTAAAAAGTCAATAAGTGAATGCATTAGTTAGAGGCAACTGCAATGTCAAAACATTACAGTGAGTAAGGAAAGTCTCTAATATCACTGGTGAATAACCATGAGTAAGTTAGGTATTTCCTTAAGTATTTAGTTAATTTCTTGATTCAAAATAGCAGTTTATTGTTGATATCTCAGTTTACCTTTGAATTAAAGGCTTTGTTTCAACTGGGATTCGAACCAGAATTTGCTGGGTGAGGAACTGGTTCAGCATAAAAATTAAGTGCAATCTGATTGGCTGTCAGTGAATGCCAACAATTCACGGCTGGCCTCCGCGGGGCCACTGGGGCTTGTTATGACAGTTGTTCACCAGTTCTGTCGACATATATCCAGTTCCAATATAAAGCAACAATACAGGAGGCACAATGTGTGGCTTTCACTAACATAACAATGGCCTCTGATGCTCCTGTAAAAAGAACAGCTAGAAAACAAGAGGAACAGAAAGAGGAGGGGAGACACACAGAGTTTTCCTTTGTCACAAAGCTGCCTCATTTGTAACTGGGGTAGATCACCATGGTAACCTCCGCTGCAGCGCTAACACACTCCAGGGCAGGTTAACTTCAGAGAATTAGATCAAAACCTGTAAAGAGCCCGACCACTGCCCAATCACATCCCTGGGAGGTCATCATTCCTACAGGATGCTGACAGGATAATGGATGCTGACTTGTCTTAGATTATGGACAATAAACTCCACAAACACAATTCATTTTTTCGAGTTGACAGGAAGTGATGTAATGACTCCAGCTCTCTGTACTAAAGACATATTCGGTAATGATCACACCTATTTATAGTCTTAAAGCTTTATTTGTGATATTTATAAATCATTTCATTTTCTTCAGTCAGTTCTGGCTTTTTATTTTACTCTAGTTTTGTGATAACACTGTGTTCATTTCACTTTGATAAAAGCACTTTTTGTTGGAGCTATAACTGAATATTCCATTTATTTTATATTAACTACTTCACTCATGGTTTGGACTATGTTGTTTGTAATAAACAACTCAGCCTCTTTCACATAAAAATAGAGTGGAAAAAGCCAGTTGATAATCAGCATGGCGATAGCTTTGTTTTAATGGATCACCAATATTAGGGTCAGTGAAGCCAGAGGAAACTGTTTCATGACACAGGAACCAGGACAGGGATCTACTAATTCCAGTTGAATTACACTGTTGACCCATCCAGAGTGATTACAAATGTGGCTCTAACCAAGTAAATGTGTCAGTGAGACCACACACGTAAAACACTGTTGACAGAGGATGGTTTTAGCCATTACCCATTGAACTCTGAGCTCAGTAGGTTTTTACTGCACCACCCTGCTGTCAGTCACCCCAGATGGGACTCGAACCCACAATCCCTGGCTTAGGAGGCCAGTGCCTTATCCATTAGGCCACTGGGGCTTCACATACACCAAATTTTCTAGTTGTGTGCACATAAATCCAGTTCCACTATAACACAACACCATGGAAGCACAATGTGTGGTTTAACATAACATTAGAATGGCCCCTGATGCAACTGTAGAAGTAACAGATAGAAAACAAGAGAGGCAGAAAGAGGAGGGAGAGACACATGGAGACACAGTTAAGCCCTGACAGAGTAGAGAACTACAGCCAAAAACTGTGACATCATGCCAAAATGTGTCCAGAAGAACAGGGAAAACTAGAATGATACGCAAAGAGTTTAGAAAAGCACACACAGCCAGATGATAAAAAACTAGGTGCTGGACAAGAGATCATTCAGGAGATGAAATATGGAGTTTGCACTTTAGACTATGCTCCCATAAGTATTCAATTACGTTAACACAGAGGTGACGTTTCGAGCACGCTCTTCATAAGACAAAAAGAGACACACCTTCAAATACCTACGAGGTCAGGTCAACTAACAGAGCACATGACAGGTCACCTGGTGCCCATCTGGCAAAACACTAGAACGATAAAAGACAATAGTTTCTGAGGGAACTCTTTAGTGTGCTCACTTAAGCTCAAAGATGGTACTTCAGTACATCCCTCAAGTGAGCACGCTAATGACGAACACCCTGGCACGAGTTGACAGGGGTAGATCACCATGGCAACCTATGCTGCACTGTTACCCTGCTCTGTAGCAGGTGAACTTGAGAAGATTGAACAGCCCAAACACTGACCAATCACATCACTGAAAAGTCATCATTCCTACAGGATGCTGGCAGGGTAGTGGCTGCTGATGTGTCTTAGAATAAAGACAGTAAACTCCAGGAATACGCTTTAACTTGATAATCTTACTTTTTGCTGGCAATATAACCAAAATTTCCTGCATGTATATCAGTGTTTCATCTCATCTCATAGGAATACTCACTCAGTGATACAGGCACCAGGATGAGGATCATTAACTCTTAATGGATTGCACTATCGAGCCATTCAGAGTGAATACAAATGTGGCTTTACTCAGGTCAATGTGTCAGTCAGAGGCAGTGGAAGAGCCCACCCAGATGGTAAAATGCTGTTGACAGAGGATGGCTTTGAGTCATTGCCCAGTGGGCTAAGGGCTGAGCATGGTTTTTCTGCACCACTCCACTGTCAATCACCCCAGATGGGACTCGAACCCACAATCCCTGGCTTAGGAGGCCAGTGCCTTATCCATTAGGCCACTGGGGCTTCACACAAGCCATATTTTCTAGTTCTGTGAACATACAGCTAGTTACACCATAGCACAACACCATGGGAAGCACAATGTGCTGTTACATAAAACATAACAATGGCTCCTGATGCTCTTGTGACAGCAACAGATAGAAAGGAGGGGGAGACAAATGAAGACACAGTAACCAGGGATAAAAACTGTGACATCATGCCAAAATGGAAGAATGGAAACCATTTCCCATAAGCCATAGACATTTGTGGGCTAAATGTCACAACTCAGCAGTGAAGGCGAGTTCATGAGGGAGTCGAGGGATCACGATTAGCTCAGAGGTGGTTGATAACAACAGGAAGGAGGGGAGTGAACGTTTCTAAAGTTTTTAGACAGCAGAGATTACATCTGAAAATTTGAAAATGACTGAGCTTTTTTGATGGTTTGACCAAAGAACTCAAGCTGCCATGCTTCTTTTAAAATCACATATGTTTTGATATTTACCATGACTTGCAATAGTGAATTCCAAGTGTCTCAGCATACCATAACCTCAGGAACATGCTTCATTTTTTCAGAGATGAAGAGTTTCTGATTATGTAGCTTGGATTGTGCCCTGTGTGTTTCAAGATAGAAACCAAATGTTTCCAATGTTTCGCACCTGCATACTCCTGCGGCCTCATTGGTCGATTGATCACCCTCTGGAAGGCAGCTATCCAATCCCGTTGCTCGGCTTCGGTCTCGCAGGCAAACAGGAACTTCCTGTCCGGCGTGACGATGGTGATGCCGTGGTTCCAGTGGTAGCCCTGTGTGGAAGAGGGCAAGCCAGACAGTACGGTGTAGCTATTCTCCTTACTGCCGATGAACACCTCACCGCGGGCGTAGGCATCCTGACAGACAGACAGAGAGAGCAGAAGTCCGGTAAACAAACTCTATCAGAACAAAAGGAAAGGTGATGAGGGCTCAGGTCTCTTTTTACCAGAGGGTCTTTGAAATACATGAGCCTCCTGTCGTCCATGGTGAACCACCTCTTCTTGAAGCCCTCCGTGTGCTGTGGCAGAGCGAGAGACACAGTTACATTTTGGTCTACGGGGTGTCTGCAAGTGTCAACAAACTGAAGCCTTACCTTTTGGTGAGGTTGGGTAAGAATTACATGTAACAGTGTCTTGGCAACTAATATGAGATTTGAAATAAAATAAAAATAAAGACATTAAGGTTTAAGTATCTGCTAAAGCTAGCACATACTGTACTTACTATAGTATATATTGTACTATATAGCAATGGTTCCCAAACTGGAGGGTAATTACAAGGTAAATCAGAGGGGTTGTGATATGATTAAAAGTGTACATAAGAAAAAACAAGCCTTCTGATTTACACAGTTATGTATTTTTTCTTACTAATCCCTATCTCTTTTTTCTCTTATAACATACCAGATTGTTTTAACTTTTCAAGACTCACTCACTAAAATTAATTAATCCACAATTATGTAAATTTAACATTCTGAGGAGGAAACTCACTCAATGCAATGTGTCGAGGGGTTGCAAGGAGACATTGCTTCATTTTAATTGCTCTTGAGGCAAAACATTTGGAAACCATTATACTATAAGTGATCTGCAGACATGTAGGTTGGATTTGGGCAAATGTCTCTGTGAAATTAAGGAGTAATAATAATATCATTCCTGATTTGGCTTTAGATACAGGGTAGGAACTGGTGAGTATAACCACAGTACAAACCTTTGGACCCGTTTTCTCCATGAAGCCTTCCTTCATGAAGTTTCGGGTCAGTTTGGGCACCAGCTGGAGAAAAGAGAGAGTCACGTGAAATAAAAGACTGCATACTGTGGTATAAAAATTGACAGTTATCAGATGCAAGCGGATAGAGAATCTCATTTGTGCGTGTTTATCTCCTCTCCTCCTTGATCACCTGTCAGTGTTTTTACACAGACTTCCATTAAAAAAGGATTTCAAATTTCAATAACAAAGCATTTGTTCAACCAAAAAAACCCTTTCTGTGTCAGTCATTTAAACATCATTGACTGTGGTTACGTGGACAATATTTCTTTAATACCGTTTAAATCATTAGAGATAAAGGAATCTGGGAAGATATGCATTTACTGTACATGCCCCACAGCATTTAATCAGAATGTAACTTTTTTGACTTGTGCAAAGTGGCTCTGCTGCTGTGAAATGTCAAATCTGCCAGAAATATGTGTTTTTTTCCCACAATCTTATTGAGAAAATTCTATTCATTCAATACATTTTAAGTATAGAAGAAGTGGTTCTGTCTGTTAATACAATTTAGTAGTAAGTAACCTTATTGTGACCCAGGTCATTTTCTGTAGCTATAAATTACAAATGGCCCCAAAACACCTCACATGCAGATTGTCAGTGGACGCTATAAGTTACAGATGTACCCTAAACGTCTAATATGCATGCTACTAGTAACATAAGCAATAGACGATTGTTATGTCCAGCGACTTCACATTACAGCCTATAACGACAACATTACATATGGCTACTGTTTCAAAATCAAACAATAGTTTTACTCACCAAAGCATTTACAAAATAATGTGGCACTAGCAGAGCACTAAGTGACACCATCATATTTTATGAGACGGTTATTGTACTTCATCCCGTTGCAACCCTATACACAGGTCAAACCCTGACAATCATCTGTCTTACAGCAACTGAATAATTCGTAACGTCCCGTCCTGTTCCATACTTGGTTTGGGAGTTCATGAACAAGCTCTAATAGAGTGTGTTGTGTGAATAAATCCTCACCTCCTCGTCACTTGCTCCAGGGAAGGCCACCTGTAGGTAGTGGAACCTGGCCGCTCTGATAGCGTTGAACCAGTCAACCATCTCCTGCAAAAAAAAAAAAAAAAGTGGCCACATGTCACAGCGTATCTATTCACTTGGGCTCTGAGCAAATAATGTGGGGGTTTTTTTCGTCCCCTGTGCCAGGGCAGGTATCAGTAAGGTGTAGTCAAAGGCATCAGGGCTGTGCGGATGCTGCAGTGCTGTCGATAACTCCAGCACAGAACAAGAGTGACGGTGACACTGAATGAACCCAATGAACTCCTTCTGTCACAGCCGTCAGTAACACGACTCAGCCAGCAGAGGGAGAGAGACGTTTCTGTCTCAGCCTCTGAACACTGAGCAGCTATTAATATCTGTCTGTCTTCTCTCTAATCTTTCCCTTTTTCATCAACTCTTTCTCTTTCTCTGGAGAGACAGTGGGCAAACACACACACAAATGTTGAGAGTATATAAGTTGAACTGTTAATAATATCTTTACAACTGTGCGACTATTTATTCCTTGTGCTTCCTTAAGAAAATAATAATTAATGGCTACTTAGTGATTGGCTCAGAGTGTCCTTTTCTAATTTCCTATTTTCTTTTTTGCCATTATTAGCATTAAATTACATTACTTCTCCAGGAAACTTTCTGGGATATTATATGGCGATTATGGGACCCATAAAATGAAGTGCTAACATACCATCTACAAATAATTTCCTAAAGGTTTGCTGTTAAGATACAAACCAAACCGACCACTGCTTTACTATAGATACATGGATAAAACAAACAAAAAAAGATGCATTTATCTGTTCTGCTGCCCGCCAGCTCATGTGGAACAGATTAATATTTGAGTATGTGCTGTACGGCGCTGACATTTGTGTCTAGGCTCTGACCTCATCACTCCCTACAAGGCAAGCACCCTGCGGAGCACCGCTGGGAGTGGGGAATGACATTAGTAATTTCCCTCCTCCTCCTCCCAGGGAAGGTAAACCCAGCTCAGACCCTACAGGTGAACATCGGGGTGGATTTGGGGTTTTACCAATACAAAGCGCAGACTTTAAGATTTCAGGCTGTTTGAGGTCACTCACACCCATACATTTTCCCCAGGCCCTCCAATTTTTGACCATTAAGACATCAGCCTGCCCTTAGAAAACATTCTCACTCCCAACTTATCAAACACAGATGCTTGGTCAGTGGCCCTACACGTCAAACTTCACACTCTAGATACCCCTCCAGCATCAGTTTTGAATGCTCAGGGACGGCATGTCAATTTACTCTTATTACATGCATTGTGTTTTTTCAAAAGAAACTTTCATTTTCACAGGAAATGTTAAATACAGTCTCTTCTCAAAATAATCTTAGAATGCAAATAAATACTCCCTTTTTAGGTTTACTTCCTTAGTTTTAGGCAACAAAAGCATGTGATTGGGTTTAGAAAAAAAAATCATGGTTAGGCTTAAAATAAGTACATTTGTTTCTAGCGTAATGTAACGTTGCATGACATATGCATGACACACTAGCACCCTATGTTGTTATAAAAATAACTGTATTAACTTTTAGTTTAACACAGGACATGAACAGTAGTCTCCTAACTCCTACAGTGCTAAGAGTTTGTTTGATCCATCCACATGTACTATGTGGACTTTCTTGCTCTTTATACTAAGACAGTTGCTGAGGGCGTCAAAAAATAACGCTCCCAGTGCGTCTTATACCGACGATGAAGGGTGCCTCAGTGCGTTGATATCTAACACTGAGGGCCACTGTAGCGCGCGGCTCGGGGCGCATTTTCCTGACCGAACCCAACCTGAGTCTGACACAGTTTGTTACAGTTATTGTTACCATGGTTACAGCCTGTGTGTAAATGACCATCAAAAGGCTGCTGTTACACACAGTCAAACACGCTGCACGCTACACGAGTTGGAGCGGAGCCTGCGTTGCGTTCAGGCGTTGTCACGTAAATAACAAATTCCTACACTTGAATAGGCCATAGCACAACACAGCAGCATGTCAAGTGGGTCGAACCTGAACCAAACCCGAGCAAAATTTCTGATTTGTTATGGTTGGGTGTCCACACTATGGGCCACTGACCAAGCATTGGTATTTGAGAAGTCAGGCATGAGATCCAATTGACTCTCTTCACTGAAGGTAGTACACACCTTTAAATTAAAGCAAAAAGTCAGTGCTTTACCCTCGTAGTCATTGTCTCAAAGCCAGAATGACACAAACTGTGTCACTATCTAAATACTTTGTGACTGCACTGTAGCTACAGATACTACAAAAAGCCAAAAGGAAATGAATTATTAAGGGACATTTCGGAGTCCAAGTGTGTTTAGTAAAGCAGACAGCATGCATATTACACTACTAACCCTGTATTCGTGCGCTGTATTACTGCATTCTAAGACTTGACATGGGACATTTAAGAAGCATGACACTGCATTGCTGAAAGCACTTAGGGGAGGTTTTCTAAAGGGCAGTGTGTACAGTAATAGAATTCACAGGTATGTGTGCACATAAGTATTTGACGGTGTACCTTAGCGTCACTATGGTAGACAAAAATGTTCCTTGTGCTGTTGTCTTTCAGGTAGGTGATCTGCAGGCCGCACGGGTTGCCAATTTTGGCTGGTTGGAAGGTGGCATTGAGGGTCTCGATTTTCATCACCGCTTTGGGATCCCTGGCCTTGGTGGAGGAGGACATGAAGAACAAACAGGACATATTAAAAGTGTCGTAATCCTGAGTTTTGCAATTCTTTTACCAAAGTGAATTAACTGTAAACACCCTTTGAAATCAGCTGCATCATCTTGCTTACATCCTGCTTGTTGAAGTATTTCAGCGCCCCCTCCCTCTCCGACAGGATGAACTTTCGGCTGAGAAACTGACCGTTGTCTCTTCCTCGTTTCCATAGAAACCCCTCTCTGTACCCTGGGTAGAGAGAGAGAGAGAGAGAGAGAGAGGAAAGTGTTTGAGGTTGGGAGGCTGTTATCAAAAACCCATCGGAGCAGATGAGGGATTAAAACAGAGGAGGCATTTATAACAGTAATGGTGAGATGTTGTAACTGGTTGGTGTGAGATGATACTTCAGTTAAGGCAGAAATCAAAGATCGTTTGAAATCGCATTTAGAAGAGAAAAAGGAGACGGGGAGAGAGAAAACACAGCATCCAAGAGGCAAACAGACAAGAGAGGGGAAAATTTAGCAGGAAATGCAGCATGAGACAGCACACAGGGAGATTTTATTGTCTCTAAAGACCAAAGAACATCCTTTTTCATGTTAATGATATGCTGTTCTATTTATAGCCTGTAATGTCTTCTTCTTCTTCTCCTTCTTCTTCTTCTTCAGTCTATTTTAGAAAAAAAAGCTCTGCCTACACTGCCTCCTTTTCTGTCTTTTCTCTTCTATTTCTGTCACACAGTGATGTGCTTTCTTTCTAATCTGGATCTATTTTTGTGGCTTAATGGGAGGAAGACGTCTAAGCATAATCAGGTGACTCATTTACATTTTAGTCATTTGGCTGTTGATGTTATCCAGAGTGTTTTATAATGAGTGGCAATTGTGCAATAAACTTACACTGAAAACGATAAGTGAGTGATGAAAGAGGAGTTCATTTGTCCTGAATGATTTTTGAGAATAGTACAGAATAACAGACATGAATTAAGTTTAGAAGACTTTTCATATGTATAAAAGAAGAAGAAATTGCTATGGGCAGGATCAATTAAGTTACAAGCTTTTAAAGGGCCGGTTCACCCAAAATCTGGTCATCCACACACCATTTCTTTACTGCTCTTTTTTATTCTCCTTATTCAATGCCAGCTGCCATTGATTACCTCTCTTCTGTCCTCTTGTCCTCTGCACTCATTCCTCTCCATCTTTGTGTGTGTGTGTGTGTGTGTGTGTGTGTGTGTGTGTGTCTTTGCGGCTGTGACTTTCTGACATGAAACATTCACCTACACTAGCATTACCTCATCGATCAATAGCCCTTCTTGTCCCCACCCTCGCCTCCTTCCCTGACACTCTTTTTCCTTCCTCCTATCCTTTGCATATCAGATCAATATTAACATTGGCTGCTGCGGAGGCCAGGTTACTGCCAATAGTATGTCTCAGCCACACACACACACACACACACACACACACACACACACACACACACACACACACAGATGTCATGCACCTCACAGTGAGTGATTAAGAGAGCATGAACGCACAAATAGAGATGACAAAATGACTCATATTATTACACTGTGTGTGTGTGTGTGTGTGTGTGTGTGTGTGTGTGTGTGTGTGTGTGTGTGTGTGTGTGTGCACAGTTCTCCACTGTAACAATAAACGAATGAGGTCACTGCAAGCCAATCAGTGAGCTCCATCTTCAACAAGACGTGAAATGTATACCAGTTGACACACAGACAGCCACACAAATACTGCACCCTCACCCCACACACACACACACACACACACACACACACACACACACACACACACACACAGACAACCAACCCAACACACACACTGTTTTAATGGCACCTCTATTCTCCTACAGTGACAATTACAGTGTCATTGCTTGAATATAGCGACAACACTTTAAATTGCAAACATATACACAACCACTTAGGAGAAGATGGATGAAAATGAGTGTTTGAAAGTCGGTGATGGATGCTTCAGGATAATTGAATTCCAGCTAAAGGCATCCTCCACCGGGGAATGTTTGTCCGAGGAGTTTTCAAGGTTCTGCTTATCGAAGGGTAAACAACGCAAGATTGACACAGACAACAGAGCGGCCTTTTTTTTCAGATGGAAAAACTGTGTGTATGAGTGTGTTTGTGCATGCATGAATCTGTGAGTGTGTTTGTGTTCTTTCCATACTTTTAACTGGACTATTGCATATATGGCTACAAAAAATCAGTACATGACAGATTTTTCAGTAATAATGGCATGCAGCAACAACACATGTGACACTATTTCCATTTGGTGTTATTTGATGTCTTTGTATTTTAAAAATAAAGGTGAATGTTAAATATAATGCAATATTTAATATTATATATTATTTCGGTAATATTACATAAAATCATGAAATCAAAAGACTGCTATGTTTTAGCATTTTTTTAAGTGTAAAAAAATGAACTGCCCAGTTGCCCATACAAAGGGGGAAGTTGCAGTTTTTTTGTTTTTTTAGACCTTACCCTTGGACCACGATGGGACCTTGTTTCAGAAATAATATGTATGGTAGTTATCATCAAGAGATAAATATTTTTTTGATCCTGTTTAAATTGTGCCATGAATTACACATACGATGTTTGACAATTTAAAAAATAATTTTGGAAGTCACAGTTTGTTTTTAAAGTTGTTGAAGACTACACAGGTCATGTAGTTGACGGATGGATCATTCTATCATTTTCTGGCTGATAAAAAAAAAAAAAGTAGTCGCAGTATAACACACATCAGGTAAGGTAACATTACATTTGTGTGTGGCATGCTAAATTACTTAGCTAGCTAGCTGGTGTAGGTGACATATTTTGTGTGACACAAAAGATGGAATTCACCTTGCAGTTTTACAAAAAACAAAATTGTACTACAACAAACCTTCAGAAAACTGTAACGTTCTTGACTTGCAAAATTATCCTTTAAATTAACAAACATCGTGTGTAATTCAAGGCATAATTCAAACATTATTCATTACTCAAAAATTATTTGTTTCTTGTGGCTGACTACGTACATCGTTTTATCACTATATGGTCCAATGGGGAACACCAGAAGGGAAAGACGTTGCCTCTCTATAGGCTAAATGAGGAGTTGAGGGAAGCATGATTGAGGAGTGAAGATATTTTACTGGTCTTAACTTTTAGGGTTAGCCTGAACTTAAGGGTCACAGATGTGCTTTTCAGGCTTTCTTTGAATACAGAGAATTAACATTACATGACATTTTAATGTGTTTTTTTCAAAGCTGTGTTTGACATTTTGGGAGATAGGCTTTCTTGCCCAGAGTTAGATGATAACATTGATACCACTCTCACATCTATCCAGTAGATATAAAGCTACATTTAGGAGATGGTTAGATAATCTTAGCTAAGCATAAAGACTGGAAGCAGGGGGATAGCTATCTATAGCTCTGGAGTATTTTTTGGCCAAACAGGAAGTCACTGCGGCGGAAAAAAAAAGCACTTTGGTGTTTGCAAGAATTAAACAAAGAAGATATAATGTTAGTTAGTGAGCTCTAGATTTGTTGGTAGTCAGGCTGGCTGTTTCTCCCTGTGGCCAGTATTTATGTTAGGCTAAGCTATCTGTCTCCTGGCTCATATTTACCATACAGACACGATCATGGTGTCACTTTTGTCATCTAACTCTTGGCAAGAAAGTGCACAAGTCTATTTATCAAAATGCCAAACTATTCCTTTAATAGTGTTTTTCAGCGGTGGGAGTAAGTAAAACATGTGTCACAAGCATGTCTCAAGTCTTAACCGTCAAGACTAGAACAAGTCCCATGACACTTTAGTGAGAATCAAGCAAGTCATGTCCCTGTATTGCACAAGACATCATCCAATCATGTGTCAAAGGAAAAAAATTTCACTTCTCAATATCCAGAAAAATGCAAATATTTAATAAAAAAAGTCACGTCTCAGTCAAATCTCAAGTCATGAAGATTAAGTTGAGTCTTTATCGATGTTAGTCAATCCAGTCTGAAGTCCTTAAATTTGTGGATCGACTCTGACACAAGTCAAATCATGTGACTCGAGTCCCCCACCTCTGCTGTTTTTACATAGCTGAGACCAAGTTCTTTTAGTGCATAGGTCATCATTAAATATTCAATCATTGACCTTCTAACCGGCCAAATATTCAAAAAATCAGCTTGGATGAGGGTCTTGACAAGTATAGTAATACCAGCATGTCAGTACCTGCAGAGTAAGGCTCCTGTTTTTCAATAAACTCAAACTCATTCCTCTCGTACTTGGCTCTGATCCACTGCTCTCTCAGCATCCTGGAGACATAGAAAAACACACAGTCAGTTCTCACATCAGTTTATTTTTTTATTTTGAACACTATCCCCGTTGTTACTTTAGGTTTCTTATCTAACCCTGATTAAACTGATAATTAAATAGTCCTTGCTTATGTTCTACGACACTCATAGACATGTATCACATTGAAACATAAAGCACTCTGTATCAAACCTGATCACTGCCTCTGTCTCCACAGTTTCTAGCAAAGCTGCATATAAAGGAAGAAATCTCAATTTTAGACCTTCTTCCTCTTCAATGTGTGGAGAAACAAATGGCAACAGTCAGCACATCACCATGCCAACAATCTCTCTCATGCTGTTTCCTTCTCTACGTCTCTCAACCTTTCAATCTCCGCTTCAGGCTCCAAACAGCCATTCTATCAACATCAAGAGGTAAAGTGTCGTACTCTTAGCAGATATCTCTTTGAATGACACCTTCTAGTGACACTGGATAGGAACTAAAACCCCGTGGTTCTCAGGGGAGTAGAGTGAGTGAACACAAGACGCCATGGCACAGACACAGAGGAAGACACTTCTCTTTCATCTGAGCTTTATCTCACTCTGCCTGTCTTCTGTTTCTATTTGAATCAAACTCTGTTGAAGGGGGGCAGACACAGAGAGAGATGGATGGACAAGCTGAAAATGCCCAAGAAAATCTGTGTCACCACCTCAGCTTACACAACCAAAGTGTTTGCAGTAGGAAAAGGTAGAAAAGAAGAAAAACTATTCCTGGAGGCAGACTCAGAAATATATATATGTTGGTGCAGAAAAGTCTGTGCTATACAGCAGCCTCCAGATACATTAAAATGTATGTTTACAGAACTGTGATGTTGTTAAAAAACAGCTTAAACTTAATTAATCCGCTGTGATTCAGAGTTCTAAAACATAAAACATGAAACAGTCGACCACAGGGGCTTTTTACAGGCCCTTCATACAAAAAGAGGAAGTGATATTTATGTGAAATACACAGTCAGAGGTGTGAAACTGTATACTATATCTTCATTTACAGTAACAATGTCCCACCACACGGTATTTGCATCACTTTAGCACTTATCAGCATGCAGTGTAACCGCCTCTGCATTCAGCCTTTTCTTATCACATTCAGTTTCAGGCAGTGTGAGGAGAGAACTGTGGAGCTCAACAATGGCCAATATCACATACAGAAATTAGGCATTAAAGCTGCACTAATTAATATTTTTAGATTAACAATAAATTAAATGGCTATGTGTAGCATGAAAGGGTTGCTCTTAATAACCTACCCACAGATAATTAGCACCAGACTTTATAGCATGGATGTTGCCCAAGGACTAGGGGTGTAACAATATACATATGTGTGTTGAACCGTTTGGTATGAGGGTTTAAGTTTCAAAAATTAAACTATCCTGTTGCATTTGGAAAATGAAATATACATCTTAAACTGTATGAAACATAATGTTCTCAGTGCCACTGCGCTGTCTGCCCCTCCTATCCCCAAACCAAAGCAGAAGACACTCCAGAAGGTAGGTCTCTCAGATATAGCTCCATAATTGTTCAAAGTTAGTTTGAATAATAAATTTAAATGACATAACATAAAAATTAAAAACATTAAAATATCAAGGAAATTTCTCTGGTATTTCTACTTTATTGCTGTATTAAAAACGTACTGTACTTTGACACCACTGTGTCGTATCAAACCAAACCATGTATTTAGTGGACTGTTACACCCCTACCGAAGACATTGACATTACATAGACTTAACATTTAGCTTAGACATCACACAAATAAAGATAACTTTTCTAAACTTTGCAAATATAAATCCTATTTGAATTCAAATTCATAATACAAGGGGTAATAATGGCCTTGTTTATACAGAGAGGGTCTATGCAAAAACTATTTTTCAGCCACAGGGTGTTTTTGTTGTTGCAATGATTTCTATCAGCAAGGCTAACCTACCTCTCTTAATACATCCAAGCTTTATATAGGCCTTTTTTCACAGCAAACATTTTGACTTGTCATAAAGGGAAAGGCGCAGGTGTTCACTTTTGAACTGGGCATCTGGGAGTCCAAGGATTTTCCTGGTGGCCTTGCCTTGTGAGGGCTGTATGGAATCCCACATTATACAGTGGCAGAAGCTAGCAGCCTACAGTAAATACATATTCAATTTTGGCTGCAGCAGCACGCCTGGTGCAGGTAGCAACTGAAACAACTGAAACCTCAAGTATTTAGTAGCCTGTGCAAGCAGCTATCTCCGAGGCTGAAAAATGAAGCCAACACAGAAGTGCCATCAACTGTAGTTCATCAAATGGGCACAAAATGCCCAACTTTACAGCTGAAATAAACATGTTTATGACCTGGTACAAAAATGGTTTTAGTCACTATAGTTAATTTGCCCATTTGTGACTACTGTGTGGGGGTAAATTTTTATATTACCCACCCCTTTACACTTTATTAAGGCTTTAAGTTATGCATTATTAAGGGTGGGTTGCTTTGAGTGACAGGCTGTCTGTTGACAGTGTCCTTTGCTTCTCAGTCAGATTCACTCCTCGCCCCTTCATCGCGCCAGCCTCTCGCCTAAATCTGGTCATTTTTGGCACCAAAAACCAAGATGGTGACAGCCAAAATGCTGAACTCGAGGCTTCAAAATGGGAGTCCACAACCCAGTGGGTGACGTCACGGTAGCTACGTCCATTATGTTTACAGTGCTCAAAAAGTGAGTCAAAAACAATGCCCAGCTTTACAGAAGAAATAAACTTGTTTACAGCCTGGTACAAAAAGTTTCTACAGTTTACTGGTCAGTCTCAGCACATTTAGAGAGGTTTACTCTAAATTTCTCTTAAGTGTTTAAAAGATAGTCACCAACTTTAAATGTAAATTTCTAGATTAAACATGTATATTTGATAATATTCTCCTACACTAATGCTATATACAAGGCATATAATATTTGATGGCAAGCCCAGCATTAAAAATCATTTTTAAATACTTACTCTACAGGTGAACATGGCTCTGAACAGGAAAGGGAAAGGATGGAGGAGGAGGAAACAGTGACCAGCACAGATCCAATTACAGGTACACTATTGAATATAATATTGTGTGACTGTGAAGTAGGCTAAATTAGAGATACAAACTGAGGAGGCAGGTTTCAAGAAGACATCCTGGAGTGTCTTCAAGGTCTTCAGCATCATCAGATTCTCTTTATACCCAAAAAAACTGTTAAAATTATTGCTAAAAAATGTTCTGCGCATGCCCTTCAGGTGCTCTCATAAAAAGCCTTTCCATCTCAGAAGTGCTAAATTTCAGTGCCAGTCCGCCCCTGCAGGTGTTAGCAATAACATTAGCGACGGGTCAGCCAGTTCAATGTTTACACTGGTGCTTATGTCAAAATGGCTTCCAGCAAGAAGGCACTCAGGCAGCCTAGCTGTAGCCAGTTAGCTCCTATTAGCAATAGCAACAAAAAAGGACACACCACTCTCTATGTTTTTACTATTTATAGAGGAAACAGTAATCATAATATGAGTGAACTTACAAGTCACCTTTGATATTTTGTCCATTAAAGGTTATATTACATATTGACACACAAACACTGACCTTTAAGCATCACTGCTGCCGTTATGTAAGCTCAGTGGAAAACTGACACACAAAATATTTAATGACCATGCAAAAAGAAAGGAGGTTGTTGTAAAGTGAATATTGTTACATGGTGTATTAGTCACTAAGCTGATATTGTCTTTAAATGTCTCTGTTCAGTTAACATTAGCCTTGCTGTGTTTTAGCTAACTAGCATGTAGGCTAATTCATTTAGCATATATTTCTCTTTTCAGACAATAAACTGCTTTTACAAAGCTCATACTGGCTGCACATCAAGTATTCCTGTTTGGAAAGGGACAACTGAAAAAACACTTACTTGCAGTCAGTGTGTGTTGGTCTGTAGTAGAAAGCCGGAACCTTCTGCTCATATTTGGCCCTGGCTGCATTGTTTCCTGTAGCAGCCATCAACTGAAATTGAGACAGGAAATAACAACCTGGTCATCTAAATACAACTCACACTCAGATATACAGTAGCTTCCACAGTGATTCATTTAACATGTCCAGGGTACAGCATTTAACAAGTTGTTAACCAGTCACAGTTTAAAGGTATTTTATTATTATTAGGTAAAACATTTTGGTTCAGGTGAATTTCAAGATTCAAGAACATACCAGCCAGCATAGGTTAGCCTTCATGTTTTTATTGGGGGGAGACAAATTTTATCCCCCACATAAAACCATAAAAGTAGCAAAGGACTTTTATTTTGACAAAATTAAAGATACTCCCAGCATATATCGATGAAGAAAGGGCACAAATAGGCTATATGCACACAGCGGTGCTGACGTACTTCCTACAAAAGCTAAGACAGCCACATCACTGCATGCTTCGTGATAAATGCTTCTAACTATGTTACAAAAAAAGGGAAAATAAACATGACAAAGATAAGCTCGCCTTTTTCAAGGACATATAAATATCAAATGACAGCAAATGGTGAGCCAAGTTGGCAATCACTCATAAGCGCCCATTCTCCTCCCAGCACATTGTTGGAGGGCCCACTCTCTCCATGGGCCCCCACCTCCCGGGCCCCAATGCAACTGCACTGCCTGCACTGTCTATATTTATGCCCCTGCTCCAAGCCCACCGTTTTATATGTGTCCCCCCAACATTCAAACGAAACCTACACCCTTGCCAGCAATTAACATTTCGAGTGGGTCTACACTGTGTCACTATGGTAATAGTAATAATAAAAGTCTAAGTGCTTCTCCTTCTATTGTCACCTGGATTTCAAAATAAAACCTGATCAAACAAAAGGAGCACCAACTTCTTTGTTCCTTAAGGACGTTATAAAATAGACAAATATTCTTTTACAGCAGATCGACATAATAGCAGCCATGACATTTCAAAGAAAGACAGTAAGACCTGGACAATGGTGACAACAAAACTACAACAGGAAAAAGAAAATAACATTCAACTTTAAATGAGACAACAAAAAATGGGCTAAAGCACAGAAAATCTTAAGTATGACAGAACTTCTTCAGCTGTGGGATTAATTGTAGAATTGGCTACACTGCACTGGGACGTGTCTGTCTTCTTCCCCCGTTCCCTCCATTGTTCGTTTCATCCAAGGATAATCCCTGAGCCCAATCCAGCTGGCAGAATCCCTCAATGCGCCTCTCTTATCCTCTGAGGGGCTCTGGGAAGGGATGCAGCACTCTGGCGTTTTATTGTGGAGGTCAAATAGCAGCAGAAAATTCTACCGAAATACGAACCTCTAAAGAAAGTCACAGAAATCAGCGTGACACATCTGCTGCCAAAATGTGATGCATTCTACATCTCAGATGTGACATTTAGAACATGACATTAATGTCATCAAAGCAAGAGATCTCAGACGTTTTAGTGCCATTTAATAATCACCTCCTTTCCACTATCCACTATTAAGTATGCCTTCCCTTTGTGTAAAGTGCTCACTATTCTAGACTGTGAGTCACAAACATCTGCAAAGCCTGACATTCAGTTACTGCTCAATAAAACAACATATTCATGATAACGTCATTTACAAGGCAACAACAAATGATACCAGGCAAGTCTGATTTTTATTCTCAATGGCATCATGTAAGACAAAGAGCTGAGGCCTTGTTAATTAAAACATGCATACTCACACCCTCACGCAATAACAATGATAAATCTCATCTGTTCTACATCCATCTGCTCCTGCACATACAAGTCCCAGTAGCCTTAACGCGGAGTTACATGTTGTGGACAAATGTAGCAACTGTACCCTTTAATGTTTTCTTCATATTATTTTACTGTTCTTCGTTTTGCAGCTGTCTGATAATGCCTCTCTAAAAATTAGGGGAGACCAGGGTTGGTTGGCACACATATTCTCCGGTCCTTTAAAGGTCACAGAAACAAACAGTAACATCAAAATGTCTCCTGCTCCAATATTAAAACATCTGAAAGCCACTAATACTCATGATGAGGGTGACATTTCAGTTTTACTGTATCGAAAGTAAAAAGTAAAGTAAATGTATAATTAAACTGTGCTAGACAGAGATGCTAGATATGTGTCAATTCTAGTTAGTAGACATGGGTGTTAGCTATATTTAGACAGGATTTGAAAGTCTGTGATGAGTGACGGCAACTGGGGAACTTAATTTTATCACGTTTGGTAGAATGTGAGTGGGGTTGGTTGGCACATGTGCCAACCAATTTTAAATTGAACTGTAACTGTATTTTGGGAGACTATAACTATTTTAAAAGATTAAAACAATATGTATTGTTAACTTTTCATTACTATTTTGAATGGTCAATGGCAAAATTAATTAAACATTCCTAAAAACTGGCTTAAAATGTTGCTAGGTTTTAAAAATGGGTAGATAATCTAATAAATGTTACTGTTTTCTGGTTCTTGTTTTAATTAAATGTTCAAATAGTTTTTATTGGTTGCTTAATTTATTTTTACCATAGCATTTTAACATTGCGCCAACCAACCATTTAAACCACCCACTGGAGCTGGTTGGCACAAATGCACAACGTGACTTAAATCACAAATTTTAGGAAACATTTTTGTACATGAAGACAAATTAATTTAAAGCTAAGACCTTAACTTTTCATTTGCTACTAGATAAAATATTCTAACATAAATTGTGCCTAAAGGCCTTCGCGCACTGAGTCCGTTTTTTTTCTGGGTGTGAGTTTTTTTAAATCCGTCATCGAAAAAAATCGTTACACACAGAAACATTGTACACTGAGTCTGATGCGTTTTATTGTTCTATTCATTACGAAAATTCGCAGTACATGACAAAATGAAAAGACACATTTCCTCATTTGCCTCTCTCCACTGGAGTTACCTATCTGGCTGTATTCACTCACTCCCTGTCTTTCATTTGGCACCGCAGCTGTATGAAGGGGCTCAGCTGTCCTCCACATTTTGTGTGCGGTCCACATCCTCCTCCTTTTCTTCATCATCCACCCGAATATCACTATTCGACCTGATAAAGGTGAGGTGAGTTATGAAATGATTTTGTGCGCCTAATTCCTCTGTTTTTTGTGGCTGTGTCCCACCACTACATTTTTTTCACTGGTTCTTGGTCAAACGTCTCTAAAGGCTCCTGACTGATGCTAAAAACGCAGAAAATCGAATCTGTTCCAAAAATTTTCAATAACGGGCGAATGTTTTAGAATTAGTGTGCAAACATAATGGACACAAAGTCAGGTCATATTCATTTTTAGACATACAACAATTTCAGATGAAAATAACGGACTCGGTGTGCAAAGGCCTTAAGAAATACAGCAGAGAGTGAAAAGTGTACCAACCAACCCCAGTCTCCCCCACTTTTCTCCACTGTTCTCCCTCACCATTAGCCACCATTATTAACCATCATCATTAAAGCTGCTATTATCCTGCTTGGCTGTTAAATGTCTTGGACTTGACAATGACTTTCCTTCAGCTGTCACAATCCAGAGACCTTTAGGATGACAGAGATGAGATACCTCAAAATTATCCTAGTCAGTATTAGCTAGGTCTGGCTAATAAAGTGAATATTATTTTGTAGGGCTTTGTATTGTTTCTAAAAGTACCATAATCTTAAAGTGATCTGATACCAACACTTTACGTCATTTGAAACGTTTTTTTCTGCTTTATTCACTACCTCTCATGTGAATGGAAGCTTTCAGTTGCATAAAATGCCATCAGATGCTGCTGCTGTAGTGGGTCAGTCACATGTTACATTAAAGGGGGGGTCTATCTGCATTTTTTTCGTGTTTTTCAAATAAAAAACCCCTCTCAGCTGTTACCAAAAAGCAGTGATGTAGGTTACAGTGCTCTCTTCATAGCCATCAGAGTCAATTGACAGAAACAGTTATTATACCTCACAGCAAACGAGAGTTGCTGGTCTACCAGTGACTCACTCCTTTAGTTTGTTTGAAATTGTGTGACTTTCTGAATAAAACTCATGTCCACAGCAGTATGTGGATTTCTGTAGCAATGACATCATGCAGAAAACTGAAGTCAGGTCATGTGAGAAAAAGTCTTCAGGAGGGCTCGGGAAAATAGCATTTTAAGACTAAAACATAAATACTTAAACCAAAATTTTAGTTCTCAAATCAGGAACACTACTGAAAAGCTACAGAAAAGCATAGAAACCTAAAAAAAAAAAAAAAAAAAAAGAAATGAATGGAGCCACCACCCTTAAAATCAGAGAAAGCTTGCTTCATTGTCTGCAAGCAAAACCATACAAACAGCATTTCTTTCTAGATATTGGTATAAAAGAGATTGCAGGTTTCATTTTACTGCAGATGTTTTGATATTACTTGCTACTGGGTTATTTCGGTCGATACCTTAAAGGTATCAAGTACCAATACCCAGCCCTACTATTTTGGCTGTTAGACAAAAGTGTCCCTTCTGATTGTGGATGTTTTATTGGAATGGGACCAAAACAGCTCCAGAAGTCTCAACAATAAAAGACTGGCATCTCAAAATCACCCCTAAACTCTCCCAGTGCTACAATTACAGAAGGGGAGATTTAACACACAGCCCTGACTATCCTTTTTTCCGACACTGTAATCAAACTAGTCGTCCATTCACGTAATACTCTTGCTTGTGTTTAGGTTTTATCTCCAAATGCCCACCACTCTTACATGTTGCCTCGTACAAACTCACTGTCCTCTTAAGTCAAATCCCCTTTACATACCAATTATTGTCCTCCCACCTCTCCAACCTCCCGTTTTCCTCATGACTCATGCCAGCATCACCTCCCCCAAAGTCCCTTTTGTCACCCAGTGGTGGTGTTAAAGCGCTGACATGATGCATTCAAGGGACAACTTCACTCTTCCGTAGCAGAACAAAAGCTATGTTTTTTATTAGTCTCACAAACGACCTCCAAATGTGTTTTTCTGTGTTTACAATTTTGCACAGAGCTCGTATTTCTTGCTGACAGATTTCTGAAGGGGGCGTATGTGCAAGGCACACAACAGCTCAGCTTCTTTTTACACACGGGAAGAAAGTGTAAACAGTCTTACTAATGGAATGGTACTTTATTGATTCCTGTGAGGAAATACTCTGCTTCCAAAGGGAGGTCAGAGGTCAGGGTCAGCTGAAGATCAATGCTCTTGAAGAGATAAGAATTCATTGTCTTGCACAAGGACTACAAATGTGTTGAGGTGCTGGTATCGCAGCCAATCAAAACATTTTTACCTGGCTATACTAAGCCAGATAAGACTTAAGTTTCTTTCTGTTGTAACCTACCTAAAACCCATCCCTGCCCTACAAGTACAGTGCAAAAATCAGCAGCCAGCGGTTTGAGTTTATGAGATCTGCACCTACAGCATGTGTCAGCACGCAGAACTGCTTTGGCTCTAAAAAAAACCCATCACTTTGCCTTTATTTCAGTGACATCTTTCCTCATCCTGCTTTATTTTCTGTCATATTGTTAAGAAAATGTCCCCTGAATAGGTTGTTTCCATAGAAACAAAAAAAAGATGTAGTAGTTACAATGGGCTGCATACTTCATATTATTTGTTTGTATTGCATTCATATTCATATTATCCACATGCTAAATATGCATACTTATGTCGAGTGTACTGGGATTTGCAGAATGAAGAATTTGGACACAGTGTGTGTCATTATACTGGGACTCATGAACCACTTGTGCAAACAGATTTCTTCTTAAAGGGATAGTTGCAACATTTTGGGAGACACTATGCTTATTTGCTTTCTTGCTGAGGGTTACATGAGGAGATCGATACCAGTAACGTCCTGGAGTCTCTACTAGTTGCCTGGCAACTGGTCTCACCCATGAAACAGTCTGGCACAAAACCCCTGCAGCTTTGTTTTTACACTTTCTTTTTGTGTGGATTAAACAAACAAGATATTATGTGTTAATTAGTGAGCTTTAGAGGCGCTGGTAGGCAGATTTAGCCCCCTCTGAACATAGCTGGGCTAGCTGTGTTCAGTCTTTTTGCTAAGCTATGCTAACCAGCTGCTGGCTGTAGATTCATGTTTGCCAGATGTGAGTAGTAATATTCTTATCATCTGATTTTCTGCAAAAGTGTTTCCCAAAACTATTCCTTAAAATAGTATTTCACTGTTGGGAAAAGGTCTTTTCATAAAACTAGGCTGTCTATAGAAAGATGCAAATACTTTTGATATTGGTGCTATATGACCAGAGAAAACAGAAAAAGGGCTGTGGCATTTGATTTTGGTCAAGAGGTAGAAAACCTACAACTACCAGAATGCACTGCAGCACACTGGACCAATGCTGCATTCATGTTCATGTTCATGAGATTTAAGATGTAATGAGGAAACAACACGGATGCTACAAAGAAGATGCTTTGTATTTCTTTGCTCGGAGCATTTAAACAACACGTTGCTGACAGTTTGAAGCTTTTTATTTAATAGATTTTGTTCCAGACTTTTTGCATCCCCTAAAACTACTAAAAATACTGCTTTGCCAGACTAATGCTAATAAATAACTTTTTTAACTAATCCAGGTCACTCTACATGGACAGCAACTTATGGTTCCAACCTGATATCATATTAAAAATTACATGTGAGCAAAAATTGACATGCAAAATGTGAAATAATAAAACATTTATTACCATCAACCAAACATTTAGTCTCGTCCGCATTGTTCCTGCATATATTACACAAACTTGTCAACTCGTGTACCAAAACCTTTGCAGACTTTTCAAGTTGTTGTTCCGACTTGAGGGGGCAATGATGTGAATTTTCACAGTCCAGAACTGATTTTTCCAATAATGTTATCACCAGAAGAATGCATTATCAGATAATGCCAGTCTCCCATCTGAAAACAACATGGCTGCCGCCTGGTAACAAACAATCTTGAAGTGCAGTTAAACAGTACACTAAAATGTGTGTCTGATAACATTTTATGTCAGAAATAGGCAATGCAGTTACAGAATCTTGGTTTATATTTGATTATCACTGCCTAGTTCTACTGTTTGATATGAGTTTTTCAGTCTCTGTTTACACAATACAGGAAACAGTGTAGCACCCACTTCCTGTTAACAACTCTAAAACAGCAACAGCCCTAGAATCAGCGAAATATGACATCCAGCAGATTTGAGCTTGGGGATTGAAGGTGCTGGCAAGATGAAGGAAAGTATACCACTGTTCATTTTCACATACTACCCACGTAATCAGCAAAGTATCCTTTCAATGGAACAAATAAGTGATTTAAGAAAAGGTGACACAGTCACCAGTTTTCTTGTATTTAAAATTTTCCCTTAGGTATGGATAAGAATCACTTGTCATTCAGGTTTATTGTACAAGCAATTTGCAGTCTGCCTCTCTGCACAAAAACACTTGTTTAACTTGAGAATCATAATTCATTAAGCTGAATTAATTTGGACCAAGAGAAGGGGGAAGTGCTGTTTTATTTAGGATGTGTTCATGTTTTCAATGGAGGTGGGGGTTTTGCAATGCAAGTATGATTTACGTTTGCTATTACTGCCCTACCTCCACGTCACTGGCATCCCACGTGTCCTGGATAGACTTGACCCGGCTGATGTGGGGGATGCTCCGGTGAAGGAGCGAGCAGGCCTGGCAAACAAACACACCCAAAGTCAGCGACGCCCAGTCCGGCTCTGCAGGAGAGAGAGATAGAGAAAGGGAGGGAGAGCCGGGGGACCGTGAAAAGAACAAGCATGGAGGTGAAAGGAGGGGAATTGAGTTTGGGGAGCGGGAGAGAAGGGAGGAAATGAAATCGGGCAAAGAAAAATGATAGAGAGAATGGTGATGGGGTTGAAGAGAGATAAAGGAGGAGGGGGGGAGAAAATCTTGTCATAAAAGCGCTGCAACAGAGAGAACACCGGCTCAAGGTTCAGGCTATAAATACTGAAAGTGCTGATGCTGGCGCTGTTAAGGGGTAATAGGAGCAAAGTAAATGAGGCAAATATTACAAGGGACTGTGGTTTAGTGTGTCCCTGCTCATAAAGGAGAGCAGGGCAGCAAAATATGATTTTGGGGAAATCCTATTTAGCTTACTGACAGGAAACAGACCGCCTGAGATCTGATCAGAACTCAGCCGAGGTAGTTATCGGGTTAGGTACATCACCAGACTCCAAAATACAGACACGTGCATGCACCATGCAAAAAGACACACTCTCATTTGAATGCAATATTTTATGCTTTAAAGGAACTGAGAAAAGCAGTAAAGTAAATCAAACGCACGTACACACACACTTATGCACAGACCATATGCTGCTTATTGCCAACATTAGCACGTGACTAAACACACACTTCAACTACAGCTCCAGAAAAACTAACAGCCTCATCAGTAGTCAGACTGAATGTGCAAAAAGGGAGGAAGAAAATAGGGTTTTTTTTCTCCTCTCTGCAGCGTGATACAGCAGCAGCAGCATCCGTGGGTGTTCAGCAAAGGTACATTTGAGTCACTGTATCACACGCAGACTTTGATTCTGTCCATGCAAATGAAGTTGTCAAAGTCAGAGATGCAGAGTGTCAGAGACGGTGACAGAGAGAGAAAGACGGAGTGTGGTGAGAGCTGAGTGTCAGAAAATGAGGGAAAGAGAGAGAGAGATGAAAATGCAGATTGGAGTTTTGCACTGGAGGTAGAAATAATCTGATTGGTGCAAATTAAAGCTCAGTGGGTGAATAAAAAGAAGCATTTTAAGAGTGTGAGTTAGATAATGTGACATTGATGGCTTTTGGACAATCAGTTGAATGTCACCTTGCACTCTGGGAAATTGGGATGAGCCTTTTTCACCATTCTTTGACACTATTAGACTAAAAATTAATCAGTTCATTGAATAATTACCAGAATAACTGATCACATGCAACCTGATAAATAACTATGTAAATGTGTTCTTCTAGTTCAGAATAATTAACGATGTTGTGAAGTATAAGGCTGCAACTAATTAAAAAGATTATTTTCACTATCAATTAATCTGTCCATTATTTTTTGTTTTCTAATACAAAGACCATCTACAGATAAATGGTCAGCTGCAGTGTAAAAAAAAAACTGCTGCCTATTAGGTCATATACGGACTTGGATTGGACGATCATTTTCTTTTGCTGCAGCTACTTTGATTTTTAATGCCAATTAACCAGTCAGTTACATTTCCAGAGTCCAAGGTGACATCTTTATAAACTATTTCTTTTTTCACCTGTCCAGTGGAATATGGCAACATCTGCACCATGCATTGGTACAAGAGTTGGGTCAATTTCTGGCCCAGTGTAAGAACCTAAACCAGTTCGATTTTATGCAAACTAGAAAGTTCATGTGTTTGTTGAGGTGAGGAGATGAGACTAGAGGTCTCTCTCAATCCCCATTATACAGCCTGTTCAAGGTGGGACTTTTGTGACGCTATTCTGCCTTGCCATTCTCTATAAAACGTACAAACATAAAATCGGGGGGCATTGTTGTTCTGCCGTTAAGCCGGCAGCAGAGGTAGTAACAGAGCCAAGTCGCATTATGTTCTATGTGGCTGCTATAGCGGTCCGGCCCAGTATTTGACTAAATATCAAACTGGTTTGGATGTTTTTTACACCTGCCCAACCTTAATTGGCGCAAAATTTGAAACACACTTTCACATTCCTCTCAAGAATAAAAATGTAGTCATTTTGATGATCCCCAGTTTTCATCTATCATCAGGTCAAATTCCAACCAAAGTCCTCAATGACATTCGCATCAGCCACAGCTGTATTTGTGGCTAAGTGCTAGTTAGCAAATATTAGCATGCTAACATGCTATACTAAGATGGTGAACATGGTATACCTTCTGTTTGCATTGTCACTGTGAGCATGTTAGCATGCTCAAATTAGCATTTAGCTCAAAGCACCACTGCATAACTATGGCCTCACAGAGCTGCTAGCATCTTAGCATTGTTGCTAAATAAATAACAATTAATTAAGGGATTATTAAAACTGTTGCTGATTAATTTTCTGTGGACTGATGATCAATTGCTTCAGCACTAACTTTTTAGTTTTTTGGTTCATGAGCATGGCCTTCATGAGAGCCTAATCAACGCAGAAATGCTGATGTTATACCAGTCAATAATTACACTTATATTTTTTGCAATTAACAGCTAATATAAACATTTTTGATAAGCATCTAATGTGACAAAGATGGCCTTTTACGTTTAAGAATCAAACCACACTATAACCCAACACCAATATATATTTGATGAGCTCAAATCAGCTTTGGCCAATGTATCAATCAGGCTCTATTCAGGATGTTGGAGTGTGTGTGTGTATTGTACAGTGTATTTAACAGGCATGGTGTATGCACAAGCAGCCAAGAGTGCCATGTCCTCAACGGGCAACACTCAAAAGTCACCACGTTCTCCCTCTATCGCACTCTCTCTGCAGCTGCCATTTCTCACACAAGGAAGCCCTCAGCGTGGTGCACCGCAGCCATGTGAATACACACATGCACACACTGTGAGAGCGTGTATTACTCAAGGGAATCATATGAGAGCCAATAGAGAGGGAGAAAGGAGGGGAAGAGGGCAAAAAAAAAAATACTACTCTTGCATTTCTCTGTCCTCTGGAGGCTGGAGAAAGCATAGATGGAGATGCCACAGAGCCTGACTGGGGAGCAGCAGGGGAGAGGAGATGAGGAGGTGATGAAGGAGGAGAGGTAGGAGGCATGGAGGAAGGGAAGGGAGGAAGAGTGCAGGTTCTTTATCATGCAGAGAGACGACGTGAGCACATATCCCCCCGGGGCTGTTACTGGCATCTCCGATAATCTTCCTTCGATTTATCTTCTTTTAACCCAGGACAAGTAGGCAATATTTTTATAAATGTCACCTAATCTTTAAATCATTCTGGGTTGTGATTAAGCACATTGCACTAGAGATGGCGTTTTGATGTGAACAAATCAAACCACTTGCTTTTTTTTACATCTCCTTTTTTTGCCAGCAACACACACATGCAAAGTACACACCTACACACAACCCTGCTGACACGAAAACACACAACCAGCCATTCGGTGGTGAGGTCATCGCTGTCTGAGTCAGGCCTTATGGAGAAGCAGACAGCACTCATGGAGATTACTGTGGCCGCATGACTGACTAACCACACACACAAGCACAGACACACACACACACACACACACACCACACACACACAGGGCTTCTTCCTCTACATGTTCAGAGAAGATGTTTCTCAACAGGGTTACTGTGAACAACAGATGCACAGTCGTAGCGAACAGGAGGTGGAAAACTCCTGATGTAGTGTGACTCTGTCGTTTTGTTTCGCCGTGCATATGCTGTTTGAGGCGTGTTTGTTAAAGAGCTGCTGCTCCGTCTCTGAGGAATTGTTGAGAAAAAAATGTCAAGTTTCGCAGGAGCTGCAGCGTTTGGTGGAAAGACAACAGAGCTTTTGATTCGACCGCACAAGGTTGAAGAAAGGAGTGCCTGTGGCGTTTTACTGCAGGGCAGATGCGGGATAAATGAATGAGGGGGCATTTATACAATGGCAGCCCCTGTGCCTGTGAGCATTCGCAGGCACTTTTCTGCATCTGCAGCAGTTCATTTGTATGTCTGAACGTACACAAGTCAGTCTGTCAGTGGCTGCTTCATGGTAGGGGTTAATGACTTGACAGTGGGGCCAGCAGAGGTTGTGACCCTCTGGTGTCTTGGCTAAACCCCTCGGGCACTAACACAGGCTTTTCTTTCTACAGCAGTGATTACAGTCTTATATTTTACTTAACTTTTGTCTAACCTCAGCTTGACCCTGGGTTTGTAAAATGCCCAAGGCTTTTAAAAGAAAATCATCAAGGTTTTCTTCATTTGTAGAGGGTAACTTTTCATACATAGTGTAGTTACAAGAGTGAACATTAAATATAGTATACACAAAAAAATATCCCACTTAAATCTGTTGAATTGTGTCTGTGCATAGCTGCAATTTGTGTTATATTACTTGCTGCCATGGGGAGAGATTGCCGATCATTACTGGGCTCTTACAATGTTTCCCAGTGGATCCCCTATGTGCTAGTGACATGTGTCACTATAGCTTCCCATCCGCTTCACACAGCTGAAATTTATCTGTGTCAAAACCAAGTGTCTGCATTTTATTTTATGACACAGGCTCTTTGAGGGAATGTGTCAGTGTCTGCTACACCCCCGTAATCAGACCTCAGAATGACTTGGATTTTCCACTGCCTTTTTTGATACATTAAGTATATTTAAATATTAAATCAAATCTGAGTACTATCATTAGGGATGGAGACCAAGAACCGGCTCCAAATTGTCTGATCCATCAGAATCTTCTGCCTCCAGGCTTATCAATTGCTTTCATCTATGCCGGCAGGTTTTCCTGACAGTTGCACATTGCAAAACAATGACATGATGCTGAAACATCTCTCTACACGACATCAGCTTAAATTCCAGGCTTAACTTGTATTTGACACTTTAGGCACCAGTGCCACTGCTTCCCAACCAAGCAGCACGTCCATTACAAGGAGTAAATATCCTATTTTATAATAACATAGGTGTCATGCTTTGTTGCATGTTTTTTTTCTACTGTGTTTCCTACACTGTGTTCAGACTCAGAAATAACTAGAATTACTGCCTCAGCAAAGAACAGCACAGGTGGACACCCAAGATTAGTGTCACCAATTTTGTATCCGACCAAATGTCTTCCCTTCTGTTACTGAGTTATGGCACAGAATGATGGCCAGAAAAGTGTTTTTGCAGACATTATGATGTCACAGTGAAGCTGAACTTTGACCTTTTGGATATGAAATGTCATCACTTCATCATTTTATCCTAGCAGACATTTGTGTGAAATTTTGTCATAATTATGATGTAGAATATTGAGTTATAGCCAAAAACATGTTTTTTGAGGTAACAGTGACCTTGACCTTTGACCATCAAAATATAATAAGTTGTTGAGTCCGAGTGGGTGTTTGTGCCAAATTTGAGGAAATTCCCTCAAGGCACTCTTGAGATACTGAGTTTACGAGAATGAGACGGACACAAAGTCACCATGACCTTGACCTTTGACCAGTTCATCCTTGAGTCCAAATGGACGTTTGTGCCAAATTTGAAACTGCGTTCATGAGAATGGGACGGACAGACGGACAACACATCCAGTTGGCTCTGATTGACAGTGATGGAAATTGCACGCCCGGGTGGACACACTTATTTCTTGCCCCTTTTTTCAATAGTGCAATGCAATGACACACCGCTACGAAACACTGCCTGTCGCCATCCAAGCAGCACTCAATCATTTGCTAAAATATTAGTCAGCACTGAGTTTGAAAGAGAGCCTATATAAATAACAGATATATAAAAAAAGAAGTAAAGAGAAGTACATTTCCACTGGCCTCCATGCTGCTTTCTGCAGTTTACTAACCCTGTTTTTGAGTGCATTTGCAATGCTGAAAGTGACCAACTGATTTAAAAATAAAAAACAGAAAGGAATATGTGTCTACTGCAGAGCTATGTACATAGTTTTGGCCGACAGGCAATGGGAAGGTAATCTACTACCTATTTTAGTGTGTTTTCCTGCGTTTAAAAAACCTGCATGTACATGCTAATTTCAGTGGAAAAAGGGTATATGATTGTTGGATGCTGAAATGGAGCTCTGCATTAGTTCCAGCAGAGCTCTTTAGTCACACTTACATTAGCTGATTGGAATCAGCTGCTTCATTCATGCTTTACCCTCAGTGGCTCATTCATCAGCTGCTTGGCTACCAACTGTCTAACCAATCATATTCATAGAAATATACAGCACAATCATTATAACCTACTACTCACTGACCATTCATCTATACTTTTATTCCATCTCTGTTCACTACTGCAGCTGCCTCCACTACCTCAACCTCATGTGCAGAGATTTTGGTACTGGTGACTCTGCAAAGATTCAGTGTTCATGTATGTATGTTTGCATTTATTAAAGGTGAATTAGTTCTCCCAGCAGGATACTTGTTTTTTCTCATATTATTTGAGAGCTCCCTCAAACAGAGGAGCCTTTTCCATCAAATCTATCTGCGTAACCATCTGCTCTAAAATGTCAGTCCGTTGACGAATTTCTGAAACAGCTTGCTGAAACAGACAGTTTGAAGGTCACTGTCTGGAATCTTGGAACTGTTGTTAATGTGTGGGTTGTCCTCAACTTCCTTGATCAAAGTGCAGCATTTGGTGACATAATCCCCTTGTTTTTCTTGAAAACTCTGTCATTTGTAGGCTAGTGCTGTATTTATTTAGGTCAACTCAATCAAATAAATCACACTTCATCTTGGTTAAAGATAACAGTTCATCCATACACTTTAATATTCAACCCTCGAGACTACTGGACTTAATACTTTCTTATTTTTACAGTATGCTGAACTTTGGTGACCTGATTTCATAACAATTACCTCACTTATGCAGACGATACTCAGTTTTACACCACTTTCAGTCCAACTGATCAGTCAAAGCTTCTCCTAAATGTAGATACAGCAGAAATGTTAATCTTAAGACAAAAAGGTCACTCCATTGTAACATTTATGTGAACTTTAAAAGGTTCCCCATTTTATGGCCTCTGACTACTAAAACCCTGAGGGCAACATTTGGGTGGATCTTACTTTCAATAGCATAATAATATCACTGTATATTCCTATTTTCACCACTGTAGGTAAGAATGAGACTGTTCATGACATGCATACTGCTACCTAAACAAATGCTTTTTTAACAGCCAGTGTGTTGTACGGTAATTTTTTTTCTGACTCGATTTCCCTTTGAAAAGGCTCCAGCACGAATCTAACTAGTTGGTAGGTGTAGCCATATAGCACCAGTGTTCATCTACCCTCACTGGCTTCCTCTCCATGTTAAGGCTGATTTTAGATTGACCCTTATATTGTATCAAGAACTTGCTCCACTATACTTATCAGAACCCTGAATCACTCCTCGGTAGTTGCCTGGTGGATGACAGTAAAAAACTGTAATTTTACTGGGTGGCTCCTGGTTGTGAATAAAGCAAGATGTTGCCGAAACACATGGCACATTGCCTGTTTGTGAGGCAGGAAAGTCTTCCACCTTGTATCATCAAAAGTGCCCAAGCCACTAGGATTCTCCAGTTTGTCTCCAATTTGAAGGCAACTTCCTGGCAGCAAATCTAGATATGTTTTACTTTATAAGTTGACCAGGGCTTCGCCAGTAGAGCATCAGTTTTGGTGTCTCTTGGGGCTAGAGGCAAAAATTTGACATGTTCTGTAAATCCTTTCTGTAAATCCATCCAGACGATGGGTGCATTTGGTCTCACGTAAAATTGTTATTTCAGGATGTTGTGTTCACTTGAATGAAAGGGGAATTCTCAAAGAAAGGTTACTGCCAAAAAAGAGAAATTCAATTCTAATTTATATGAAGCTGTATATAATCCTGTGATACTATGCATGAATTTTGGGTGCAACTTCCTTTCACTGGACCGGCATCTGGAGAGTATGGTACAGGTATCTTTCCCTTTCTTTGAGCTTTCTGGGAAATAAATGATGTGGGAACATGACCTGTCACAACTTAAATAGGATCATGGGATCACACCTCTGCCTTCTACTACAGGGGGATGGTAGAAATACTGGAAATTACACCCATAGGTATAGCAATGGTATACAATGCTAGCTTTGAGCATGAGGTACTGCATTAGGGGGTCACAGGCTGAATGCCGTAGGTGTACCTATGCCTACAAATTTAAGTCAACATTTAATTACCTTATCAACCTGCAAATAAAACAAGACAATACATCTATATGAAGGTAGAATCCCCAGAATAAAATCTTTAATTTGTGCAGAAACACATTACCAACAATTTAATTGGCTAGGGCCATATCTCACTTGTTCACACTAGTTTTTATCTCGACTCTTGCAATGGGAAATGCAGAAAACTTTTTGTTTTCTCCAACTTTTCTTTAAAAAACAATGAAAAATAGTCTGGAAAGCCACAAGCGGGCTGCCATAGGAGCCTGAACCCCCTCCTATCTCATCATAGTTCCTGCTGTTTCTGCTGTTCAACAAACACCTTCCTCACACCTCAGAGGACTGCTGAGGCTTCTCTCCGGAGGGAATTACTCATTTGTGTGTCCTTAGCGAAGGGCAGAACTACAACGCTGCTGAGCTACAGAGAAACCCTGCCGTATAAGCTCCCAGCTCAGCCTCGCGGCGGGTCTCATCTGAGCACACCAGCAGAGAAAAGATAGGGAAAAAAAGGCAAAGGTAAGGAAGGGCAGAGTAAGAATGACTAAGCATAAAAAATGGACAAGCGGTTTTGCCACTTTGTGTGTTTTCAGACCAATTACTGCAGGCTGTCTGTCTGCTTAATGGATGTTGTATCTGTGATGGGAAGATAAGACAAGGGTAAGGGAGGACAGCCAGGTCACTGCTGATGATGTGATAGTCTGTCTTTACTCTGGAAGCTTGCAGATTCACATACAATAGAGGAGTTTCGTGTGATGTAATGCAACAGCCATATTAGAGATCATCGGCTTTCCATTGCTTTTCGATTTATATGAAATTGGTTAGTTGCCATGCTGGTTTTGACATGGAAAAATGTATCACTAATATATCTGACTCCACTTGTGCCTAGGTAATGCCACCTTGCTAGCTATAGCAAATCATAGTTAGATAAACATATCTGGTTAAGGGTAACTGACTCACACACATCTACCTTGAGCCAGTTTATTTAGTTTTATTTACACTAAAACCGCTTCATCAAAAAGTAATTTTACTTTTTGCAAATTAAAGTACACAGAGTTAAACAACAGTATGAAAAAAGCAAAGGTACAGAAAGAAAAAACAGTTTTCTCATCTGCTACCAGCCCAGTCATCAGAAAGTTTTGGCACTGTACGTTTCTGCAAACCATTGATATGTTATGTTTGTACGTTTCATACATATATCAGCGTTTCTAAAGTGATGTAGTAGTAGTTATCTTTGGGAGATGGAGGAGATGGAGGAGCTGGAGGGGCTGGAAGGGATGGAGGGGATGGAAGATGGCATGACACCTGTTGTAGGTCGATACCTGTCAAGCTACAGACCACTGTTCCAGACCAACAAACTTTACCAAGACATTGCTGTGTTTCCACCATGGATAGTGCCACATATAGTGCTAATTTCATCCCTGTTTTTTTTTTTTTTTTTTACCAAGACATCGCTGTGTTTCCACCGGGAATAATGCCATGACAAGTATTTTTTAAAAAACTGAAACGTCCCTGTATTTCCACCAGGAATAGTGCCATGAAAAGCAGCTGTTTTTTACTGAGACATTGCTGTGTTTTCACCAGGAACAATGCCACGACATGTGTTTTTTTTAAACTGAGACATCCCTGTATTTCCACCAGGAATACTGCCACACTTTTACTGAGATATTGCTGTATTTCTAGCTGGTAAAGTGCCACCAAGACATCGCTGAATTTCCTGCCACAAAATGCCACAAAAAGAGTTTGTTTTTCCTGAGACATCATTGCCTTTCTAGTGGGTATTTATTGGGTATTTTAAGCCAAAACATTTATCTGTTCCTAACCATAACTAAGTGGTTTTTATTTTATAGAGATGACCTCTTTTTACTCATAACATTGCTAAAATCTCCCACATCAACATAACAGGTGGCTGATAATCCATTTTCTGGCCTTAATGTCGCATATTTAGCAATCACATGCACACAGCCACTTAAACAAATGAACATTTGTGATTAAGAAATTATTTGATTGACAAAGTGGGGGAGTAACTGATTACAGTACATTTAATTCTGAGTAATGTGATCAGATTACAAACAAATCTAAGTTCCATCAGCCCCAATTAAACTGTAAAAACTGTGACATTTAGAAATACCAAATAAATCAGTGCTCTTTGAGTAAATGAGAAGACGTGGCGATGACTTCTCACTGTGACAATGTTAACATTTATCATTTATCAGTCATATATCAGGCTAGATGGCTCATCATGATAAAGTGTATATCTATAGGTCTACACAGTTACATCCTGCCTACGTCCTCAGTAACCTTAGCTCACACCTATTTCTGCGCAAAACATGTTTGTCTGTGTACTTTGCTGTGTTGAGATGATTTGTGGTGTTTTGAGCTGTAATGAAACTCTGATGTTTTCCTGAAAAAGCCACTGAGATAAGATCCTGTCCCCATCTGGGACGGAGCCGACGAGCCAGCATCAATAATTCATATCTTGACCATTATGAGATATGAATTATGAGCCTGGGAATGCCTGATCTGGTAGCAGAGGGATGGAGGAAGATAAGTCTGGTTGATGGATGGCTATTCTAACACTTTTCATCTGTGCAGCCAGCTCTCCTAAAATTTCCTGAGGTGAGCCGTGTTTTCAAATGCAAATATGGAAGAAAGCAGCTGTTGGATTCAACCAAAGTTCTGCTGTTGACCATGAAGCAGCTCCAGTAGCGTTTGTGCTTACGTGCCTTGCTCAAAGGAATCTAAGCACTTGTTGAGGGATAAGACAGCATATATGAGTCACTGCACCAGCTGAGATTTTCCAAGCTGTGATCAATCAGTCACCCTGCAATTACCAGCTTCTCTGACTATTTGGCAGCTGCTGCACAACACGGAACATCTGTCCCGCCTTCGCTTCACCGAGGCTAAATTTGATTGCTGCAAAGGTGAAAGTGGCAAAACTGATGAACAATCTCAGCAGGGGAACAATCAGAGACGATGTTTCCTCCAGGCGCTGTGGATCGTTGTAGAACAGTTTAGGTCAAATAAGGCCATATGGGTATTGGTAATTGGGCTAATTTTCCCCAAACAAGACTATGGAGCCATGTATGTCTGCAGCCATCTCTGTGAGGCTGTACGCAGGCACAGTGGTGCTTTGAGCTAAATGCTAACACTAGCACGGCAACATGCATACAGTAACTACACTATGATGCAGCTGAGGCTGGAGGAAATATCATTAGTTCTGCAGGTACTTCACAATAATTGACCTGATTACTGAACTAGAGGAAAAATTCAGGGAACATCATCAGGTTATTGCACTTTATTTTATCGGTACCCATGAATGTCTTTACCAAATGTTGTCCTAATCCATCATGTAGATGTTGGGATATTTTAGGATAAGTAAGGATAAGTAAAAACTTGAATTTACTCGTGGTGCAAGAGGACAATTGGGGAGTCCACCAAAGTCAGTAGAATTCACCCTCTGGAGATAATGAATGTCTGTACCAAATTTCATAGCAATACATGAAACTGCTGTTGATATATTTCACTTGCTAATCATTAGGGGACATCCTCTGGGAACCATGAACACCTGTACTAAATTTTGTCCCAATCCATTGTGTAGATGTTGAGAAATTTTACTTTTCTTTTATTCAGTCCTGGTGCTAGAGGATAATTGAGGGGATCACCAAAGTCAGTAGGATTCATCCTCTGGGAACCATGAATGTCTGAACCAAATTTCATAGCAGTACATGAAACTGTTGTTGATACATTTCATTTTTCAGTCATTAGGCGACATCCTTTGGGAACCATGAATGTCTGTACAAAATTTTGTTCCAGTCCTCTCTGCAGAGATATTCTACAGGATAAGCAAAAACATAAGCAAATTGGGGACAACCAAGATGGTAGGATACATCCTCTGGGGACCATGAATGTTTGTACAACAGTTTGTTCCGATCCATTACGTAGCTGTTGAGATATTTTACAGTATTTCTAAAACCTTTAACCTGCTGATGGTGCAAGGAAAAGTGAGGAGATCACCAAAGTCAGCAGGATACATCCTCTGGGGACCATAAATGTCTGCAAAATGTTATGCCAATCTGTCGGGTACATGTTGAGATATTTTACAGGATAATTTAAAAACTCTAACCTGCTGGTGGCGCTAGAGGACGAAAGAGAAGGTCACCAAATTAAGTGAATTCATCCTCTGAGAACTATGAATGTCTGTACCTAATTTTGTTCCAAACCATCGTGTAGATGTTGAGATATTGTAAAGGATAAGTAAAAAGTGTAACATGTGGGTGGTGCTGGAGACAAATTGAGGGGATCACCAAAGTCAGTAGGATTTATCCTCTGGGAACAATGAACGTCTGTAACAAATTCTGTGGCAATCTCTCCAGTAATTGTGGGCATAGTTTAGACCAAGTCTGAATGGTTTGTTTGGACCAACTTGCTATAGGCTGAACTGCAGTTATGTAAGTTGGTGGTACTGAGAAGCAAAAGGCCACATAAAAATTTCAGATACTTTACTTGTCAACACACACACACACACACATACAGCACCAACCGTGAGGAGAGGAGCCATTTCTCTACTTATTTCTCAACAAGATAACACCCTCTGGTCAAAATGAAATCCCTCTTCAAGTGTCCACCGCTCAGAACAAAGCTATCTAATTTTGCGAGAGCGCCTCCGGCTCCAAAAGCTGCTCCGAAACAGCCAGTCCTCAGAGGAGCCGTAACCAGGGCCAAGGAACAGGCATCCTGGGCGGGCTCGGCTCCAAACACTGGGCGTACGGCCCGTACTGAAGCCTCTGTGGCCACTCACTGGTTTATTGCCATTTCAGTGAGAAGAAAGGAGGGAGGGAGGGAGAGGATTAAAGGGGGAATGCATGGGGAGAGGATAGAGAGAGAGGATGGAGAGGTGAAGAAAGGGATGAAGCTGCTTAATGGAGAATAAATAACCCTGGTAAAATTAGTGCCATTTACATGAAAAACAAACACACACACAAAAAAAATGCACACAGTGATAATTACAGAGCAAGCTGTATGGTGTTGCTGACAGTGTAAAACATGATGACAGCAGACCACAACACCAGCAAAACACACACTGTGGACACACTAATAACTGTGGAGGGGATAGTTGGCATGTCTTTGTGCACCCTCACACACCAAGACAGCCACACACAGGAGTGTTTTATGTGTTTATGGCTCACACCAAGTCCAGAGTCCAGTCTCTTTAGGCCTCATTATACCTGCAAACAGGGTGTTTTCAGGTAGATGTGTGCTGTCAGGCCTTTGTCATCATATTTGGACCAGATTCACTCAGACTTGTTTGGCTTTAAAGCACCAGTTGTCTCCTTCACCGCCTTAATCTCAGCATCTTCCATGCATTAGTGTAGCTGCAGCTGCATGCACCGGCTCCATCAGACGTGGATTTTGGGGGGTTTCTTACCTGGATTGCCGCAGTCCGCGCACGTTTCGTTCCCCGGTCTCGCCAGCACGTCTTGCAGGAGCCGGTTGTTCCCCTCCGGTTCCAGCGCCATGGTGAGTCTTATCCGTCCAGCCTGACCGCGGTGGGAAGAAGCCTGCCCAAGAACATCCGCTGCTGGAGTCCGACAGACAGACTGACTGCTCGGTCACCTGTCACCTCCAATCTGAAGTGAGAGGAGGAGAAAGACTGGAGAGAGGGATGACCGGAGGAGACTGAGCGAGGAAACCTCTCTGTGTCTCTGTCTCCCTGTCTCTGTCTGTCTCACTGATAGCTTTATTACTGAGTCTCACTGACTGCATAATAATCAAGCCTATATGTTACCATCACCTCCTCCTCCTCCTCACTCCCTCCTCCCCTGCCTGCCTGTCTGTCTCCTCTCCCCTCCACCCCTGGCCATATCTGATGAAAGTGAGACATCCAGCGGTGGACTACCAGAACACATTTAACTGAGCATCCCAACAATCTCTGAAAAGTCAGCCATTATCTTTCACAATAAAGTACTTGCACTTAATACACTCCCGTGCAAACAACAATACAATAGATAAATAAGATTAATGCACAAGAGGAAAAAAAAGGAATACCATTTTTAACAATTAAACAGAATAAAACATTTTAACTAGTTAATATTGTAGCTTACTTGTGTTTCTGTACAGTATTTTATCATACTGTATTACTACTGTTATTTTGTGGTTTTCAACCTTATGCTTTGCAATTCATGGAAAGGCAAGGCAGCTTTATTTGTGTAACACATTTCATACACGAGGCCAATTCAATGTGCTTTACAGAGCAATAAAAATATAAAACATAAGGTAAAATTAATTGAAAATCGATTTACATTGTTTTCAAATCACCATTAAAAATAGCAAAAGTGGAGACAAGAGGTGCAAAGATAAAGAAATTATTCAAAATGGTTTGAAATTGAGTTTAAAAATAAAGTTGTAGTCATTACAAGGTGGATCAAGCAGTGTACAAAAGGGATGGTTTTAGCACTTTTCATAATTTCTAGAACATAATTTTGTGTATGATATTAAGTATTAGGCTATAAAATGCTATATTGTGTTGTATAGTTTGCAGGATTTTCCTCAGATTATACAGCTATAGGGATTATTATGTATGGGTCTATATCATTAGATACACAGAGGTAGAATTATATTAATATGGTGAAAAATGTATCCAAATTAAGGCTCATTTATAACACTAGGATGTCTTAAAGCAGGCTAGGCTATCACGAAGCAACTCTACTTTATTTTGTGGGACTAAATAGTATTTTATTTATTTGGTTATTTTATATTATTTTATTTTATTTTATTCCTATGTGTGTCAGTACGATAGGCCCTCATTTGGTCATTTTATGTCATTTTAAAGTAGGCTTTCCCTTAGTTTTTATGGGATTGTTAATTTAATTTCCTAGACAAGGGATTGTGCGTTTATACTAAAGTCAATTTTATTTAAATCGGCCAATATCTCACATCACAAGTTTGCTTTAAGGACTTAATACAGTTATTAGTTGATAAAGAACAATGTGGAACCCGATTTAATTTATATTTATTTAATAAAACTGACCTCATACTAGTTTTTGGTGGCGATTTGGTGTTTCTAGGTAGTTATAAGGACGTAATCGAAAACCTGATCGATCATCAATGCGATTCACTCGATTGCTAAGGTCTGTTTGCTGCGACAGCCCCGACGTCATATCTACGCGACAGCAGGGTTCAGTGTTGCCTTCATACCTTACAGAAGACTTGCAGCTTTTTAAGAGTAGGCTCTCTAAACAGCAGAAAAACATGTCTACCGCCATGAATTTCGGGTCAAAGAGTTTTAAACCTCGGGCTCCGGACAAAGGCTCGTTCCCTCTGGACCATTTTGGTAAGATAAGGCACAGACTGTCGTGTTTGTCCCGGTTGAATAACACTAGTTTAACCTCAGTCAGCGCTCAGAGCTCCTGTATGTCTGCAGAATTTATGTTTGTAAGTAAACTGTGAATTTAAGCTGAGGCAGACTCTCTAGTCTGCAGCTGTTTGATAAACAGAAACTTGTCCATCGGTTTCCTCTCTGGAAACATGTCCTTCGACGGCTGAAGACAGGACAACTAAGGACACTCTGATAAAAAATGCCCCTCTCAGCTTGCCGTAACTCGCCCTACATTAGGCATTTTTATTAGTCCATATTTTTATGTAATGAAATGAATTACTTTTAAGCGCTTTACTTAAATAAAAATTTGAGGAACTTGTGCTTTACTTCAGTATTTACATTTTCTGCTTCTTCATATCTCTACTCCAGTACATTTAAGAGGCAAATACTGTGCTCTTTACCCCTACATTTAGCCTCTTTGCTAACTTAAGCTATTTGCCAGATTTAGATAAACAATGTAAAATGTAATAAAGAAATTATGGTGTAATACATACATCAGTAAGTTCTTATTGATCCCCAGGAGGGAACTGCAAAGCTACCCAGTTGAAGAAATATATATAAACTGAATAGGCCTACAAATTAATTAATACAATCATATTAATACATTTAAATACCCCCCACCTTTACCAGCTGCAATATCAAAGTCACGTACGCTTTAATTTTTGTGAAATGGGCAAAATTAGTACTTTTACTTTTGCCACTTTAAGTATATGTTGAATCGAATATTTTTATAGTTTTACTTAAGTGAAAAATTGACCACTCATCCACCACTGCTTAATGGTAATACATGGCAGGCTCAATCTGGGGCTAAGCTGATACAGGCTACTGTTTCCTACATTAAAAGTCATTGTTAAAACACAAATTATAACAAACTATACTAGTGCGTAACATGTACCAAAGGACTCACAGTGCTGCTCCTTTTAAAAGTCTGTCTTTATTACATGAAGTTAAGTTTGAGCCCAAGTTGACTGTTTGTCAGGTACAATAGAATCAAACTCACTCTGGGTTTGTGTCACGTAAGGAAATCTTGTGTGGTTACAACCAGGCCGACTCAGTACCAGTAACAGAACATCACAAAGGCAATTATCAATAAACATTATAATATAAACCAATACAGAGAACATTTTCAAACTGGACTTTGATGTTGAATATACTTTATTATTTCAGGAGAGTGTAAAGCCTTCAAGGAGACATTTATGAAGTGTTTAAGAGAAAACAACTTTGACAACTCCAAGTGCCGCCTGCAGTCCAAAGACTACCTGGAATGCCGCATGGACAAGTAAGAAACCTCATTTAAAATACAGCCTACACCTCTTAAAATCCTTACATCTGGCGACTGAGTTAACAGTAACAGTGTAGTTATACCTTTAAGCAAGAATTGTAATTTTTCCTCAGAGCTATCTTGTGTTTTCCAGTCAGCTGATGGCCAGAGAGCCTCTGGAGAAACTGGGATTCAAGGACCTGTTGGATCCTCCTCCGAGTCAAGCAGACAGAGACACCAAACCCTGACCCCCTACTCCACCACAGCTGCTGTCTCAGAAATGCAGTGATGGTGTTGCTGTGAACTTATGGTATCAAACAATTAGTTGCTAATAAGATGAGCACACAAGTTCTACAGTGGTAAAATAAAGGCAAAGGCTGCTGTGAGTGTGAGGCTGAGGAGAATGGCTTCAAAGACTTTGAGACAGTGGGCCTGTGAGAGGACACCGTGGTTTGCTTTGGGGCCTTAGTTTGTTACTGAGAACAAACTAATTGTATCAATCTTTCGTGTACATAAGATATAATGTATAATATATGAAGATGCTATTTTGACTTGTGAATAAATCTTTTTTATTTAAACTAAACTGTGTGAAAATTGACTCCAGCATTCAATACATTCAAAATGGTGACATCTGCTGGCCAGTTGTTGGTATTGCATTTGTATAGATGAGTAACAGTAGAATACAGGTGGTCACTGCTTTCAATTTTATTTCTTCAGTAAAGTGCAGTGAAATAGTGTTTTGCTGTAAAATATAAATATGATGACTCATCTTGAACTCAAAGGCAGTTACATAAAGTATCCAATCAAATGTGATGTAGGGTGTCAATGAGGTGGCATCAAATCCTAGTTCTACTGCTAGAGCATTGATGAGTTTGGTGGAGTGGAGTTTGTGTTATATATACATATATATGTTTTGATTTTGTATTAGCTCTGGTACTTTTTTGTAATAAATACACCAAATATAAAGGGCTTTTTTTTTTTTGCTCAAATTTCAAAATAATGTTTAAAGTCTAATTTACTCAGTCATCACTATCTTCCTCCTCCAAATCTAACAATGCAGATAAAGACAGTGAGCAGTCCTACAGCTCTGTATCTCTCCACATCGCTCCCATCTTTTCCACAACCCAGTCATAAAGGATTTAATTTAAATCTCTCATGTAAGATATCACATTACAGAAGCTAAGGCTGCTCTAAGTGTCACTTCACTGTGACTTTAAGGATTATTAATGAAAAGGAATACTTCAGAGTGTACGATATTTTAAGTACACAATTACACAAAAAATAAGCTCTGTGGCAAACAAAAGTTTATGATACTTTTGCATTTTGTTCAGCAAGATAATCTCCACTTGAATCATTTTTGGAGCATAAATGCAATCACCAAAAGTAAAAAGCTAACATTAGGCTACAAACAGACTACACCTTCACAGATTATAATAGCATATCTATGTACCAATGGCACCATGCTGCTATACATGCTTATTTTAGTTTAAAGAGTCCCATAAAGACATATATCTTGATATGTATTAAAAACACTAGACAATTAAAGCTCTAATTTATGAATATTAAAGAAAAAGTGGTGTAAATGTAAAGATTTCTGCAAAGAAAGTCATGATGCATCATCTTCATTTTGGCTTTTGAAGGCCTTTTAGTAGCAACATATCCCCCTCTGTGGAAAAAAAAGGCACAGGTTAATCTGAAAATTAAAGGGCCCGTCAATTTATTCCATATTTGATTTGCCACAAATGTACAACATTACTTGTTATTGCGGACATAGTAGAATTATAAAAAAAAAACAACTGTCAGATTTCTACCTAAAGTCTGTGTTTCAAACTTACTTTTTGTAACCTTTGGAATCTTCTTTTGAGCCATTTGGCCTCTGGATCCACACAGTACTGTGTATTGTTCGCAGTGGTAAAACTAAAGAGATGCAAAGACAAATAGGGGACAGAAACAATATTTCATTAAAAAAATAACACTGTAGTAATACCTCAAAATGACCTCGTAGTGGCTGAAATTGTAAATGGCCTCTGTCCCCGTTTAAAGGAGAATTATGTAAAATTTAGTGGCATCTAGTAGCACCCAACTCAATGACCCTCAACTCACTCCTCCCCTTCCAAGGGTGTAGTAGAACCTACGTCAGCCTTCAGGTGATGTGAAAATACAAAAGGGCCTCTATAGAGCCAGTGTTTGGTTTGTCCTTTCCTTGTCCTTTTCACATGCTTATACACGTGATTGTTACTTGGGTTCTATATTACATGTTTGCCAATAGATCAGGCCATTTGAACCAGTTTAAATATCAGTTTCTGCCATTTCTCTGGTGAGGACGGTGATTGTGTGACAGCCCTCACTCCTTCACATTATGCCATTTGTCCATTTAAAATCTGCTTTGCATCAAAGCCCAAACACAGACAGACAAATGAGGCTTGTGTTAGAGTTAACACTTCTACTCACAGGAATGCATGTATTCCACAGTGAACAAATGTGGTTTCCCTCTGTTCAAAGCAGGAAACAAAGGGCTCTCCAATGTGGGCCTTTGAGGCTTCCGTACAGCAGGGGGGGATGATGAGTCCTGGGACCCTGGGCCAAGGCTTGTAACACTGAGGACGCCCTGAAATACAGCGCACAACAACACACAACATTAGTAATGCCAGGTTACGTCCTAGCCAAGTGCTATAAATACACAATTAAATACATTTCCACTTTTTTTCTTTCAACAACAAAACACAATACGCAGCTTTAATTTGTGGAGTGGAGCCAAGACGGGGACTAAACCCTTTCCTTGGTCAACAGTGACAACAATCAAGCTGCACCAGATGCCACACACCAGCGATTAAACTGTGACTCCACATCATTTCATTGGTACACTTTTCGAATAACTCCTCAGAAGGAGACTGAAGAAACACCTATAACAAAGCAGCCATATTTCAGTTGCACTGTATACCATAACCACAGTGTGCTTACAAAATCCAGTTGCACAATGGTCCAGTACACACCCACAATAGCCACAACAGTGGAGTCACAAACCCCCACTGACTGGATCAGATCAAACCTACCTATCTAAAATCTGACATCCACATTTCTCTCACTTGCGTCTCTTTCTTCGCATCTTAACTCCGCCCTTGTAAGACACGGATTAGAGACGTGAGGTTGAGATGCAGGGTGAGACTTGTGTCTGCACACGCATAATGCCATATAAAAACTTTTACAATAGGCCTGTATGATACAGTTATCAGTGGCAGAGCAGCAGTGTTTTCTCTCTGTTTAACAAACACGTACACATAAATAACCTGTGCTCAGTATTTGTACTGTGTCCAACTCAGACGCACAGAATGCATTTATATGATTTAGTCATTATATTCTGATTGTGAATTCATTATTTAATAACCCAGAATATAATGAAGATGTACTTTAATCCCTATTTTAATCATGTTATATGTTTTAGGGTAAATTGAACTTCTGTAACTCATCAAACCTGACACTCAGGAATGCTCACCCTAACATGTGACTGAATGGAAATGACAGTAACTACAAGGTGTAGCTTGCTGAGAGTTAGACTCTCATACTCCCTCTGACTTTAATTGTGTCCATAATAAAAGTTAAAGAGGGAAATAGCAGATCATGAAGAGCAAAATGTCACACACAGTTGTTATTCTGAGCTGCCCTTAAAAGACTCCAGTAGTCAGTAGTCGCCAAAGCCACACTCACCTTGTTCAGGGAGGATCAGCAGCACAGCTAAGTACATGAGACACACCTCAGTGTTAACGGAGAGAGACATCGTATAGCAGAGACGTGGGAGTAGTTAATAATGAAGAGCCTGAGTCTGAAAACTCACTGAACAAACTTTTGTTAAATAATATGTTTGAAGAGGAGGAGTGTTTGTTATTGAGGGACTGTGTTCTCAGGGAGATGATATTAAATAACCTGCAGGGCGCTGCTGCACAGCTGCAGAGAGAAATGGCCAAAACATCTGGACAGCAGCTGTGGCTGCGACAGATTTGAGCTGAACCAATGCGCACCCCCAAATTCCAAACAATTAAAATAAGATAAACCATGCCAGATGTAGCCTGGTATCTGTTAGAAACTGGCATGAGATCACTGCTCTCACTTTCAGTCCTTATACACTGAACTAATCAATGATTGTTATAACCAGGCATGTTTTGGAGCAGCTGCTGGCGGCCAAGCAGAGAGGACTTGTTTCCTCCAGACAGATGTTTCCTGAAGTGCACTGAATATTAAAACAAAAGTCGATGGTGTTGGAATATAATTAAAGCCCACTGCTTTTTTGTGTGTTACAAGTAAGTTATATCAAGTGAACACACACACAAGAACAGTTTACTCTAAGAAATCAGGTCATGCGGGTGATGACCTGATTAATTGTTGAACCAATGTGTTTCAGCTTCTGTTTAATGATGAATCTGACAATCATTATAAAAGACATCACAAAGAACTTTTAAATAGGGTAGGTATGGAGCATGAAAAAAATGAAAATATAAAAGCTAACTCAACAGAGCCTCTACATGCACACACATATCAGCCAATGAGGTACAAATAAATCGGCATGGTGCAATTTGGTGTCTGGCATCAGGCCAATCATATTCTGTGATTTCACACTGAAACTTTCCCAGCCTTAAGTTTTTGAACAGTCACTTCTCAAAAGCATAAACTGTAACAAATAAAGGTTGTAGCTACCATGACATTACCCATTGGTTGGGGATACCATTACCCACATGGACTTTGTTTTGAAGCCTCGAGTTCAGCAATGTTCCCGTCGCCATCTTGGTTTTTTTGAAACCAGAAGTACCCATATGTGGGCGAGAGGCTGGTGTTTTTGCATCTCACTTCCCACAGAGTTTGCTCTGCCTACGCTCTCTGGTGGACCAAACAGAACTGGGTTATGGAAAATGCATCACAAATGCTGCATTCATGTGCTCCTCAGATGGTCCCATTAACCAAATTGGGAAGATGTTCTTCTGACTTCAGTGTGTTCATGAGCTTTTGAGTTGCAAAGACAACATGGAGGCTACAAAGAAGATGTGTTATATTTTATTACACAGTGTTTAACTTTTTTTAAGATTCATGTTGCTATCCAAGTACGGGGAAACAGTGAAGCTTTGTAATACAAAGTGATTTTGTCCCAGACTTGTAGCTGCACCAGTATATTCCCTAAAACCACTAAAATATTGCTTTACCTTACTTGTTATCAGGGTTAATGCTTATAAATATTTTTCTATCTAGGTCACTCTACATGGGCAACAACTAAAAGTTACAATCCTAAATATCATTTTAAAAATCAAATGTGAGCAAAAAAATCAATGTGCAATACCTGAATTAAGAAAAAGTTTCTCAACTGCCAAACATTTACTTTCATCCGCCATGTTCCTGTGTGATATGATGTCAACTCGCAAGTCTTGTACCAAAAGTTTGAAAGCCAATGATTGGATTTCTCAAAATGAGTGAGTGTCCAGAATAAGGCCTTTAATTACTCACTATAACCAGATTTCTACTGTACAGAGGAACATCATTTTGGGACCCACAGTTAACATAGATACAGTGAAAAGAGCACTTTTCTTGCATTTAGAGAGAAGCATATGAGAGAAATCAAACAACTTCAGTTGTTAAGGAACATTCAGAGAGGAAGGAAAAAACAAAGTAAACAATTACTGAGAAAAGATTTTACTTCATCATTGTTGCATCACTGCTGTTCCTCTTCTGATGCAGTTTATGATTCGACATCTTCTCACGAAACTCTCAGCAAGAAAGTGATAAAGCATATTTTTTAATTCAAATGGCAACTATTGCTGTTGTTGCAAAGTTTCCAATAATTCTTATTGTCTGTGTATCATCTGTGTCGGGGACACGACCTGACACACCACAAACACAGACAACAAATATACCTAGTGTGAGTGTACTCTTATCTACATGTATGCATGTTTTTCACAGTGAGAAAATGTGTCTTCCTTCTGTTCAGAGCAGGCAGTGACAGGTCCCCTGATGGTGGCATTTGAGGCTTCCACACAGCAGCAGGGCCACAGGTCCTGGACTCCTGGGTGTAGGCTTGTAACACTGAGGACATACTGCAATGTACACAATGAAGAATAATGTTATGACGTCTATGTGAGGAAAAATATTTTGAAGTCTCGTATGTGTTATTGTTCATGGGCACATGGTAAATATGCTTTGTTCTTTAAACATTGGATTGTGTTGTTAATGTGCTGACTGGCTGACATGCGTCAAGACGGTTACGGTTTTCCTTTTTAAATGACAATGACAAAAAGAGTGACAATTATGTGCTGGTTGTGCTGTTGGCTGTAGTAATTGCAGTGTATTCATGTGCAACTTTTTGGGCCGAGACACAGGTGACATGAGGCCTGCAACAGTTGGCTTTCATCGCCACTAGTTCTTTGAAGTTGGTTTGGTGAGTCTCGGCCTTCAGGCTGAGCCCAGCCACCCTATGGAGGAAACTCAATCCATCCTCTTGAATCAACAATTCCATTCCTCTGGTAACAACTCAGAGCTCTTGACCAAAGGTGAGGGTTGGAACATATTATCCAATGTCTGTCTGATACAATTTGATAGATTCTCCTAACAGTTCAAGTTACCCTTCAAAGAATGTAGAAGCCGTTGGTAGTCACTGATAGACTTTGTGCAAGCAGCACATGAGGGACAGTTCATAGTGAAAGGAGAACGGCATCATGAGTCCCAAAATGATGCTCCTGTGTACAGCAGAAATCTGGTTACAGTGAGTAATTCAAATCCTTACTCTGGACACTCACTGGTCAAACACTTGTCAATGATGGAAACAGTAAGGCGCTGACATGCAAGAAGAAAAGTCCTTGGTACAAATGAATCAATATGAGGAGGCACACCCCCTCCACACACCCATTACAGAGAAAGAGGAACATGTTCATGAATATTTCTCAGTGATTTTGTCAATATATTTCCTTCACACTGACACACTGTTTTCAGTGATGGACACTAACAAACTGTAACCCAACACTGTTTAAATTTAGTCACTTTTAACCATCACTGATATCTCATGTTGAAATTAAAATACCACTTATTATAGCACTAAAATATTTCACTTTAAACCAGTCTGTCTGTCTGTCTGTCTGTCTGTGTGTCTGTCTGTCTGTCTGTCTGTCTGTCTGTCTGTGTGTCTTGGGGTTCAGTTCTGTTGTGCTATTTAATTTTTTTTCTTTGTATTAAGGGTTAATAAGATTTGACACCAAATTCCAGTACTGAAAAAACTAAACAAAACAAGCAAAAAAACACATTTTTTGTCCAAGTCATGTTGGTCATGTTGTGTAGAAGACCTTCAGACACCAGAATTTAACATAAGAAATGTCAAATCAGAACACACTCAGAGGACTTACCATCCATTTTGGATCCTCTTAATAATGTCCTAAACATTAAATAAGTTGCTCTACATTTTGGGCTTATTGACTTCTTGCTGCCAAGTTAGATAAAAGCTTTCATGTCTGTGGGATAAATATGATGCTACAGCCAGCAGCTAGTTAGCTTAGCCTAGCATAAAGACTAGGACACAGGGGCAAACAGCTAGTTATAGCCTAACTCTGTCCAACTCTCCATAAAACTTCAACTATGTCGGCATAAAACCACAAATCTGTTAGTGTATGATATTTTTAGCTTTGAAGGAAGAAAACAACGCTAACTGTCTCTGAATGTTTTTATGCCAAGCTGAGTTAGCTGGGCAGAAAATATTTATCCTATAGAGTACATTTATCCTCTGAGTAACTCTCAGCAAAAAAGTGAATGAGTGTATCCCATAATGTCAAACTGTCCTAAGTTTTATATTTTTTCTTAATTTTAAAATCTTCCAGAGAGATTTTTAGGGCTGTGTGTACTAATATATGCTGTAAATACAACAATGGCACCAAGACAACATTTCTTCAAAATGATCTTTATTAGTTTAGAAGACAGTAAAGATTGCTGCCAAAGGCATTGGTAATAACTTTTGATTATTTCAAAAATAGCAGAAATAAAACACCTTAGTTAGTGGAAAAATAAAACAGAAACAAGTGCCAGTGTAAAGATATCTGCGTAGAAGGTAGCAGTGCATCGTCTTCATCTTTGCTGTTCAGGGCCTTTCACAGGACTTGACAATTTATTCCTCTCTGTGAAGAGACACAGTGGATTTTAGCTTGAAAAATTTCCGTATCATTCAATTTTAATGTCCTCTGCTGAATTTGATTTGTCAAACATTATCATTCCTAAACCCATAAAAAGATACAATATTCAGAGTTCCTTGGGAGGCTGGATATGTTCTATAGATCCCACCTTACAAAGTGTTATCAAATGACCATGGTTAATAGTAATACGACTAAATACAAAGAAGAAAGAAAACATAAATATAAAGACACAAAGATCTGCATGGACAATATTTTCTTATTGTGTTTCTTTCAGTTATAAATTTCCAAGTAAGAGCTTGTTCTCCATACTTACTGTCTTTAACTTCTCGAGACGATCTGGGAGCCAGCTGGCATTTGGGTCCACACAATACAATTGGTCACTTGCACCCTTGAAACTAAAAGGTAGAAAGACAACATGAGAAACAATAAAAGGTCTCTAGCTGCTTAATTAAAGCAAAGATATAAAAGTGGTATCGATCACCATATGTAACCTTGGTCAAAAACACTTGAGAAAACGATGCCCAAACGGCCTTACAAATTCTTTAATCTAATATTTTATGTTCATAACCCCAAATTACAGCTAAGTGATGTAATATGTTACTGAATGATACAGATGTTGTTTTATTAATGTAATAATCTTGAAGATTTTTATTTAAATAAATGAAGTCACTATCCCCAAATGACGTAACAAAATAGTGACTGAGCCTATGGTCCACTGATGAAAGCTGTTGCATTTGCTGTCTCTGGTGACAGTCCTGGGAAAAATCACAAGCGGCTCACAGTTACCCTGCATTCATATTTGGAATGATGAGTTCTCCTCTGGAAAAATTCACGTGAACACCCCCTAAAGTTGGAGTAACAACTTCGACAGTCAGCAAAAATTTTGGTACACGACTTGTCGAGTTGACTTCATATCACACAGGAACATGGCGGATGAAAGTAAATGTTTGACTGATGTTGAGAAACTTTTTTAATTCAAGCTCACATGTAATTTGTTATATGGTATATAAGATTTTAACTGTTAGCTGTCCACATAGAGTGAGCTATATTAGTTTAAGACGGTTCTTCTCAAAAAAATCTTCTTTGTAGACTCCACATTATTTCCACAACTCAAAAGCTCATGAACACACTGAAGTCAGAAGAATATCTTCCCAGTTTGGTTAATGGGACCATCTGAGGAGCACTTGAATGCAGCATTTGTGATGCATTTTCCATTACCCAGCTCTGTTTGGTCCACCAGAGAGGACAGAGGCAGAGCTAATCAGCAGATGATATGTAAAAACAGATCTGCAATCACTGCTTATCGCCACAGGAGCCCCCAAAGAAAACAAAATGGAGATCTTCAAGATTGTAACTTAAAGTTTGTGCCAGACATTATCTGACACAGCACAAGTCAAACACAGGCAGAAAGTGAAGCTTGTGTGTGATCGAATACTTTTACTTACATGTATGCATGTGTTCTGCAATTAGAAAATGTGATTGTCTGTTCATAGCAGGCATTGACAGGTTCCCTAATGCGGGCCGTCGAGACTGACGTGCAGCAGGAAGGAAAGACCGGGCGTTGAGGCTCGGCATTTTGTTGCCCTACAATGCAAAACACACAGAGAGTGTGTGTCATCACAGAGCCTTAACACAGTATCATTCACTGTATCACACTCAGTTTAGTGGCCTATCTTCACTAGTATTCAAGTCACACTCACCTTGTGCAGGAAGGAAGAGCAGCACGGCTACACACATAAAAGACAGTCCACAGCTGATGGAGAAATGCATCCTGGATCCAAGACTGACAGTGTGTCTCCGCACAGCAGAAATCTGGTTATAGTGAATAATTCAAATCCTTACTCTGGACACTCACTGGTCAAACACTGTCAGTGATGTAAACAGTAACGCAGTGACTTGGAAGAAGCAAATTCCCTGCTATAAATAAGGTCAATATGAGGAGGTACACCCCCTCCACACACCCATTCCAGAGAAAGAGGAACACATGGTTATGAATGTTACTCAGTGATTTTGTCAATAATTTTCCTCCATATATGGTTTTAAATGATCAGTAAGAAGACTCACCATGATGGACAGTAACAAACAGACATGGTCAGCAACAAACAGTAACGCAACACTGTTTAAACTGAGACACTTATAACCACCACTGATATCTCATGTTTATAGCAGTTAAATATTTTACTTTGAACCAATCTGTCTGAATTTATGTGGCTTGAATTTCTTGGAATTCAGGTTGTACTATTAAAAAAACAAACAAAAAAATCATGTCACGTGATGCAGGCTTAAGCGATGGCAGCCTGAACTTGTGTTGTCTCCTACTGTGGGGTTAATATCCTGTTTCTCATCCTCTAATGTGCTCAGATAACAGTAATTTTATGGGCAGAGGTTAATGGAAACCAAAATATGTCCAATGATTTAAGTGGTTCATCTGCTTGTAATAACAAGGGACACATTCATTTATTTTATTTTATTTTTTATTTTTTTACTGGAGTTTTTTTTTTTTATATTAAAGGTGAATAAAATCTTTAAGCCTTTATAAAATATTAATGGATGAGTTAAATAAAAATTCACCCCCTGAAAAGTTGTCGTGAAGTGTGAATTTAGCTGTAGGAACCAAAACTGTTGTAGCAGACTGTAAACATGTTTATTTCTGCTGTAAAGTTGGACATTTTAATATGGGGGTCGTTGGAGATTGACTGGCTTTTGGAGCCAGCCTCAAGTGGCCATTTGAAGAACTGCAGTTTTGGCACTTCTTGTTGGCTTCATTTTTCAGCCACAGAGGTTGCTGTTTGGTAAAAACCAGTCAGATACCCAGTTACATATTTACAGTGTTACATGTTCTCCAGGTGATTGGCCTAGTATAGGTTTTAATGTGAGGGGAAAAAAAACAGCAAAAATGTCATAAAAATATTCTGACTGGTAAAAATCAACACATGGCCTTTCAGTTTAAATGTTTTACAATTGACAGGTAAACTGTAAATACAGGATATCATTATAACGTAGACCAATTGTCAAAACTGTCTGCAGTGTTGAGTTATACGCCACAAAACACAAAGTAGACATTCTCTCATATCTGTGCAGTAAATATGAAGCTACTGTTAGCAGCCTGGTTAGCTTAGCTTAGCATAAAATGAAATCTAGTCTATCTAGCACTGCTACAGCTCATTGAGCATGTTAGTCACACTCTAACAGCTATCTGTGCTTTCTATTTGTATTTATTTGTATATAATGAAAATTCTGAATTTTTGGGGGGGAGTAAAACCGGCAACATTTTACAGATATTTGCTCTTAAAAACAGCCATACTAAAACATTTTTTTATTCTCACATAGACTTCATTATTCTTCATTGTGTGCATTGCAGTATGTCCTCAGTGTTACAAGCCTACACCCAGGAGTCCAGGACCTGTGGCCCTGCTGCTGTGTGGAAGCCTCAAATGCCACCATCAGGGGACCTGTCACTGCCTGCTCTGAACAGAAGGAAGACACATTTTCTCACTGTGAAAAACATGCATACATGTAGATAAGAGTACACTCACACTAGGTATATTTGTTGTCTGTGTTTGTGGTGTGTCAGGTCGTGTCCCCTACACAGATGATACACAGACAATAAGAATAATATGAATGAGAAAGAGGGGACATTAGAAACTTTGTCACAACAGCAATAGTTGCCATTTGAATTAAAAGGTTGAGATGAAGAAGAAGAAGAGTTCACATGAGATGCTTTATCACATTCTTGCAGAGAGTTTCGTGAGAAGATGTCGAATCATAAACTGCATCAGAAGAGGAACAGCAGTGATGCAACAACGATGAAGTAAAATCTTTTCTCAGTAATTGTTTACTTTGTTTTGTCCTTCCTCTCTGAATGTTCCTTAACAACTGAAGTTGTTTGATTTCTCTCATTGGCTTCTCTCTAAATGCAAGATGAAGTGGTCTTTTCACTGTCCATAATGTGATATTAACACAAAGGCCTTTGAGGCAAATCAAGAACAGATGCTGCTGCAGGATATTTGGTCGCTTGCAGTTAAGCAAAGCAGCTCTACTGTACTAGTCAGAGGGTATGGATTTTACTTGGACGATCTCTAGCTTACCACCTAAATTGTGCGCCTCATGTAGGCCGAGTCCTTAGCAGTTTCCTCGATTCCCTGATTCCAACTTGTCGCCCTCTGCTGTGTGTCATCCCCATGCTCTCTCTCCTCTTTCTTGTCACTCTCCAGCTGTTCTATATAAAGGCAATATATAATCTTTAAAAAAGGGGGGGTGGGGATTGTCCCACAGTAAACATAGATACAGTGAAAAGAGCACTTTTCTTGCATTTAGAGAGAAGCATATGTCAGACATCAAACAACTTCAGTTGTTAAGGAACATTCAGAGAGGAAGGAAAAAACAAAGTAAACAATTACTGAGAAAAGATTTTACTTCATCGTTGTTGCATCACTGCTGTTCCTCTTCTGATGCAGTTTATGATTGACATCTTCTCACGAAACTCTCAACAAGAACGTGATTAAGCATATTTTTAAATTCAAATGGCAACTATTGCTGTTGTGACAAAGTTTCTAATGTCCCCTCTTTCTCATTCATATTATTCTTATTGTCTGTGTATCATCTGTGTAGGGGACACGACCTGACACACCACAAACACAGACAACAAATATACCTAGTGTGAGTGTACTCTTATCTACATGTATGCATGTTTTTCACAGTGAGAAAATGTGTGTTCCTTCTGTTCAGAGCAGGCAGTGACAGGTCCCCTGATGGTGGCATTTGAGGCTTCCACACAGCAGCAGGGCCACAGGTCCTGGACTCCTGGGTGTAGGCTTGTAACACTGAGGACATACTGCAATGCACACAATGTAGAATAATGTTATGAAGTCTATGTGAGAATAAAAAAATGTTTGGGTCTGGCTATTTTTAAGAGCAAATATCTGTAAAATGATCATTTTATTCAGCACAACAAGTTCTGAATTTTCATTATGTACAAAGAAATACAAATAGAAAGCACAGATAGCTGTTAGAGTGTGACTAACATGCTCAATGAGCTGTAGCTGTGCTAGATAGACTAGATTTCATTTTATGCTACGCTAAGCTAACCAGGCTGCTAACAGTAGCTTCATATTTACTGCACAGACATGAGAGTATGTCTACTTTGTGTTTTGTGGCTGATAACTCAACACTGCAGACAGTTTTGACAATTGGTCTAGGTTATAATGATATCCTGTATTTACAGTTTACCTGTCAATTGCAAAACATTTAAACTGAAAGGCCATGTGTTAATTTTTACCAATCAGAATATTTTTATGACATTTTTGCTTTTTTTTTCTCTCACATTAAAACCTATACTAGGCCAGTCACCTGGGGAACAGCGACGTCGTGGTCATGCACTGTAAATATGTAACTGGGTATCTGACCGGTTTTTACCAAACAGCAACCTCTGGGGCTGAAAAATGAAGCCAACGCAAAGTGCCAAAAAAAGCAGTTCCTCAAATGGCCACTTGAGGCTGGCTCCAAAAGCCAGTCAATCTCCAAAACCCCCATGTTAAAATGTCCAACTTTACAGCAGAAATAAACATGTTTACAGTCTGCTACAACAAACAGTTTTTTCTCTAAAGCTAAATTCATCCTTAATGACAACTGTACAGGGGGTGAATTTTGATTTAACTCATCCATTAATATTTTATAAAGGCTTAAAGATTTTATTCACCCTTAATATAAAAAGAAACTAAAATAAATGAATGTGTCCCATGTTATTACAAGCAGATGAACCACTTAAATCATCTGACATATTTTGGTTTCCATTAACCTCTGCCCATAAAATTATTGTTATCTGAGCACATTAGAGGATGAGAAACAGGATATTAACCCCAAAGTAGGAGACAACACAAGTTCAGGCTGCCATCGCTTTTTGATTTTTTATTTTTTTTAACAGTATAATCTGAATTCCAAGAAATTCAAGGCACATAAATTCAGACAGATTGGTTCAAAGTAAAATATTTAACTGCTATAAACATGAGATATCATACTGTTTGTTACTGACCATTGTAGTGTGTCTTCTCACAGATTTTTTTCAAACCATATATGGAGGAAAATCATGGACAAAATCACTGAGTAACATTCATAACCATGTGCTCCTCTTACTCTGGAATGGGTGTGTGGAGGGGGTGTACCTCCTCATATTGACCTCATTTATACCAGGGAATTTGCTTCTTCCAAATCACTGCGTTACTGTTTACATCACTGACAGTGTTTGACCAGTGAGTGTCCAGAATAAGGATTTGAATTATTCACTATAACCAGATTTGTGCTTTGCGGAGACACACTGTCAGTCTTAGATCCAGGATGCATTTCTCCATCAGCTGTGGACTGTCTTTTATGTGTGTAACCGTGCTGCTCTTCCTTCCTGCACAAGGTGAGTGTGACTTGAATACTGGTGAAGATAGGCCACTAAACTGAGTGTGATACAGTGAATGATACTGTGTTAAGGCACAAACTGATTTGAAAACAAATTGCTGTGGTATACATACATGATGGTAGCTTTAATCACCCAATTTCTATCACTCTCTGTGTGTTTTGCATTGTAGGGGAACTTCAAAATGCCGAGCCTCAACCCCCGATCATTGCTGCCAGTTTTAATGGAGTAACTGGCTGCTGCACGTCAGCGTTTTGCATTGCAGGTGAACCTAAACGTTTCTGGCCTCAAGCCCCAGCTACCTGCTGCACGTCAGTCTCGACAGCCCGCATTAGGGAACCTGTCAATGCCTGCTATGAACAGAGAATCACATTTTCTACTTGCAGAACACATGCATACATGTAAGTAAAAGTATTCGATCACACACAAGCTTCACTTTCTGCCTGTGTTTGACTTGTGCTGTGTCAGATAATGTCTGGCAGAACTTTAAGTTACAGTCTTGAAGATCTCCATTTTGTTTTCTTTGGGGGCTCCTGTGGCGATAAGCAGTGATTGCAGATCTGTTTTTACATATCATCTGCTGGTTGGCGCTGCCTCTGTCCTCTCTGGTGGACCAAACAGAGCTAGGTTATGGAAAATGTGTCAAAAATGCTGCATTCATGTGCTCCTCAGATGGTCCCATTAACCAAATTAGCAAAAAGTTCTTCCAACTTCAGTGTGTTCATGAGCTTTTGAGTTATGGGAACAATGTGGAGGCTACAAAGAAGATTTTTTTTTTAAGAACAACTGTTTTAAACTAATATAGCTCACTCTATGTGGACAGCTAACAGTTAAAGTCTCATATACCATATAACAAATTACATGTGAGCTTGAATTAAAAAAAGTTTCTCAACATCAGCCAAACATTTACTTTCATCCACCATGTTCCTGTGTGATATGAAGTCAACTCGACAAGTCGTGTACCAAAATTTTTGCTGACTGTCGAAGTTGTTGTTCCAACTTTAGGGGGTGTTCACGTGAATTTTTCCAGAGGAGAACTCATCATTCCAAATATGAATGCAGGGTAACTGTGAGCCGCTTGTGATTTTTCCCAGGACTGTCACCAAAGACAGCAAATGCAACGGCTTTCATCAGTAGACCATAGGCTCAGTCACTATTTTGTTACGTCATTTGGGGATAGTGACTTCATTTATTTAAATAAAAATCTTCAAGATTATTACATTAATAAAACAACATCTGTATCATTCAGTAACATATTACATCACTTAGCTGTAATTTGGGGTTATGAACATAAAATATTAGATTAAAGAATTTGTAAGGCAGTTTGGGCTTCGTTTTCTCTAACTTTTTTGACCAAGGTTACATATGGTGATCGACACCACTTTTATATCTTTGCTTTAATTACGCAGCTAAAGACCTTTTATTGTTTCTCTTGTTTTCTTTCTACCTTATAGTTTTCAGGGTGCAAGTGACCAATTCTGTGTGGACCCAAAGGCCAGCTGGCTCCCAGATCGTCTCCAGAAGTTAAAGACAGTAAGTCTGGAGAACACACTCTTACTTTGAAATTTACAACTGAAAGAAACACAGTAAGAAAATATTATCCATGCAGATCTTTGTGTCTTTATATTTATGTTTTCTTTCTTCTTTGTATTTTGTCGTATTACTATTAACCATGGTCATTTGATAACAATTTGTAAGGTGGGATCTATAGAACATATCCAGCCTCCCAAGGAACTCTGAATATTGTATCTTTTTATGGGTTTAGGAATGATAATGTTTGACAAATCAAGTTCAGCAGAGGACATTAAAATTGCAATAATATAGAATTTTTGTAAGCTAAAATTCACTGTTTCTCTTCACAGAGAGGAATAAATTGTGAAGTCTGGTCCTGAACAGCAAAGATGAAGACGATGCACTGCTACCTTCTACGCTGATATCTTTACACTGGCACTTGTTTCTGTCTTATTTTTCCACTAACTAAGGTGTTTTATTTCTGCTGTTTTTAAAATAATCATAAGTTATTACCAATGCCTTTGGCAGCAATCTTTACTGTCTTCTAAACTAATAAAGATCATTTTGAAGAAATGTTGTCTTGGTGCCATTGTTGTATTCACAGCATATATTAGTACACACAGCCCTAAAAATCTCTCTGGAAGATTTTAAAATTAAGAAAAATATAAAACTTAGGACAGTTTGACATTATGGGATACACTCATTCACTTTTTTGCTGAGAGTTACTCAGAGGATAAATGTACTCTATAGGATAAATATGGAGCTCTGCAGCCATCAGCCAGCTAACTCAGCTTGGCATAAAAACATTCAGAAACAGTTAGCGTTGTTTTCTTCCTTCAAAGCTAAAAATATCATACACTAACAGATTTGTGGTTTTATGCCGACATAGTTGAAGTTTTATGGAGAGTTGGACAGAGTTAGGCTATAACTAGCTGTTTGCCCCTGTGTCCTAGTCTTTATGCTAGGCTAAGCTAACTAGCTGCTGGCTGTAGCATCATATTTATCCCACAGACATGAGAGCTTTTATCTAACTTGGCAGCAAGAAGTCAATAAGCCCAAAATGTAGAGCAACTTATTTAATGTTTAGGACATTATTAAGAGGATCCAAAATGGATGGTAAGTCCTCTGAGTTTGTTCTGATTTGACATTTTTCATGTTAAATTCTGGTGTCTGAAGGTCTTCTACACAACATGACCAACATGACTTGGACAAAAAATGTGTTTTTTTGCTTGTTTTGTTTTTTCAATACTGGAATTTGGTGTCAAATCTTATTAACCCATAATACAAAGAAAATAAAAAAAAATTTATTAGCACAACAAAACTGAAACCCAAGACAGACGGACAGACAGACAGACAGACAGACAGACAGACAGACACACAGACAGACAGACAGACAGACAGACTGGTTTAAAGTGAAATATTTTAGTGCTATAATAAGTGGTATTTTAATTTCAACATGAGATATCAGTGATGGTTAAAAGTGACTAAATTTAAACAGTGTTGGGTTACAGTTTGTTAGTGTCCATCACTGAAAACAGTGTGTCAGTGTGAAGGAAAGATATTGACAAGATCACTGAGAAACATTCATGTTCCTCTTTCTCTGTAATGGGTGTGTGGAGGGGGTGTGCCTCCTCATATTGATTCATTTATACCAAGGACTTTTCTTCTTGCATGTCAGCGCCTTACTGTTTCAATCATTGACAAGTGTTTGACCAGTGAGTGTCCAGAGTAAGGATTTGAATTACTCACTGTAACCAGATTTCTGCTGTACACAGGAGCATCATTTTGGGACTCATGATGCCGTTCTCCTTTCACTATGAACTGTGCCTCATGTGCTGCTTGCACAAAGTCTATCAGTGACTACCAATGGCTTCTACATTCTTTGAAGGGTAACTTGAACTGTTAGGAGAATCTATCAAATTGTATCAGACAGAAATTGGATAATATGTTCCAACCCTCACCTTTGGTCAAGAGCTCTGAGTTGTTACCAGAGGAATGGAATTGTTGATACAAGAGGATGGATTGAGTTTCCTCCATAGGGTGGCTGGGCTCAGCCTGAAGGCCGAGACTCACCAAACCAACTTCAAAGAACTAGTGGCAATGAAAGCCAACTGTTGCAGGCCTCATGTCACCTGTGTCTCGGCCCAAAAAGTTGCACATGAATACACTGCAATTACTACAGCCAACAGCACAACCAGCACATAATTGTCACTCTTTTTGTCATTGTCATTTAAAAAGGAAAACCGTAGGACTGTCTTGACGCATGTCAGCCAGTCAGCACATTAACAACACAATCCAATGTTTAAAGAACAAAGCATATTTACACATACGAGACTTCAAAATATTTTTCCTCACATAGACTTCATAACATTATTCTTCATTGTGTGCATTCCAGTATGTCCTCAGTGTTACAAGCCTACACCCAGGAGTCCAGGACCTGTGGCCCTGCTGCTGTGTGGAAGCCTCAAATGCCACCATCGGGGGACCTGTCACTGCCTGCTCTGAACAGAAGGAAGACACATTTTCTCACTGTGAAAAACATGCATACATGTAGATAAGAGTACACTCACACTAGGTATATTTGTTGTCTGTGTTTGTGGTGTGTCAGGTCGTGTCCCCTGCACAGATGATACACAGATAATAAGAATAATATAAATGAGAAAGAGGGGACATTAGAAACTTTGTCACAACAGCAATAGTTGCCATTTGAATTAAAAGGTTGCGTTTAAAAAGTATGCTTCATCACTTTCTTACTGAGAGTTTCGTGAGAAGATGTCGAATCATAAACTGCATCAGAAGAGGAACAGCAGTGATGCAACAATGATGAAGTAAAATCTTTTCTCAGTAATTGTTTACTTTGTTTTTTCCTTCCTCTCTGAATGTTCCTTAACAACTGAAGTTGTTTGATTTCTCTCATATGCTTCTCTCTAAATGCAAGAAAAGGGCTCTTTTCACTGTATCTATGTTTACTGTGGGTCCCAAAATGATGTTTCTCTGTACAGTAGAAATCTGGTTATAGTGAGTAATTAAAGGTCTTATTCTGGACACTCACTGGTCAAACACTTGTTAATGAAGTAAACAGTAAAGTGCTAACTCTCAAGAGGAAACGTCCCTGAGGTCAATATGAGGAGGCACAACCCTCCACACACCCATTCCAGAGAAAGGACTACACAGTTGTGTTTATGAATGTTACTCAATGATTTGTCAATATGTTTCATTATATGGTTAAAAAAATCAGTAAGAAGACACACTGTTTTCAATGATGGTCAGAAACAAACAGTAACACAATACTGTTTAAATGTAGCCACTTTTAACCACCACTGATATCTCATGTTCAAACTGAAATACCATTATTAATTTTAAAATCTTCCAGAGAGATTTTTAGGGCTGTGTGTACTAATATATGCTGTAAATACAACAATGGCACCAAGACAACATTTCTTCAAAATGATCTTTATTAGTTTAGAAGATAGTAAAGATTGCTGCCAAAGGCATTGGTATTAACTTTTAAGGTATTCAAAAGCAGCGGGAATAAACATCTAACTTACTGGAAAAATAAAACAGAGACAAGTGCCAGTGTAAAGATATCTGCGTAGAAGGCAGCAGTGCATCGTCTTCATCTTTGCTGTTCAGAGCCTTTCACAGGATGTCGCAATTTATTCCTCTCTGTGAAGAGAAACAGTGAATTTTAGTTTGGAAAATTTCCACATTATTGCAATTTTAATGTCCTCTGCTGAATTTGATTTGTCAATCATTATAATTCCTAAACCCATAAAAAGATACAATATTCAGAGTTCCTTGGGAGGCTGGATATGTTCTATAGATCCCACCTTACAAAGTGTTATCAAATGACCATGGTTAATAGTAATACGACTAAATACAAAGAAGAAAGAAAACATAAATATAAAGATACAAAAATCTGCATGGACAATATTTTCTTATTGTGTTTCTTTCAGTTGTAAATTTGAAAGTAAGAGCTTGTTCTCCAGACTTACTGTCTTTAACTTCTGGAGACGATCTGGGAGCCAGCTGGCATTTGGGTCCACACAATACTGTGTGTCACTTGCACCCTTAAAACTAAAAGGTAGAAAGACAACATGAGAAACCAAAAATGTTTTTTTCATACATCACCAATGAGTCAGAAGCCATGGAAACAGGTACAGTAAAAGTTGTAGAAGATAATGAGACATTTTGGGAAATCCAGTTATTGGCTTTCATGCGTTGAGTTAGATGAAATTATAGACAGGCCTATACCACTCTCATGTCTGTATGGAGCTCATACATGAACAGAAATGTAGAACTGACCATTTGTTATTTTTGTTATTTTTAGTTACACTGTGTAGCATTTTTTTAAGAGCCACACATTAAAGGCACATAACCTCCATCAAAAACCCCTACTTGATGTTGTCACACTTTAGATTAAACAAATGAGATATAACATGTTAAACAGTACACATTAGAGGAAAAACACAATAGCTGTTCTCTATGCTAAGCTAAGCTAATCAGCTCCAGTCTCCAGCTCTGTAATTGCAGCACAGATATAAGAGTAACATAACATAAAAGAAAATGAAGCCCAAACGGCCTTACAAATTCTTTAGTCTACTTTCACATGTTCATAACCCCAAATTACAGCTAAGTGATGTAATATGTTAGTGGATGATACAGATGTTGTTTTATTAATGTAATAATCTTGAAGATTTTTATTGAAATAAATTTAGTCACAATCTCTGAATGAGGCGACTGAGTCGATGGCCCACTGATGAAGGCCATTGCATTTCCTGTCTCTGGTGACAGTCCCGAAAAAAAAAACCCGAAGCAACGCACAGTTACCAGTTTGGTCACTTATTCATTTTGGTGTTGGAATCATTTTTATAATAATAAAAAAAATTGCATTAACAACCCCCAAAGTCAGAACAACAACTTGGATATTTGGGGAAAATTTTGGTACACAGTTGACATCATATCACACAGGAACATGGCGGATGAAAGTAAATGTTTGGCAGTTGAGAAACTTTTTCTTAATTCAGGTATTGCACATTGATTTTTTGGCTCACATTTGATTTTTAAAATGAAATTTAGGATTGTAACTTTTAGTTGTTGCCCAAGTAGAGTGACCTAGATAGAAAAATATTTATAAGCATTAACCCTGATAACAAGTAAGGTAAAGCAATATTTTAGTGGTTTTAGGGAATATACTGGTGCAGCTACAAGTCTGGAACAAAATCACTTTGTATTACAAAGCTTCACTGTTTCCCCGTACTTGGATAGCAACATGAATATTTACTGGGAAGTTAAACACTCTGTGTAATAAAATATAACACATCTTCTTTGTAGCCTCCATGTTGTCTTTGCAACTTAAAAGCTCATGAACACACTGAAGTTGGAAGAACTTTTTGCTAATTTGGTTAATGGAACCATCTGAGGAGCACATGAATGCAGCATTTTTGACACATTTTCCATAACCCAGCTCTGTTTGGTCCACCAGAGAGGACAGAGGCAGAGCTAACCAGCAGATGATATGTAAAAACAGATCTGCAATCACTGCTTATCGCCACAGGAGCCCCCAAAGAAAACAAAATGGAGATCTTCAAGATTGTAACTTAAAGTTTGTGCCAGACATTATCTGACACAGCACAAGTCAAACACAGGCAGAAAGTGAAGCTTGTGTGTGATCGAATACTTTTACTTACATGTATGCATGTGTTCTGCAATTACCAAATGTGACCCTCTGTTCATAGCAGGCATTGACAGGTTCCCTAACGGGGACCGTCGAGACTGACGCGCAGCAGGGAGGATAGACCGAGGGTGTAGGCCTGGCATTTTGAAGTTCCCCTACAATGCAAAACACACAGAGAGTGATAGCAATTGGGTGATTAAGGCCACCATCATGTATGTATACCACAGCAATTTGTTTTGACATCAATTTGTGCCTTAACACAGTATCATTCACTGTATCACACTCAGTTTAGTGGCCTATCTTCACTAGTATTCAAGTCACACTCACCTTGTGCAGGAAGGAAGAGCAGCACGGCTACACACATAAAAGACAGTCCACAGCTGATGGAGAAATGCATCCTGGATCCAAGACTGACAGTGTGTCTCTGCACAGCAGAAATCTGGTTATAGTGAATAATTCAAATCCTTACTCTGGACACTCACTGGTCAAACACTGTCAGTGATGTAAACAGTAATGCAGTGACTTGGAAGACGCAAAGTCCCTGCTATAAATGAGGTCAATATGAGGAGGTACACCCCCTCCACACACCCATTCCAGAGAAAGAGGAACACATGGTTATGAATGTTACTCAGTGATTTTGTCAGCAATTTTCCTCCATATGTGGTTTTAAATGATCAGTAAGAAGACTCACCACGACGGACAGTAACAAACAGACATGGTCAGCAACAAACTGTAACGCAACACTGTTTAAATTGAGACACTTTTAACCACCACTGATATCTCATGTTTATAGCAGTTAAATATTTTACTTTGAACCAATCTGTCTGAATTTATGTGGCTTGAATTTCTTGGAATTCAGATTATACTGTTAAAAAAAAAAAAAAAACGTCACGTGATGCAGGCATAAGTGATGGCAGCCTGAACTTGTGTTGTCTCCTACTTTGGGGTTAATATCCTATTTCTCATCCTCTAATGTGCTCAGATAACAATAATTTTATGGGCAGAGGTTAACGGAAACCAAAATATGTCAGATGATTTAAGTGGTTCATCTGCTTGTAATATTATGGGACACATTCATTTATTTTATTTTTTAAAAAAAGTTTGTTTTTTTTTATATTAAGGGTGAATAAAATCTTTAAGCCTTCATAATGTATTAATGGATGAGTTAAATCAAAATTCACCCCCTGTACAGTTGTCGTGAAGGGTGAATTTAGCTGTAGAGACCAAAACTGTTTGTTGTACCAGACTGTAAACATGTTTATTTCTGCTGTGGTCTTTGGAGATTGACTGGCTTTTGGAGCCAGCCTCAAGTGGCCATTTGAGGAACTGCAGTTTTTGCCACTTCGCGTTGGCTTCATTTTTCAACCCCAGAGGTTGCTGTTTGGTAAAAACCAGTCAGATACCCAGTTGCATATTTACAGTGCATGACCTGTTCTCCAGGTGACTGGCCTAGTATAGGTTTTAATGTGAGGGAAAAAAGCAGCAAAAAAATGGTCGCTTTAAATTAGCACCAATAAAATATTCTGATTGGTAAAAATCAACACATGGCCTTTCAGTTTAAATGTTTTGTAATTGACAGGTAAACTGTAAATACAGGATATCATTACAACCTAGACCAATTGTCAAAACTGTCTGGATTATTGAGTTATAGGCCACAAAACACAAAGTAGACATACTCTCATGTCTGTGCAGTAAATATGAAGCTACTGTTAGCAGCCTGGTTAGCTTAGCTTAGCATAAAATGAAATCTAGTCTATCTAGCACAGCTACAGCTCACTGAGCATGTTAGTCATACTCTAACAGCTATCTGTGTTTTCTGTTTTTGTACATAATGAAAATTTAGAATTTTTGTGGGGGAATAAGACATAAAACGTTTTTTACCCCGCCCCCCCCTCCAACAAAAAAATCGGAATTTTCATTACATTGCAAAACATTTAAACTGAAAGGCCATGTGTTAATTTTTACCAGTCAGAATATTGTTATGACATTTTTGCTGCTTTTTTTCCCCTCACATTAAAACCTATACTAGGCCAGTCACCTGGAGAACAGCCATGTCTTGGTCATGCACTGTAAATATGTAACTGGGTATCTGACTGGTTTTTACCAAACAGCAACCTCTGGGGCTGAAAAATGAAGTCAGCGAGAAGTGCCAAAAACTGCGGTTCCTCAAATGGCCACTTGAGGCTGGCTCCAAAAGCCAGTCAATCTCCAAAGACCCCCATATTAAAATGTCAGCAGAAATAAACATGTTTACAGTCTGGTACAACAAACAGTTTTGGTCTCTACAGCTAAATTCATTCTTAATGACAACTGTACAGGGGGTGAATTTGATTTAACTCATCCATTAATATTTTATAAAGGCCTAAAGATTTTATTCACCCTTAATATAAAAAGAAACTTTTTGAAAAAATAAAATAAATGAATGTGTCCCATGTTATTACAAGCAGATGAACCACTTAAATCATTGGACATATTTTGGTTACCATTAACCTCTGCCCATGAAATTATTGTTATCTGAGCACATTAGAGGATGAGAAACAGGATATTAACCCCAAAGTAGGAGACAACACAAGTTCAGGCTGTCATCGTTTAAGCCTGCATCAGGTGACGTTTTTTAATTGTTATTTATTGTATAATCTGAATTCCAAGAAATTCAAGCCACATAAATTCAGACAGATTGGTTCAAAGTAAAATATTTAACTGCTATAAACACGAAATATCATACTGTTTGTTACTGACCATTGTAGTGTGTCTTCTCACAGATTTGTCAAACCATATATGGAGGAAAATTATTGGCAAAATCACTGAGTAACATTCATAACCATGTGTTCCTCTTTCTCTGGAATGGGTGTGTGGAGGGGGTGTACCTCCTCATATTGACCTCATTTATAGCAGGGAATTTGCTTCTTCCAAGTCACTGCGTTACTGTTTACATCACTGACAGTGTTTGACCAGTGAGTGTCCAGAGTAAGGATTTGAATTATTCACTATAACCAGATTTCTGCTGTGCAGAGACACACTGTCAGTCTTGGATCCAGGATGCATTTCTCCATCAGCTGTGGACTGTCTTTTATGTGTGTAGCCGTGCTGCTCTTCCTTCCTGCACAAGGTGAGTGTGACTTGAATACTAGTGAAGATAGGCCACTAAACTGAGTGTGATACAGTGAATGATACTGTGTTAAGGCACAAACTGATTTGAAAACAAATTTCTGTGGTATACATACATGATGGTAGCTTTAATCACCCAATTTCTATCACTCTCTGTGTGTTTTGCATTGTAGGGCAACGTAAACATTCCTGGCCTCAACGCCCGGTCATTCCTACCAGTTCGAATGGAGTAATTGGCTGCTGCCTATCAGTCTCAACGGCCCGCGTTAGGGAACCTGTCAGTGCCTGCAATGAACAGAAGGACACATTTTCTGATTGCAAAACACATGCATACATGTAAGTAAAAGTATTCAATCACACACAAGCTTCACTTTCTGCCTGTGTTTGACTTGTGCTGTGTCAGATAATGTCTGGCACAAACTTTAAGTTACAGTCTTGAAGATCTCCATTTTGTTTTCTTTGGGGGCTCCTGTGGTGATAAGCAGTGATTGCAGATCTGTTTTTACATATCATCTGCTGGTTAGCTCTGCCTCTGTCCTCTCTGGTGGACCAAACAGAGCTGGGTTATGGAAAATGTGTCAAAAATGCTGCATTCATGTGCTCCTCAGATGGTCCCATTAACCAAATTAGCAAAAAGTTCTTCCAACTTCAGTGTGTTCATGAGCTTTTGAGTTATGGGAACAATGTGGAGGCTACAAAGAAGATTTTTTTTTGTAAGAAGAACTGTTTTAAACTAACATAGTTCACTCTATGTGGACAGCTAACAGTTAAAATCTCATATACCATATAACAAATTACATGTGAGCTTGAATTAAAAAAGTTTCTCAACATCAGCCAAACATTTACTTTCATCCACCATGTTCCTGTGTGATATGAAGTCAACTCGACAAGTCGTGAACCAAAATTTTTGTTGACTGTCGGAGTTGTTACTCCAACTTTAGGGGGTGTTCACGTGAATTTTTCCAGAGGAGAACTCATCATTCCAAATATGAATGCAGGGTAACTGTGAGCCGCTTGTGATTTTTCCAGGACTGTCACCAGAGACAGCAAATGCAACGGCTTTCATCAGTGGACCATAGGCTCAGTCACTATTTTGTTATGTCATTTGGGGATAGTGACTTCTTTTATTTAAATAAAAATCTTCAAGATTATTACATTAATAAAACAACATCTGTATCATTCAGTAACATATTACATCACTTAGCTGTAATTTGGGGTTATGATCATAAAATATTAGTTTAAAGAATTTGTAAGGCCGTTTGGGCTTCGTTTTCTCTTACGTTTTTGACCAAGGTTACATATGGTGATCGATACCACTCTTATATCTTTGCTTTAATTATGTAACTAGAGGTCTTTTATTGTTTCTCATGTTGTTTTTCTACCTTATAGTTTTCAGGGTGCAAGTGACCAATTGTATTGTGTGGACCCAAATGCCAGCTGGCTCCCAGATCGTCTCCAGAAGTTAAAGACAGTAAGTCTGGAGAACACACTCTTACTTTGAAATTTACAACAGAAAGAAACACAATAAGAAAATATTGTCCATGCAGATCTTTGTGTCTTCATATTTATGTTTTCTTTCTTCTTTGTATTTAGTCGTATTACTATTAACCATGGTCATTTGATAACACTTTGTAAGGTGGGATCTATAGAACATATCCAGCCTCCCAAGGAACTCTGAATATTGTATCTTTTTATGGGTTTAGGAATTATAATGTTTGACAAATCAAATTCAGCAGAGGACATTAAAATTGCAATGATATGGAAATTTTGTAAGCTAAAATTCACTGTTTCTCTTCACAGAGAGGAATAAATTGTGAAGTCTTATGAAAGGCCCTGAACAGCAAAGATGAAGACGATGCACCGCTACCTTCTACGCAGATATCTTTACACTGGCACTTGTTTCTGTTTTATTTTTCCACTAACTAAGGTGTTTTATTTCTGCTGTTTTCAAAATAATCAAAAGTTATTACCAATGCATTTGGCAGCAAACTTTACTGTCTTCTAAACTAATAAAGATCATTTTGAAGAAATGTTGTCTTGGTGCCATTGTTGTATTCACAGCATATATTAGTACACACAGCCCTAAAAATCTCTCTGGAAGATTTTAAAATTAAGAAAAATATAAAACTTAGGATAGTTTGACATTATGGGATACATTCATTCACTTTTTTGCTGAGAGTTACTCAGAGCATAAATGTACTCTATAGGATAAATATGGAGCTATGCAGCCATCAGCCAGCTAACTCAGCTTGGCATAAAAACATTCAGAAACAGTTAGCGTTGTTTTCTTCCTTCAAAGCTAAAAATATCATACACCAACAGATTTGTGGTTTTATGCCAACATAGTTGAAGTTTTATGGAGAGTTGGACAGAGTTAGGCTATAACTAGCTGTTTGCCCCTGTGTCCTAGTCTTTATGCTAGGCTAAGCTAACTAGCTGCTGGCTGTAGCATCATATTTATCCCACAGACATGAGAGCTTTCATTTAACTTGGCAGCAAGAATTCAAAAAGCCCTAAATGTAGAGGCACTTATTTAATGTTTAGGACATTATTAAGAGGATCCAAAATGGATGGTAAGTCCTCTGAGTGTGCTCTGATTTGACATTTTTTTATGTTAAATTCTGGTGTCTGAAGGTCTTCTACACAACATGACCAACATGACTTGGACAAAAAATGTGTTTTTTTTTTTATTAACCCTTAATACAAAGAAATTAAAAAAAATTAATAGCACAATAGAACTGAACCCCAAGACAGACAGACAGACTGGTTTAAAGTGAAATATTTTAGTGCTATAATAAGTGGTATTTTAATTTCAACATGCGATATCAGTGATGGTTAAAAGTGACTAAATTTAAACAGTGTTGGGTTACAGTTTGTTAGTGTCCATCACTGAACACAGTGTGTCAGTGTGTAGGAAATATATTGACAAAATCACTGTGCCTCCTCATATTGACTCATTTATACTAAGGACTTTTCTTCTTGCATGTCAGCGCCTTACTGTTTCCATCATTGACAAGTGTTTGACCAGTGAGTGTCCAGAGTAAGGATTTGAATTACTCACTGTAACCAGATTTCTGCTGTACACAGGAGCATCATTTTGGGACTCATGGTGCCGTTCTCCTTTCACTATGAACTGTGCCTCATGTGCTGCTTGCACAAAGTCTATCAGTGACTACCAACGGCTTCTACATTCTTTGAAGGGTAACTTGAACTGTTAGGAGAATCTATCAAATTGTATCAGACAGAAATTGGATAATATGTTCCAACCCTCACCTTTGGTCAAGAGCTCTGAGTTGTTACCAGAGGAATGGAATTGTTGATACAAGAGGATGGATTGAGTTTCCTCCATAGGGTGGCTGGGCTCAGCCTGAAGGCCGAGACTCACCAAACCAACTTCGAAGAACTAGTGGCAATGAAAGCCAACTGTTGCAGGCCTCATGTCACCTGTGTCTCGGCCCAAAAAGTTGCACATGAATACACTGCAATTACTACAGCCAACAGCGCAACCAGCACATAATTGTCACTCTTTTTGTCATTGTCATTTAAAAAGGAAAACCGTAACCGTCTTGACGCATGTCAGCCAGTCAGCACATTAACAACACAATCCAATGTTTAAAGAACAAAGCATATTTACCATGTGCCCATGAACAATAACACATACGAGACTTCAAAATATTTTTCCTCACATAGACTTCATAACATTATTCTTCATTGTGTACATTGCAGTATGTCCTCAGTGTTACAAGCCTACACCCAGGAGTCCAGGACCTGTGGCCCTGCTGCTGTGTGGAAGCCTCAAATGCCACCATCAGGGGACCTGTCACTGCCTGCTCTGAACAGAAGGAACACATTTTCTCACTGTGAAAAACATGCATACATGGAGATAAGAGTACACTCACACTAGGTATATTTGTTGTCTGTGTTTGTGGTGTGTCAGGTCGTGTCCCCTACACAGATGATACACAAACAATAAGAATAATATGAATGAGAAAGAGGGGACATTAGAAACTTTGTCACAACAGCAATAGTTGCCATTTGAATTAAAAGGTTACGTTTAAAAAATATGCTTGCAGAGAGTTTCGTGAGAAGATTTCAAATCATAAACTGCATCAGAAGAGGAACAGCAGTGATGCAACAATGATGAAGTAAAATCTTTTCTCAGTAATTGTTTACTTTGTTTTTTCCTTCCTCTCTGAATGTTCCTTAACAACTGAAGTTGTTTGATTTCTCTCATATGCTTCTTTCTAAATGCAAGAAAAGGGCTCTTTTCACTGTATCTATGTTTACTGTGGGTCCCAAAATGATGTTTCTCTGTACAGTAGAAATCTGGTTATAGTGAGTAATTAAAGGTCTTATTCTGGACACTCACTGGTCAAACACTTGTCAATGAAGTAAACAGTAAAGTGCTAACTTGCAAGAGAAAAAGTCCTTGAGGTCAATATGAGGAGGCACAACCCTCCACAAACCCATTCCAGAGAAAGGAGAACACAGTTGTGTTTATGAATGTTACTCAATGATTTGTCAATATGTTTCATTATATGGTTAAAAAAATCTGTAAGAAGACAAACTGTTTTCAATGATGGTCAGTAACAAACAGTAACACAATACTGTTTAAATGTAGCCACTTTTATCCACCACTGATATCTCATGTTCAAACTGAAATACCATTATTAATTTTAAAATCTTCCAGAGAGATTTTTAGGGCTGTGTGTACTAATATATGCTGTGAATACAACAATGGCACCAAGACAACATTTCTTCAAAATGATCTTTATTAGGTTAGAAGACAGTAAAGATTGCTGCCAAAGGCATTGGTAATAACTTTTAATGTATTCAAAAGCAGCGGAAAAAAACATCTAACTTACTGGAAAAATAAAACAGTGACAAGTGCCAGTGTAAAGATATCTGCGTAGAAGGTAGCAGTGCATCGTCTTCATCTTTGCTGTTCAGCGCAAGACTTCGCAATTTATTCCTCTCTGTGAAGAGAAACAGTGAATTTTAGCTTACAAAAAATTCCATATCATTGCAATTTTAATGTCCTCTGCTGAACTTGATTTGTCAAACATTATCATTCCTAAACCCATAAAAAGATACAATATTCAGAGTTCCTTGGGAGGCTGGATATGTTCTATAGATCCCACCTTACAAAGTGTTATCAAATGACCATGGTTAATAGTAATACGACTAAACACAAAGAAGAAAGAAAACATAAATATAAAGACACAAAGATCTGCATGGACAATATTTTCTTATTGTGTTTCTTTCAGTTGTAAATTTCAAAGTAAGAATGTGTTCTCCAGACTTACTGTCTTTAACATCTTGAGAAGATGTGGGAGCCAGCGGGCATTTAGGTCCACACAATACTGTCGGTCACTTGCACCCTGAAAACTATAAGGTAGAAAGACAACATGAGAAACAATAAAAGGTCTCTAGCTGCTTAATTAAAGCACAGATATAAAAGTGGTATCGATCACCATATGTAACCTTGGTCAAAAACACTTGAGAAAACGATGCCCAAACGGCCTTAGAAATTCTTTAATCTAATATTTTATGTTCATAACCCCAAATTACAGCTAAGTGATGTAATATGTTACTGAATGATACAGATGTTGTTTTATTAATGTAATAATCTTGAAGATTTTTATCTAAATAAATGAAGTCACTATCCCCAAATGACGTAACAAAATAGTGACTGAGCCTATGGTCTACTGATGAAAGCCGTTGCATTTGCTGTCTCTGGTGACAGTCCTGGAAAAATCACAAGCGGCTCACAGTTACCCTGCATTCATATTTGGAATGATGAGTTCTCCTCTGGAAAAATTCATGTGAACACCCCCTAAAGTTGGAGTAACAACTTCGACAGTCAGCAAAAATTTTGGTACACGACTTGTCGAGTTGACTTCATATCACACAGGAACATGGCGGATGAAAGTAAATGTTTGACTGATGTTGAGAAACTTTTTTTAATTCAAGTTCACATGTAATGTGTTATATGGTATATGAGATTTTAACTGTTAGCTGTCCACATAGAGTGAGCTATATTAGTTTAAACTGGTTCTTCTCAAAAAAATCTTCTTTGTAGCCTCCACATTATTTCCATAACTTAAAAGCTCATGAACACACTGAAGTCAGAAGAATATCTTCCCAATTGATTAATGGGACCATCTGAGGAGCACTTGAATGCAGCATTTGTGACGCATTTTCCATAACCCAGCTCTGTTTGGTCCACCAGAGAGGACAGAGGCAGAGCTAACCAGCGGATGATATGTAAAAACAGATCTGCAATCACTGCTTATCGCCACAGGAGCCCCCAAAGAAAACAAAATGGAGATCTTCAAGACTGTAACTTAAATTTTGTGCCAGACATTATCTGACACAGCACAAGTCAAACACAGGCAGAAAGTGAAGCTTGTGTGTGATCGAATACTTTTACTTACATGTATGCATGTGTTCTGCAATGAGAAAATGTGTCCTTCTGTTCATAGCAGGCATTGACAGGTTCCCTAATGCGGGCCGTCGAGACTGACACGCAGCAGGGAGGAAAGACCGGGGGTTGAGGCTCGGCATTTTGTTGCCCTACAATGCAAAACACACAGAGAGTGTGTGTCATCACAGAGCCTTAACACAGTATCATTCACTGTATCACACTCAGTTTAGTGGCCTATCTTCACTAGTATTCAAGTCACACTCACCTTGTGCAGGAAGGAAGAGCAGCAGGGCTACACACATAAAAGACAGTCCACAGCTGATGGAGAAATGCATCCTGGATCCAAGACTGACAGTGTGTCTCCGCACAGCAGAAATCTGGTTATAGTGAATAATTCAAATCCTTACTCTGGACACTCACTGGTCAAACACTGTCAGTGATGTAAACAGTAACGCAGTGACTTGGAAGAAGCAAATTCCCTGCTATAAATAAGGTCAATATGAGGAGGTACACCCCCTCCACACACCCATTCCAGAGAAAGAGGAACACATGGTTATGAATGTTACTCAGTGATTTTGTCAATAATTTTCCTCCATATATGGTTTTAAATGATCAGTAAGAAGACTCACCATGATGGACAGTAACAAACAGACATGGTCAGCAACAAACAGTAACGCAACGCTGTTTAAACTGAGACACTTTTAACCACCACTGATATCTCGTGTTTATAGCAGTTAAATATTTTACTTTGAACCAATCTGTCTGAATTTATGTGGCTTGGATTTCTTTGAATTCAGATTATACTGTTAAAAAAACAAACAAACAAAAAAATCATGTCACGTGATGCAGGCTTAAGCGATGGCAGCCTGAACTTGTGTTGTCTCCTACTTTGGGGTTAATATCCTGTTTACATCCTCTAATGTGCTCAGATAACAGTAATTTTATGGGCAGAGGTTGATGGAAACCAAAATATGTCAGATGATTTAAGTGGTTCATCTGCTTGTAATAACATGGGACACATTCATTTATTTTATTTTTTATTTTTTTACTGGAGTTTTTTTTTTTTATATTAAAGGTGAATAAAACCTTTAAGCCTTTATAAAATATTAATGGATGAGTTAAATCAAAATTCATCCCCTGTACAGTTGTCATTAAGGATGAATTTAGCTTTAGAAACCAAAACTGTTTGTTGTAGCAGACTGTAAACATGTTTATTTCTGCTGTAAAGTTGGACATTTTAATATGGGGGTCTTTGGAGATTGACTGGCTTTTGGAGCCAGCCTCAAGTGGCCATTTGAAGAACTGCAGTTTTTAGCACTTCTCGTTGGCTTCATTTTTCAGCCCCAGAGGTTGCTGTTTGGTAAAAACCAGTCAGATACCCAGTTACATATTTACAGTGCATGACCACGACATGTTCTCCAGGTGATTGGCCTAGTATAGGTTTTAATGTGAGGGAAAAAAAAAACAGCAAAAATGTCATAAAAATATTCTGACTGGTAAAAATCAACACATGGCCTTCCAGTTTAAATGTTTTGCAATTGACAGGTAAACTGTAAATACAGGATATCATTATAACCTAGACCAATTGTCAAAACTGTCTGCAGTGTTGAGTTATAGGCCACAAAACACAAAGTAGACATTCTCTCATATCTGTGCAGTAAATATGAAGCTACTGTTAGCAGCCTGGTTAGCTTAGCTTAGCATAAAATGAAATCTAGTCTATCTAGCACTGCTACAGCTCATTGAGCATGTTAGTCACACTCTCACAGCTATCTGTGCTTTCGATTTGTATTTCTTTGTATATAATGAAAATTCTGAATTTTTGAGGGGGAGTAAAACCGGCAACATTTTACAGATATTTGCTCTTAAAAATAGCCATACTAAAACATTTTTTTATTCTCACATAGACTTCATTATTCTTCATTGTGTGCATTGCAGTATGTCCTCAGTGTTACAAGCCTACACCCAGGAGTCCAGGACCTGTGGCCCTGCTGCTGTGTGGAAGCCTCAAATGCCACCATCAGGGGACCTGTCACTGCCTGCTCTGAACAGAAGGAAGACACATTTTCTCACTGTGAAAAACATGCATACATGTAGATAAGAGTACACTCACACTAGGTATATTTGTTGTCTGTGTTTGTGGTGTGTCAGGTCGTGTCCCCTACACAGATGATACACAGACAATAAGAATCATATGAATGAGAAAGAGGGGACATTAGAACCTTTGCCACAACAGCAATAGTTGCCATTTGAATTAAAAGGTTCAGATGAAGAAGAAGAAGAGTTCACATGATATGCTTTATCACATTCTTGTTGAGAGTTTCGTGAGAAGATGTCAAATCATAAACTGCATCAGAAGAGGAACAGCAGTGATGCAACAATGATGAAGTAAAATCTTTTCTCAGTAATTGTTTACTTTGTTTTGTCCTTCCTCTCTGAATGTTCCTTAACAACTGAAGTTGTTTGATTTCTCTCATATGCTTCTCTCTAAATGCAAGATGAAGTGGTCTTTTCACTGTCCATAATGTGATATTAACACAAAGGCCTTTGAGGCAAATCAAGAACAGATGCTGCTGCAGGATATTTGGTCGCCTGCAGTTAAGCAAAGCAGCTCTACTGTACTAGTCAGAGGGTGTGGATTTTACTTGGACGATCTCTAGCTTACCACCTAAATTGTGCGCCTCATGTAGGCCGAGTCCTCAGCAGTTTCCTTGATTCCCTGATTCCAACTTGTCGCCCTCTGCTGTGTGTCATCCCCATGCTCTCTCTCCTCTTTCTTGTCACTCTCCAGCTGTTCTATATAAAGGCAATATATAATCTTTAAAAAAAGGGGGGGGGGACTGTCCCACAGTAAACATAGATACAGTGAAAAGAGCACTTTTTTCTTGCATTTAGAGAGAAGCATGTGAGAGAAATCAAACAACTTCAGTTGTTAAGGAACATTCAGAGAGGAAGGAAAAAACAAAGTAAACAATTACTGAGAAAAGATTTTACTTCATCATTGTTGCATCACTGCTGTTCCTCTTCTGATGCAGTTTAGGATTTGACATCTTCTCACGAAACTCTCAACAACAAAGTGATTAAGCATATTTTTTTAAACGCAACCTTTTAATTCAAATGGCAACTATTGCTGTTGTGACAAAGTTTCTAATGTCCCCTCTTTCTCATTCATATTATTCTTATTGTCTGTGTATCATCTGTGTAGGGGACACGACCTGACACACCACAAACACAGACAACAAATATACAGTACCTAGTGTGAGTGTACTCTTATCTACATGTATGCATGTTTTTCACAGTGAGAAAATATGTGTTCCTTCTGTTCACACACACACACACACACACACACACACAAACACACACACACACACACAAAAAAATTCTGAATTTTCATTATGTACAAAGAAATACAAATAGAAAGCACAGATAGCTGTTAGAGTGTGACTAACATGCTCAATGAGCTGTAGCTGTGCTAGATAGACTAGATTTCATTTTATGCTACGCTAAGCTAACCAGGCTGCTAACAGTAGCTTCATATTTACTGCACAGATATGAGAGAATGTCTACTTTGTGTTTTGTGGCCTATAACTCAACACTGCAGACAGTTTTGACAATTGGTCTAGGTTGTAATGATATCCTGTATTTACAGTTTACCTGTCAATTGCAAAACATTTAAACTGAAAGGCCATGTGTTGATTTTTACCAATCAGAATATTTGTTATGACATTTTTGCTGTTTTTTTTCCTCACATTAAAACCATTACCATCACATTAGGCCAGTCACCTAGAGAACAGCGATGTCTTGGTCATGCACTGTAAATATGTAACTGGGTATCTGACCGGTTTTTACCAAACAGCAACCTCTGGGGCTGAAAAATGAAGCCAACGCGAAGTGCTAAAAACTGCAGTTCCTCAAATGGCCACTTGAGGCTGGCTCCAAAAGTGAGTCAAACTCCAAAGACCACAGCAGAAATAAACATGTTTACAGTCTGGTACAACAAACAGTTTTTTCTCTAAAGCTAAATTCATCCTTAATGACAACTGTACAGGGGGTGAATTTTTATTTAACTCATCCATTAATATTTTATAAAGGCTAAAAGATTTTATTCACCCTTAATATAAAAAGAAACTTTTTGAAAAAATAAAATAAATGAATGTGTCCCATGTTATTACAAGCAGATGAACCACTTAAATCATCCGACATATTTTGGTTTCCATTAACCTCTGCCCATAAAATTATTGTTATCTGATCACATTAGAGGATGAGAAACAGGATATTAACCCCAAAGTAGGAGACAACACAAGTTCAGGCTGCCATTGCTTATCCCTGCATCACGTGACATGATTTTTTTGTTTGTTTTTTTAACAGTATAATCTGAATTCCAAGAAATTCAAGCCACATAAATTCAGACAGATTGGTTCAAAGTAAAATATTTAACTGCTATAAACACGAGATATCATACTGTTTGTCACTGACCATTGTAGTGTGTCTTCTCACAGATTTTTTTCAACCCATATATGGTGGAAAATCACTGACAAAATCACTGAGTAACATTCATAACCATGCGCTCCTCTATCTCTGGAATGGGTGTGTGGAGGGGGTGTACCTCCTCATATTGACCTCATTTATAGCAGGGAATTTGCTTCTTCCAAGTCACTGCGTTACTGTTTACATCACTGACAGTGTTTGACCAGTGAGTGTCCAGAATAAGGATTTGAATTATTCACTATAACCAGATTTCTGCTGTGCGGAGACACACTGTCAGTCTTGGATCCAGGATGCATTTCTCCATCAGCTGTGGACTGTCTTTTATGTGTGTAACCGTGCTGCTCTTCCTTCCTGCACAAGGTGAGTGTGACTTGAATACTAGTGAAGATAGGCCACTAAACTGAGTGTGATAGAGTGAATGATACTGTGTTAAGGCACAAACTGATCTGAAAACAAATTTCTGTGGTATACATACATGATGGTAGCTTTAATCACCAAATTTCTATCACTCTGTGTTTTAAATTGCAGGTGAACGTAAACATTCCTGGCCTCAACTCCCAGCTACCTGCTGCCTATCAGTCTCAACGGCCCACATTAGGGAACCTGTCAATGCCTGCTATGAACAGAGGGTCACATTTGCTGATTGCAAAACACATGCATACATGTAAGTAAAAGTATTCGATCACACACAAGCTTCACTTTCTGCCTGTGTTTGACTTGTGCTGTGTCAGATAATGTCTGGCACAAACTTTAAGTTACAGTCTTGAAGATCTCCATTTTGTTTTCTTTGGGGGCTCCTGTGGTGATAAGCAGTGATTGCAGATCTGTTTTTACATATCATCTGCTGGTTAGCTCTGCCTCTGTCCTCTCTGGTGGACCAAACAGAGCTGGGTTATGGAAAATATGTCACAAATGCTGCATTCATGTGCTCCTCAGATGGTCCCATTAACCAAACTGGGAAGATATTCTTCTGACTTCAGTGTGTTCATGAGCTTTTGAGTTGTGGAAATAATGTGGAGGCTACAAAGAAGATTTCTTTTAAGAAGAACTGTTTTAAACTAATATAGTTCACTCTATGTGGACAGCTAACAGTTAAAATCTCATATACCATATAACACATTACATGTGAGCTTGAATTAAAAAAAGTTTCTCAACATCAGTCAAACATTTACTTTCATCCGCCATGTTCCTGTGTGATATGAAGTCAACTCGACAAGTCGTGTACCAAAATTTTTGCTGACTGTCGAAGTTGTTGTTCCAACTTTAGGGGGTGTTCACGTGAATTTTTCCAGAGGAGAACTCATCATTCCAAATATGAATGCAGGGTAACTGTGAGCCGCTTGTGATTTTTCCCAGGACTGTCACCAGAGACAGCAAATGCAACGGCTTTCATCAGCGGACCATAGGCTCAGTCACTATTTTGTTACGTCATTTGGGGATAGTGACTTCATTTATTTAAATAAAAATCTTCAAGATTATTACTTAATAAAACAACATCTGTATCATTCAGTAACATATTACATCACTTAGCTGTAATTTGGGGTTATGAACATAAAATATTAGATTAAAGAATTTGTAAGGCAGTTTGGGCTTCGTTTTCTCTAGCGTTTTTGACCAAGGTTACATATGGTGATCGACACCACTTTTATATCTTTGCTTTAATTACGCAGCTAAAGACCTTTTATTGTTTCTCATGTTTTCTTTCTACCTTATAGTTTTCAGGGTGCAAGTGACCAATTCTGTGTGGACCCAAATGCCAGCTGGCTCCCAGATCGTCTCCAGAAGTTAAAGACCGTAAGTCTGGAGAACACACTCTTACTTTGAAATGTACAACTGAAAGAAACACAATAAGAAAATGTTGTCCATGCAGATCTTTGTGTCTTTATATTTATGTTTTCTTTCTTCTTTGTATTTAGTCGTATTACTATTAACCATGGTCATTTGATAACACTTTGTAAGGTGGGATCTATAGAACATATCCAGCCTCCCAAGGAACTCTGAATATTGTATCTTTTTATGGGTTTAGGAATTATAATGTTTGACAAATCAAATTCAGCAGAGGACATTATAATTGCGGGCGGCACGGTGGTGTGGTGGTTAGCATTGTCGCCTCACAGTAAGAGGGTTCCTGGTTCGATCCCGGGTTCTCTCCGGGTACTCCGGCTTCCTCCCACAGTCCAAAGACATGCAGGTTGGGGATAGGTTAATTGATTACTCTAAATTGTCCGTAGGTGTGAATGTGAGCATGAATGGTTGTCTGTCTCTACATGTCAGCCCTGTGATAGTCTGGCGACCTGTCCAGGGTGTACCCTGCCTCTCGCCCAATGTCAGCTGGGATAGGCTTCAGCCCCCCCGCGACCCTCAAGAAGATAAGCGGTTAGGAGATGGATGGACATTATAATTGCAATAATATGGAATTTTTGTAAGCTAAAATTCACTGTTTCTCTCAAAGAATTTCATTTCAAAGAATGGAATAAATTGTGAAGTCTGGTCCTGAACAGCAAAGATGAAGACAATGCACTGCTACCTTCTACGCAGATATCTTTACACTGGCACTTGTTTCTGTTTTATTTTTCCACTAACTTGGATGTTTATTTCCGCTGTTTTTAAAGTAATCAAAAGTTATTACCAATGCCTTTGGCAGCAAACTTTACTGTCTTCTAAACTAATAAAGATCATTTTGAAGAAATGTTGTCTTGGTGCCATTGTTGTATTCACAGCATATATTAGTACACACAGCCCTAAAAATCTCTCTGGAAGATTTTAAAATTAAGAAAAATATAAAACTTAGGATAGTTTGACATTATGGGATACATTCATTCACTTTTTTGCTGAGAGTTACTCAGAGGATAAATGTACTCTATAGGATAAATATGGAGCTATGCAGCCATCAGCCAGCTAACTCAGCTTGGCATAAAAACATTCAGAAACAGTTAGCGTTGTTTTCTTCCTTCAAAGCTAAAAATATCATACACCAACAGATTTGTGGTTTTATGCCAACATAGTTGAAGTTTTATGGAGAGTTGGACAGAGTTAGGCTATAACTAGCTGTTTGCCCCTGTGTCCTAGTCTTTATGCTAGGCTAAGCTAACTAGCTGCTGGCTGTAGCATCATATTTATCCCACAGACATGAGAGCTTTCATTTAACTTGGCAGCAAGAATTCAAAAAGCCCTAAATGTAGAGGCACTTATTTAATGTTTAGGACATTATTAAGAGGATCCAAAATGGATGGTAAGTCCTCTGAGTGTGTTCTGATTTGACATTTTTTTATGTTAAATTCTGGTGTCTGAAGGTCTTCTACACAACATGACCAACATGACTTGGACAAAAAATGTGTTTTTTTTTTTATTAACCCTTAATACAAAGAAATTAAAAAAAATTAATAGCACAATAGAACTGAACCCCAAGACAGACAGACAGACTGGTTTAAAGTGAAATATTTTAGTGCTATAATAAGTGGTATTTTAATTTCAACATGAGATATCAGTGATGGTTAAAAGTGACTAAATTTAAACAGTGTTGGGTTACAGTTTGTTAGTGTCCATCACTGAACACAGTGTGTCAGTGTGTAGGAAATCCAGAGTAAGGATTTGAATTACTCACTGTAACCAGATTTCTGCTGTACACAGGAGCATCATTTTGGGACTCATGATGCCGTTCTCCTTTCACTATGAACTGTGCCTCATGTGCTGCTTGCACAAAGTCTATCAGTGACTACCAATGGCTTCTACATTCTTTGAAGGGTAACTTGAACTGTTAGGAGAATCTATCAAATTGTATCAGACAGAAATTGGATAATATGTTCCAACCCTCACCTTTGGTCAAGGGCTCTGAGTTGTTACCAGAGGAATGGAATTGTTGATACAAGAGGATGGATTGAGTTTCCTCCATAGGGTGGCTGGGCTCAGCCTGAAGGCCGAGACTCACCAAACCAACTTCGAAGAACTAGTGGCAATGAAAGCCAACTGTTGCAGGCCTCATGTCACCTGTGTCTCGGCCCAAAAAGTTGCACATGAATACACTGCAATTACTACAGCCAACAGCACAACCAGCACATAATTGTCACTCTTTTTGTCATTGTCATTTAAAAAGGAAAACCGTAACCGTCTTGACGCATGTCAGCCAGTCAGCACATTAACAACACAATCCAATGTTTAAAGAACAAAGCATATTTACCATGTGCCCATGAACAATAACACATACGAGACTTCAAAATATTTTTCCTCACATAGACTTCATAACATTATTCTTCATTGTGTACATTGCAGTATGTCCTCAGTGTTACAAGCCTACACCCAGGAGTCCAGGACCTGTGGCCCTGCTGCTGTGTGGAAGCCTCAAATGCCACCATCAGGGGACCTGTCACTGCCTGCTCTGAACAGAAGGAACACACATTTTCTCACTGTGAAAAACATGCATACATGGAGATAAGAGTACACTCACACTAGGTATATTTGTTGTCTGTGTTTGTGGTGTGTCAGGTCGTGTCCCCGACACAGATGATACACAAACAATAAGAATAATATGAATGAGAAAGAGGGGACATTAGAAACTTTGTCACAACAGCAATAGTTGCCATTTGAATTAAAAGGTTACGTTTAAAAAATATGCTTGCAGAGAGTTTCGTGAGAAGATTTCAAATCATAAACTGCATCAGAAGAGGAACAGCAGTGATGCAACAATGATGAAGTAAAATCTTTTCTCAGTAATTGTTTACTTTGTTTTTTCCTTCCTCTCTGAATGTTCCTTAACAACTGAAGTTGTTTGATTTCTCTCATATGCTTCTTTCTAAATGCAAGAAAAGGGCTCTTTTCACTGTATCTATGTTTACTGTGGGTCCCAAAATGATGTTTCTCTGTACAGTAGAAATCTGGTTATAGTGAGTAATTAAAGGTCTTATTCTGGACACTCACTGGTCAAACACTTGTCAATGAAGTAAACAGTAAAGTGCTAACTTGCAAGAGAAAAAGTCCTTGAGGTCAATATGAGGAGGCACAACCCTCCACAAACCCATTCCAGAGAAAGGAGAACACAGTTGTGTTTATGAATGTTACTCAATGATTTGTCAATATGTTTCATTATATGGTTAAAAAAATCTGTAAGAAGACAAACTGTTTTCAATGATGATCAGAAACAAACAGTAACACAATACTGTTTAAATGTAGCCACTTTTAACCACCACTGATATCTCATGTTCAAACTGAAATACCATTATTAATTTTAAAATCTTCCAGAGAGATTTTTAGGGCTGTGTGTACTAATATATGCTGTGAATACAACAATGGCACCAAGACAACATTTCTTCAAAATGATCTTTATTAGGTTAGAAGACAGTAAAGATTGCTGCCAAAGGCATTGGTAATAACTTTTAATGTATTCAAAAGCAGCGGAAAAAAACATCTAACTTACTGGAAAAATAAAACAGTGACAAGTGCCAGTGTAAAGATATCTGCGTAGAAGGTAGCAGTGCATCGTCTTCATCTTTGCTGTTCAGCGCAAGACTTTGCAATTTATTCCTCTCTGTGAAGAGAAACAGTGAATTTTAGCTTACAAAAAATTCCATATCATTGCAATTTTAATGTCCTCTGCTGAACTTGATTTGTCAAACATTATCATTCCTAAACCCATAAAAAGATACAATATTCAGAGTTCCTTGGGAGGCTGGATATGTTCTATAGATCCCACCTTACAAAGTGTTATCAAATGACCATGGTTAATAGTAATACGACTAAACACAAAGAAGAAAGAAAACATAAATATAAAGACACAAAGATCTGCATGGACAATATTTTCTTATTGTGTTTCTTTCAGTTGTAAATTTCAAAGTAAGAATGTGTTCTCCAGACTTACTGTCTTTAACATCTTGAGAAGATGTGGGAGCCAGCGGGCATTTAGGTCCACACAATACTGTCGGTGACTTGCACCCTTGAAACTAAAAGGTAGAAAGACAACATGAGAAACCAAAAATGTTTTTTTCATACATCACCAATGAGTCCGAAGCCATGAAAACAGGTACAGTAAAAGTTGTAGAAGATAATGAGACATTTTGGGAAATCCAGTTATTGGCTTTCATGCGTTGAGTTAGATGAAATTATAGACAGGCCTATACCACTCTCATGTCTGTATGGAGCTCATACATAAACAGAAATGTAGAACTGACCATTTGTTATTTTTGTTACTTTTAGTTACACTGTGTAGCATTTTTTTAAGAGCCATACATTAAAGGCACATAACTTCCCCCAAAACCCCTACTTGATGTTGTCACATTTTAGATTAAACAAATGAGATATAACATGTTAAACAGTACACATTAGAGGAAAATCACACTAGCTGTTCTCTATGCTAAGCTAAGCTAATCAGCTCAAGTCTCCAGCTCTGTAATTGCAGCACAGATATAAGAGTAATGTAACATAAAAGAAAATGAAGCCCAAACGGCCTTACAAATTCTTTAGTCTAATTTCACATGTTCATAACCCCAAATTACAGCTAAGTGATGTAATATGTTAGTGGATGATACAGATGTTGTTTTATTAATGTATTAATCTTGAAGATTTTTATTGAAATGAATTGAGTCACTATCTCTGAATGAGGTAACACAATGGCGACTGAGTCGATGGCCCACTGATGAAGGCCATTGCATTTGCTGTCTCTGGTGACAGTCCCGGAAAAAAAAACCGGAAGCAACGCACAGTTACCAGTTTGGTCACTTATTCATTTGGTGTTGGAATCATTTTTATAATAATAAAAAAAATTGCATTCACAACCCCTAAAGTCAGAACAACAACTTGGATATTTGGGGAAAATTTTGGTACACAGTTGATATCATATCACACAGGAACATGGCGGATGAAAGTAAATGTTTGGCAGTTGAGAAACTTTTTCTTAATTCAGGTATTGCACATTGATTTTTTGGCTCACATTTGATTTTTAAAATGAAATTTAGGATTGTAACTTTTAGTTGTTGCCCAAGTAGAGTGACCTAGATAGAAAAATATTTATAAGCATTAACCCTGATAACAAGTAAGGTAAAGCAATATTTTAGTGGTTTTAGGGAATATACTGGTGCAGCTACAAGTCTGGAACAAAATCACTTTGTATTACAAAGCTTCACTGTTTCCCCGTACTTGGATAGCAACATGAATCTTCACTGGGAAGTTAAACACTCTGTGTAATAAAATATAACACATCTTCTTTGTAGCCTCCATGTTGTCTTTGCAACTTAAAAGCTCATGAACACATTGAAGTCAGAAGAACATCTTCCTAATTTGGTTAATGGGACCATCTGAGGAGCACTTGAATGCAGCATTTGTGATGCATTTTCCATAACCTAGCTCTGTTTGGTCCACCAGAGAGGACAGAGGCAGAGCTAACCAGCAGATGATATGTAAAAACAGATCTGCAATCACTGCTTATTGCCACAGGAGCCCCCAAAGAAAACAAAATGGAGATCTTCAAGACTGTAACTTCAAGTTTGTGCCAGACATTATCTGACACAGCACAAGTCAAACACAGGCAGAAAGTGAAGCTTGTGTGTGATCGAATACTTTTACTTATGTAACCCCAGCCCCAGGTAGCTAATTAGTAGTGATTGACAATCGATTGGGGTGTTGTAGTACACTGGAACGGGGCCTGAGTTCGTCTGGATTTGGCGCAATATACCGGTAAAGACCTAAATAAGAATATGAAATAATTTGGTGGTGCCTCCAACAATATCTAAGAAGTAGCACAAATTTAGGTACTTCCCCTTTAACAGTCACAGTAATTTATTACACAATGAAATGTTATTCAAATTAGTTAACTGGTTCACTGTTGACCTTTAAATGTGTACTGGTAACAATGTTCAAAAACCAAACAAGGATCTCACAGTTTTGACCCACATTAAATCAGTGAAGGAAGGTGAAAATGAATGAAAATGACCATAAGCTAAATGTCCACAGCCCACACTCACACACACACTCACACCGGGCTATTAAAGAAAATGAAAAATAAAATAAAACGTTGCAGGCCCGGTCGATGCTTGTGAGCGGTGAGGCCAAAAACGAACGGCCGCTTCACTGGGTTACCAGCGCAAACTAAAAGAGCACGTGCAAAAGTACTTACAAATCCAACAGTCAGAGATGTGGGGGATGGGGAAAAGGGCAGAGGGCACGATGTAGTTTCAGCGGTCAGGATGAAGCAAGCAGCACCACAAGGCAGGAAACACGCTCTCAAGTACAGCAGCTACAGTCTCTCGCACGGTCCAGGGCTCTCCCGGTCCTCACTCTCTCCCTTATGGCAAATGTCCAGTCCTGAATCAAACAACTCCTTTTAATATCAGCACTACAGGCTAACTCATGGCGAAAACCCACAGTATGTAAACAACACTATTAGCACTTGCTAGCCGCAATGCAAAATCAACAGTTTACAAGGCTATGAGCATGCCAAGCTAACGGCTAGCAGCGATTAGCATTTTAGCTCGTTTTTACACATTTCAAGTAACAGTAAGTACATAAAACACATGAATTTACCTCTGGCAGCTTCTCAGAGTACACACAATTCAACCACGCGACGACTCTTCGTCAGTCTTGGGAGTTTAGAGTGTTTTTACTTTACTCTTACTTTATAGCTTACAGCTCTCGTGCTTGACGCCGATAAAACGGCTCTGCTGCTATTATCTTAGATGCGCCGTAGTTGACGCTAAGCACCTCCTAACTGAGCAAGGTGAGGACAGGATTGGCTCAGGGCTGATGATACAAAGATGAGAGAATGAGAGGATGCTCCACTGCACCAAAAATACACACTGTCTCCTGCTCTTTATGTCTATAACCACTATGAATTTTTTTCTAAAACTAACACCACCCTTCAATCTCTGACTTTTTAACTGTACATAGAATGACTTTTTAACATGTTATAATACAACATTTTTAAAACATATTTACACCTTATGAACTGTTATTTATTATCAACTTAAAACATTTTAACCTCTGTAAACAAAGGAATGAAATAAGAGCCACAGGGCTACAATCTCCCCTTTCTAAAAGGTGTTGATGTCCTCATCACACAAGTTTTACATCAGTCACATCCGGTATTATGTCAATATCAATGTCTGGCATACATGCTACAGACTAAGGTCTCAAATAGGTGTTTTTATCATGTCACTATACATTATCCCAACTTTGACATAGCATTGGGAAGTCTATTTTGATAGTGATTCTCAATCCTCTATGTACAACCACAATAGATTCATTAGTGGAATGGCCAGGTCTATCATAGCTTAGCCGAATGACTGGCTTCACTTGTCTTCGGGCAGGACGATCATGAACAGGATTAGCACTACTTTGAGACTGACTAGTAGAGGGGAGCGCTCCCCCTTCTAGACCTGTGTCCACCACAGTGTCCTTTGGCAGTAGCTGAGTTTGCTCTGTATCTGGTCCTTCTGGGATTATATCCACATCCTTCTCAGTGTCCACATCAATGTCCTCCTCAACATTATCTTGTGTCAGTGCATTTTCCGGGTGGACATCTCCACTTAACTGATCCGCCAGCAGATCAAGGGCAAGTAAGAGGTCCTCCTTCTGGTCAGCAGGTATGTCCAAGTATTCATCCTCGTCTTCCGAGTGTTCTTCCTGGTTTGAACTTTCATTTGACTTTTTCTTTTGATGTAGTCGTGTCACAGGTTTCTGTGGTAACGGATTCATCTCCAAATCTGAGGGAAACCTGACCAAATACCCAATGGGTAAAAGGTGGTCCCGGTGCAGAGTCTTGAAGATGGCTCTTCCCTTTTCAGGTTTTACTCTGTACACAGGTAAGTCTGGAAGTTTTTCCACAATGACATAAGGGTTAGAGTGCCATTTGTCACCAAGTTTGTGCTTTCCAGGCAAGCCTAGAGCTCGTACGAGCATGCAATCACCTTTCTCCAACACTTGGTCTCTTACTCGATTGTCATAGTATCTCTTGTTTTTGTCATGTGACTTGTTAGCAACTGTCACTGCCAACTCGTACGCTCTCTTCAGGTCACTTTTCAGTTTTGCTACATACTGTAAGTACTCTCCATGGTTGTCTCCATCAGGTGAAGTTCCAAAGCACAGATCAATGGGAAGACGCGCCTCACGCCCAAACATTAGGTAGTAGGGGGAGTAACCCGTTGCATCGTTGCGGGTACAGTTATAGGCGTGGACGAGTGCACTGACATACTGGCTCCATTTCTGTTTTTGACTGGGTTGGAGGGTACCAAGCATAGACAAAAGTGTTCGGTTAAACCGCTCTGGCTGCGGGTCACCTTGGGGGTGATATGGACTCGTTCTGGATTTTTTGATGCCTAACATCCCCAAGAGCTCTTTGATGAGACGACCCTCAAAGTCACGCCCTTGGTCAGAATGGATTCTGGATGGAAGACCATAATGCACGAAAAATTTCTCGACCAGCACCTTGGCGACGGTCGTTGCCCTTTGATCTTTGGTCACATAGGCCTGTGCATAGCGGGTAAAGTGGTCTGTAACCACAAGAACGTTGGTCATACCTTTTGAGTCTGGCTCTATAGACAAAAAGTCTATGCACACCAAGTCGAGGGGCCCGCTGCTGGTTATCTGCTTCAAAGGTGCGGCCCTGTGAGGTAGTGTTTTACGAGCAACACACCGCCCGCAGTTTTTGATGTCCTGGGAAATGTCAGAGGCCATTTTTGGCCAATAAAATCGGTCTTTCATCAGGTCAGTGATGCGGTCGGCTCCCAGATGGCCAGAATCATCATGGATGGACTTAAAGACTTTGAGACGATGTTCACTGGGAAGAACTAACTGACAAATAGACCCACCCACTGGTCGGGTGGTTTTCCTGTATAACAGGCCTGACTTTATCAAGAGTCTGCTACTTTCTCGCTGTAACAAAGCAACATCTGGAGTGTGATTTTGGGAGGTCGCAGGCCAGACTCCATTTTGTACAGCCTGTTTGGCAATACTGATGGCAGGGTCCAAATCTTGAGCTTTGTGCAGCTCCTCGTTGCTTAGCTGTTCCACAGAACTCACCCCAAGCTGAGTGGATAAGGCGTAAGCAGGTGGGATGACACTTGGGGGAACTCCCAGCTGGTCTATGAGACGGTTTGGTAGCTCAGATGACTGAGAGACACTAATGGGGCGACAGAGAGCCTAAACACCTGATTGAGGGATTTGTCTCCATCCGTCGTCCTCTTCCATGGCATTCCTGGACAGCCAGTCCGCATCAACGTTTTCTTTGCCAGGCTTATACTTTATGTCAAAGTCGTATGTAGTTAAGCTAGCCAACCACCTATGACCAGTAGCGCTCAACTTTGCAGTGGTGAGAACATACGTGAGCGGGTTGTTGTCTGTTCTCACTGTGAATCTGGCACCGTAGAGATAATCGTGGAACTTATCCACTACGGCCCACTTCAAAGCCAGAAACTCAAGTTGGTGGATAGGGTAGTTTTTCTCTGATTGGCATAACTTACGACTAGCAAATGCCACAGGACGTAATCCCTCAGGGTATTCTTGGTTGAGGACCGCTCCAAGCCCATCAAAGCTGGCATCCACGTGTAGGATGTAGGGCTTTGTGGCATCTGCGAAAGCCAACACCGGAGCACTGGTAAGGCATTGAATGATTTGGCGAAACGCGTCTGCACAGGCCGGAGTCCAGCGCTCACCGAATGGTTCAGATGGTCGGAAGTAGTCATTATTGGGTCTGACGGGCTTCTTCCCCTTCCTCACAGGGGGGTACCCTTTAGTCAAGTCAGTGAGAGGGCGCACTATGGCTGAATAGTTCTTGATGAACTTACGGTAATAACCGCAGAACCCCAGAAATGACTGAAGTGACTTCAAGTGTGTGGGTGGCTGCCAATCTGCTACAGCCTTGATTTTGTCTGGGTCTGTTGCAATACCGGCTGCGGACACAAGGTGTCCTACATACTTTACTTCAGGCTGGCAAAACTGGCATTTATCCAGCGAAAGCTTCAAACCCACCTCTGCTAGTCGATCAAGTACGCGCAGCAGACGCTCTTCATGTTCCTCGAGAAAGCGACCAAACACGATGAGGTCATCCAGGTAGACAAGACACTGAAGCAGGTTCATATCTCCCACTGCCTTTTCCATCAATCGCTGGAATGTAGCGGGGGCCCCGGTGATGCCTTGGGGCATCCGCTCGAATTGATAGAACCCAAGCGGGCAGATAAACGCTGTTTTCTCTTTGTCCTCCTCTGACATGGCGATTTGATAGTAGCCAGAGCAGAGGTCAAGCACAGAGAACCAGTGGCTTCCAGTGAGGCTAGCTAACGCATCGTCAATCCGAGGAAGGGTGTATTGGTCAGGTATGGTTTTCAAATTCAGGGTGCGATAGTCAATACACATCCTTATTTTACCATCCTTCTTCCTATGAAGGTAGATTTGTGTCTTTATTATTCAATCAAAAAAAAAGTTGCTTTAATCCCAAAAAATATTTTCAATCAAAAAAAACTTCACTTCAATGGAAAAAAAAAATTCAATCAAAGAAAAACAGTGTTTGAATGCAAAAAAAAAATTGAGACCCAAAAAATTGCATTTGAACACTTTTTTTCTTTAATTGAAATAGCCATTTTTGATTGAAGTGAGTTATTATTTGATTAAAAATAATGTTTTTGATTGAAGTCATATTTTTTGTATTTGGGCCATATTATGGGTAGGATATTTGTGTCTTTATTATTCAATCCCAAAAAATACCATTTCAATAAAAAAAAATATTTTCAATTAAAAAAAACTTTGCTTCAATAAAAAAAAAAAAATCAATCAAAGAAAAAAGGTGTTTGAATGCAAAAAAATATTTGAGACCCAAAAAATTGCATTTGAACACTTTTTTCTTTTGATTGAAGTGCAAAAAGTTTTGAAGTCGTTTTTTTTTTGATTGAATCATTTTGACACAAACATTCCGCTGTGGGCGGATGCTTCCCCATTGGTCAGACATGTTTGAGTGACAAGTGTCTACACCAATGACGTTTGACATAGGGATCTCTTTGTAGAACAAGCAAGTCGCCATTTGCAATGTACAGCTATGCGGTGAAAATCCCTTCTATCCATCTTTTCAAACGACAGCATTTCTTCTCCACAGACAACATTAGATGCCTTTTGAAATGTACACCGAGGGGTTTGTTTACTTCAACGATGTGGACATGTTTGTAAAAGGAGTAATAAAAGTCAGCTGCAGCAAGGACTAGCTCGAATCGTGGCAGCGGCAGCAAGCAGTGGGTCTTCCCGTGGCAGCATGGACCTGTCGCGGCTAATGCTGCCGTTTGAGGCCGCTGTCACGGATCTGCCGGTCCCGGGCAGCTGTCACAGACTTGCTGCGGCCAATGCCCGTGTCTGAGGTAACAGCCTCGGTCGCGAGTGTTTTTTCCCCTATACATTTAGTGATGCGATGTGCTGCCACAGACACGCACACACACGTATGTGACTGCGGTCAAGCCGGCTGTCTCTCGTTTATATGAAGTCAAGCTAGCCGCTCCAACATTTCAAGTGCTCCTGTATTGCACACTCTATGGCAAATAGACGGAGGCGGTTGACAAAGACAGCGCTAGGATGCTACAGCGAGGACCAGCTTCCGGTTTTCAAAATAAAATGTGGGCTATTAAAGGCAATAAAAAGACGTGACTGTGAATCTGCACTGGTTTTGGGGCTACTGACAAAAATGATGATATTTGTAACATCATCATTTTTGTCAGTAGCCCCAAAACCAGTGCAGATTCACAGTCACGTCTTTTTATTGCCTTTAATAGCCCACATTTTATTTTGAAAACCGGAAGCTGGTCCTCGCTGTAGCATCCTAGCGCTGTCTTTGTCAACCGCCTCCGTCTATTTGCCATAGAGTGTGCAATACAGGAGCACTTGAAATGTTGGAGCGGCTAGCTTGACTTTGACTGCATATAAACGAGAGACAGCCGGCTTGACCGCAGTCACATCCATGTGTGTGCGTGTCTGTGGCAGCACATCGCATCACTAAGTGTATAGGGGAAAAAACACTCGCGACCGAGGCTGTTACCTCAGACACGGGCATTGGCCGCAGCAAGTCTGTGACAGCTGCCCGGGACCGGCAGATCCGTGACAGCGGCCTCAAACGGCAGCATTAGCCGCGACAGGTCCATGCTGCCACGGGAAGACCCACTGCTTGCTGCCGCTGCCACGATTCGAGCTAGTCCTTGCTGCAGCTGACTTTTATTACTCCTTTTACAAACATGTCCACATCGTTGAAGTAAACAAACCCCTCGGTGTACATTTCAAAAGGCATCTAATGTTGTCTGTGGAGAAGAAATGCTGTCGTTTGAAAAGATGGATGGAAGGGATTTTCACCGCATAGCTGTACATTGCAAATGGCGACTTGCTTGTTCTACAAAGAGATCCCTATGTCAAACGTCATTGGTGTAGACACTTGTCACTCAAACATGTCTGACCAATGGGGAAGCATCCGCCCACAGCGGAATGTTTGTGTCAAAATGATTCAATCAAAAAAAAAACGACTTCAAAACTTTTTGCACTTCAATCAAAAGAAAAAAGTGTTCAAATGCAATTTTTTGGGTCTCAAATATTTTTTTGCATTCAAACACCTTTTTTCTTTGATTGATTTTTTTTTTTTTTATTGAAGCAAAGTTTTTTTTAATTGAAAATATTTTTTTTTATTGAAATGGTATTTTTTGGGATTGAATAATAAAGACACAAATATCCTACCCATAATATGGCCCAAATACAAAAAATATGACTTCAATCAAAAACATTATTTTTAATCAAATAATAACTCACTTCAATCAAAAATGGCTATTTCAATTAAGGAAAAAAAGTGTTCAAATGCAATTTTTTGGGTCTCAATTTTTTTTTTGCATTCAAACACTGTTTTTCTTTGATTGAATTTTTTTTTTCCATTGAAGTGAAGTTTTTTTTGATTGAAAATATTTTTTGGGATTAAAGCAACTTTTTTTTTGATTGAATAATAAAGACACAAATCTACCTTCATATCTTCCTAGCTATCACTATGGGAGAGGCATAAGGGCTCCGGGATTCCTTGATAATCCCTGCCGCAAGGAGCTCCTGTAGATGTTTGCGAACATCATCGATTTCTGCTGGAGCAAGACGCCTGACTCTCTCTCGGAAGGGGCTAGGGTCTTTCAGCCTAATGTGGTGCTCTACACCCTTCGCCAAACCCACATCCCACTCAGACAAGGAGAAAACCTGAGGCTGCTCGGCCAATTTTTGGGCCAGTCTGCTCTTCCAGTTCTCAGGAATGGGAGAGTTACCAAAATTAAAGATAGCAGGGTCAAGTGGGCTAAGTGGGGTCTCTGTGTGCTGTAGCTGGGTGACAACTTCTGCTTTATGCACATAGGCGATCACTGTGCCTTTGGGGATTGCTTTTGGTTGGGCAGACTCATTTTTCAACAGCACAGAAAATCTGTTGCAGTCCATCTCGGAAGAGAGCAGAACACAAGGGGGCATTAACACTCCAGCTGGAAGTGCTCCGTTGGAAGGAGTTTCTACCACGAGGATGCTATCTTTAAGTGCCTCGTTACTCGACACAGTGCAAATGGCGGAACGCTCGCCACCAGGAGGTACAGTAAGTGGTCCAGGTCCAGTCCACTTGACTACAGCCAGGGGATCCCCAGGAGGGAGAAGGGACTTAGACTGGGCAGGTAAGTGTGTGCTTACACGCATGGTTCAAGCAAGCTTGGGGTCACCTTTAGCTACACTGGACCGAGGAGAATGACTGAAAGCTCGGGCATTTGTGCCAACAATAAGTGGCAGTTTTTCAGGGCCACTACTTTCTGGGCAGACTAAAACAAGCACCACCTTGGGCTCACACCGATCACCATCTTCGAGAAACTTTATCTCAGCTGCAATGTAGCCTTTATATGGGTAGCTAGCCTGACTTAGGCCCCATAGCTCCAAGGTTGAAACGGGATGAAGCGGTAGGTGGGACAAGTGCTTGTTGTAATAATCTTCAAAAACGATTGAGACATTTGAACCACCATCCATTAAAGCGTCACAGATGTGTCCCTCAATTATGACTCTCCCAGTGCTGGTTTCACCCACTAAGCCTTGAGGGATGTCGGGTGGTAGGTCTAGCGAACTGCTTTTGAGTTGGCTTACATGTCCTGTTTTTCCAGGGGGAATGGTTGAAGAGCCCTTTTGGTTTTGTTTAAGCTTTTGGTTGCTTTTGATTAGCTTGTTTATCACTTGGGAGGGGTTGTCAGTACCACTACAAGTTTTCGTGATGTGGCCATCTTCCCCACAGCGGTAGCAAAACACACTCTTATCATCTGTAGTGTTATTACTTTTCTTAGGTTTAGGGGGCGATCTGGATTTAAACCTTTGAGGGTACTTTTCAGGTGTTTTGGAGGACTCTTGCATGGCTGATTTAGCAGTTGCAAACTAGCCACCTGTTCCTTCAGTGACTGCACTTCAGGATCAATGGGCAACACTGAGAGCTTTTCTTTGACTGATAGCTGCTGTACTTTAGTTTCTAAAGCTTTGACTTGACTCTTAAATGCATCTACTTCAGCAGAGTGGGCGTCTCTGTCATCTGCTGTGCGCACTGTGTGCGTGCTTGTGGTGAGATTACGTTTTGTCACTCTCTGGTCTTCCTCTACCCTAATCTCACTCAATAACTCCATGAAAGAGGGCGGGTTGCTCAACCTCTCTTTCAAACGCAACTGGAGTAACAGGATGTCTGACTCTGATGTTGCACCTCTTAATAGCTGCTCGACCCGTACACGGTCTCTGGAAGCAGAAGGGAGGCCTCCTTTCTGAACTGCTTTTGACAGCACCTTCTCTAATCTCCTCAGATAATCTGACAGTCTCTCACCTGACTTTTGCTGCATGGATCGAAAGGTAAAGTAGAAGTCTTCGCCAGACTTGGTGACTCCAAATGCATTTTCCAAAGCTGCCAGATAATCTTCCGGACGCGCATCTGCATCATTGCATCGTACAGCTTGGATTATCTCAAATGCTGGGCCTCTTACGCTTTCCACAATCCTCTTCTTTTTCTCTTTTACAGAACCATCACATTCGTCCAACATCACCTGTGCCTGCTCGAGCCAGTTTTCGAGGGTCTCCTCCCCTGCGGGTGTGGGCAACACTCCTGAAAAGACACGTAACCTTCGAAAGGCATTATTCTCTTGTGGGGGTCGCATTGTTTTTTCCAACAACTCTCCCACAGCACGAATGATGGAGGTTGGGTCTGACTGTGTGGATGTACTTGGCTCAAGTAATAGTTTAAGATCATTCAGTGATTTACCTTCACTTTGCAGTAAGCTTAGCAACTTCTGTGTGAAGTCATCAGGAGGAGCAGCAGCGCATGTGAGAATGGTCGTCGTCCATGGGGTTCCACCACCAATGGGGTAGATCTCAGGGGGAACTGTTTGAGGGTCAACTGGGTTTCTGCACTCACAGAGTATCATGTCATGTTGTAGCGGTGGAAATACTTTTCTAGCTTTGTAGCGAACTCGGCCGAGTGCTTTTACAGCTTCTAATGACTCTGTTATATCAGCTACAACAATCTCTTCAGATACATTACCAAGTATCAGAGCATCGGCTGGATTTACTCCTACCTCTTCACACCATTCCTGAAGCTTAGCTAGCAACTGAGGGTTAGGTGACTGAGCCATGGTTCCTACATGAGTTTTGGATTTGTTACCTTAATTACAATCAGTCATACAGTGAACCAATCCCAGCGGTGCCTCCATTTATGTAACCCCAGCCCCAGGTAGCTAATTAGTAGTGATTGACAATCGATTGGGGTGTTGTAGTACACTGGAACGGGGCCTGAGTTCGTCTGGATTTGGCGCAATATACCGGTAAAGACCTAAATAAGAATATGAAATAATTTGGCGGTGCCTCCAACAATATCTAAGAAGTAGCACAAATTTAGGTACTTCCCCTTTAACAGTCACAGTAATTTATTACACAATGAAATGTTATTCAAATTAGTTAACTGGTTCACTGTTGACCTTTAAATGTGTACTGGTAACAATGTTCAAAAACCAAACAAGGATCTCACAGTTTTGACCTACATTAAATCAGTGAAGGAAGGTGAAAATGAATGAAAATGACCATAAGCTAAATGTCCACAGCCCACACTCACACACACACTCACACCGGGCTATTAAAGAAAATGAAAAATAAAATAAAACGTTGCAGGCCCGGTCGATGCTTGTGAGCGGTGAGGCCAAAAACGAACGGCCGCTTCACTGGGTTACCAGCGCAAACTAAAAGAGCACGTGCAAAAGTACTTACAAATCCAACAGTCAGAGATGTGGGGGATGGGGAAAAGGGCAGAGGGCACGATGTAGTTTCAGCAGTCAGGATGAAGCAAGCAGCACCACAAGGCAGGAAACACGCTCTCAAGTACAGCAGCTACAGTCTCTCGCACGGTCCAGGGCTCTCCCGGTCCTCACTCTCTCCCTTATGGCAAATGTCCAGTCCTGAATCAAACAACTCCTTTTAATATCAGCACTACAGGCTAACTCATGGCGAAAACCCACAGTATGTAAACAACACTATTAGCACTTGCTAGCCGCAATGCAAAATAAACAGTTTACAAGGCTATGAGCATGCCAAGCTAACGGCTAGCAGCGATTAGCATTTTAGCTCGTTTTTACACATTTCAAGTAACAGTAAGTACATAAAACACATGAATTTACCTCTGGCAGCTTCTCAGAGTACACACAATTCAACCACGCGACGACTCTTCGTCAGTCTTGGGAGTTTAGAGTGTTTTTACTTTACTCTTACTTTATAGCTTACAGCTCTCGTGCTTGACGCCGATAAAATGGCTCTGCTGCTATTATCTTAGATGCGCCGTAGTTGACGCTAAGCACCTCCTAACTGAGCAAGGTGAGGACAGGATTGGCTCAGGGCTGATGATACAAAGATGAGAGAATGAGAGGATGCTCCACTGCACCAAAAATACACACTGTCTCCTGCTCTTTATGTCTATAACCACTATGAATTTTTTTCTAAAACTAACACCACCCTTCAATCTCTGACTTTTTAACTGTACATAGAATGACTTTTTAACATGTTATAATACAACATTTTTAAAACATATTTACACCTTATGAACTGTTATTTATTATCAACTTAAAACATTTTAACCTCTGTAAACAAAGGAATGAAATAAGAGCCACAGGGCTACACTTACATGTATGCATGTGTTCTGCAATTAGAAAATGTGTCCTTCTGTTCATAGCATTCATTGACAGGTTCCCTAATGCGGGCTGTTGAGACTGACGTGCAGCAGGGAAAATAGATCGGGGGTGTAGGGCTGGCATTTTGAAGTTCCCCTACAATGCAAAACACACAGAGAGTGATAGAAATTGGGTGATTAAGGCCACCATCATGTATGTATACCACAGCAATTTGTTTTGACATCAATTTGTTCCTTAACACAGTATTATTTGCTGTATCACACTCAGTTTAGTGGCCTATCTTCACTAGTATTCAAGTCACACTCACCTTGTGCAGGAAGGAAGAGCAGCACGGCTACACACATAAAAGACAGTCCACAGCTGATGGAGAAATGCATCCTGGATCCAAGACTGACAGTGTGTCTCCGCACAGCAGAAATCTGGTTATAGTGAATAATTATGAGCCTCACTGGTCAAACACTTGTCAGTGAAGTAAACAGTGAAGGTCTGACTTGTACTGGTATAAATAGGGACAATATGAGGAAACAGTCTCAGAGAAAGAGGAACACAGTTGTCTTTTTAGTGGTTACCCAATGATTGTCTAACCCTAAGCCAGAATAAACACCTTGCAGTTGTATGCATCTGTAAACCAGTCAAGTTGCAGTTATAGTTTACATCCACATCTGTGCAGACTCAGATGCAGCCATGACACAAGACAATGCTTCAAATATGAATGTTGCTCCAAAGAAAACGTGGATGATTCACACACATATTCAACCAGGCAGCAGAGAAGATCTATACAATTTGCCCAAAATGGGCATCCAAGATGAGTGTCATCAATTCACTATCTGACTTTGCCCAAATCAGGTTATCCTTGAGTCCAAGTGGATGTTTGTGCCAAAGTTGAAGAAATCCCCTCAAGGCCTTCTTTAGATATCTTGTACACCAGAATGAGACGGCTGCAAGGTCACAGTTACCTTAAGCTTTGACCACCAAAATCTAATCAATTCATTGTTGAGTCTCAGTAGACGTTTGTGCCAAATCTGAAGAAATTTCCTACATATGTTCTTGAGATTTTTGTATTCATAAGTATGAGAAGGACGAGGACACAGTGACCTCAGCCTTTGACTCTTAACCATCAAAATCTACTCTGTTCATCGTTGAGTCTAAGTGGAAGTTTGAGTCAAATTTGAAGAAATTCCCTCAGGATATTCATGAGATATCATGTTCACGAGAATTGGACAGATGGACAGACGCACGGACAACCAACCCGAAAACAAAATGCGCAACAGTGATCCCTGGCATGGAGACAAACAAAGTATGACACAAAAAATGTTCCACAAATTAAAACACAAATATATAATACTTACATGTACTGTTTAAATGGAACCACAATTAATGCTGTGTTCCATGTATCTCGGAAGTAGGAGGTTGGAGCTGAGAATGACGTCAAGCCTGAGCTGACGACACTTCAGAGCAACAATTGGAAAACCAGATGTTGCTAGCATTAGCAGTTCTAGCCAGGTTAGCCATTGTTAGCAATACACACTGTAGCGTATAAACACCGTAGCAACATGTCCACAGGTTGAAGTTGGACAGAACTGTGTACAGTATATGACTGTTTTAGTGAGAAACAAATAAGACAGGAGTGCTGGTAAACATTATATTGCTGCAGCTTTCTATACTGCTGATGCGCGAAGCAGCCATCTTGGATTTGAAGTTGGGGTTGGTGACTTTCATAGTCACAAATCTGACCTCACTTGAAATTTCTGACTGGGACCTGCAAATGTAACACACGGTATCCCCTCATGTTCAAACAGTGTTTAAACTGAAGTACCACTATTTATAAACAAAGAAATATATTTCTTTGCTACCATCTCTGAATTTATTTGCTTTGAATTCCCACCTAATATTTCCACTGTGAAATTTCTAGTTGTGGGATTTCAAAAATTAAATTTTAAGCTGAACATTAGTTTTAGGTTTTAAAAAAAATCAAGTTGGTCAAATTTAGATTTTTTGTGCTTATTTTTTGTCTAAACACCATTTATTCAGTGCAAGTATGTTAAGGTTACAGAGAAGGTATCAAATGGTGTAAACACCCCCTCTCCCATCCTAAACACACATACCCGCCCACAAACACCCACCCATGTAATACCTTTACAAACTCCTCTGCACCCAGATCAGGGAGGGAAATGTCTTTTTCAATATAAAACTGTAGCTATCAAAAAATAAAACTGTATTTTCCAAAATATTAAAGAAATGGTTTGACATGTTGGGAAATATGCTTATTTACTTTCTTGTAGAGTTAGATGAAAAGATCAATTCAACTCTTATTGTCATCTCTCTCATCAGCAATCAGCGATTTCATTTTTTTGGTCACTACTCAGAGCTTTTGACAACCGGTGAGGGCTGGAACATATTATCCAATATCTGTCCAATACAATTTGATAGAATCTCCTATTCAAGTTAGACTTTAAAGAATGTAGAGATCACTGGTAGTCACAGATTGACTTTGTACCAGCAGCACATGAGGGACAGTACATAGCAAAAGGAGAACGGCATCATGGGTCCCAAAATGATGTGTTTCTGTACAGTAGAAATCTGGTTATAGTGAGTAATTAAAGGCCTTATTGTGGACACTCTCTGGTCAAACACTTGTCAATGATGTAAACAGTAAAGCACTGACTTTCAAAAGGAAAAGTTCTTGAGGTCAATATGACGAGGCACAACCCTCTAATAATATATGTGTACTAATATATGCTGTAAATACAACAATGGCACCAAGACACCATTTTTCAAAATCATCTTTATTAGTTTAGAAAACAATAAAGATTGCTGCCAAATGCCTTGGTAATAGCTTTTAATGCATTTTAAACCTGTACATTTAAACATCTAAGTTAATGGGAAAATAAAATAGAAACAAGTGCCAGTGTAAAGATATCTGCGTAGAAGGTAGCGGTGCATCGTCTTCATCTTTACTGTTCAGGGCCAGACTTGGCAATTTATTCCTCTCTGTGAAGAGAAACAGTGAATTTTAGCTTACAAAAATTCCACATTATTGCAATTTTAATGTCCTCTGCTGAATTTGATTTGTCAAACATTATAATTCCTAAACCCATAAAAAGATACAATATTCAGAGTTCTTTGGGAGGCTGGATATGTTCTATAGATCCCACCTTACAAAGTGTTATCAAATGACCATGGTTAATAGTAATACGACTAAATACAAAGAAGAAAGAAAACATAAATATAAAGACACAAAGATCTGCATGGACAATATTTTCTTATTGTGTTTCTTTCAGTTGTAAATTTCAAAGTAAGAGTGTGTTCTCCAGACTTACTGTCTTTAACCTCCTGAGTCGTTCTGGGAGCCAAGGGGCATTTGGGTCCACACAAAAGTAATCGTTAGTTGCGTTCTTAAAACTATAAGGTAGAAAGAAAACATGAAAAACAAAAAATGTTTTTTACATACATCACCAATGAGTCCGAAGCCATGGAAACAGGTACAGTAAAAGTTGTAGAAGATAATGAGACATTTTGGGAAATCCAGTTATTGGCTTTCATGCGTTGAGTTAGATGAAATTATAGACAGGCCTATACCACTCTCATGTCTGTATGGAGCTCATACATAAACAGAAATGTAGAACTGACCATTCGTTATTTTTGTTATTTTTAGTTACACTGTGTAGCATTTTTTTAAGAGCCACACATTAAAGGCACATAACTTCCATCAAAAACCCCTACTTGATGTTGTCACACTTTAGATTAAACAAATGAGATATGACATGTTAAACAGTACACATTAGAGGAAAAACACACTAGCTGTTCTCTATGCTAAGCTAAGCTAAGCTAATCAGCTCCAGTCTCCAGCTCTGTAATTGCAGCACAGATATAAGAGTAATGTAACATAAAAGAAAATGAAGCCCAAACGGCCTTACAAATTCTTTAGTCTAATTTCACATGTTCATAACCCCAAATTACAGCTAAGTGATGTAATATGTTAGTGGATGATACAGATGTTGTTTTATTAATGTAATAATCTTGAAGATTTTTATTGAAATAAATTTAGTCACTATCTCTGAATGAGTTAACACAATGGCGACAGAGTCGATGGCCCACTGATGAGGGCCATTGCATTTGCTGTCTCTGGTGACAGTCCCGAAAAAAACCTACCAAGCAACGCACAGTTACCAGTTTGGTCACTTATTCATTTGGTGTTGGAATCATTTTTATAATAATAACAAAATTAGTATTAACAACCCCTAAAGTCAGAACAACAACTTGGATATTTGGAGAAAATTTTGGTGCACAGTTGACATCATATCACACAGGAACATGGCGGATGAAAGTAAATGTTTGGCAGTTGAGAAACTTTTTCTTAATTCAGGTATTGCACATTGATTTTTTGGCTCACATTTGATTTTTAAAATGATATTTAGGATTGTAACTTTTAGTTGTTGTCCAAGTAGAGTGACCTAGATAGAAAAATATTTATAAGCATTAACCCTGATAACAAGAAAGGTAAAGCAATATTTTAGTGGTTTTAGGGAATATACTGGTGCAGCTACAAGTCTGGAACAAAATCACTTTGTATTACAAAGCTTCACTGTTTCCCCGTACTTGGATAGCAACATGAATCTTCACTGGGAAGTTAAACACTCTGTGTAATAAAATATAACACATCTTCTTTGTAGCCTCCATGTTGTCTCTGCAACTTAAAAGCTCATGAACACATTGAAGTCAGAAGAACATCTTCCCAATTTGGTTAATGGGACCATCTGAGGAGCACTTGAATGCAGCATTTGTGATGCATTTTCCATAACCCAGCTCTGTTTGGTCCACCAGAGAGCGTAGGCAGCGCAAACTCTCTGGGAAGTCAGATGCAAAAACAGACCTGCAGTCATTGCTTATTGCCACAGGTACCCTCAAAGAGAACGAAACACAAGTCAAACACAGGCAGAAAGTGAAGCTTGTGTATGATTGAATACTTTTACTTACATGTATGCATGTTTGTTGCAATTGGAAAATGTGTCCTTCTGTTCACAGCAGGCAATGACAGGTCCCCTAATGGGGGCTATCGAGACATTCGTGCAGCAGGGCATACGGATGTTACTCAATTTCGAACCGGCAGCAATGACCGAGGGTGAAGTCGTGGGACATTCAAGTTTCCCTACAATGCAAAACACAAAGTGGGTGATGGAAATGAATACCACAGCAATTTGTTTTGACATCAGTTTGTGCCTTAACACAGTATCATTCGCTGTATCACACTCAGTTTAGTGGCTTATCTTCACTAGTATTCAAGTCTCACTCACCTTGTGCAGGAAGGAAGAGCAGCAGGGCTACACACATAAAAGACAGTCCACAGCTGATGGAGAAATGCATCCTGGATCCAAGACTGACAGTGTGTCTCCGCACAGCAGAAATCTGGTTATACTGAATAATTATGAGCCTCACTGGTCAAACACTTGTCAGTGAAGTAAACAGTGAAGGTCTGACTTGTACTGGTATAAATAGGGACAATATGAGGAAACATTCTCAGAGAAAGAGGAACACAGTTATCTTTTTAGTGGTTACCCAATGATTGTCTAACCCTAAGCCAGAATAAACACCTTGCAGTTGTATGCCTCTGTGAACGAGGACACAGTGACCTCAGGCTTTGACTCTTAACCATCAAAATCTACTCTGTTCATCATTGAGTCTAAGTGGAAGTTTGAGTCAAATTTGAAGAAATTCCCTCAGGATATTCATGAGATATTATGTTCACGAGCATTAGACAGATGGACAGGTGCACGAACAACCAACCAGAAAACAAAAAAAAGCGCAACAGTGATTCCTGGCATGGAGACAAAGAAAGAACCACAATTAATGCTGTGTTCCATATATCTCAGAAGTGGGAGGCTGGAGCTGAGAATGACGTCAAGCCTGAGCTGACGACATTTCAGAGCAACAGTTGGAAAACCAGATGTTGCTAGCATCACCAGGTCTAGCCAGGTTAGCCATTGTTAGCAATACACACTTATGGTATAAACACCGTAGCAACATGTCCACAGGTTGAAGCTGGACAGAACTGTGTACAGTATATGACTGTTTTAGTGAGAAACAAATAAGACAGAAGTGCTGGTAAACATTATATTGCTGCAGCTTTCTATACTGTTGATGCGCGAAGCAGCCATCTTGGATTTGAAGTTGGGGTTGGTGACTTTCATAGTCACAAATCTGACCTCACTTGAAATTTCTGACTGGGACCTGCAAATGTAACACACGGTATCCCCTCATGTTCAAACAGTGTTTAAACTGAAGTACCACTATTTATAACAAAGAAATATATTTCTTTGCTACCAATCTCTGAATTTATTTGCTTTGAATTCCCACCTAATATTTCCACTGTGAAATTTCTAGTTGTGGGATTTCAAAAATTAAATTTTAAGCTGAACATTAGTTTAAGATGGGAAAAAAATCAAGTTAGTCAAATTTAGATTTTTTGTGCTTATTTTTTGTCTAAACACCATTTATTCAATGCAAGTATGTTAAGGGTACAGAGAAGGTATCAAATGGTGTGAACACCCCCTCTCCCATCCTAAACACACATACCCGCCCACAAACACCCACCCACGTAATACCTTTACAAACTCCTCTGCACCCAGATCAGGGAGGGAAATGTCTTTTTCAATGTAAAACTGTAGCTATCAAAAAATAAAACTGTATTTTCCAAACTATTAAAGAAATAGTTTGACATGTTGGGAAATATGCTTATTTACTTTCTTGTAGAGTTAGATGAAAAGATCAATTCAACTCTTATTGTCATTTCTCTATCAGCAATCAGCGATTTCATTTTTTTGGTTACTACTCAGAGCTCTTGACAACCGGTGAGGGCTGGAACATATTATCCAATATCTGTCCGATACAATTCAAATTTGAATTCTTATTCAAGTTAGACTTTAAAGAATGTAGAGATCACTGGTAGTCACAGATTGACTTTGTACCAGCAGCACATGAGGGACAGTACATAGCAAAAGGAGAACGGCATCATGGGTCCCAAAATGATGTGTTTCTGTAAAGTAGAAATCTGGTTATAGTGAGTAATTAAAGGCCGTATTCTGGACACTCTCCGGTCAAACACTTGTCAATGATGTAAACAGTAGAGCACTGACTTTCAAAAGGAAAAGTTCTTGAGGTCAATATGACGAGGCACAACCCTCTAATAATATATGTGTACTAATATATGCTGTAAATACCACAATGGCACCAAGACACCATTTTTCAAAATCATCTTTATTAGTTTAGAAAACAGTAAAGATTGCTGCCAAAGGCATTGGTAATAACTTTTAATGCATTTTAAACCTGTAAATTTAAACATCTAAGTTAGTGGAAAAATAAAACAGAAACAAGTGCCAGTATAAAGATATCTGCGTAGAAGGTAGCAGTGCATCGTCTTCATCTTTGCTGTTCAGGGCCTTTCACAAGACTTTGCAATTTATTCCTCTCTGTGAAGAGAAACAGTGAATTTTAGCTTGAAAAATTCCACATTCTTGCAATTTTAATGTCCTCTGATGAATCTGATTTGCCAAACATTGTAACTCCTAAACCCATAACAGGACAATATAGTCAGAGTTCCTCATGAGGTTGGGTATATTCTAGATCCCACCTTACAAAGTGTTATGAAATGACCATATTTAACAGTAATAATACTAAATACAAAGAAGAAAGAAAGCACGGACAGTATTTTCTTGTCATGTTTCTTTCAGTTGTAAATTTCAAAGTAAGAGTGTGTTCTCCAGACTTACTGTCTTTAACATCTTGAGTCGTTTTGGGATCCAGCTGGCTTGTGGGTCCACACAATAGCAATGGTTACTTGCGTTCTTAAAACTAGAAAGACAACATGAGAAACTAAAAAAGTTTTTTTCATACATAACCAATGAGCCTTAAGCCATGAAAACACTTGTAGTAGCACTACAAGAAAAGCAGCCTGAGACATTTTGGGAAAACCGCTTCTTTTCATTCACACATAACTCAATGTAAAACCTTAACTTGGTGTTTTTACATTAGATTAGAGAGGATGAGAAATGAGAGACCAAAAAGCTTTTGTCATACATAGCCAATGTGTCCTAACCCATGAAAACAGGTACAGTAACAGCTGTAGAAGATAGTGAGACATTTTGGCAAATCCACTTATTCACCTTCATGCTGTGAGTTAGATGAAATTATAGACAGGCCTCATGTCTGTGCATTACTGTAACTATGGAGCTCATACTTAAACAGAAACCTAGAAATGACTATTTGTAATTTTGGGGACGTTAAATCGTGCAGCAGTTTCTAAAAGAGGCACACATTACAGCACATAACTTCCCCCAAAACCTCAACTTGATGTTGTCACATTTTGATTTGTATATGGATTAAAGAAATAAAATATAACATGTTAAACAGCAATTAAGCACAGTTATAAGAGTGGTATCGATCACTATATCTAACCTTAGTCAAGAACGCAAAAGAAGATGAAACGGCCTTACAAATTCTTTAATCTAATATTTTATGTTCATAATCCCACATTACAGCTAAGTGATGTAATATGTTACTGGATAATACAGTTTTATTAATGTAATAATTTTGAAGATTTTAATTTAAATAAATGAAGTCACTATCTCTGAATGAGGTAACAAAATGGTGACTGAGCCTATGGTCTACTGATGACGTCAGAGGAACATCTTTCTAACTGGGTTAAGCAGAAAGTGAAGCTTGTGTGTGATCGAGTACTTTGACCTTACATCAGGGGTGTCAAACTTACGGCCCGCGGGCCGAATCAGGCCCGCGAACGGGTTTAATCTGGCCCGCGAGATGATTTTGCAAAGTATAAAAATGAACTGCAATTTTTCATTGAAAGAAACTGCTGTTCTAAATGTGTCCACTGGGTGTCGCAATAGCAATTCTGTTAAGCAAGCAAACTGTTTATAACGGGGCTGAGCAAGTATAGCAAGTACAGCTAGCCCGGAGCTACCTTGTTGTTCTGCCTATTACCTCTTCTACTTTGAACTTTACGCGCTTTGGCACCCTCATTGCCCCAGCATGTCTCTGTCAAAAAAGAGAAAAGTGGACACAGAGTGCAGAGTTTTCCAAGAAAAATGGTCATCGTCCTATTTATTCACGGAAATGAATGGGAAACCTGTGTGTTTGGTGTGTTCACAGCATGTTTCAGTGCTGAAAGAATATAACCTTCGGCGCCACTATGAGACTCTTCATGCCGAAAAATACAACAACTTGCAAGGACAACAGAGAAGAGAGAAGGTGAATGAATTGTTGGCGGGTCTGAAGAAACAAGTCTGTGTTTACTCATAGCCGAGAAATCAGTGATGCTGCAGTGAAAGCTAGCTACCTTATTGCTAATGAAATTGCACTGGCTTCAAAACCATTTAGTGAGGGTGAATTTGTGAAGACATGCATGCTGAAGGCTGCAGAGATTGTGTGCCCTGAAAAGCGTAAGGCTTTTGCAAATATCAGCCTGACAAGAAACACAGTTGCAGACAGGATTTCTGATCTTTCGGCGGATTTGGACAGCCAATTGAAGCGCAAAGTAAAGTCATTTATTGCGTTTTCAGTTGCAATTGATGAAAGCACGGACATTACAGATGTTGCGCAACTGGCCATATTCATCCGCGGAGTTGATGACACTTTGACCGTCACTCAGGAGTTCGTGGAGTTGGTGCCAATGACGGATACCACAACAGCAGCTGATATTTTCACCGCCCTCGTCGGAGCGATGGACAGGGTTGGAGTGGACTGGTCCCGCGCTGTCAGCCTGGCTACAGATGGTGCGGCATCAATGATCGGGAAAAAGGCAGGTGTTGTGACAAAATTCAGAGAGAAAGTGCAGACTGCAAATGGAGGACGTGATTTTTGGACTTTTCACTGTATTTTGCATCAGGAGGCATTGTGTTGCAAGTCATTAAAGATGGATAACGTCATGGAGGTGGTCGTCCAAATTTCATCCGATCCAGAGGCCTGAATCACCGTCAGTTTGACAGCCTTCTCAAAGAGAGAGACCACAACTATGGCCTGCCATACCACACCGAGGTAAGGTGGTTAAGCCGAGGTGCTGTGCTGAGGCGTTTCTTTGATTTACGAGAGGAAATTGAAAAGTTCATGGAAAAAAAGGGCAGACCAGTGTTAGAATTTCAGTCCACAGAATGGATGCAGGACCTTGCATTTATGGTGGATGTTACAGAGCACTTGAATAACTTGAACAAAATGCTGCAAGGACGTAACAAAGTTGTCACGCAGTATTATGACAGCATGTGTGCGTTCAAGTTGAAGCTGTCATTGTGGGAGACACAACTCGCGGGTGGTGATGCTGCTCACTTTCCTTGTCTGAAAGAAGTGTGCGCGACCCAACATGCCACCAACATGAAGCGGTTCAAAGATAAAATAACAGGACTATTGCGGGAGTTTGAGCAACACTTTCAGATTTTTGGTGAACTGGAGAAAGACTTCAAAGTTTTTTGCTCGCCATTCACCGTGAATGCCTCTGATCTGCCCGTCAACATCCAACTTGAAATAATAGACTTGCAGTGTGACTCAGATTTGAAGGGCAAATTTGCCGCAGCTGGCTTGGACACATTTTATCAGTATCTCTTGCCAGGTTACCCCAACTTGACAGCCCTTGCTGCAAAAGTGTTGTGCATGTTTGGAACCACATATCTTTGTGAGCAAGTTTTCTCTGGAATGAGCATCAATAAAACAAAGCTGCGCTCAAGGCTCACGCACAAGCACTTGAATGACATCCTGAAATTGGCTGCCACTCAGGATGTGACGCCTGATATTGATGCACTTGTGAAAGCTAAAAGATGCCAGGTTTCAGGAGTAAAATAAACAGTGGGTAACCCCACTTAAAATGCTGCATGAGACACTGCACCCTGATATAGTTCTGTGAAAATGAATGTCTTCTGTGGAGATTTAAAGAAAGTGAACAGTGTGTGATTTACTGTAATAATGTCAGTCACTTCAGTTCATAAGTTTGGTTTGTTTAAATTGTTCATGTTTTGCACAGCTTTTATTTTTCTATCAATAAATAGTGTAGCCTACAAGGCAGGGAGTAACCCAACCCTCTTGAATAGTTTCTACCTCAGTTTGTATGGTTTGATGAGTTAGCGCAGGATTAATATGTGGAAATGATAAATGCGGTATTTGATACCTAGAATAGTTGTTTGTATTTTGTTCAATCCCAGATAGGCTGTGCATTAAAGTTGTATGCCTTTGTAGGTACACTGAGACCAAGTCTAAGTTCCAATCACTGAGGCATTGTGTTCTTGAAGTTGCACCAATTTTTTCCTCAGAATTTTCAACTAATTTGAAGTGTTTTGTCAAGAGGATTATTTGTGATGTGCTTGTACTATTTTGGACCAAACTAAAACAAAGAAAACAGTCTGAAGTTGTTGTTATTTTTAAGTTATTATGCCATGATTTTACCGGTCCAGCCCACTTGGGAATAGATTTTCCTCCATGTGGCCCCTGAGCTAAAATGAGTTTGACACCCCTGCCTTACATGTATGCATGTATGTTAACACCAGGAAATCTGTCTCTCTTCTGTTCATGGCAGGTGTGGACAGGTTCCCTAATGCGGGCCGTTGAGACTTAACTGCAGTGGTCAAAATAGATGTTTCCGAAAGCAAATGCGGCTCTGAACGAGGGTCGAGACCTGGCACATTCAAGTTGCGCTGCAATGCAAAACACAAAAAACAGTATTATTTGCTGTATCACACTCAGTTTAGTGGCTTATCTTCACTAGTATTCAAGTCACACTCACCTTGTGCAGGAAGGAAGAGCAGCATGGCTACACACATAAAAGACAGTCCACAGCTGATGGAGAAATGCATCCTGGATCCAAGACTGACAGTGTGTCTCTGCACAGCAGAAATCTGGTTATAGTGAATAATTCAAATCCTTACTCTGGACACTCACTGGTCAAACACTGTCAGTGATGTGAACAGTAACGCAGTGACTTGGAAGAAGCAAATTCCCTGCTATAAATGAGGTCAATATGAGGAGGTACACCCCCTCCACACACCCATTCCAGAGAAAGAGGAGCACATGGTTATGAATGTTACTCAATAATTTTCCTCCATATATGGTTTCAAATGATCAGGAAGAATACTCACTACTATGGACAGTAACAAACAGACATGGTCAGCAACAAACAGTAACGCAAAGCTGTTTAAATTGAGACACTTTTAACCACCACTGATATCTCATGTTTATAGCAGTTAAATATTTTACTTTGAACCAATCTGTCTGAATTTATGTGGCTTGAATTTCTTGGAATTCAGGTTATACTGTTAAAAAAAAAAAAAAAAAGTCACATGACGCAGGCATAAGCGATGGCAGCCTGAAATTGTGTTGTCTCCTACTTTGGGGTTAATATCCTGTTTCTCATCCTCTAATGTGCTCAGATAACAATAATTTTATGGGCAGAGGTTAATGGAAACCAAAATATGTCCGATGATTTAAGTGGTTCATCTGCTTGTAATAATATGGGACACATTCATTTATTTATTTTATTTAAAAAAAAAAAAAGTTTTTTATATTAAGGGTGAATAAAATCTTTCAGCCTTTATAAAATATTAATGGATGAGTTAAATCAAAATTCATCCCCTGTACAGTTGTCGTGAAGGGTGAATTTAGCTGTAGAGACCAAAACTGTTTGTTGTACCAGACTGTAAACATGTTTATTTCTGCTGTGGTCTTTGGAGATTGACTGGCTTTTGGAGCCAGCCTCAAGTGGCCATTTGAGGAACCGCAGTTTTTGGCACTTAGTGTTGGCTTCATCTTTCAGCCCCAGAGGTTGCTGTTTGGTAAAAACCGGTCAGATACCCAGTTACATATTTACAGTGCATGACCAAGACATGGCTGTTCTCCAGGTGTTTGGCCTTGTATAGGTTTTAATGTAAGGGGAAAAAAACAGCAAAAATGTCATAAAAATATTCTGATTGGTAAAAATTAACACATGGCCTTTCAGTTTAAATGTTTTGCAATTGACAGGTAAACTGTAAATACAGGATATCATTACAACCTAGACCAATTGTCAAAACTGTCTGCAGTGTTGAGTTATGGTCCACAAAACACAAAGTAGACATTCTCTCATGTCTGTGCAGTAAATATGAAGCTACTGTTAGCAGCCTGGTTAGCTTACTGACTATTTTTTTTAATTTATCATATAATCTGAATTCCAAGCAATTCAAGCCACATAAATTCAGACAGATTGGTTCAAAGTAAAATATTTAACTGCTATAAACACGAGATATCATACTGTTTGTTACTGACCATCGTAGTGTGTCTTCTCACAGATTTTTTTCAACCCATATATGGAGGAAAATTATTGACAAAATCACTGAGTAACATTCATAACCATGCACTCCTCCTTCTCTGGAATGGGTGTGTGGAGGGGGTGTACCTCCTCATATTGACCTCATTGATAGCAGGGAATTTGCTTCTTCCAAGTCACTGCGTTACTGTTTACATCACTGACAGTGTTTGACCAGTGAGTGTCCAGAGTAAGGATTTGAATTATTCACTATAACCAGATTTCTGCTGTGCGGAGACACACTGTCAGTCTTGGATCCAGGATGCATTTCTCCATCAGCCGTGGACTGTCTTTTATGTGTGTAGCCGTGCTGCTCTTCCTTCCTGCACAAGGTGAGTGTGACTTGAATACTAGTGAAGATAGGCCACTAAACTGAGTGTGATACAGTGAATGATACTGTGTTAAGGCACAAACTGATTTGAAAACAAATTTCTGTGGTATACATACATGATGGTAGCTTTAATCACCCAATTTCTATCACTCTCTGTGTGTTTTGCATTGCAGGTGAACGTAAACGTTTCTGGCCTCAACCCCCAGCTACCTGCTGCACGTCAGTCTCGACAGCCCACATTAGGGAACCTGTCAGTGCCTGCTATGAACAGAAGGACACATTTTCTAATTGCAGAACACATGCATACATGTAAGTAAAAGTATTCGATCACACACAAGCTTCACTTTCTGCCTGTGTTTGACTTGTGCTGTGTCAGATAATGTCTGGCACAAACTTAAAGTTACAGTCTTGAAGATCTCCATTTTGTTTTCTTTGGGGGCTCCTGTGGCGATAAGCAGTGATTGCAGATCTGTTTTTACATATCATCTGCTGGTTAGCTCTGCCTCTGTCCTCTCTGGTGGATCAAACAGAGCTGGGTTATGGAAAATGTGTCACAAATGCTGCATTCAAGTGCTCCTCAGATGGTCCCATTAATCAAATTAGCAAAAAGTTCTTCCAACTTCAGTGTGTTCATGAGCTTTTAAGTTGTGGAAATAATGTGGAGGCTACAAACCAGATTTTTTTTTGTAAGAAGAACTGTTTTAAACTAACATAGTTCACTCTATGTGGACAGCTAACAGTTAAAATCTCATATACCATATAACAAATTACATGTGAGCTTGAATTAAAAAAAGTTTCTCAACATCAGTCAAACATTTACTTTCATCCGCCATGTTCCTGTGTGATATGAAGTCAACTCGACAAGTCGTGTACCAAAATTTTTGCTGACTGTCGAAGTTGTTACTCCAACTTTAGGGGGTGTTCACGTGAATTTTTCCAGAGGAGAACTCATCATTCCAAATATGAATGCAGGGTAACTGTGAGCCGCTTGTGATTTTTCCCAGGACTGTCACCAGAGACAGCAAATGCAACGGCTTTCATCAGTGGACCATAGGCTCAGTCACTATTTTGTTACGTCATTTGGGGATAGTGACTTCATTTATTTAAATAAAAATCTTCAAGATTATTACATTAATAAAACAACATCTGTATCATTCAGTAACATATTACATCACTTAGCTGTAATTTGGGGTTATGAACATAAAATATTAGATTAAAGAATTTGTAAGGCTGTTTGGGCTTCGATTTCTCTAATGTTTAGATATGGTGATCGATACCACTTTTATATCTGTGCTTTAATTACGCAACTAGAGACCTTTTATTGTTTCTCATGTTTCCTTTCTACCTTTTAGTTTTAAGACTGCAAGTGACCGATTGTATTGTGTGGACCCAAATGCCAGCTGGCTCCCAGATCGTTTCGAGAAGTTAAAGACAGTAAGTCTGGAGAACACACTCTTACTTTGAAATGTACAACTGAAAGAAACACAATAAGAAAATATTGTCCATGCAGATCTTTGTGTCTTTATATTTATGTTTTCTTTCTTCTTTGTATTTAGTCGTATTACTATTAACCATGGTCATTTGATAACACTTTGTAAGGTGGGATCTATAGAACATATCCAGCCTCCCAAGGAACTCTGAATATTGTATCTTTTTATGGGTTTAGGAATGATAATGTTTGACAAATCAAATTCAGCAGAGGACATTAAAATTGCGATGATATGGAATTTTTCCAAGCTAAAATTCACTGTTTCTCTTCACAGAATAAAATAAATTGTGAAATCTGGCCCTGAACAGCAAAGATGAAGATGATGCACTGCTACCTTCTACGCAGATATCTTTACACTGGCACTTGTTTCTGTTTTATTTTTCCACTAACTAAGGTGTTTTATTTCCGCTGTTTTTAAATTAATCAAAAGTTATTACCAATGCCTTTGGCAGCAATCTTTACTGTCTTCTAAACTAATAAAGATCATTTTGAAGAAATGTTGTCTTGGTGCCATTGTTGTATTCACAGCATATATTAGTACACACAGCCCTAAAAATCTCTCTGGAAGATTTTAAAATTAAGAAAAATATAAAACTTGGGATAGTTTGACATTATGGGATACATTCATTCACTTTTTTGCTGAGAGTTACTCAGAGGATAAATGTACTCTATAGGATAAATATGGAGCTATGCAGCCATCAGCCAGCTAACTCAGCTTGGCACAGAAACAGTGGGAAACACCTCACATGGTTGTCTTCCTTCAAATCTAAAAATATCATACACTAACAGATTTGTGGTTTTATGCCGACATAGTTGAAGTTTTCTGGAGAGTTGGACAGAGTTAGGCTATAACTAGCTGTTTGCCCCCGTGTCCTAGTCTTTATGCTAGGCTAAGCTAACTAGCTGCTGGCTGTAGCATCATATTTATCCCACAGACATGAAAGCTTTTATCTAACTTGGCAGCAAGAATTCAAAAAGCCCTAAATGTAGAGCAACTTATTTAATGTTTAGGACATTATTAAGAGGATCCAAAATGGATGGTAAGTCCTCTGAGTGTGTTCTGATTTGACATTTTTTATGTTAAATTCTGGTGTCTGAAGGTCTTCTACACAACATGACCAACATGACTTGGACAAAAAATGTGTTTTTTTGCTTGTTTTGTTTTTTCAATATTGGAATTTGGTGTCAAATCTTATTAACCCTTAATACAAAGAAAAAAAAATTTAAAAATCACAACAGAACTGAACCCCAAGACAGACAGACAGACATACTGGTTTAAAGTGAAATATTTTAGTGCTATAATAAGTGGTATTTTAATTTCAACATGAGATATCAGTGATGGTTAAAAGTGACTAAATTTAAACAGTGTTGGGTTACAGTTTGTTAGTGTCCATCACTGAAAACAGTGTGCCAGTGTGAAGGAAATATATTGACAAAATCACTGAGAAACATTCATGAACATGTTTCTCTTTCTCTGTAATGGGTGTGTGGAGGGGGTGTGCCTCCTCATATTGACTCATTTATACTAAGGACTTTTCTTCTTGCATGTCAGCGCCTTACTGTTTCCATCATTGACAAGTGTTTGACCAGTGAGTGTCCAGAGTAAGGATTTGAATTACTCACTGTAACCAGATTTCTGCTGTACACAGGAGCATCATTTTGGGACTCATGATGTCGTTCTCCTTTCACTATGAACTGTGCCTCATGTGCTGCTTGCACATAGCATATTTACCATGTGCCGATGAACAATAACACATACGAGACTTCAAAATATTTTTCCTCACATAGACTTCATAACATTATTCTACATTGTGTACATTGCAGTATGTCCTCAGTGTTACAAGCCTACACCCAGGAGTCCAGGACCTGTGGCCCTGCTGCTGTGTGGAAGCCTCAAATGCCACCATCAGGGGACCTGTCACTGCCTGCTCTGAACAGAAGGAAGACACATTTTCTCACTGTGAAAAACATGCATACATGTAGATAAGAGTACACTCACACTAGGTATATTTGTTGTCTGTGTTTGTGGTGTGTCAGGTCGTGTCCCCTACACAGATGATACACAGACAATAAGAATAATATGAATGAGAAAGAGGGGACATTAGAAACTTTGTCACAACAGCAATAGTTGCCATTTGAATTAAAAAATATGCTTAATCACGTTCTTGTTGAGAGTTTTGTGAGAAGATGTCGAATCATAAACTGCATCAGAAGAGGAACAGCAGTGATGCAACAATGATGAAGTAAAATCTTTTCTCAGTAATTGTTTACTTTGTTTTTTCCTTCCTCTCTGAATGTTCCTTAACAACTGAAGTTGTTTGATTTCTCTCATATGCTTCTCTCTAAATGCAAGAAAAGGGCTCTTTTCACTGTATCTATGTTTACTGTGGGTCCCAAAATGATGTTCCTCTGTACAGTAGAAATCTGGTTATAGTGAGTAATTAAAGGCCTTATTCTGGACACTCACTGGTCAAACACTTGTTAATGAAGTAAACAGTAAAGCGCTGACTTTCAAGAGGAAACGTCCCTGAGGTCAATATGAGGAGGCACAACCCTCCACACACCCATTCCAGAGAAAGGAGAACACAGTTGTGTTTATGAATGTTACTCAATGATTTGTCAATATGTTTCATTATATGGTTAAAAAATCAGTAAGAAGACACACTGTTTTCAATGATGGTCAGAAACAAACAGTAACACATTACTGTTTGAATGTAGCCACTTTTATCCACCACTGATATCTCATGTTCAAACTGAAATACCATTATTAATTTTAAAATCTTCCAGAGAGATTTTTAGGGCTGTGTGTACTAATATATTCTGTGAATACAACAATGGCACCAAGACAACATTTCTTCAAAATGATCTTTATTAGTTTAGAAGACAGTAAAGATTGCTGCCAAAGGCATTGGTAATAAGTTTTAATGTATTCAAAAGCAGCGGAAATAAACATCTAACTTACTGGAAAAATAAGACAGAAACAAGTGCCAGTGTAAAGATATCTGCGTAGAAGGTAGCAGTGCATCGTCTTCATCTTTGCTGTTCAGGACCAGACTTCGCAATTTATTCCTCTCTGTGAAGAGAAACAGTGAATTTTAGCTTACAAAAAATTCCATATCATTGCAATTTTAATGTCCTCTGCTGAACTTGATTTGTCAAACATTATAATTCCTAAACCCATAAAAAGATACAATATTCAGAGTTCCTTGGGAGGCTGGATATGTTCTATAGATCCCACCTTACAAAGTGTTATCAAATGACCATGGTTAATAGTAATACGACTAAATACAAAGAAGAAAGAAAACATAAATATAAAGACACAAAGATCTGCATGGACAATATTTTGTTATTGTGTTTCTTTCAGTTGTAAATTTCAAAGTAAGAGTGTGTTCTCCAGACTTACTGTCTTTAACTTCTGGAGACGATCTGGGAGCCAGCTGGCATTTGGGTCCACACAATACTGTCGGTCACTTGCACCTATAAACCTATAAGGTAGAAAGACAACATGAGAATACATCACCAATGAGTCCGAAGCCATGGAAACAGGTACAGTAAAAGTTGTAGAAGATAATGAGACATTTTGGGAAATCCAGTTATTGGCTTTCATGCGTTGAGTTAGATGAAATTATAGACAGGCCTATACCACTCTCATGTCTGTATGGAGCTCATACATAAACAGAAATGTACAACTGACCATTTGTTATTTTTGTTATTTTTAGTTACACTGTGTAGCATTTTTTTAAGAGCCATACATTAAAGGCACATAACTTCCCCCAAAACCCCTACTTGATGCTGTCACATTTTAGATTAAACAAATGAGATATAACATGTTAAACAGTACACATTAGAGGAAAAACACACTAGCTGTTCTCTATGCTAAGCTAAGCTAATCAGCTCCAGTCTCCAGCTCTGTAATTGCAGCACAGATATAAGAGTAATGTAACATAAAAGAAAATGAAGCCCAAATGGCCTTACAAATTCTTTAGTCTAATTTCACATGTTCATAACCCCAAATTACAGCTAAGTGATGTAATATGTTAGTGGATGATACAGATGTTGTTTTATTAATGTAATAATCTTGAAGATTTTTATTGAAATAAATTTAGTCACAATCTCTGAATGAGGTGACACAATGGCGACTGAGTCGATGGCCCACTGATGAAGGCCATTGCATTTGCTGTGTCTGGTGACAGTCCCGAAAAAAAAACCCGAAGCAACGCACAGTTACCAGTTTGGTCACTTATTCATTTTGGTGTTGGAATAATTTTTATAATAATAAAAAAAATTGCATTAACAACCCCCAAAGTCAGAACAACAACTTGGATATTTGGGGAAAATTTTGGTACACAGTTGACATCATATCACACAGGAACATGGCGGATGAAAGTAAATGTTTGGCAGTTGAGAAACTTTTTCTTAATTCAGGTATTGCACATTGATTTTTTTGCTCACATTTGATTTTTAAAATGATATTTAGGATTGTGACTTTTAGTTGTTGTCCAAGTAGAGTGACCTAGATAGAAAAATATTTATAAGCATTAACCCTGATAACAAGTAAGGTAAAGCAATATTTTAGTGGTTTTAGGGAATATACTGGTGCAGCTACAAGTCTGGGACAAAATCAATTAGTATTACAAAGCTTCTCTGTTTCCCCGTACTTGGATAGCAATATGAATCTTCACTGGGAAGTTAAACACTCTGTGTAATAAAATATAACACATCTTCTTTGTAGCCTCCATGTTGTCTCTGCAACTTAAAAGCTCATGAACACAGTGAAGTCAGAAGAACATCTTCCTAATTTGGTTAATGGGACCATCTGAGGAGTACATGAATGCAGCATTTGTGATATGTTTTCCATAACCCAGCTCTGTTTGGTCCACCAGAGAGAACAGAGGCAGAGCGAACTCTCTGGGAAGTCAGATGCAAAAACAGACAATCACCTCTTATTGCCACAGGTACCCTCAAAGAGAACGAAACACCACAAGTCAAACACAGGCAGAAAGTGAAGCTTGTGTATGATTGAATACTTTTACTTACATGTATGCATGTATTCTGCAATTAGAAAATGTGTCCTTCTGTTCATAGCAGGCACTGACAGGTTCCCTAATGTGGGCTATCGAGACTGACGTGCAGCAGTCTGGATAGATGTCAGTCAATTTCGAACCGGCAGCAGTGACCGAGGGTGAAGTCATGGGACATTCAAGTTTCCCTACAATGCAAAACACAAAGTGGGTGATGGAAATGAAAACCACAGCAATTTGTTTTGTCATCAGTTTGTGCCTTAACACAGTATCATTCGCTATATCACACTCAGTTTAGTATGGAGTTAGATTAGTCTCAATATTAATAAATGCACACAGAAGGATTCACAAATACATGTTAAGATTTATATTTAAATGACTCTCTCCACGCAAATATTTTCAATGCACACACATATATTTGGCATTTTATATAAATGTAAAAAAAAATCCTCAAATAACCAAAAAAGTTTCACAAATGTATTTCTGATGCACACACAAATATTTATTGTTTTAAATATATGCAATAAAAATCCACAAATATATGTATTTTTATATAATTTATTTATTTATATATTGTATTTAAAACGTATTTGCAATTTTCATCAAAACATATGTACATTACATACATTTATATGAAATGCCAAATATATGTGTGTGCATTGAAAATATTTGTGTGGAGAGAGTCATTTATATATAAATCTTAACATGTATTTGTGAATCCTTCTGTGTGCATTTATTAATATTGAGACTAATCTAACTCCATAGTTTAGTGACTTATCTTCACTAATATTCAAGTCACACTCACCTTGTGCAGGAAGGAAGAGCAGCACGGTTACACACATAAAAGACAGTCCACAGCTGATGGAGAAATGCATCCTGGATCCAAGACTGACAGTGTGTCTCCGCACAGCAGAAATCTGGTTATAGTGAATAATTATGAGCCTCACTGGTCAAACATTTGTCAGTGAAGTAAACAGTGAAGGTCTGACTTGTACTGGTATAAATAGGGACAATATGAGGAAACATTCTCAGAGAAAGAGGAACACAGTTGTCTTTTTAGTGGTTACCCAATGATTGTCTAACCCTAAGCCGGAATAAACACCTTGCAATTGTATGCCTCTGTGAACGAGGACACAGTGACCTCAGCCTTTGACTCTTAACCATCAAAATCTACTCTGTTCATCATTGAGTCTAAGTGGAAGTTTGAGTTAAATTTGAATAAATTCCCTCAGGATATTCATGAGATATCATGTTCACGAGCATTGGACAGATGGACAGACACACGGACAACCAACCCGAAAACAAAATGCGCAACAGTGATTCCTGGCATGGAGACAAAGAAAGAACCACAATTAATGCTGTGTTCCATATATCTCAGAAGTAGGAGGCTGGAGCTGAGAATGACGTCAAGCCTGAGCTGACGACATTTCAGAGCAACAATTGGAAAACCAGATGTTGCTAGCATTACCAGTTCTAGCCAGGTTAGCCATTGTTAGCAATACACACCGTAGCGTATGAACACCGTAGCAACATGTCCACAGGTTGAAGTTGGACAGAACTGTGTACAGTATATGACTGTTTTAGTGAGAAACATATAAGACAGAAGTGCTGGTAAACATTATATTGCTGCAGCTTTCTATACTGTTGATGCGCGAAGCAGCCATCTTGGATTTGAAGTTGGGGTTGGTGACTTTCATAGTCACAAATCTGACCTCACTTGAAATTTCTGACTGGGACCTGCAAATGTAACACACGATATCCCCTCATGTTCAAACAGTGTTTAAACTGAAGTACCACTATTTATAACAAAGAAATATATTTCTTTGCTACCATCTCTGAATTTATTTGCTTTGAATTCCCACCTAATATTTCCACTGTGAAATTTCTAGTTGTGGGATTTCAAAAATTAAATTTTAAGCTGAACATTAGTTTTAGGTTGGAAAAAAAAATCAAGTCAGTAAAATTTAGTTTTTGTGCTCATTTTTTTTCTAAACAGCATTTATTCAGTGCAAGTATGTTAAGGGTACAGAGAAGGGAACAAATGGTGTGAACACCCCCTCTCCCATCCTAAACACACATACCCGCCCAAAAACACCCACCCACGTAATACCTTTACAAACTCCTCTGCACCCAGATCAGGGAGGGAAATATCTTTTTCAATGTAAAACTGTAGTTATCAAAAATAAAACTATATTTTCCAAAATATTAAAGAAATAGTTTGACATGTTGGGAAATATGCTTATTTAATTTCTTGTAGAGTTAGATGAAAAGATCAATTTAACTCTTATTGTCATCTCTCTCATCAGCGATCAGCGATTTCATTTTTTTGGTCACTACTCAGAGCTCTTAACAGCCGGTGAGGGCTGGAACATATTATCCAATATCTGTCCGGTACAATTAAAATTTGAATTCTTATTCAAGTTAGACTTTAAAGAATGTAGAGATCACTGGTAGTCACAGATTGACTTTGTACCAGCAGCACATGAGGGACAGTACATAGCAAAAGGAGAACAGCATCATGGGTCCCAAAATGATGTGTTTCTGTAAAGTAGAAATCTGGTTATAGTGAGTAATTAAAGGACACTTCTGGACACTCTCTGGTCAAACACTTGTAAATGATGTAAACAGCAAAGCACTGACTTTCAAGAGGAAAAGTTCTTGAGGTGAATATGAGGAGGCACAACCCTCTAATAATATATGTGTACTAATATATGCTGTAAATACAACAATGGCACCAAGACAACATTTCTTCAAAATGATCTTTATTAGTTTAGAAGACAGTAAAGATTGCTGCCAAAGGCATTGGTAATAACTTTTGATTATTTTGAAAACAGCAGAAATAAAACACCTTAGTTAGTGGAAAAATAAAACAGAAACAAGTGCCAGTGTAAAGATATCTGCGTAGAAGGTAGCAGTGCATTGTCTTCATCTTTGCTGTTCAGCGCCAGACTTCACAATTTATTCCTCTCTGTGAAGAGAAACAGTGAATTTTAGCTTACAAAAATTCCATATTATTGCAATTTTAATGTCCTCTGCTGAATTTGATTTGTCAAACATTATAATTCCTAAACCCATAAAAAGATACAATATTCAGAGTTCCTTGGGAGGCTGGATATGTTTTATAGATCCCACCTTACAAAGTGTTATCAAATGACCATGGTTAATAGTAATACGACTAAATACAAAGAAGAAAGAAAACATAAATATAAAGATACAAAGATCTGCATGGACAATATTTTCTTATTGTGTTTCTTTCAGTTGTAAATTTCAAAGTAAGAGTGTGTTCTCCAGACTTACTGCCTTTAACTTCTGGAGAAGATTGTGGAGCCAGTGGGCCTTTGGGTCCACACAATACAATTTGTCACTCGCACCCTTAAAACTAAAAGGTAGAAAAACAACATGAGAAACCAAAAATTTTTTTTGTCATACATCACCAATGAGTCAGAAGCCATGGAAACAGGTACAGTAAAAGTTGTAGAAGATAATGAGACATTTTGGGAAATCCAGTTATTGGCTTTCATGCGTTGAGTTAGATGAAATTATAGACAGGCCTATACCACTCTCATGTCTGTATGGAGCTCATACATAAACAGAAATGTAGAACTGACCATTCGTTGTTTTTGTTATTTTTAGTTACACTGTGTAGCATTTTTTTAAAGAGCCACACATTAAAGGCACATAACTTCCATCAAAAACCCCTACTTGATGTTGTCACACTTTAGATTAAACAAATGAGATATGACATGTTAAACAGTACACATTAGAGGAAAAACACACTAGCTGTTCTCTATGCTAAGCTAAGCTAATCATCTCCAGTCTCCAGCTCTGTAATTGCAGCACAGATATAAGAGTAATGTAACATAAAAGAAAATGAAACCCAAACGGCCTTACAGATTCTTTAGTCTAATTTCACATGTTCATAACCCCAAATTACAGCTAAGTGATGTAATATGTTAGTGGATGATACAGATGTTGTTTTATTAATGTATTAATCTTGAAGATTTTCATTTAAATAAATTTAGTCACTATCTCTGAATGAGGTAACACAATGGCGACTGAGTCGATGGCCCACTGATGAAGGCCATTGCATTTGCTGTCTCTGGTTACAGTCCCGAAAAAAACCTACCAAGCAACGCACAGTTACCAGTTTGGTCACTTATTCATTTGGTGTTGGAATAATTTTTATAATAATAAAAAAATTAGCATTAACAACCCCTAAAGTCAGAACAACAACTTGGATATTTGGAGAAAATTTTGGTACACAGTTGACATCATATCACACAGGAACATGGCGGATGAAAGTAAATGTTTGGCAGTTGAGTAACTTTTTCTTAATTCAGGTATTGCACATTGATTTTTTTTTTTCTCACATTTGATTTTTAAAATGATATTTAGGATTGTAACTTTTAGTTGTTGTCCAAGTAGAGTGACCTAGATAGAAAAATATTTATAAGCATTAACCCTGATAACAAGTAAGGTAAAGCAATATTTTAGTGGTTTTAGGGAATATACTGGTGCAGCTACAAGTCTGGAACAAAATCACTTTGTATTACAAAGCTTCTCTGTTTCCCCGTACTTGGATAGCAACATGAATCTTCACTGGGAAGTTAAACACTCTGTGTAATAAAATATAACACATCTTCTTTGTAGCCTCCATGTTGTCTCTGCAACTTAAAAGCTCATGAACACACTGAAGTCAGAAGAACATCTTCCCAATTTGGTTAATGGGACCATCTGAGGAGCACATGATTGCAGCATTTGTGATACGTTTTCCATAACCCAGCTCTGTTTGGTCCACCAGAGAGCGTAGGCAGAGCGAACTCTCTGGGAAGTCAGATGCAATAACAGACAATCACCGCTTATTGCCACAGGTATCCTCAAAGAGAACGAAACACCACAAGTCAAACACAGGCAGAAAGTGAAGAATTGTGTATGATTGAATACTTTTACTTACATGTATGCATGTTTGTTGCACTTGGAAAATGTGTCCTTCTGTTCACAGCAGGCAATGACAGATTCGTTAATGCCGCGTGTCGAGACATCTGCACAGCAGTCGATGTTAATCCATTTCGAACCGCCAGCAATGACCGAGGGTGAAGTCTTGGGACATTCAAGTTTCCCTACAATGCAAAACACAAAGAGGGTGATGGAAATGAAAACCACAGCAATTTGTTTTGTCATCAGTTTGTGCCTTAACACAGTATCATTCGCTGTATCACACTCAGTTTAGTGACTTATCTTCACTAGTATTCAAGTCACACTCACCTTGTGCAGGAAGGAAGAGCAGAACGGTTACACACATAAAAGACAGTCCACAGCTGATGGAGAAATGCATCCTGGATCCAAGACTGACAGTGTGTCTCCGCCCAGCAAAATCTGGTTATAGTGAATAATTATGAGCCTCACTGGTCAAACACTTGTCAGTGAAGTAAACAGTGAAGGTCTGACTTGTACTGGTATAAATAGGGACAATATGAGGAAACATTCTCAGAGAAAGAGGAACACAGTTGTCTTTTTAGTGGTTACCCAATGATTGTCTAACCCTAAGCCAGAATAAACACCTTGCAGTTGTATACATCTGTAAACCAGTCAAGTTGCAGTTATAGTTTACATCCATGTCTGTGCAGACTCAGATGCAGCCATGACACAAGACGATGCTTCAAATATGAATGTTGCTACAAAGAAAACGTGGATGATTCACACACATATTCAACCAGGCAGCAGAGAAGATCTATACAATTTGCCCAAAATGGGCATCCAAGATGAGTGTCATCAATTCACTGTCTGACTTTGCCCAAATCAGGTTATCCTTGAGTCCAAGTGGATGTTTGTGCCAAAGTTGAAGAAATCCCCTCAAGGCCTTCTTTAGATATCTTGTACACCAGAATGAGACGGCTGCAAGGTCACAGTTACCTTAAGCTTTGACCACCAAAATCTAATCAATTCATTGTTGAGTCTCAGTAGACGTTTGTGCCGAATCTGAAGAAATTTCCTACATATGTTCTTGAGATTTTTGTATTCATAAGTATGAGAAGGACGAGGACACAGTGACCTCAGCCTTTGACTCTTAACCATCAAAATCTACTCTGTTCATCGTTGAGTCTAAGTGGAAGTTTGAGTCAAATTTGAAGAAATTCCCTCAGGATATTCATGAGATATCATGTTCACGAGAATTGGACAGATGGACAGACGCACGGACAACCAACCCGAAAACAAAATGCGCAACAGTGATCCCTGGCATGGAGACAAAGAAAGTATGGCACAAAAAATGTTTCACAGATTAAAACACAAATATATACTACTTACATGTACTGTTTAAATGGAACCACAATTAATGCTGTGTTCCATATATCTCAGAAGTAGGAGGTTGGAGCTGAGAATGACGTCAAGCCTGAGCTGACGACACTTCAGAGCAACAATTGGAAAACCAGATGTTGCTAGCATTAGCAGTTCTAGCCAGGTTAGCCATTGTTAGCAATACACACCGTAGCGTATAAACACCGTAGCAACATGTCCACAGGTTGAAGTTGGACAGAACTGTGTACAGTATATGACTGTTTTAGTGAGAAACAAATAAGACAGAAGTGCTGGTAAACATTATATTGCTGCAGCTTTCTATACTGCTGATGTGCGAAGCAGCCATCTTGGATTTGAAGTTGGGGTTGGTGACTTTCATAGTCACAAATCTGACCTCACTTGAAATTTCTGACTGGGACCTGCAAATGTAACACACGGTATCCCCTCATGTTCAAACAGTGTTTAAACTGAAGTACCACTATTTATAACAAAGAAATATATTTCTTTGCTACCATCTCTGAATTTATTTGCTTTGAATTCCCACCTAATATTTCCACTGTGAAATTTCTAGTTGTGGGATTTCAAAAATTAAATTTTAAGCTGAACATTAGTTTAAGTTGGAAAAAAAATCAAGTTCAATTTTTTTGTGCTTATTTTTTGTCTAAACACCATTTATTCAGTGCAAGTATGTTAAGGTTACAGAGAAGGGAACAAATGGTGTAAACACCCCCTCTCCCATCCTAAACACACATACCCGCCCACAAACACCCACCCACGTAATACCTTTACAAACTCCTCTGCACCCAGATCAGGGAGGGAAATGTCTTTTTCAATGTAAAACTGTAGTTATCAAAAATAAAACTATATTTTCCAAAATATTAAAGAAATAGTTTGACATGTTGGGAAATATGCTTATTTACTTTCTTGTAGTGTTAGATGAAAAGATCAATTCAACTCTTATTGTCATCTCTCTATCAGCGATCAGCGATTTCATTTTTTTGGTCACTACTCAGAGCTCTTGACAACCGGTGAGGGCTGGAACATATTATCCAATATCTGTCCGATATAATTTGATAGAATCTCCTATTCAAGTTAGACTTTAAAGAATGTAGAGATCACTGATAGTCACAGATTGACTTTGTACCAGCAGCACATCAGGGACAGTACATAGCAAAAGGAGAACGGCATCATGGGTCCCAAAATGATGTGTTTCTGTACAGTAGAAATCTGGTTGTAGTGAGTAATTAAAGGCCTTATTGTGGACACTCTCAGGTCAAACACTTGTCAGTGATGTAAACAGTAAAGCACTGACTTTCAAAAGGAAAAGTTCTTGAGGTCAATATGACGAGGCACAACCCTCTAATAATATATGTGTACTAATATATGCTGTGAATACAACAATGGCACCAAGACACCATTTTTCAAAATCATCTTTATTAGTTTAGAAAACAGTAAAGATTGCTGCCAAATGCCTTGGTAATAACTTTTAATGTATTTTAAACCTGTAAATTTAAACATCTAAGTTAATGGAAAAATAAAACAGAAACAAGTGCCAGTGTAAAGATATCTGTGTAGAAGGTAGCAGTGCATCGTCTTCATCGTTGCTGTTCAGGGCCTTTCACAAGACTTCGCAATTTATTCCTCTCTGTGAAGAGAAACAGTGAATTTTAGCTTGAAAAATTCCACATTCTTGCAATTTTAATGTTCTCTGCTGAATCTGATTTGTCAAACATTATAACTCCTAAACACATAACAGGACAATATAGTCAGAGTTCCTCATGAGGTTGGGTATATTCTAGATCCCACCTTACAAGTGTTATCAAAGGACCATATTTAATAGTAATAAGACTAAATACAAAGAAGAAAGAAAACACAGATAATATTTTCTTATTGTGTTTCTTTCAGTTGTAAATTTCAAAGTAAGAGTGTGTTCTCCAGACTTACTGTCTTTAACATCTTGAGTCGTTTTGGGATCCAGCTGGCTTGTGGGTCCACACAATAGCAATGGTTACTTGCATTCTTAAAACTATAAGGTAGAAAGACAACAGGAAACAAATAAAATATAACATGTTAAACAGCAATTAAGCACAGTTTAGAGTGGTATCGATCACCATATCTAACCTTAGTCAAGAACGCAAAAGAAGATGAAACGGCCTTACAAATTCTTTAATCTAATATTATATGTTCATAACCCCACATTACAGATAAGTGATGTAATATGTTACTGGATAATACAGTTTTATTAATGTAATGATTTTGAAGATTTTAATTTAAATAAATGAAGTCACTATCTCTGAATAAGGTAACAAAATGGTGACTGAGCCTATGGTCCATTGATGAAGTCAGAGGAACATCTTTCTAACTGGTTTAAGCAGAAAGTGAAGCTTGTGTGTGATCAAGTACTTTGAACTTACATGTATGCATGTATGTTAACACCAGTAAATCTGTCTCTCTTCTGTTCATGGCAGGTGTGGACAGGTTCCCTAATGCGGGCCGTGGAGATTTCCGTGCAGTGGTCCAAATAGATGTTTCCGAAAGCAAATGCGGCACCGACCGCGGGTCCAGACCTGGCACATTCAAGTTGTGCTGTAATACAAAACACAAAAAAACAGTATCATTCACTGTATCACACTCAGTTTAGTGGCCTATCTTCACTAGTATTCAAGTCACACTCACCTTGTGCAGGAAGGAAGAGCAGCACGGCTACACACATAAAAGACAGTCCACAGCTGATGGAGAAATGCATCCTGGATCCAAGACTGACAGTGTGTCTCCGCACAGCAGAAATCTGGTTATAGTGAATAATTCAAATCCTTACTCTGGACACTCACTGGTCAAACACTGTCAGTGATGTGAACAGTAATGCAGTGACTTGGAAGAAGCAAATTCCCTGCTATAAATGAGGTCAATATGAGGAGGTACACCCCCTCCACACACCCATTCCAGAGAAAGAGGAACACATGGTTATGAATGTTACTCAGTGATGTTGTCAATAATTTTTCTCTATATGTGGTTTAAAAAAAATCTGTGGGAAGACACACTGCATTGGATATTCACAAATGGACATGGTCAGTAAGAAACAGTAACACAATGCTGCTTAAATTTAGCCATGTTTAACCACCACTGATATCTCATGTTTAAACCGAAATAATACTGTTAAATATTTTACTTTGAACCAATCTGTCAAAATTTATGTGGCCTGAATTTCCCGTCTTGGAATTCAGGTTATAGTATAAAAAAATAAAATAAAAAAACGTCATGTGGCATGCAGGGATAAGCAATGGCAGCCTGAACTGATGCTGTCTCCTACTTTGGGGTTAATATCCTGTTTCTCATCCTCTAATGTGCTCAGATTTTTTTTTTTTATATTAAGGGTGAATAAAATCTTTTAGCCTTTATAAAATATTAATGGATGAGTTAAATCAAAATTCACCCCCTGAAAAGTTGTCATTAAGGATGAATTTAGCTTTAGAAACCAAAACTGTTTGTTGTACCAGACTGTAAACATGTTTATTTCTGCTGACATTTTAATATGGGGGTCTTTGGAGATTGACTGGCTTTTGGAGCAGGCCTCAAGTGGCCGTTTGAGGAACTGCAGTTTTGGCACTTAGTGTTGGCTTCATCTTTCAGCCCCAGAGGTAGCTGTTTGGTAAAAACCAGTCAGATACCCAGTTACATATTTACAGTGCATGACCATGACATCGCTGTTCCCCAGGTGTTTGGCCTAGTATAGGTTTTAATGTGAGGGGAAAAAAGCAGCAAAAATGGTTGCTTTAAATTAGCACCAATAAAATATTCTGATTGGTAAAAATTAACACATGGCCTTTAAGTTTAAATGTTTTGCAATTGACAGGTAAACTGTAAATACAGGATATCATTACAACCTAGACCAATTGTCAAAACTGTCTGCATTATTGAGTTATAGGCCACAAAACACAAAGTAGACATACTCTCATGTCTGTGCAGTAAATATGAAGCTACTGTTAGCAGCCTGGTTAGCTTAGCTCAGCATAAAATGAAATCTAGTCTATCTAGCACAGCTACAGCTCATTGAGCATGTTAGTCACACTCTAACAGCTATCTGTGCTTTGTATTTGTATTTCTTTGTACATAATGAAAATTCAGAATTTTTGGGGGGGAATAAGACTTAAAACGTTTTACCCCCCCCCCCCCCCCCCCCCCCAAAAAAAAAAAAATCGGAATTTTCATTACATTGCAAAACATTTAAACCGAAAGGCCATGTGTTAATTTTTACCAATCAGAATATTGTTGCGAAATTTTTACTGCTTTTTTTCCCCTCACATTAAAACCTATACTAGGCCAGTCACCTGGAGAACAGCCATGTCTTGGTCATGCACTGTAAATATGTAACTGGGTATCTGACTGGTTTTTACCAAACAGCAACCTCTGGGGCTGAAAAATTAAGCCAACGAGAAGTGCTAAAAACTGCAGTTCCTCAAATGGCTACTTGAGGCTGGCTCCAAAAGCCAGTCAATCTCCAAAGACCACAGCAGAAATAAACACGTTTAAAGTGTGGTACAACAAACAGTTTTGGTCTCTACAGCTAAATTCATTCTTAATGACAACTGTACAGGGGGTGAATTTGATTTAACTCATCCATTAATATTTTATAAAGGCTAAAAGATTTTATTCACCCTTGATATAAAAAGAAACTTTTTTGAAAAAATAAAATAAATGAATGTGTCCCATGTTATTACAAGCAGATGAACCACTTAAATCATCTGACATATTTTGGTTTCCATTAACCTCTGCCCATAAAATTATTGTTATCTGAGCACATTAGAGGATGAGAAACAGGATATTAACCCCAAAGTAGGAGACAATACAAGTTCAGGCTGCCATCGCTTAAGCCTGCATCACGTGACATGTTTTTTTTTTTTTTTTAACAGTATAATCTGAATTCCAAGAAATTCAAGCCACATAAATTCAGACAGATTGGTTCAAAGTAAAATTTTTAACTGCTATAAACATGAGATATCAGTGGTGGTTAAAAGTGTCTCAATTTAAACAGCTTTGCGTTACTGTTTGTTACTGTCCATCATGGTGAGTCTTCTTACTGATCATTTGAAACCATATATGGAGGAAAATTATTGAGTAACATTCATAACCATGTGTTCCTCTTTCTCTGGAATGGGTGTGTGGAGGGGGTGTACCTCCTCATATTGACCTCATTTATAGCAGGGAATTTGCTTCTTCCAAGTCACTGCGTTACTGTTTACATCACTGACAGTGTTTGACCAGTGAGTGTCCAGAGTAAGGATTTGAATTATTCACTATAACCAGATTTCTGCTGTGCGGAGACACACTGTGAGTCTTGGATCCAGGATGCATTTCCCCATCAGCTGTGGACTGTCTTTTATGTGTGTAACCGTGCTGCTCTTCCTTCCTGCACAAGGTGAGTGTGACTTGAATACTAGTGAAGATAGGCCACTAAACTGAGTGTGATACAGTGAATGATGCTGTGTTAAGGCACAAATTGATGTCAAAACAAATTGCTGTCGTATACACATATCACACCTTAATCACCCAATTTCTATCACTCTCTGTGTGTTTTGCATTGTAGGGGAACTTCAAAATGCCAGGCCTCAACCCCCGGTCATTGCTGCCAGTTTTAATGGAGTAACTGGCTGCTGCGCGTCAGTCTCAACAGCCCACATTAGGGAACCTGTCAATGCCTGCTATGAACAGAAGGACACATTTTCTAATTGCAGAACACATGCATACATGTAAGTAAAAGTATTCAATCACACACAAACTTCACTTTCTGCCTGTGTTTGACTTGTGCTGTGTCAGATAATGTCTGGCACAAACTTTAAGTTACAGTCTTGAAGATCTCCATTTTGTTTTCTTTGGGGGCTCCTGTGGCGATAAGCAGTGATTGCAGATCTGTTTTTACATATCATCTGCTGGTTAGCTCTGCCTCTGTCCTCTCTGGTGGACCAAACAGAGCTGGGTTATAGAAAATGTGTCAATGCTGCATTCAAGTGCTCCTCAGATGGTCCCATTAACCAAACTGGGAAGATATTCTTCTGACTTCAGTGTGTTCATGAGCTTTTAAGTTATGGGAACAATGTGGAGGCTACAAAGAAGATTTTTTTTAAGAAGAACTGTTTTAAACTAATATAGTTCACTCTATGTGGACAGCTAACAGTTAAAATCTCATATACCATATAACACATTACATGTGAGCTTGAATTAAAAAATTTTCTCAACATCAGTCAAACATTTACTTTCATCCGCCATGTTCCTGTGTGATATGAAGTCAACTCGACAAGTCGTGTACTAAAATTTTTGCTGACTGTCGAAGTTGTTACTCCAACTTTAGGGGGTGTTCACGTGAATTTTTCAAGAGGAGAACTCATCATTCCAAATATGAATGCAGGGTAACTGTGAGCCGCTTGTGATTTTTCCCAGGACTGTCACCAGAGACAGCAAATGCAACAGCTTTCATCAGTGGACCATAGGCTCAGTCACTATTTTGTTACGTCATTTGGGGATAGTGACTTCATTTATTTAGATAAAAATCTTCAAGATTATTACATTAATAAAACAACATCTGTATCATTCAGTAACATATTACATCACTTAGCTGTAATTTGGGGTTATGATCATAAAATATTAGTTTAAAGAATTTGTAAGGCCGTTTGGGCTTCGTTTTCTCTTACGTTTTTGACCAAGGTTACATATGGTGATCGATACCACTCTTATATCTTTGCTTTAATTATGTAACTAGAGGTCTTTTATTGTTTCTCATGTTGTTTTTCTACCTTATAGTTTTCAGGGTGCAAGTGACCAATTGTATTGTGTGGACCCAAATGCCAGCTGGCTCCCAGATCGTCTCGAGAAGTTAAAGACAGTAAGTCTGGAGAACACACTCTTACTTTGAAATTTACAACAGAAAGAAACACAATAAGAAAATGTTGTCCATGCAGATCTTTGTGTCTTTATATTTATGTTTTCTTTCTTCTTTGTATTTAGTCGTATTACTATTAACCATGGTCATTTGATAACACTTTGTAAGGTGGGATCTATAGAACATATCCAGCCTCCCAAGGAACTCTGAATATTGTATCTTTTTATGGGTTTAGGAATTATAATGTTTGACAAATCAAATTCAGCAGAGGACATTAAAATTGCAATGATATGGAATTTTTGTAAGCTAAAATTCACTGTTTCTCTTCACAGAGAGGAATAAATTGTGAAGTCTTATGAAAGGCCCTGAACAGCAAAGATGAAGACGATGCACCGCTACCTTCTACGCAGATATCTTTACACTGGCACTTGTTTCTATTTTATTTTTCCACTAACTAAGGTGTTTTATTTCCACTGTTTTTAAAATAATCAAAAGTTATTACCAATGCCTTTGGCAGCAATCTTTACTGTCTTCTAAACTAATAAAGATCATTTTGAAGAAATGTTGTCTTGGTGCCATTGTTGTATTCACAGCATATATTAGTACACACAGCCCTAAAAATTTCTCTGGAAGATTTTAAAATTAAGAAAAAATATAAAACTTAGGATAGTTTGACATTATGGGATACACTCATTCAAATTTTTGCTGAGAGTTACTCAGAGGATAAAGGTGCTCTACAGGATAAATATGGAGCTATGCCACCATCAGCCAGCTCACTCAGCTTGGCACAGAAACAGTGGGAAACACCTCACATGGTTGTCTTCCTTCAAATCTAAAAATATCATACACTAACATATTTGTGGTTTTATGCCAACATAGTTGAAGTTTTATGGAGAGCTGGACAGAGTTAGGCTATAACTAGCTGTTTGCCCCTGTGTCCTAGTCTTTATGCTAGGCTAAGCTAACTAGCTGCTGGCTGTAGCATCATATTTATCCCACAGACATGAGAGCTTTTATCTAACTTGGCAGCAAGAAGTCAATAAGCCCAAAATGTAGAGCAACTTATTTAGTGTTTAGGACATTATTAAGAGGATCCAAAATGGATGGTAAGTCCTCTGAGTGTGTTCTGATTTGAATTTTTCATGTTAAATTCTGGTGTCTGAAGGTCTTCTACACAACATGACCAACATGACTTGGACAAAAAATGTGTTTTTTTGCTTGTTTTGTTTTTTCAATACTGGAATTTGGTGTCAAATCTTATTAACCCTTAATACAAAGAAAATAAAAAAATGAAATATCACAACAGAACTGAACCCCAAGACAGACAGACAGACAGACAGACAGGTTTAAAGTGAAATATTTTAGTGCTATAATAAGTGGTATTTTAATTTCAACATGAGATATCAGTGATGGTTAAAAGTGACTAAATTTAAACAGTGTTGGGTTACAGTTTGTTAGTGTCCATCACTGAAAACAGTGTGTCAGTGTGAAGGAAATATATTGACAAAATCACTGAGAAACATTCATGTTCCTCTTTCTCTGTAATGGGTGTGTGGAGGGGGTGTGCCTCCTCATATTGACTCATTTATACCAAGGACTTTTCTTCTTGCATGTCAGCGCCTTACTGTTTCCATCATTGACAAGTGTCTGACCAGTGAGTGTCCAGAGTAAGGATTTGAATTACTCACTGTAACCAGATTTCTGCTGTACACAGGAGCATCATTTTGGGACTCATGATGCCGTTCTCCTTTCACTATGAACTGTGCCTCATGTGCTGCTTGCACAAAGTCTATCAGTGACTACCAATGGCTTCTACATTCTTTGAAGGGTAACTTGAACTGTTAGGAGAATCTATCAAATTGTATCAGACAGAAATTGGATAATATGTTCCAACCCTCACCTTTGGTCAAGAGCTCTGAGTTGTTACCAGAGGAATGGAATTGTTGATACAAGAGGATGGATTGAGTTTCCTCCATAGGGTGGCTGGGCTCAGCCTGAAGGCCGAGACTCACCAAACCAACTTCAAAGAACTAGTGGCAATGAAAGCCAACTGTTGCAGGCCTCATGTCACCTGTGTCTCGGCCCAAAAAAGCTGCACATGAATACACTGCAATTACTACAGCCAACAGCACAACCAGCACATAATTGTCACTCTTTTTGTCATTGTCATTTCAAAAGGAAAACCGTAACCGTCTTGATGCATGTCAGCCAGTCAGCACATTAACAACACAATCCAATGTTTAAAGAACAAAGCATATTTACACATACGAGACTTCAAAATATTTTTCCTCACATAGACTTCATATTAAAAAATATGCTTGATCACGTTCTTGTTGAGAGTTTTGTGAGAAGATGTCGAATCATAAACTGCATCAGAAGAGGAACAGCAGTGATGCAACAATAATGAAGTAAAATCTTTTCTCAGTAATTGTTTACTTTGTTTTTTTCCTTCCTCTCTGAATGTTCCTTAACAACTGAAGTTGTTTGATTTGTCTCATATGCTTCTCTCTAAATGCAAGAAAAGTGCTCTTTTCACTCTATCTATGTTAACTGTGGGTCCCAAAATGATGTTTCTCTGTACAGTAGAAATCTGGTTATAGTGAGTAATTAAAGGCCTTATTCTGGACACTCACTGGTCAAACACTTGTTAATGAAGTAAACAGTAAAGTGCTAACTTGCAAGAGAAAAAATCCTTGAGGTCAATATGAGGAGGCACAACCCTCCACACACCCATTCCAGAGAAAGGAGAACACAGTTGTGTTTATGAATGTTACTCAATGATTTGTCAATATGTTTCATTATATGGTTAAAAAAATCAGTAAGAAGACACACTGTTTTCAATGATGGTCAGAAACAAACAGTAACACAATACTGTTTAAATGTAGCCACTTTTATCCACCACTGATATCTCATGTTCAAACTGAAATACCATTATTAATTTTAAAATCTTCCAGAGAGATTTTTAGGGCTGTGTGTACTAATATATGCTGTAAATACAACAATGGCACCAAGACAACATTTCTTCAAAATGATCTTTATTAGGTTAGAAGACAGTAAAGATTGCTGCCAAACGCATTGGTAATAACTTTTAATGTATTCAAAAGCAGCGGAAAAAAACATCTAACTTACTGCAAAAATAAAACAGAAACAAGTGCCAGTGTAAAGATATCTGCGTAGAAGGTAGCGGTGCATCGTCTTCATCTTTGCTGTTCAGCGCAAGACTTCGCAATTTATTCCATTCTGTGAAGAGAAACAGTGAATTTTAGCTTGAAAAATTTCCGTATCATTCAATTTTAATGTCCTCTGCTGAATTTGATTTGTCAAACATTATAATTCCTAAACCCATAAAAAGATACAATATTCAGAGTTCCTTGGGAGGCTGGATATGTTCTATAGATCCCACCTTACAAAGTGTTATCAAATGACCATGGTTAATAGTAATACGACTAAATACAAAGAAGAAAGAAAACATAAATATAAAGACACAAAGATCTGCATGGACAATATTTTCTTATTGTGTTTCTTTCAGTTGTAAATTTCAAAGTAAGAGTGTGTTCTCCAGACTTACTGTCTTTAACTTCTGGAGACGATCTGGGAGCCAGCTGGCATTTGGGTCCACACAATACTGTCGGTCACTTGCACCCTTGAAACTAAAAGGTAGAAAGACAACATGAGAAACAATAAAAGGTCTCTAGCTGCTTAATTAAAGCAAAGATATAAGAGTGGTATCGATCACCATATGTAACCTTGGTCAAAAACGTAAGAGAAAACGAAGCCCAAACGGCCTTACAAATTCTTTAATCTAATATTTTATGTTCATAACCCCAAATTACAGCTAAGTGATGTAATATGTTACTGAATGATACAGATGTTGTTTTATTAATGTAATAATCTTGAAGATTTTTATCTAAATAAATGAAGTCACTATCCCCAAATGACGTAACAAAATAGTGACTGAGCCTATGGTCCGCTGATGAAAGCCGTTGCATTTGCTGTCTCTGGTGACAGTCCTGGGAAAAATCACAAGCGGCTCACAGTTACCCTGCATTCATATTTGGAATGATGAGTTCTCCTCTGGAAAAATTCACGTGAACACCCCCTAAAGTTGGAGTAACAACTTCGACAGTCAGCAAAAATTTTGGTACACGACTTGTCGAGTTCACTTCATATCACACAGGAACATGGTGGATGAAAGTAAATGTTTGACTGATGTTGAGAAACTTTTTTTAATTCAAGCTCACATGTAATGTGTTATATGGTATATGAGATTTTAACTGTTAGCTGTCCACATAGAGTGAACTATATTAGTTTAAGACGGTTCTTCTCAAAAAAATCTTCTTTGTAGCCTCCACATTGTTTCCATAACTCAAAAGCTCATGAACACACTGAAGCATTTGTGATGCATTTTCCATAACCCAGCTCTGTTTGATCCACCAGAGAGGACAGAGGCAGAGCTAATCAGCAGATGATATGTAAAAACAGATCTGCAATCACTGCTTATCGCCACAGGAGCCCCCAAAGAAAACAAAATGGAGATCTTCAAGACTGTAACTTAAAGTTTGTGCCAGACATTATCTGACACAGCACAAGTCAAACACAGGCAGAAAGTGAAGCTTGTGTGTGATCGAATACTTTTACTTACATGTATGCATGTGTTCTGCAATTAGAAAATGTGTCCTTCTGTTCATAACAGGCACTGACAGGTTCCCTAATGTGGGCCGTCGAGACTGACGGGCAGCAGGAAGGAAAGACCGGGGGTTGAGGCTCGGCATTTTGTTGCCCTACAATGCAAAACACACAGAGAGTGTGTGTCATCACAGAGCCTTAACACAGTATCATTCACTGTATCACACTCAGTTTAGTGGCTTATCTTCACTAGTATTCAAGTCACACTCACCTTGTGCAGGAAGGAAGAGCAGCAGGGCTACACACATAAAAGACAGTCCACAGCTGATGGAGAAATGCATCCTGGATCCAAGACTGACAGTGTGTCTCCGCACAGCAGAAATCTGGTTATAGTGAATAATTCAAATCCTTACTCTGGACACTCACTGGTCAAACACTGTCAGTGATGTAAACAGTAACGCAGTGACTTGGAAGAAGCAAATTCCCTGCTATAAATGAGGTCAATATGAGGAGGTACACCCCCTCCACACACCCATTCAAGAGAAAGAGGAACACATGGTTATGAATGTTACTCAGTGATTTTGTCAATAATTTTCCTCCATATGTGGTTTTAAATGATCAGTAAGAAGACTCACCATGATGGACAGTAACAAACAGACATGGTCAGCAACAAACAGTAACGCAAAGCTGTTTAAATTGAGACACTTTTTACCACCACTGATATCTCATGTTTATAGCAGTTAAATATTTTACTTTGAACCAATCTGTCTGAATTTATGTGGCTTGAATTTCTTGGAATTCAGATTATACTGTTAAAAAAAAAAAACGTCACGTGATGCAGGGATAAGCGATGGCAGCCTGAACTTGTGTTGTCTCCTACTTTGGGGTTAATATCCTGTTTCTCATCCTCTAATGTGCTCAGATAACAATAATTTTATGGGCAGAGGTTAATGGAAACCAAAATATGTCCGATGATTTAAGTGGTTCATCTGCTTGTAATATTATGGGACACATTCATTTATTTCATTTAAAAAAAAAAGTTTTTTTTTTATGTTAAGGGTGAATAAAATCTTTTAGCCTTAATAAAGTATTAATGGATGAGTTAAATCAAAATTCACCCCCTGTACAGTTGTCGTGAAGGGTGAATTTAGCTGTAGAGACCAAAACTGTTTGTTGTACCACACTTTAAACGTGTTTATTTCTGCTGTGGTCTTTGGAGATTGACTGGCTTTTGGAGCCAGCCTCAAGTAGCCATTTGAGGAACTGCAGTTTGTGGCACTTCGCGTTGGCTTAATTTTTCAGCCCCAGAGGTTGCTGTTTGGTAAAAACCAGTCAGATACCCAGTTACATATTTACAGTGCATGACCTGTTCTTCAGATGATTGGCCTAGTATAGGTCAGAATATTTTATTGGTGCTAATTTAAAGCGACCATTGTTTTTGCTGCTTTTTTTCCTCATAAACATGTTTATTTCTGCTGTGGTCTTTAAAGATTGACTCACTTTTGGAGCCAACCTCAAGTGGCCATTATAGGAACTGCAGTTTTTGGCACTTCGCGTTGGCTTCATTTTTCAACCCCAGAGGTTGCTGTTTGGTAAAAACCAGTCAGATACCCAGTTACATATTTACAGTGCATGACCAAAACATGGCTGTTCTCCAGGTCACTGGCCTAGTATAGGTTTTAATGTGAGGAAAAAAAGCAGCAAAAAAAATGGTCGCTTTAAATTAGCACCAATAAAATATTCTGATTGGTAAAAATCAACACATGGCCTTTCAGTTTGCCCCCCCCCCCCCCCATGTTTGTACATGTTTGCTGCTTTTTTTCCCCTCACATTAAAACCAATACTAGGCCAATCACCTGAAGAACAGGTCATGCACTGTAAATATGTAACTGGGTATCTGACTGGTTTTTACCAAACAGCAACCTCTGGGGCTGAAAAATGAAGCCAACGAGAAGTGCCAAAAGCTGCAGTTCCTCAAATGGCCACTTGAGGCTGGCTCCAAAAGCCAGTCAATCTCCAAAGACCACAGCAGAAATAAACATGTTTACAGTCTGGTACAACAAACAATTTTTTCTTTTTACTGGAGTTTTTTTTTTTATATATTAAGGGTGAATAAAATCTTTTAGCCTTTATAAAATATTAATGGATGAGTTAAATCAAATTCATCCCCTGTACAGTTGTCATTAAGGATGAATTTAGCTTTAGAGACCAAAACTGTTTGTTGTACCAGACTGTAAACATGTTTATTTCTGCTGTAAAGTTGGACATTTTAATATGGGGGTCGTTGGAGATTGACTGGCTTTTGGAGCCAGCCTCAAGTGGCCATTTGAGGAACTGCAGTTTTTAGCACTTCTCGTTGGCTTCATTTTTCAGCCCCAGAAGTTGCTGTTTGGTAAAAACCAGTCAGATACCCAGTTACATATATACAGTGTTACATGGTCTCCAGGTGACTGGCCTAGTATAGGTTTTAATGTGAGGTGGAAAAAAACAGCAAAAATGTCATAAAATATATTCTGATTGGTAAAAATTAACACATGGCCTTTCAGTTTAAATGTTTTGCAATTGACAGGTAAACTGTAAATACAGGATATCATTACAACCTAGACCAATTGTCAAAACTGTCTGCAGTGTTGAGTTATAGGCCACAAAACACAAAGTAGACATACTCTCATGTCTGTGCAGTAAATATTAAGCTACTGTTAGCAGCCTGGTTAGCTTAGCTTGGCATAAAAAGAAATCTAGTCTATCTAGCACAGCTACAGCTCACTGAGCATGTTAGTCACACTCTAACAGCTATCTGTGCTTTCTATTTGTATTTCTTTGTATATAATGAAAATTCAGAATTTTGGGGGGGGAGTAAAACCGGCAACATTTTACAGATATTTGCTCTTAAAAATAGCCATACTAAAACATTTTTTTATTCTCACATAGACTTCATTATTCTTCATTGTGTGCATTGCAGTATGTCCTCAGTGTTACAAGCCTACACCCAGGAGTCCAGGACCTGTGGCCCTGCTGCTGTGTGGAAGCCTCAAATGCCACCATCAGGGGACCTGTCACTGCCTGCTCTGAACAGAAGGAAGACACATTTTCTCACTGTGAAAAACATGCATACATGTAGATAAGAGTACACTCACACTAGGTATATTTGTTGTCTGTGTTTGTGGTGTGTCAGGTCGTGTCCCCTACACAGATGATACACAGACAATAAGAATAATATGAATGAGAAAGAGGGGACATTAGAAACTTTGCCACAACAGCAATAGTTGCCATTTGAATTAAAAGGTTCAGATGAAGAAGAAGAGTTCACATGATATGCTTTATCACATTCTTGCAGAGAGTTTCGTTAGAAGATGTCGAATCATAAACTGCATCAGAAGAGGAACAGCAGTGATGCAACAATGATGAAGTAAAATCTTTTCTCAGTAATTGTTTACTTTGTTTTGTCCTTCCTCTCTGAATGTTCCTTAACAACTGAAGTTGTTTGATTTCTCTCATTGGCTTCTCTCTAAATGCAAGATGAAGTGGTCTTTTCACTGTCCATAATGTGATATTAACACAAAGGCCTTTGAGGCAAATCAAGAACAGATGCTGCTGCAGGATATTTGGTCGCCTGCAGTTAAGCAAAGCAGCTCTACTGTACTAGTCAGAGGGTGTGGATTTTACTTGGACGATCTCTAGCTTACCACCTAAAGTGTGCGCCTCATGTAGGCCGAGTCCTTATCAGTGTCCTTGATTCCCTGATTCCAACCTGTCGCCCTCTGCTGTGTGTCATCCCCATGCTCTCTCTCCTCTTTCTTGTCACTCTCCAGCTGTTCTATATAAAGGCAATATATAATCTTTTTAAAAAGGGGGGACTGTCCCACAGTAAACATAGATACAGTGAAATGAGCACTTTTTTCTTGCATTTAGAGAGAAGCATGTGAGAGAAATCAAACAACTTCAGTTGTTAAGGAACATTCAGAGAGGAAGGAAAAAACAAAGTAAACAATTACTGAGAAAAGATTTTACTTCATCGTTGTTGCATCACTGCTGTTCCTCTTCTGATGCAGTTTATGATTCGACATCTTCTCACAAAACTCTCAACAACAAAGTGATTAAGCATATTTTTTTTAACGCAACCTTTTAATTCAAATGGCAACTATTGCTGTTGTGACAAAGTTTCTAATGTCCCCTCTTTCTCATTCATATTATTCTTATTGTCTGTGTATCATCTGTGTAGGGGACACGACCTGACACACCACAAACACAGACAACAAATATACCTAGTGTGAGTGTACTCTTATCTCCATGTATGCATGTTTTTCACAGTGAGAAAATGTGTCTTCCTTCTGTTCAGAGCAGGCAGTGACAGGTCCCCTGATGGTGGCATTTGAGGCTTCCACACAGCAGCAGCAGGGCCACAGGTCCTGGACTCCTGGGTGTAGGCTTGTAACACTGAGGACATACTGCAATGTACACAATGAAGAATAATGTTATGAAGTCTATGTGAGAGAACATTGTTTTTAGTCTGGCTAATTTTAGGAGCAAATATCTGAAAATGTTGCCAGTTTTATCGATTTAACTCATCCGTTAATATTTTATAAAGGCTAAAAGATTTTATTCACCCTTAATATAAAAAGTAATTTTTGAAAAAATGAAATAAATGAATGTGTCCCATATTATTACAAGCAGATGAACCACTTAAATCATCTGACATATTTTGGTTTCCATTAACCTCTGCCCATAAAATTATTGTTATCTGAGCACATTAGAGGATGAGAAACAGGATATTAACCCCAAAGTAGGAGACAACACAAGTTCAGGCTGCCATCGCTTATCCCTGCATCACGTGACATGATTTTTTTGTTTGTTTTTTTAACAGTATAATCTGAATTCCAAGAAATTCAAGCCACATAAATTCAGACAGATTGGTTCAAAGTAAAATATTTAACTGCTATAAACATGAGATATCATACTGTTTGTTATTGACCATTGTAGTGTGTCTTCTCACAGATTTTTTTCAAACCATATATGGTGGAAAATCATGGACAAAATCACTGAGTAACATTCATAACCATGTGCTCCTCTTACTCTGGAATGGGTGTGTGGAGGGGGTGTACCTCCTCATATTGACCTCATTTATAGCAGGGAATTTGCTTCTTCCAAGTCACTGTGTTACTGTTTACATCACTGACAGTGTTTGACCAGTGAGTGTCCAGAGTAAGGATTTGAATTATTCACTATAACCAGATTTCTGCTGTGCAGAGACACACTGTCAGTCTTGGATCCAGGATGCATTTCTCCATCAGCTGTGGACTGTCTTTTATGTGTGTAGCCGTGCTGCTCTTCCTTCCTGCACAAGGTGAGTGTGACTTGAATACTAGTGAAGATAGACCACTAGACTGAGTGTGATACAGTGAATGATACTGTGTTAAGGCACAAATTGATGTGAAAACAAAGTGCTGTGGTATACATACATGATGGTGGCCTTAATCACCCATTTTCTATCACTCTCTGTGTGTTTTGCATTGTAGGGCAACAAAATGCCAGGCCTCAACCCCCGATCAGTCTTACCTGCTGCATGTCAGTCTCAACAGCCCCCATTAGGGAACCTGTCAATGCCTGCTATGAACAGAAGGACACATTTTCTCATTGCAGAACACATGCATACATGTAAGTAAAAGTATTCAATCACACACAAGCTTCACTTTCTGCCTGTGTTTTACTTGTGCTGTGTCAGATAATGTCTGGCAGAACTTTAAGTTACAGTCTTGAAGATCTCCATTTTGTTTTCTTTGGGGGCTCCTGTGGTGATAAGCAGTGATTGCAGATGTGTTTTTACATATCATCTGCTGGTTAGCTCTGCCTCTGTCCTCTCTGGTGGACCAAACAGAGCTGGGTCATGGAAAATGTGTCAAAAATGCTGCATTCAAGTGCTCCTCAGATGGTCCCATTAACCAAACTGGGAAGATATTCTTCTGACTTCAGTGTGTTCATGAGCTTTTAAGTTATGGGAACAATGTGGAGGCTACAAAGAAGATTTTTTTTTAGGAGAACCGTTTTAAACTAATATAGTTCACTCTATGTGGACAGCTAACAGTTAAAATCTTATTTACCATATAATAAACTACATGTGAGCTTGAATTTAAAAAAAAAGTCTCTCAACATCAGTCAAACATTTACTTTCATCCGCCATGTTCCTGTGTGATATGAAGTCAACTCGACAAGTCGTCTACCAAAATTTTTGCTGACTGTCGAAGTTGTTGTTCCAATTTTAGGGGGTGTTCACGTGAATTTTTCCAGAGGAGAACTCATCATTCCAAATATGAATGCAGGGTAACTGTGAGCCGCTTGTGATTTTTCCAGGACTGTCACCAGAGACAGCAAATGCAACGGCTTTCATCAGTGGACCATAGGCTCAGTCACTATTTTGTTATGTCATTTGGGGATAGTGACTTCATTTATTTAAATAAAAATCTTCAAGATTATTACATTAATAAAACAACATCTGTATCATTCAGTAACATATTACATCACTTAGCTGCAATTTGGGGTTATGAACATAAAATATTAGATTAAAGAATTTGTAAGGCCGTTTGGGCTTCGATTTCTCTAGCGTTTTTGACCAAGGTTACATATGGTGATCGATACCACTCTTATATCTGTGCTTTAATTATGTAACTAGAGGTCTTTCATTGTTTCTCATGTTGTCTTTCTACCTTATAGTTTTAAGGGTGAGAGTGACCAATTGTATTGTGTGGACCCAAATGCCAGCTGGCTCCCAGATCGTCTCCAGAAGTTAAAGACAGTAAGTCTGGAGAACACACTCTTACTTTGAAATTTACAACTGAAAGAAACACAATAACAAAATGTTGTCCATGCAGATCTTTGTGTCTTTATATTTATGTTTTCTTTCTTCTTTGTATTCAGTCGTATTACTATTAACCATGGTCATTTGATAACACTGAAAGAAACACAATAACAAAATGTTGTCCATGCAGATCTTTGTGTCTTTATATTTATGTTTTCTATCTTCTTTGTATTTAGTCGTTTTACTATTAACCATGGTCATTTGATAACACTTTGTAAGGTGGGATCTATAGAACATATCCAGCCTCCCAAGGAACTCTGAATATTGTATCTTTTTATGGGTTTAGGAATTATAATGTTTGACAAATCAAATTCAGCAGAGGACATTAAAATTGCAATAATATAGAATTTTTGTAAGCTAAAATTCACTGTTTCTCTTCACAGAGAGGAATAAATTGCGACATCCTGTGAAAGGCCCTGAACAGCAAAGATGAAGACGATGCACCGCTACCTTCTACGCAGATATCTTTATACTGGCACTTGTTTCTGTTTCATTTTTCCACTAACTAAGGTGTTTTATTTCTGCTGTTTTTAAATTAATCAAAAGTTATTACCAATGCCTTTGGCAGCAATCTTTACTGTCTTCTAAACTAATAAAGATCATTTTGAAGAAATGTTGTCTTGGTGCCATTGTTGTATTCACAGCATATATTAGTACACACAGCCCTAAAAATCTCTCTGGAAGATTTTAAAATTAATAAAAATATAAAACTTAGGATAGTTTGACATTATGGGATACATTCATTCACTTTTTCTGAGTCACTCAGAGGATAAATGTAGTCTACAGGATAAATATGGAGCTATGTAGCCATCAGCCAGCTAACTCAGCTTGGCACAGAAACAGTGGGAAACACCTCACATGGTTGTCTTCCTTCAAATCTAAAAATATCATACACTAACAGATTTGTGGTTTTATGCAGACATAGTTGAAGTTTTATGGAGAGTTGCACAGGTCTTTGTACTGGTCTTTATGCTAGGCTAAGCTAACTAGCTGCTGGCTGTAGCATCATATTTATCCCACAGACATGAGAGCTTTTATCTAACTTGGCAGCAAGAAGTCAATAAGCCCAAAATGTAGAGCAACTTATTTAATGTTTAGGACATTATTAAGAGGATCCAAAATGGATGGTAAGTCCTCTGAGTGTGTTCTGATTTGACATTTTTTATGTTAAATTCTGGTGTCTGAAGGTCTTCTACACAACATGACCAACATGACTTGGACAAAAAATGTGTTTTTTTGCTTGTTTTGTTTTTTCAATACTGGAATTTGGTGTTAAATCTTATTAACCCTTAATACAAAGAAAATTAAAAAAAAAAAATAATAGCACAACAGAACTGAACCCCAAGACAGACAGACAGACAGACAGACATACTGGTTTAAAGTGAAATATTTTAGTGCTATAATAAGTGGTATTTTAATTTCAACATGAGATATCAGTGATGGTTAAAAGTGACTAAATTTAAACAGTGTTGGGCTACAGTTTGTTAGTGTCCATCACTGAAAACAGTGTGTCAGTGTGAAGGAAAGATATTGACAAGATCACTGAGAAACATTCATGTTCCTCTTTCTCTGTAATGGGTGTGTGGAGGGGGTGTGCCTCCTCATATTGATTCATTTATACCAAGGACTTTTCTTCTTGCATGTCAGTGCCTTACTGTTTCCATCATTGACAAGTGTTTGACCAGTGAGTGTCCAGAGTAAGGATTTGAATCACTTACTGTAACCAGATTTCTGCTGTACACAGGAGCATCATTTTGGGACTCATGATGTCGTTCTCCTTTCACTATGAACTGTCCCTCATGTGCTGCTTGCACAAAGTCTATCAGTGACTACCAACGGCTTCTACATTCTTTGAAGGGTAACTTGAACTGTTAGGAGAATCTATCAAATTGTATCAGACAGAAATTGGATAATATGTTCCAACCCTCACCTATGGTCAAGAGCTCTGAGTTGTTACCAGAGGAATGGAATTGTTGATACAAGAGGATGGATTGAGTTTCCTCCATAGGGTGGCTGGGCTCAGCCTGAAGGCCGAGACTCACCAAACCAACTTCAAAGAACTAGTGGCAATGAAAGCCAACTGTTGCAGGCCTCATGTCACCTGTGTCTTAGCCAAAAAAGTTGCACATGAATACACTGCAATTACTACAGCCAACAGCACAACCAGCATATAACTGCAGGCCCGGACTGGCCAGAGGGAGATCCGGGAGTATTCCCGAAACGCCGGTCTGTGCCTGGCCTGCCGGCTGCTGTCTGCATGTCGTTTTTTTTTCCTTCTGCAGGCTGCCGGTCGGCTGGCGTCGCGGCAGTATGACTTTTTTTAAAATCTTCTTTCAGGCCAATCAGAGGCCACTCAGGCCAGAAGCATGTGAGGATGACAACAAGACGATTGGTTTGTTTTGATTAGCACCCACCCCAACAGTCCGTGTCATCCATAGACATATATACGTAGACGCCGCGTTGACTGCAGCTGCCGATTGGAGCGACGTGCCTACGCGGCGGCCATCTTGGTACAGTGCCGCTCGCTCCTACAGTGCATTACGTCTATAGAGGAATGACATGTTTGCACTATAAAAGTGATCATAAATCGATCAATTGTCAACATATATTCACGCGGGTTGTTTGTTACAAACGTCAGACATGGAGGACAGAAAGGCAGACATAAATAGAACAAAAGGAACCCAGAAAACGTTCAGGTGTATTCAGGTCTTTATTCAGGTAATTGCTTGTAGGGTATATATTGCATTTGATTATTATTATTATCATCATCATCATCATCATCATCATCATCATCATTATTATTATTATTATTATTATTGCTATTATCATTGTATTATTATAATTATCATCACTATCATTATAATTATATTGCTATTATCATGATCATTTTATTATTATAAATATTATTATAATTAATATTGCTATCATCATTGTCATTTTATTATTATATCACTATTATTATAATTAATATTGTTATTATAATGATCATTTTATTATTATGTCACTATTATAATTAATAATGCTATTATCATTTTATTATTATCACTTTAATTATAATTAATATTGCTATTATTATCATTGTATTATTATCACTATTATTATTAATATTGTTATCATTATCATTTTATTATTATTATCATTATTATTAATAGGTTCCAGAGGGTTAAGTAGCAGAACAGAACATTTAAGAGCAAGAACATAAAGAATCCCCCTAGAAAAATATTAATATCATATTTACAATATTTACAAATACATTTCATTAATCAGGCCTATGGGAGCTAAAACCCCTGAAAGAGAACTGTTTTGCACAGTTTCTTTCTTGTGCTGCCACTCTGGTACCTGAGTGAAGCCATTTTTGCTATGTGAGCAGCCTAGAGTGTGAGAGACACAGACACTACTAGTCTCAGTAGGTTTGAATGGTGGTTGTCAACTTCATGGAAATGCTGGCAGGCCACTGGCAGGCTCTCTTCAGCTTTCCTTGAAGCTTGTGTGGTCCTTGATGGTACTTGCTAAAATGTAAGAAACATGATACAAAATTTTTTTAAAAGTTTAAAGCGTCAGAAAGTGTACTGTACTTTATTCCTAAACATGCAGACAGAAAAAAATGTTTAGAAATGTGTGGCATTAAGTTGTTATAAAAATGCTTACACAAACATATGAATCATAGACATAAATAAATGAATGAATGAATGAATTCTTTAGTCAAATAGCACACATAGCTTTTGTAAATGAGATAAAGACAGATGGTTTGACTCCATGTCTAAGCCGGACAATCTGCCCTGTCCTGTCAAAATCATCTGCCTTAAAGTGCTCACTGCAGAGCAAGGACCTCCCAGTAGCCACAAAACCTTCCCGTTTCACTGCCAGTTCCCATTCTCTCTTAAGACTACTGTCTTTGGGAAACCTTAAAAATGTGAGAAAAGTAGCCAGAGATGTAAAGAATTGTCTACAACAAAAAAAGAAGGTTAAGTACAACATACATATACATATTAAATACATCCAATATCTATCATTAATCTTCTAACTGGTCAATCACTGCAGTCTAAGGTCTGTTTTTTTCCAGACCAGGGGCAGTTCATAGATGAAATAACAGTGCATTTTAACCTAAATAAGGTCTCAAATGAGTTATTTCACTAGTAAGCAGCTGTGTAATACGTGGGTTAACGTAAAGTGAGCTGGTTATATTATGGAAAGAACCCGGTCGCGGAGCGGAGAGATTCAGTCCGTCCTGACGGGGTTTATTTCACTATTTCACAACCTGCTCACTCGATATTATTCCTTACGTACACCTTACCTGTGAGAAGTGATTCCACGGGATCTGGCTTGTATGCTCCGCTCATTTGAACAACCATAAGCGGCACAAAAGTCCGGCATCTTTTCCAGTTAAGCTCTGAAAACATTAAGTAGAAGTTGTATTTGGGTAGTAAAACCGGCATTTTTAAAACATCCAAGCATCCTGTGTCATAGCTACATGTGTGACGTTTTTAAAAAATCAAACCGTTTGGAAATCGGTCAAACATTCAGTGAATAATTCTACTTTAAGATTGTGGAGTACCTCTTACCTCCATAGATATGCATGCACTTCCGCCTCTGTTAGCCCTGTACCAAGATGGCGGCGCTTTAGGCACGTCCCTCCACAGTCAATGCGGCGTCTATGTATATATGTCTATGGTGTCATCCACACAGACAGCGTGTGTGTGGAGGAGGGGGTGTGTCGCATGTGTGTATGTGGTACCTGCTGCTGCTCCGGTGTGTGTGTGTGTAGCGAGGAGTGGAGAGGAGAGGAGAAGCCAGAATGGACCCCCCTAAAAAGAGGAAGGACGGCGCGGAGAGGGAGAGAGATAAAAAGAGGAAGGCACTTGAAGATGATGCGGCTAAATGCCACAAAATAACAAGTTTATTTAGCCCCCCCCCCAGCCATGGCAGCACCACACAACAAAAAGATGTGCCAGACTCTGCGAGTAAGTTTTCTTAAAAAACAAAACACTGGTTCTCTTTAGAAGCCTTGTACACGTTTACATAATGTAAATATGTTGCGGCGCTAGTGTTGTTGAATTTTGCTGTCTGTGGCTGACTTGCTGTTATGTATCCCGGCCCATACATGAAAGCTATTGTGTATTTCAACCTCGGATTTAGGTTGGGGTTCATTAGTATTTCCTTAGAGCCTATTTAAAATATTAGTCAGTACTATGCTCTTGGACTGTATTATACAGTCAGCCTTGTGTCTGTCAGTGCGTGCAGCATGCACGTGTTTTGTGTGTTCAAAGGCCTTCCTCATAGTAAACTGATTAATCATTTGATTTGGACTTAGGCTAGTTGTCTTTGTTGGTTAGGTTATATTGTAGGCTAAAAAGTACTTGCCAATGAGGCACAGATTTGTAAATATTTCAGAAATGCAACATTATCTATGGACTTTTATATATTGACAAAAGATTTTTTTTTTTTTACTTTTTGACTTAATTGTCAGTTTGCTTAGATAGTTGTGTTGCATTTAATGTTCTTGCAGCTGTTAATGTTTGGTTTTGATTAATGTGAAAGCTGATGTTTCTGATATTTCGGGAATATGTTGTGTGTCTGTCTGCAAATGTCTGTTTGCAACAAGCTACAGGCTTGTTAACATAATATTAGTTACATTATCACACAAAGCAGTTGATATTCTACATGATATGACGATTTGACGTTTTGTGGTACTGTATTGCCACGTATATTCCAACCTTAGATTGTACAGTAGATCCCATATGTGTACTTCTGTTTGGAAGGCCAAAAACATACTAGTGTGTGTGTGTGTGTGTGTGTGTGTGTGTGTGTGTGTGTGTGTGCCAGCTTGCATGTGTTATGTGTGCATATGTGCCATGTGTAATAAGGCTGTCCCTCTGTCGATTAATTGTTAGGTGTGGTCCTAGTAGGCTTTGCTAGTTGAAGAGTCATTTATTATTCTTCCTTCCATGCACATTGCTTGTAAACTTTGCGACTGGCCATTGCGAAATCAATATTACAATATATTTCTATGTTTCCTATGCAAAGGTGGAGATATCAGCAGTTCTGGTGCTTCAGAGGTTGAGCCCAGTGCTAGCTCAGAGCAACTGACAGGTAAAGAACAGATGGTCATCTACCATGTGTCAGTGTTATATGATTAATAGGCTATGACTATGAGACATTTGAACAAAAAACATATATTTGATAATATCATTCTTTTATGAAATGATATTGATAACATTGGTTATTGAAACCATTATAATGATTATGTTGGTTGCTCTTACAGTCCCAGAGGATGCTGAGAATACTGAGAAGACAATTACATGTCCAGGGAGTTTCTGTGGTATGTAGGGGAGACTGGAGTGGACTGATAATGATTCATTGTATAGTTTATACCCATATGTGAAATGGAAGGATGCTGCGACTATTGGATTCATATGGTGTGTCCATGTGACTATTATGCCTATGTTGGAGTACATACATACATACTTTTGTTTTGAATCAGCCAAAAACATACTATTACAAACATACTCTGTGTGTGTGTGTGTGTGTGTGTGTGTGTGTCTGTCTATGTCTGTGTGTGTGCGTGTGTGTGTGTGTGTGTGTGTGTGTGTGTGTGTGTGCGTGCCAATGCATAGAAGTGTAGGTGTGAACGTGCGTGTGGGCAGGGTGGCCTGCTGAATGACTGACTCCTGGCCTGAAAAAGTCTCCCAGTCCGGCCCTGCATAACTGTCACTCTTTTTGTCATTGTCATTTAAAAAGGAAAACCGTAACCGTCTTGACGCATGTCAGCCAGTCAGCACATTAACAACACAATCCAATGTTTAAAGAACAAAGCATATTTACCATGTGTGGAAGCCTCAAATGCCACCATCAGGGGACCTGTCACTGCCTGCTCTGAACAGAAGGAAGACACATTTTCTCACTGTAAAAAACATGCATACATGGAGATAAGAGTACACTCACACTAGGTATATTTGTTGTCTGTGTTTGTGGTGTGTCAGGTCGTGTCCCCTACACAGATGATACACAGACAATAAGAATAATATGAATGAGAAAGAGAGGACATTAGAAACTTTGTCACAACAGCAATAGTTGCCATTCCAATTAAAAGGTGGAGTTCAGATGATATGCTTAATCATGTTGAGAGTTTCGTGAGAAGATGTCGAATCATAAACTGCATCAGAAGAGGAACAGCAGTGATGCAACAACGATGAAGTAAAATCCTTTCTCAGTGATTGTTTACTTTGTTTTTTCCTTCCTCTCTGAATGTTCCTTAACAACTGAAGTTGTTTGATTTCTCTCATATGCTTCTCTCTAAATGCAAGAAAAGGGCTCTTTTCACTGTATCTATGTTTACTGTGGGTCCCAAAATGATGTTCCTCTGTACAGTAGAAATCTGGTCATAGTGAGTAATTAAAGGCCTTATTCTGGACACTCACTGGTCAAACACTTGTTAATGAAGTAAACAGTAAAATGCTGACTTGCAAGAGAAAAAGTTCTTGAGGTCAATATGAGGAGGCACAACCCTCCACACACCCATTCCAGAGAAAGGAGAACACAGTTGTGTTTATGAATGGTTACTCAATGATTTGTCAATATGTTTCATTATATGGTTAAAAAATCAGTAAGAAGACACACTGTTTTCAATGATGGTCAGAAACAAACAGTAACACAACACTGTTTAAATGTAGCCACTTTTATCCACCACTGATATCTCATGTTCAAACTGAAATACCATTATTAATTTTAAAATCTTCCAGAGAGATTTTTAGGGCTGTGTGTACTAATATATGGTGTGAATACAACAATGGCACCAAGACAACATTTCTTCAAAATGATCTTTATTAGTTTAGAAGACAGTAAAGATTGCTGCCAAAGGCATTGGTAATAAGTTTTAATGTATTCAAAAGCAGCGGGAATAAACATCTAACTTACTGGAAAAATAAGACAGAAACAAGTGCCAGTGTAAAGATATCTGCGTAGAAGGTAGCAGTGCATCATCTTCATCTTTGCTGTTCAGGGCCTTTCACAAGACTTCGCAATTTATTCCTCTCTGTGAAGAGAAACAGTGAATTTTAGTTTGGAAAATTTCCACATTATTGCAATTTTAATGTCCTCTGCTGAACTTGATTTGTCAAACATTATAATTCCTAAACCCATAAAAAGATACAATATTCAGAGTTCCTTGGGAGGCTGGATATGTTCTATAGATCCCACCTTACAAAGTGTTATCAAATGACCATGGTTAATAGTAATACGACTAAATACAAAGAAGAAAGAAAACATAAATATAAAGACACAAAGATCTGCATGGACAATATTTTCTTATTGTGTTTCTTTCAGTTGTAAATTTCAAAGTAAGAGTGTGTTCTCCAGACTTACTGTCTTTAACTTCTCGAGACGATCTGGGAGCCAGCTGGCATTTGGGTCCACACAATACTGTGTGTCACTTGCACCCTTAAAACTAAAAGGTAGAAAGACAACATGACAAACCAAAAATGTTTTTTTCATACATCATCAATGAGTCTGAAGCCATGGAAACAGGTACAGTAAAAGTTGTAGAAGATCATGAGACATTTTGGGAAATCCAGTTATTGGCTTTCATGCGTTGAGTTAGATGAAATTATAGACAGGCCTATACCACTCTCATGTCTGTATGGAGCTCATACATAAACAGAAATGTAGAACTGACCATTTGTTGTTTTAGGGGAAGTTACACTGTGTAGCATTTCTTTAAAGAGCCACACATTAAAGGCACATAACCTCCATCAAAAACCCCTACTTGATGTTGTCACACTTTAGATTAAACAAATGAGATATGACATGTTAAACAGTACACATTAGAGGAAAAACACACTAGCTGTTCTCTATGCTAAGCTAAGCTAATCAGCTCCAGTCTCCAGCTCTGTAATTGCAGCACAGATATAAGAGTAATGTAACGTAAAAGAAAATGAAGCCCAAATGGCCTTACAAATTCTTTAGTCTAATTTCACATGTTCATAACCCCAAATTACAGCTAAGTGATGTAATATGTTAGTGGATGATACAGATGTTGTTTTATTAATGTAATAATCTTGAAGATTTTTATTGAAATAAATTTAGTCACAATCTCTGAATGAGGCGACACAATGGCGACTGAGTCGATGGCCCACTGATGAAGGCCATTGCATTTGCTGTCTCTGGTGACAGTCCCGAAAAAAAAAAACCCGAAGCAACGCACAGTTACCAGTTTGGTCACTTATTCATTTTGGTGTTGGAATAATTTTTATAATAATAAAAAAATTTGCATTAACAACCCCCAAAGTCAGAACAACAACTTGGATATTTGGGGAAAATTTTGGTACACAGTTGACATTATATCACACAGGAACATGGCGGATGAAAGTAAATGTTTGGCAGTTGAGAAACTTTTTCTTAATTCAGGTATTGCACATTGATTTTTTTGCTCACATTTGATTTTTAAAATGATATTTAGGATTGTAACTTTTAGTTGTTGTCCAAGTAGAGTGACCTAGATAGAAAAATATTTATAAGCATTAACCCTGATAACAAGTAAGGTAAAGCAATATTTTAGTGGTTTTAGGGAATATACTGGTGCAGCTACAAGTCTGGAACAAAATCACTCTGTATTACAAAGCTTCACTGTTTCCCCGTACTTGGATAGCAATATGAATCTTCACTGGGAAGTTAAACACTGTGTAATAAAATATAACACATCTTCTTTGTAGCCTCCATGTTGTCTCTGCAACTTAAAAGCTCATGAACACACTGAAGTCAGAAGAACATCTTCCTAATTTGGTTAATGGGACCATCTGAGGAGCACTTGAATGCAGCATTTGTGATGCGTTTTCCATAACCCAGCTCTGTTTGGTCCACCAGAGAGGACAGAGGCAGAGCTAACCAGCAGATGATATGTAAAAACAGATCTGCAATCACTGCTTATCGCCACAGGAGCCCCCAAAGAAAACAAAATGGAGATCTTCAAGATTGTAACTTAAAGTTTGTGCCAGACATTATCTGACACAGCACAAGTCAAACACAGGCAGAAAGTGAAGCTTGTGTGTGATCGAATACTTTTACTTACATGTATGCATGTGTTCTGCAATTACCAAATGTGACCCTCTGTTCATAGCAGGCATTGACAGGTTCCCTAATGAGGGCCGTCGAGACTGACATGCAGCAGGTAGGATTGATCGGGGGTGTAGGGCTGGCATTTTGAAGTTGCCCTACAATGCAAAACACACAGAGAGTGATAGCAATTGGGTGATTAAGGCCACCATCATGTATGTATACCACAGCAATTTGTTTTGACATCAGTTTGTGCCTTAACACAGTATCATTCACTGTATCACACTCAGTTTAGTGGCCTATCTTCACTAGTATTCAAGTCACACTCACCTTGTGCAGGAAGGAAGAGCAGCATGGCTACACACATAAAAGACAGTCCACAGCTGATGGAGAAATGCATCCTGGATCCAAGACTGACAGTGTGTCTCCGCACAGCAGAAATCTGGTTATAGTGAATAATTCAAATCCTTACTCTGGACACTCACTGGTCAAACACTGTCAGTGATGTAAACAGTAACGCAGTGACTTGGAAGACGCAAATTCCCTGCTATAAATAAGGTCAATATGAGGAGGTACACCCCCTCCACACACCCATTCCAGAGAAAGAGGAACACATGGTTATGAATGTTACTCAGTGATTTTGTCAGCAATTTTCCTCCATTTGTGGTTTCAAATGATCAGTAAGAAGACTCACCATGAGGGACAGTAACAAACAGACATGGTCAGCAACAAACAGTAACGCAAAGCTGTTTAAACTGAGACACTTTTAACCACCACTGATATCTCATGTTTATAGCAGTTAAATATTTTACTTTGAACCAATCTGTCTGAATTTATGTGGCTTGAATTTCTTGGAATTCAGATTATACTGTTAAAAAAAAAAACCGTCACGTGATGCAGGGATAAGCGATGGCAGCCTGAACTTGTGTTGTCTCCTACTTTGGGGTTAATATCCTGTTTCACATCCTCTAATGTGTTCAGATAACAATAATTTTATGGGCAGAGGTTGATGGAAACCAAAATATGTCAGATGATTTAAGTGGTTCATCTGCTTGTAATAATATGGGACACATTCATTTATTTTATTTAAAAAAAAAAGTTTTTTTTTTATGTTAAGGGTGAATAAAATCTTTTAGCCTTAATAAAGTATTAATGGATGAGTCAAATCAAAATTCACCCCCTGTACAGTTGTCGTGAAGGGTGAATTTAGCTGTAGAGACCAAAACTGTTTGTTGTACCACACTGTAAACGTGTTAATTTCTGCTGTGGTCTTTGGAGATTGACTGGCTTTTGGAGCCAGACTCAAGTGACCATTTGAGGAACTGCAGTTTGTGGCACTTCGCGTTGGCTTAATTTTTCAGCCCCAGAGGTTGCTGTTTGGTAAAAACCAGTCAGATACCCAGTTACATATTTACAGTGCATGACCTGTTCTTGTTCCTGTTCTACAGCAGAAATAAACATGTTTACAGTCTGGTACAACAAACAGTTTTGGTCTCTACAGCTAAATTCATCCTTAATGACAACTTTTCAGGGGGTGAATTTGATTTAACTCATCAATTAATATTTTATAAAGGCTAAAAGATTTTATTCACCTTTAATATAAAAATAAACTTTTTTGAAAAAAGAATAAAATAAATGAATGTGTCCCATGTTATTACAAGCAGATGAACCACTTAAATCATCTGACATGTTTTGGTTACCATCAACCTCTGCCCATAAAATTATTGTCATCTGAGCACATTAGAGGATGAGAAACAGGATATTAACCCCAAAGTAGGAGACAACACAAGTTCAGGCTGCCATCGCTTATCCCTGTATCACGTGATGTTTTTTTTTTTTTTTTTTAACAGTATAACCTGAATTCCAAGAAATTCAAGCCACATAAATTCAGACAGATTGGTTAAAAGTAAAATATTTTAGTGCTATAAACATGAGATATCAGTAGTAAAAATTGTCTCAATTCAAAATTACTGACAAAATCACTGAGTAACATTCATAACCATGCACTCCTCTTTCTCTGGAATGGGTGTGTGGAGGGGGTGTACCTCCTCATATTGACCTCATTTATAGCAGGGAATTTGTTTCTTCCAAGTCACTGCGTTACTGTTTACATCACTGACAGTGTTTGACCAGTGAGTGTCCAGAGTAAGGATTTGAATTATTCACTATAACCAGATTTCTGCTGTGCGGAGACACACTGTCAGTCTTGGATCCAGGATGCATTTCTTCATCAGCTGTGGACTGTCTTTTATGTGTGTAGCCGTGCTGCTCTTCCTTCCTGCACAAGGTGAGTGTGACTTGAATACTAGTGAAGATAGGCCACTAAACTGAGTGTGATACAGTGAATGATACTGTGTTAAGGCACAAATTGATGTCAAAACAAATTTCTGTGGTATACATACATGATGGTAGCCTTAATCACCCAATTGCTATCACTCTCTGTGTGTTTTGCATTGTAGGGCAACTTCAAAATGCCAGGCCTCAACCCCCGTTCTGTCCTCCCTGCTGCCCGTCAGTCTCGACGGCCCGCATTAGGGAACCTGTCAATGCCTGCTATGAACAGAAGGACACATTTGCTAATTGCAGAACACATGCATACATGTAAGTAAAAGTATTCAATCACACACAAGCTTCACTTTCTGCCTGTGTTTGACTTGTGCTGTGTCAGATAATGTCTGGCACAAACTTTAAGTTACAGTCTTGAAGATCTCCATTTTGTTTTCTTTGGGGGCTCCTGTGGCGATAAGCAGTGATTGCAGATCTGTTTTTACATATCATCTGCTGGTTAGCTCTGCCTCTGTCCTCTCTGGTGGACCAAACAGAGCTGGGTTATGGAAAATGTGTCACAAATGCTGCATTCAAGTGCTCCTCAGATGGTCCCATTAACCAAACTGGGAAGATATTCTGCTGACTTCAGTGTGTTCATGAGCTTTTAAGTCGTGGAAACAATGTGGAGGCTACAAAGAAGATTTTTTTAAGAAGAAGTGTTTTAAACTAACATAGTTCACTCTATGTGGACAGCTAACAGTTAAAATCTCATATACCATATAACACATTACATGTGAGCTTGAATTAAAAAAAGTTTCTCAACATCAGCCAAACATTTACTTTCATCCACCATGTTCCTGTGTGATATGAAGTAAACTCGACAAGTCGTGTACCAAAATTTTTGCTGACTGTCGAAGTTGTTGTTCCAACTTTAGGGGGTGTTCACGTGAATTTTTCCAGAGGAGAACTCATCATTCCAAATATGAATGCAGGGTAACTGTGAGCCGCTTGTGATTTTTCCAGGACTGTCACCAGAGACAGCAAATGCAACGGCTTTCATCAGTGGACCATAGGCTCAGTCACTATTTTGTTATGTCATTTGGGGATAGTGACTTCATTTATTTAAATAAAAATCTTCAACATTATTACATTAATAAAACAACATCTGTATCATTCAGTAACATATTACATCACTTAGCTGTAATTTGGGGTTATGAACATAAAATATTAGATTAAAGAATTTGGAGGGCCGTTTGGGCTTCGTTGTCTCTTGTGTTTAGATATGGTGATCGATACCACTTTTATATCTGCGCTTTAATTATGTAACTAGAGGTCTTTTATTGTTTCTCATGTTGTTTTTCTACCTTTTAGTTTTAAGGGTGCAAGTGACCGATTGTATTGTGTGGACCCAAATGCCAGCTGGCTCCCAGATCGTCTCGAGAAGTTTAAGGCAGTAAGTCTGGAGAACACACTCTTACTTTGAAATTTACAACTGAAAGAAACACAATAAGAAAATATTGTCCATGCAGATCTTTGTGTCTTTATATTTATGTTTTCTTCCTTCTTTGTATTTAGTTGTATTACTATTAACCATGGTCATTTGATAACACTTTGTAAGGTGGGATCTATAGAACATATCCAGCCTCCCGAGGAACTCTGAATATTGTATCTTTTTATGGGTTTAGGAATTATAATGTTTGACAAATCAAATTCAGCAGAGGACATTAAAATTGCAATAATATGGAATTTTTGTAAGCTAAAATTCACTGTTTCTCTTCACAGAGAGGAATAAATTGCGAAGTCTGGCGCTGAACAGCAAAGATGAAGACGATGCACCGCTACCTTCTACGCAGATATCTTTACACTGGCACTTGTTTCTGTTTTATTTTTCCAGTAAGTTAGATGTTTATTTCCGCTGCTTTTGAATACATTAAAAGTTATTACCAATGCCTTTGGCAGCAATCTTTACTGTCTTCTAAACTAATAAAGATCATTTTGAAGAAATGTTGTCTTGGTGCCATTGTTGTATTCACAGCATATATTAGTACACACAGCCCTAAAAATCTCTCTGGAAGATTTTAAAATTAAGAAAAATATAAAACCTAGGATAATTTGACATTATGGGATACACTCATCCGCTTTTTTTGCTGAGAGTTACTCAGAGGATAAATGTACTCTACAGGATAAATATTTTTATGCTCAGCTAACTCAGCTTGGCATAAAAACATTCAGAAACAGTTAGCGTTGTTTTATTCCTTCAAAGCTAAAAATATCATACACTAACAGATTTGTGGTTTTATGCCGACATAGTTGAAGTTTTATGGAGAGTTGGACAGAGTTAGGCTATAACTAGCTGTTTGCCCCTGTGTCCTAGTCTTTATGCTAGGCTAAGCTAACTAGCTGCTGGCTGTAGCATCATATTTATCCCACAGACATGAGAGCTTTTATCTAACTTGGCAGCAAGAAGTCAATAAGCCCAAAATGTAGAGCAACTTATTTAATGTTTAGGACATTATTAAGAGGATCCAAAATGGATGGTAAGTCCTCTGAGTGTGTTCTGATTTGATATTTTTTTATGTTAAATTCTGGTGTCTGAAGGTCTTCTACACAACATGACCAACATGACTTGGACAAAAAATGTGTTTGTTTTTTTTTTTTGCTTGTTTTCTTTTTTCAATACTGGAATTTGGTGTCAAATCTTATTAACCCTTAATACAAAGAAAAAAGAAAAATTAAATAGCACAACAGAACTGAACCCCAAGACAGACAGACAGACAGACAGACTGGTTTAAAGTGAAATATTTTAGTGCTATAATAAGTGGTATTTTAATTTCAACATGCGATATCAGTGATGGTTAAAAGTGACTAAATTTAAACAGTGCTGGGTTACAGTTTGTTAGTGTCCATCACTGAAAACAGTGTGTCAGTGTGAAGGACATATATTGACAAAATCACTGTGCCTCCTCATATTGACTCATTTATACTAAGGACTTTTCTTCTTGCATGTCAGCGCCTTACTGTTTCCATCATTGACAAGTGTTTGACCAGTGAGTGTCCAGAGTAAGGATTTGAATTACTCACTGTAACCAGATTTCTGCTGCACACAGGAGCATCATTTTGGGACTCATGATGTCATTCTCCTTTCACTATGAACTGTGCCTCATGTGCTGCTTGCACAAAGTCTATCAGTGACTACCAACGGTTTCTACATTCTTTGAAGGGTAACTTGAACTGTTAGGAGAATCTATCAAATTGTATCAGACAGACATTGGATAATATGTTCCAACCCTCACCTTTGGTCAAGAGCTCTGAGTTGTTACCAGAGGAATGGAATTGTTGATACAAGAGGATGGATTGAGTTTCCTCCATAGGGTGGCTGGGCTCAGCCTGAAGGCCGAGACTCACCAAACCAACTTCAAAGAACTAGTGGCAATGAAAGCCAACTGTTGCAGGCCTCATGTCACCTGTGTCTCGGCCCAAAAAAGCTGCACATGAATACACTGCAATTACTACAGCCAACAGCACAACCAGCACATAATTGTCACTCTTTTTGTCATTGTCATTTAAAAAGGAAAACCGTAACCGTCTTGACGCATGTCAGCCAGTCAGCACATTAACAACACAATCCAATGTTTAAAGAACAAAGCATATTTCCCATGTGTGGAAGCCTCAAATGCCACCATCAGGGGACCTGTCACTGCCTGCTCTGAACAGAAGGAAGACACATTTTCTCACTGTGAAAAACATGCATACATGGAGATAAGAGTACACTCACACTAGGTATATTTGTTGTCTGTGTTTGTGGTGTGTCAGGTCGTGTCCCCGACACAGATGATACACAGACAATAAGAATAATATGAATGAGAAAGAGGGGACATTGGAAACTTTGTCACAACAGCAATAGTTGCCATTCCAATTAAAAGGTGGAGTTCAGATGACATGCTTAATCACGTTCTTGTTGAGAGTTTCGTGAGAAGATGTCGAATCCTAAACTGCATCAGAAGAGGAACAGCAGTGATGCAACAATGATGAAGTAAAATCTTTTCTCAGTAATTGTTTACTTTGTTTTTTCCTTCCTCTCTGAATGTTCCGTAACAACTGAAGTTGTTTGATTTCTCTCATATGCTTCTCTCTAAATGCAAGAAAAGGGCTCTTTTCACTGTATCTATGTTTACTGTGGGTCCCAAAATGATGTTCGTCTGTACAGTAGAAATCTGGTTATAGTGAGTAATTAAAGGCCTTATTCTGGACACTCACTGGTCAAACACTTGTTAATGAAGTAAACAGTAAAGCGCTGACTTTCAAGAGGAAACGTCCCTGAGGTCAATATGAGGAGGGACAACCCTCCACACACCCATTCCAGAGAAAGGAGAACACAGTTGTGTTTATGAATGTTACTCAATGATTTGTCAATATGTTTCATTTTTTGGTTAAAGAAGACACACTGTTTTCAGTGATGGTCAGAAACAAACAGTAACACAACACTGTTTGAATGTACCCACTTTCAACCACCACTGATATCTCATGTTCAAACTGAAATACCATTATTAATTTTAAAATCTTCCAGAGAGATTTTTAGGGCTGTGTGTACTAATATATGCTGTGAATACAACAATGGCACCAAGACAACATTTCTTCAAAATGATCTTTATTAGGTTAGAAGACAGTAAAGATTGCTGCCAAAGGCATTGGTAATAACTTTTAATGTATTCAAAAGCAGCGGAAAAAAACATCTAAGTTAGTGGAAAAATAAAACAGAAACAAGTGCCAGTGTAAAGATATCTGCGTAGAAGGCAGCAGTGCATCGTCTTCATCTTTGCTGTTCAGGGCCAGACTTCGCAATTTATTCCATTCTGTGAAGAGAAACAGTGAATTTTAGCTTACAAAAATTCCATATTATTGCAATTTTAATGTCCTCTGCTGAATTTGATTTGTCAAACATTATAATTCCTAAACCCATAAAAAGATACAATATTCAGAGTTCCTTGGGAGGCTGGATATGTTCTATAGATCCCACCTTACAAAGTGTTATCAAATGACCATGGTTAATAGTAATACGACTAAATACAAAGAAGAAAGAAAACATAAATATAAAGACACAAAGATCTGCATGGACAATATTTTCTTATTGTGTTTCTTTCAGTTATAAATTTCAAAGTAAGAGTGTGTTCTCCAGACTTACTGCCTTTAACTTCTGGAGACGATCTGGGAGCCAGCTGGCATTTGGGTCCACACAATACACTTGGTCACTCTCACCCTTAAAACTAAAAGGTAGACAGACAACACGAGAAACCAAAAATGTTTTTTTCATACATCACCAATGAGTCTGAAGCCATGAAAACAGGTACAGTAAAAGTTGTAGAAGATAGTAAGACATTTTGGGAAATCCAGTTATTGGCTTTCATGCGTTGAGTTAGATGAAATTATAGACAGGCCTATACCACTCTCATGTCTGTATGGAGCTCATACATAAACAGAAATGTAGAACTGACCATTCGTTGTTTTAGGGGAAGTTACACTGTATAGCATTTCTTTAAAGAGCCACACATTAAAGGCACATAACTTCCATCAAAAACCCCTACTTGATGTTGTCACACTCTAGATTAAACAAATGAGATATGACATGTTAAACAGTACACATTAGAGGAAAAACACAATAGCTGTTCTCTATGCTAAGCTAAGCTAATCATCTCCAGTCTCCAGCTCTGTAATTGCAGCACAGATATAAGAGTAATGTAACGTAAAAGAAAACGAAGCCCAAACGGCCTTACAAATTCTTTAGTCTAATTTCACATGTTCATAACCCCAAATTACAGCTAAGTGATGTAATATGTTAGTGGATGATACAGATGTTGTTTTATTAATGTAATAATCTTGAAGATTTTTTTTTAAATGAATTTAGTCACTATCTCTGAATGAGGTAACACAATGGCGACTGAGTCGATGGCCCACTGATGAAGGCCATTGCATTTCCTGTCTCTGGTGACAGTCCCGAAAAAAAAAACCCGAAGCAACGCACAGTTACCAGTTTGGTCACTTATTCATTTGGTGTTGGAATTATTTTTATAATAATAAAAAAATTTGCATTAACAACCCCTAAAGTCAGAACAACAACTTGGATATTTGGGGAACATTTTGGTGCACAGTTGACATCATATCACACAGGAACATGGCGGATGAAAGTAAATGTTTGGCAGTTGAGAAACTTTTTCTTAATTCAGGTATTGCACATTGATTTTTTGGCTCACATTTGATTTTTAAAATGATATTTAGGATTGTAACTTTTAGTTGTTGTCCAAGTAGAGTGACCTAGATAGAAAAATATTTATAAGCATTAACCCTGATAACAAGTAATGTAAAGCAATATTTTAGTGGTTTTAGGGAATATACTGGTGCAGATACAAGTCTGGGACAAAATCACTTTGTATTACAAAGCTTCACTGTTTCCCCGTACTTGGATAGCAACATGAATCTTCACTGGGAAGTTAAACACTCTGTGTAATAAAATATAACACATCTTCTTTGGAGCCTCCATGTTGTCTCTGCAACTTAAAAGCTCATGAACACATTGAAGTCAGAAGAACATCTTCCCAATTTGGTTAATGGGACCATCTGAGGAGCACATGAATGCAGCATTTGTGATGCGTTTTCCATAACCCAGCTCTGTTTGGTCCACCAGAGAGCGTAGGCAGAGCGAACTCTCTGGGAAGTCAGATGCAAAAACAGACCTGCAATCACCACTTATTGCCACAGGTACCCCCAAAGAGAACGAAACACCACCAGTCAAACACAGGCAGAAAGTAAAGCTTGTGTATGATTGGATACTTTTACTTACATGTATGCATGTTTATTGCAAATGGAAAATGTGTCCTTCTGTTCACAGCAGGCAATGACACGTTCCCCAATGTAGCCTGTCGAGACATCTGCGCAGCAGTCTGGATACATGTTAATCAATTTCGAACCGCCAGCAGTGACCGAGGGTGAAGTCTTGGGACATTCAAGTTTCCCTACAATGCAAAACACAAAGTGGGTGATGGAAATGAAAACCACAGCAATTTGTTTTGTCATCAGTTTGTGCCTTAACACAGTATCATTCGCTGTATCACACTCAGTTTAGTGACTTATCTTCACTAGTATTCAAGTCACACTCACCTTGTGCAGGAAGGAAGAGCAGCATGGCTACACACATAAAAGACAGTCCACAGCTGATGGAGAAATGCATCCTGGATCCAAGACTGACAGTGTGTCTCCGCACAGCAGAAATCTGGTTACAGTGAATAATTATGAGCCTCACTGGTCAAACACTTGTCAGTGAAGTAAACAGTGAAGGTCTGACTTGTACTGGTATAAATAGGGACAATATGAGGAAACATTCTCAGAGAAAGAGGAACACAGTTGTCTTTTTAGTGGTTACCCAATGATTGTCTAACCCTAAGCCAGAATAAACACCTTGCAGTTGTATGCCTCTGTGAACGAGGACACAGTGACCTCAGCCTTTGACTCTTAACCATCAAAATCTACTCTGTTCATCATTGAGTCTAAGAGGAAGTTTGAGTCAAATTTGAAGAAATTCCCTCAGGATATTCATGAGATATCATGTTCACGAGCATTGGACAGATGGACAGACACACGGACAACCAACCTGAAAAAAAAAAAAAGCGCAACAGTGATCCCTGGCATGGAGACAAAGAAAGAACCACAATTAATGCTGTGTTCCATGTATCTCGGAAGTAAGAGGTTGGAGCTGAGAATGACGTCAAGCCTGAGCTGACAACATTTCAGAGCAACAGTTGGAAAACCAGATGTTGCTAGCATCACCAGTTCTAGCCAGGTTAGCCATTGTTAGCAATACACACCGTAGCGTATAAACACCGTAGCAACATGTCCACAGGTTGAAGTTGGACAGAACTGTGTACAGTATATGACTGTTTTAGTGAGAAACAAATAAGACAGAAGTGCTGGTAAACATTATATTGCTGCAGCTTTCTATACTGTTGATGCGCGAAGCAGCCATCTTGGATTTGAAGTTGGGGTTGGTGACTTTCATAGTCACAAATCTGACCTCACTTGAAATTTCTGACTGGGACCTGCAAATGTAACGCACGATATCCCTCATGTTCAAACAGTGTTTAAACTGAAGTACCACTATTTATAACAAAGAAATATATTTCTTTGCTACCATCTCTGAATTTATTTGCTTTGAATTCCCACCTAATATTTCCACTGTGAAATTTCTAGTTGTGGGATTTCAAAAATTAAATTTTAAGCTGAACATTAGTTTAAGTTGGAAAAAAAATCAAGTTAGTCAAATTTCGATTTTTTTGTGCTCATCTTTTTTTCTAAACACCATTTATTCAGTGCAAGTATGTTAAGGGTACAGAGAAGGTATCAAATGGTGTGAACACCCCCTCTCCCATCCTAAACACACATACCCGCCCACAAACACCCACCCACGTAATACCTTTACAAACTCCTCTGCACCCAGATCAGGGAGGGAAATGTTGACTTTGTACCAGCAGCACATGAGGGACAGTACATAGCAAAAGGAGAACAGCATCATGGGTCCCAAAATGATGTGTTTCTGTACAGTAGAAATCTGGTTATAGTGAGTAATTAAAGGCCTTATTGTGGACACTCTCTGGTCAAACACTTGTAAATGACGTAAACAGTAAAGCACTGACTTTCAAAAGGAAAAGTTCTTGAGGTCAATATGACGAGGCACAACCCTCTAATAATATATGTGTACTAATATATGCTGTAAATACAACAATGGCACCAAGACACCATTTTTCAAAATCATCTTCATTAGTTTAGAAAACAGTAAAGATTGCTGCCAAAGGCATTGGTAATAACTTTTAATGCATTTTAAACCTGTAAATTTAAACATCTAAGTTAATGGGAAAATAAAGTAGAAACAAGTGCCAGTGTAAAGATATCTGCGTAGAAGGTAGCAGTGCATCATCTTCATCTTTGCTGTTCAGGGCCTTTCACAAGACTTCGCAATTTATTCCTCTCTGTAAAGAGAAACAGTGAATTTTAGCTTGAAAAATTCCACATTCTTGCAATTTTAATGTCCTCTGCTGAATCTGATTTGCCAAACATTGTAACTCCTAAACCCATAACAGGACAATATAGTCAGAGTTCCTCATGAGGTTAGATCCCACCTTACAAAGTGTTATGAAATGACCATATTTAATACTAATAAGACTAAATATAAAGAAGAAAGAAAACATAGATAATATTTTCTTATTGTGTTTCTTTCAGTTGTAAATTTCAAAGTAAGAGTGTGTTCTCCAGACTTACTGTCTTTAACATCTTGAGTCGTTTTGGGATCCAGCTGGCTTGTGGGTCCACACAATAGCAATGGTTACTTGCATTCTTAAAACTATAAGGTAGAAAGACAACACGAAACAAATAAAATATAACATGTTAAACAGCAATTAAGCACAGTTTAGAGTGGTATCGATCACTATATCTAACCTTAGTCAAGAATGCAAAAGAAGATAAAACGGCCTTACAAATTCTTTAATCTAATATTATATGTTCATAACCCCACATTACAGATAAGTGATATAATATGTTACTGGATAATACAGTTTTATTAATGTAATGACTTTGAAGATTTTAATTTAAATAAATGAAGTCACTATCTCTGAATAAGGTAACAAAATGGTGACTGAGCCTATGGTCCACTCATGAAGTCAGAGGAACATCTTTCTAACTGGGTTAAGCAGAAAGCTAAGCTTGTGTGTGATCAAGTACTTTGAACTTACATGTATGCATGTATGTTAACACCAGGAAATCTGTCTCTCTTCTGTTCATGGCAGGTGTGGACAGGTTCCCTAATGCGGGCCGTTGAGATTTCCGTGCAGAGGTCCAAATAGGTGTTTCCGAAAGCAAATGCGGCACCGAACAAGGGTCTAGACCTGGCACATTCAAGTTGTGCTGCAATGCAAAACACAAAAAAACAGTATTATTTGCTGTATCACACTCAGTTTAGTGGCCTATCTTCACTAGTATTCAAGTCACACTCACCTTGTGCAGGAAGGAAGAGCAGCACGGCTACACACATAAAAGACAGTCCACAGCTGATGGAGAAATGCATCCTGGATCCAAGACTGACAGTGTGTCTCTGCACAGCAGAAATCTGGTTATAGTGAATAATTCAAATCCTTACTCTGGACACTCACTGGTCAAACACTGTCAGTGATGTAAACAGTAACGCAGTGATTTGGAGGAATCAAATTCCCTGCTATAAATGAGGTCAATATGAGGAGGTACACCCCCTCCACACACCCATTCCAGAGAAAGAGGAACACATGGTTATAAATGTTACTCAGTGATGTTGTCAATAATTTTTCTCTATATGTGGTTTAAAAAAATCTGTGAGAAGACACACTGCATTGGATATTCACAAATGGACATGGTCAGTAAGAAACAGTAACACAACGCTGCTTAAATTTAGCCATGTTTAACCACCACTGATATCTCATGTTTAAACCGAAATAATACTGTTAAATATTTTACTTTGAACCAATCTGTCAAAATTTATGTGGCCTGAATTTCCCGTCTTGGAATTCAGGTTATAGTATAAAAAAATAAAATAAAAAAACGTCACGTGGCGTGCAGGGATAAGCAATGGCAGCCTGAACTAATGCTGTCTCCTACTTTGGGGTTAATATCCTGTTTCTCATCCTCTAATGTGCTCAGATTTTTTTTATATTAAGGGTGAATAAAATCTTTTAGCCTTAATAAAGTATTAATGGATGGGTTAAATCAAAATTCACGCCCTGAAAAGTTGTCATTAAGGATGAATTTAGCTTTTTAATTTTTTATTTTAATATGGGGGTCTTTGAAGATTGACTGGCTTTTGGAGCCAGCCTCAAGTGGCCGTTGGAGGAACTGCAGTTTTTGGCACTTCGTGTTGGCTTCATCTTTCAGCCCCAGAGGTTGCTGTTTGGTAAAAATCGGTCAGATACCCAGTTACATATTTACAGTGCATGACCAAGACATGGCTGTTCTCCAGGTGACTGGCCTAGTATAGGTTTTCATGTGAGGAAAAAAAGCAGCAAAAATGGTTGCTTTGAATTAGCACCAATAAAATATTCTGATTGGTAAAAATTAACACATGGCCTTTCAGTTTAAATGTTTTGCAATTGACAGCTAAACTGTAAATACAGGATATCATTACAACCTAGACCAATTGTCAAAACTGTCTGCAGTGTTGAGTTATACGCCACAAAACACAAAGTAGACATACTCTCATGTCTGTGCAGTAAATATGAAGCTACTGTTAGCAGCCTGGTTAGCTTAGCGTAGCATAAAATGAAATGTAGTCTATCTAGCACAGCTACAGCTCACTGAGCATGTTAGTCACACTCTAACAGCTATCTGTGCTTTCTATTTGTATTTCTTTGTACATAATGAAAAATCAGAACTTGTTGTGCTGAATAAAATGATCATTTTACAGATATTTGCCCAAAAATAGCCATACTAAAACATTTTTTATTCTCACACAGCCTTCATTATTCTTCATTGTGTACATTGCAGTATGTCCTCAGTGTTACAAGCCTACACCCAGGAGTCCAGGACCTGTGGCCCTGCTGCTGTGTGGAAGCCTCAAATGCCACCATCAGGGGACCTGTCACTGCCTGCTCTGAACAGAAGGAAGACACATTTTCTCACTGTGAAAAACATGCATACATGTAGATAAGAGTACACTCACACTAGGTATATTTGTTGTCTGTGTTTGTGGTGTGTCAGGTCGTGTCCCCTACACAGATGATACACAGACAATAAGAATAACATGAATGAGAAAGAGGGGACATTAGAAACTTTGCCACAACAGCAATAGTTGCCATTTGAATTTAAAAATATGCTTAATCACGTTGTTGTTGAGAGTTTCGTGAGAAGATGTCAAATCCTAAACTGCATCAGAAGAGGAACAGCAGTGATGCAACAATAATGAAGTAAAATCTTTTCTCAGTAACTGTTTACTTTGTTTTTTCCTTCCTCTCTGAATGTTACTTAACAACTGAAGTTGTTTGATTTCTCTCATATGCTTCTCTCTAAATGCAAGAAAAAAGTGCTCTTTTCACTATATCTATGTTTACTGTGGGACAATCCCCCGCCCCCCTTTTTTTTAAAGATTATATATTGTCTTTATATAGAACAGCTGGAGAGTGACAAGAAAGAGGAGAGAGAGCATGGGGATGACACACAGCAGAGGGCGACAAGTTGGAATCAGGGAATCAAGGAAACTGCTGAGAACTCAGCCTACATGGGGCGCACAATTTAGGTGGTAAGCTAGAGATCGTCCAAGTAAAATCCACACCCTCTGACTAGTACAGTAGAGCTGCTTTGCTTAACTGCAGGCGACCAAATATCCTGCAGCAGCATCTGTTCTTGATTTGCCTCAAAGGCCTTTGTGTTAATATCACATTATGGACAGTGAAAAGACCACTTCATCTTGCATTTAGAGAGAAGCCAATGAGAGACATCAAACAACTTCAGTTGTTAAGGAACATTCAGAGAGGAAGGACAAAACAAAGTAAACAATCACTGAGAAAAGATTTTACTTCATCGTTGTTGCATCACTGCTGTTCCTCTTCTGATGCAGTTTATGATTCGACATCTTCTCACGAAACTCTCAACAAGAATGTGATAAAGCATATCATGTGAACTCTTCTTCTTCATCCGAACCTTTTAATTCAAATAGCAACTATTGCTGTTGTGACAAAGTTTCTAATGTCCCCTCTTTCTCATTCATATTATTCTTATTGTCTGTGTATCATCTGTGTAGGGGACACGACCTGACACACCACAAACACAGACAACAAATATCCCTAGTATGAGTGTACTCTTATCTCCATGTATGCATGTTTTTCACAGTGATGGTTAAAAGTGACTAAATTTAAACAGTGTTGGGCTACAGTTTCTTAGTGTCCATCACTGAACACAGTGTGTCAGTGTGAAGGAAATATATTGACAAAATCACTGTGCCTCCTCATATTGATTCATTTATACCAAGGACTTTTCTTCTTGCATGTCAGTGCCTTACTGTTTCCATCATTGACAAGTGTTTGACCAGTGAGTGTCCAGAGTAAGGATTTGAATCACTCACTGTAACCAGATTTCTGCTGTACACAGGAGCATCATTTTGGGACTCATGATGTCGTTCTCCTTTCACTATGAACTGTGCCTCATGTGCTGCTTGCACAAAGTCTATCAGTGACTACCAACGGCTTCTACATTCTTTGAAGGGTAACTTGAACTGTTAGGAGAATCTATCAAATTGTATCAGACAGAAATTGGATAATATGTTCCAACCCTCACCTTTGGTCAAGAGCTCTGAGTTGTTACCAGAGGAATGGAATTGTTGATACAAGAGGATGGATTGAGTTTCCTCCATAGGGTGGCTGGGCTCAGCCTGAAGGCCGAGACTCACCAAACCAACTTCAAAGAACTAGTGGCAATGAAAGCCAACTGTTGCAGGCCTCATGTCACCTGTGTCTTAGCCAAAAAAGTTGCACATGAATACACTGCAATTACTACAGCCAACAGCACAACCAGCACATAATTGTCACTCTTTTTGTCATTGTCATTTAAAAAGGAAAACTGTAGGACTGTCTTGACGCATGTCAGCCAGTCAGGTCTTTGGAGATTGACTCACTTTTGGAGCCAGCCTCAAGTGGCCGTTGGAGGAACTGCAGTTTTGGCATTTTGCGTTGGCTTCATCTTTCAGCCCCAGAGGTATGGAGAACAAAAAATGACATAAGTATAAATAAATAAATAAATAAATAAATGTATAAATAAATAATTAAATACACGAATAAATGAAAAACCAAGGACATTTTGGTAATAAAAAAGGCTATTTCTGTATTTTTACATTTATTTATTTATACATATATTTATTTATTCTTTTATTTCTACATTTATTTATTTATTTATTTCTACATTTATTTATTTATTTATTTATTTCCACATTTATTTATTTATACATTTATTTATTTCCACATTTATTTATTTCCACATTTATTTATTTCTACATTTATTTATTTCCACATTTATTTATTTATTTATTTCCACATTTATTTATTTATACATTTATTTATTTCTGTGTCAGTGTCACACAGAAATGTAAATATGCTAATTAGGTGGGCAGGCCTACGTTAGTAAAGCCCGATTGGTCAACTGGGCAAACCAGACAGAAGCAAACGATTTCAAATCCCATGATCGTCTCAATTGCTGCCTTCTCGTACTGTGGGAAATTAAAAACACATCTACAACACAGAGGAAAGACAGCAAATTGGGCAGTTGCCTAGATGTCTAGAGCAGAGGCGATTTCTCTAAGACTGCAAGGGAAGCTCAGCTTCCCCTAAAATGTCAAAAATTAAATGGTCAAATATGTACGGTTGTGTTAACATTTCATTGACTACAGATGCGTTAGAACACGTTCATCTCGAAGACGAGTTCGTTCAGAATCAGCTACTTATCGATGTTGTTAACTTCTCATACATTCCTGTAGCGCAGTTTTCTCATATGGTCTATGGCATTTGCCTGTAGAAGCTGAGTGTCCATGCACTTCAATGGGACTGCAGGGAGCAGTTTTTTTCATTGCCTCGAAACTCGACGGTCATTGGATAAAAGCCACGATTTTGACCCGCCCCCGGACGCTCACCGTCTCTGGGGGTGAATGGAGCTGTGGGCGGGCCTCGGCCGGGCTGGACGCTGAGCTTCCGCATGATGATTGGAGGATCAGTCGAAAGGCTGAATCCCGTTTTGATTGACAGCTATTTGGAGATTTGACAGCTCAGCTCAGTCCCATCGCGGATTTTGCAAGCGGAGTCTTCTGAGTCATAGCTGTCAAGTCTCCCGTTTTGGCCGGGAAACTACCGTATTTTACCCCTCTTTCCCGCCGTCCTCCCGTATTAGTATTCTCCCGTAAATCTCCCGTATTATAATAAAAAAAAAAAACATTCCTCTGCCTCTCCAAACTGAACTCTGTCACTAGCCTCGCGAGAACTGCCACCTGCAGTAGCCTGGGTGGCAGTTATCGCGAGGTTAGTGCCGACAACGGGAACAAACCCGGAACAACAACAGAGAGAGATGGATGGATGTGACGAAGGAGAAGGCATTCCTGCCAAAAAAACAAAGAAGTCCTGCAAATATCTCGAAAAAAGGGACAGCGAATTTACTTTCCTACAGAGGAGCAGGATGGGCACATTATGAACTGAAAATATGTTTAAGCAATAAGCCCCGAGAAGCCGTGAGTTACAGTGATGTTACAACGGCTGAGGGACGTTCAGGGCTCCTCCGCCGTTGTAAAATCACTGTAATTCACGGCTTCTCGGGGCTTATAGCTTTTATAAAACGGTTACCCTACATATAGCCCATAAAATAAACACACACACAGAAAAAAATAATCAATTTATTGGTAATAATGCAACAATAAAACTGAGAACTATTCATTCTTCCACCAAGCAAGATGGAGTGGACAGAATGGTTGCCAAGCAACACAGATGCTGCGGTCTACCAGTGGGTTACACTGAGTTTAACAACGGCCCTGGACGCGGCTCAGCCAATCCCATTTAAGGATGGGAAGCACCCGTTTTATAAACAATAAATAAATGTGCTTCATATACCCTTTGTGTTTTCATTTAGGCTGTATTATAACGTAGGAATGTTCACAGCATTTCAGTGTCAACAAAGGTTGGCCTATCAGATTCTGATCACCTAATTGTAGTTAGTAAGCGGTTGACAAGTTGTTTTTAGATATCTTGTACACCTGTCTTAAAATGTAAGGGATACTGGAGCTTGGTTGGGGTGGTGGGACGGCTCGCAGCGAGCACCGGCAAATTTCCCTTATTTTCAAATCCAAAACTTGACAGGTGTGGTTCTATGGCATGAGTGTGGTTGAAAAACGGCTTCAATTAAATGTTCCTTTTATAAGTTACTGCCTCGCTAAAATATGACAAATTTTATGATGTAAAGTTAAAGTGAGCTTCCCCTGTTTGAAAGACCAGCAGCCGCCACTGAATTGAAGCTCACCTGCTTTTGGGACACACCGTTGGAGACATTGCACAGTTGTTCGGCGTGTGTGAGAGAACATTTCATCGGAGGATGGCACAGTATGGGATAAGGTAATGTGTGTAACGTTATGTCAACCTATTAAAATTCCGTCTAGTCTGTCTTATTTACATTCAGGGTGCTTTTGCCAGGGGTGGAAAGAGTACTGAAAATCTGTACTCAAGTACAAGTACTGTTACATTGCTAAAATATTACTCAATTACAAGTAAAAGTACTGGTGTTAAAATGCATTTTAACTTTTGCTTTACTAGTCTTTTGCAGACTAGGGCTCTAAATTTTGTGTGTTTTGCTTTACCAATAGTTAAAATGCATTTTAACTGAAGAGGTGACTGTGACATCAACGGTTAAAAATAACTAATACTCTGAGTAGTTTTTTTGGCGAATACTCTGTACTTTTACTTGAGTATTTTTCTAACACCAGTACTTTTACTTGTAATTGAGTAATATTTTAGCAATGTAACAGTACTTGTACTTGAGTACAGATTTTCAGTACTCTTTCCACCACTGGCAAAAGCACCCTGAATGTAACTAAGACAGACTAGATGGAATTTTAATAGGTTGACATAACGTTACACACATTACCTTATCCCATACTGTGCCATCCTCCGATGAATTGTTCTCTCACACACGCCGAACAACTGTGCAATGTCTCCAGCGGTGTGTCCCAAAAGCAGGTGAGCTTCAATTATATCAGGAGGTAAAATATATTGTGGACGTCCAAACGTCGCTCCCTCTTCCTCTGTCACGAGCGGATTTGAAGTTCGTGGGCAGCTTCTTGGAGACCATCTAGCACCACGTCAACTTCTATGTCCCTATCAGCTGAGAGTTGAGCTAAATCTTCGAGTAATCTCTTGAAACGAAACTGAAGATAGTCGGTAGGTTCGCTGTTATCGAAACTGTCCGCTAATGCTCTTAAATCAGCAGCAATAGCCCGCACAAAACTATCCATTACTAATAGCAAACTAAAGACTAACGTGAGAGCCAGCCAAATCAAGGCAGCACTAGTAGATCCGATCTAGAGTGCCTTGCCTCTCTCAAGGCACTCTAATCCGATCCAATCACATCCACTGATGTAGGCCTGCCCACCTAATTAGCATATTTACATTTCTGTGTGACACTGACACAGAAATAAATAAATGTATAAATAAATAAATGTGGAAATAAATAAATAAATAAATGTGGAAATAAATAAATGTATAAATAAATAAATGTGGAAATAAATAAATGTGGAAATAAATAAATGTGGAAATAAATAAATAAATAAATAAATGTAGAAATAAATAAATAAATGTAGAAATAAAAGAATAAATAAATATATGTATAAATAAATAAATGTAAAAATACAGAAATAGCCTTTTTTATTACCAAACTGTCCTTGGTTTTTCATTTATTCGTGTATTTAATTATTTATTTATACATTTATTTATTTATTTATTTATTTATTTATACTTATGTCATTTTTTGTTCTCCATACAGAGGTTGCTGTTTGGTAAAAACTGGTCAGATACCCAGTTACATATTTACAGTGCATGACCAAGACATGGCTGTTCTCCAGGTGTTTGGCCTTGTATAGGTTTTAATGTGGGGGGGGGGGGCAGCAAAAATGTCATAAAAATATTCTGATTGGTAAAAATTAACACATGGCCTTTCAGTTTAAATGTTTTGCCATTGACAGGTAAACTGTCTGCAGTGTTGAGTTATAGGCCACAAAACACAAAGTAGACATACTCTCATGTCTGTGCAGTAAATATGAAGCTACTGTTAGCAGCCTGGTTAGCTTAGCGCAGCATAAAATGAAATCTAGTCTATCTAGCACTGCTACAGCTCACTGAGCATGTTAGTCACACTCTAACAGCTATCTGTGCTTTCTATTTGTATTTCTTTGTACATAATGAAAATTCAGAATTTTTGGGGGGGAATAAAACTGGAAACATTTTACAGACATTTGCTCTTAAAAATAGCCATACTAAAACATTTTTTTATTCTCACATAGACTTCATAACATTATTCTACATTGTGTACATTGCAGTATGTCCTCAGTGTTACAAGCCTACACCCAGGAGTCCAGGACCTGTGGCCCTGCTGCTGTGTGGAAGCCTCAAATGCCACCATCAGGGGACCTGTCACTGCCTGCTCTGAACAGAAGGAAGACACATTTTCTTACTGTGAAAAACATGCATACATGTAGATAAGAGTACACTCACACTAGGTATATTTGTTGTCTGTGTTTGTGGTGTGTCAGGTCGTGTCCCCTACACAGATGATACACAGACAATAAGAATAATATGAATGAGAAAGAGGGGACATTGGAAACTTTGCCACAACAGCAATAGTTGCCATTTCAATTAAAAAATATGCTTAATCACTTTGTTGTTGAGAGTTTTGTGAGAAGATGTCGAATCATAAATTGCATCAGAAGAGGAACAGCAGTGATGCAACAACGATGAAGTAAAATCTTTTCTCAGTAATTGTTTACTTTGTTTTTTCCTTCCTCTCTGAATGTTCCTTAACAACTGAAGTTGTTTGGTTTTTCTCATATGCTTCTCTCTAAATGCAAGAGAAAAGTGCTCTTTTCACTGTAACTATGTTTACTGTGGGTCCCAAAATGATGTTTCTCTGTACAGTAGAAATCTGGTTATAGTAAATAATGAAAGGCCTTATTCTGGACACTCACTGGTCAAACACTTGTTAATGAAGTAAACAGGAAAACGCTGACTTTCAAGAAGAAAAGTCCTTGAGGTCAATATGAGGAGGCACAACCCTCCACACACCCATTCCAGAAAAAGTAGAACACAGTTGTGTTTATGAATGGTTACTCAATGATTTGTCAATATGTTTCATTATATGGTTAAAGAAGACACACTGTTTTCAGTGATGGTCAGAAACAAACAGTAACACAACACTGTTTAAAAGTAGCCACTTTTAACCACCACTGATATCTCATGTTCAAACTGAAATACCATTATTAATTTTAAAATCTTCCAGAGAGATTTTTAGGGCTGTGTGTACTAATATATGCTGTGAATACAACAATGGCACCAAGACAACATTTCTTCAAAATGATCTTTATTAGTTTTGAAGACAGTAAAGATTGCTGCCAAAGGCATTGGTAATAACTTTTAATGTATTCAAAAGCAGCGGAAAAAAACATCTAAGTTAGTGGAAAAATAAAATAGAAACAAGTGCCAGTGTAAAGATATCTGCGTAGAAGGTAGCAGTGCATCGTCTTCATCTTTGCTGTTCAGGGCCAGACTTCGCATTTCTTTCCATTCTGTGAAGAGAAACAGTGAATTTTAGCTTACAAAAATTCCATATTATTGCAATTATAATGTCCTCTGGTGAATTTGATTTGTCAATCATTATCATTCCTAAACCCATAAAAAGATACAATATTCAGAGTTCCTTGGGAGGCTGGATATGTTCTATAGATCCCACCTTACAAAGTGTTATCAAATGACCATGGTTAATAGTAATACGACTAAATACAAAGAAGAAAGAAAACATAAATATAAAGACACAAAGATCTGCATGGACAATATTTTCTTATTGTGTTTCTTTCAGTTGTAAATTTCAAAGTAAGAGTGTGTTCTCCAGACTTACTGCCTTTAACTTCTGGAGACGATCTGGGAGCCAGCTGGCATTTGGGTCCACACAATACACTTGGTCACTCTCACCCTTAAAACTATAAAGTAGAAAAACAACATGAGAAACCCAAAATTTTTTTTTTCATACATCACCAATGAGTCCGAAGCCATGGAAAACATTTTGGGAAATCCAATTATTGGCTTTCATGCGTTGAGTTAGATGAAATTATAGACAGGCCTATACCACTCTCATGTCTGTATGGAGCTCATACATAAACAGAAATGTAGAACTGACCATTTGTTATTTTTGTTATGTTTAGTTTCACTGTGTAGCATTTCTTTAAAGAGCCATACATTAAAGGCACATAACTTCCCCCAAAACCCCTACTTGATGTTGTCACACTTTAGATTAAACAAATGAGATATAACATGTTAAACAGTACACATTAGAGGAAAAACACACTAGCTGTTCTCTATGCTAAGCTAAGATAATCAGCTCCAGTCTCCAGCTCTGTAATTGCAGCACAGATATAAGAGTAACGTAACGTAAAACAAAACGAAGCCCAAACGGCCTTAAAAATTCTTTAGTCTAATTTCACATGTTCATAACCCCAAATTACAGCTAAGTGATGTAATATGTTAGTGGATGATACAGATGTTGTTTTATTAATGTAATAATCTTGAAGATTTTTATTGAAATGAATTTAGTCACTATCTCTGAATGAGGTAACACAATGGCGACTGAGTCGATGGCCCACTGATGAGGGCCATTGCATTTGCTGTCTCTGGTGACAGTCCCGAGAAAAAAAAAACCCAAGCAACGCACAGTTACCAGTTTGGTCACTTATTCATTTGGTGTTGGAATCATTTTTATAATAATAAAAAAATTTGCATGAACAACCCCTAAAGTCAGAACAACAACTTGGATAGTTGAGGAAAATTTTGGTACACAGTTGATATCATATCACACAGGAACATGGCGGATGAAAGTAAATGTTTGGCAGTTGAGAAACTTTTTCTTAATTCAGGTATTGCACATTGATTTTTTGCTCACATTTGATTTTTAAAATGATATTTAGGATTGTAACTTTTAGTTGTTGTCCAAGTAGAGTGACCTAGATAGAAAAATATTTATAAGCATTAACCCTGATAACAAGTAAGGTAAAGCAATATTTTAGTGGTTTTAGGGAATATACTGGTGCAGCTACAAGTCTGGAACAAAATCACTTTGTATTACAAAGCTTCTCTGTTTCCCCGTACTTGGATAGCAACATGAATCTTCACTGGGAAGTTAAACACTCTGTGTAATAAAATATAACACATCTTCTTTGTACCGCTTATTGCCACAGGTACCCTCAAAGAGAACGAAACACCACCAGTCAAACACAGGCAGAAAGTGAAGCTTGTGTATGATTGAATACTTTTACTTACATGTATGCATGTTTATTGCAAATGGAAAATGTGTCCTTCTGTTCACAGCAGGCAATGACACGTTCCCTAATGCGGCGTGTCGAGACTGATGCGCAGCACTCTGGATACATGTCAGTCAATTTCGAACTGCCAGCAGTGACCGAGGGTGAAGTCTTGGGACATTCAAGTTTCCCTACAATGCAAAACACAAAGTGGGTGATGGAAATGAAAACCACAGCAATTTGTTTTGACATCAGTTTGTGCCTTAACACAGTATCATTCGCTGTATCACACTCAGTTTAGTGTCCTATCTTCACTAGTATTCAAGTCACACTCACCTTGTGCAGGAAGGAAGAGCAGCACAGCTACACACATAAAAGACAGTCCACAGCTGATGGAGAAATGCATCCTGGATCCAAGACTGACAGTGTGTCTCCGCACAGCAGAAATCTGGTTACAGTGAATAATTATGAGCCTCACTGGTCAAACACTTGTCAGTGAAGTAAACAGTGAAGGTCTGACTTGTACTGGTATAAATTGGGACAATATGAGGAAACATTCTCAGAGAAAGAGGAACACAGTTGTCTTTTTAGTGGTTACCTAATGATTGTCTAACCCTAAGCCAGAATAAACACCTTGCAATTGTATGCCTCTGTAAACGAGGACACAGTGACCTCAGCCTTTGACTCTTAACCATCAAATTTACTCATCGTTGAGTCTAAGTGGAAGTTTGAGTCAAATTTGAAGAAATTCCCTCAGGATATTCATGAGATATCATGTTCACGAGAATTGGACAGATGGACAGACGCACGGACAACCAACCCGAAAACAAAATGCGCAACAGTGATTCCTGGCATAGAGACAAAGAAGGAACCACAATTAATGCTGTGTTCCATATATCTCGGAAGTAGGAGGTTGGAGCTGAGAATGACGTCAAGCCTGAGCTGACGACATTTCAGAGCAACAATTGGAAAACCAGATGTTGCTAGCATCACCAGTTCTAGCCAGGTTAGCCATTGTTAGCAATACACACCGTAGCGTATAAACACCGTAGCAACATGTCCACAGGTTGAAGTTGGACAGAACTGTGTACAGTATATGACTGTTTTAGTGAGAAACAAATAAGACAGAAGTGCTGGTAAACATTATATTGCTGCGGCTTTCTATACTGTTGATGTGCGAAGCAGCCATCTTGGATTTGAAGTTGGGGTTGGTGACTTTCATAGTCACAAATCTGACCTCACTTGAAATTTCTGACTGGGACCTGCAAATGTAACGCACGATATCCCCTCATGTTCAAACAGTGTTTAAACTGAAGTACCACTATTTATAACAAAGAAATATATTTCTTTGCTACCATCTCTGAATTTATTTGCTTTGAATTCCCACCTAATATTTCCACTGTGAAATTTCTAGTTGTGGGATTTCAAAAATTTAATTTTAAGCTGAACATTAGTTTAAGATGGGAAAAAAATCAAGTTAGTCAAATTGAGATTTCTTGTGCTCATTTTTTTTCTAAACACCATTTATTCAGTGCAAGTATGTTAAGGGTACAGAGAAGGTAACAAATGATGTGAACACCCCCTCTCCCATCCTAAACACACATACCCGCCCACAAACACCCACCCACGTAATACCTTTACAAACTCCTCTGCACCCAGATCAGGGAGGGAAATGTCTTTTTCAATATAAAACTGTAGTTATCAAAAATAAAACTATATTTTCCAAAATATTAAAGAAATAGTTTGACATGTTGGGAAATATACTTATTTAATTTCTTGTAGAGTTAGATGAAAAGATCAATTCAACTCTTATTGTCATCTCTCTATCAGCAATCAGCAATGTAATTTTTTTGGTCACTACTCAGAGCTCTTGACAACCGGTGAGGGCTGGAACATATTATCCAATATCTGTCCGATACGATTCAAAGTTGAATTCTTTTTCAAGTTAGACTTTAAAGAATGTAGAGATCACTGGTAGTCACAGATTGACTTTGTACCAGCAGCACATGAGGAACAGTACATAGCAAAAGGAGAACGGCATCATGGGTCCCAAAATGATGTTTTTCTGTACAGTAGAAATCTGGTTATAGTGAGTAATTAAAGGCCTTATTGTGGACACTCTCCAGTCAAACACTTGTAAATGACGTAAACAGTAAAGCACTGACTTTCAAAAGGAAAAGTTCTTGAGGTCAGTATGACGAGGCACAACCCTCTAATAATATATGTGTACTAATATATGCTGTAAATACAACAATGGCACCAAGACACCATTTTTCAAAATCATCTTCATTAGTTTAGAAAACAGTAAAGATTGCTGCCAAAGGCATTGGTAATAACTTTTAATGCATTTTAAACCTGTAACTTTAAACATCTAAGTTAATGGGAAAATAAAATAGAAACAAGTGCCAGTGTAAAGATATCTGCGTAGAAGGTAGCAGTGCATCGTCTTCATCTTTGCTGTTCGGGGCCTTTCACAAGACTTCACAATTTATTCCTCTCTGTGAAGAGAAACAGTGAATTTTAGCTTGACAAATTCCACATTCTTGCAATTTTAATGTCCTCTGCTGAATCTGATTTGTCAAACATTGTAACTCCTAAACCCATAACAGGACAATATAGTCAGAGTTCCTCATGAGGTTGGGTATATTCTAGATCCCACCTTACAAGTGTTATCAAAGGACCATATTTAATAGTAATAAGACTAAATACAAAGAAGAAAGAAAACACAGATAATATTTTTTGCTATTGTGTTTCTTTCAGTTATAAATTTCAAAGTAAGAGTGTGTTCTCCAGACTTACTGTCTTTAACATCTTGAGTCGTTTTGGGATCCAGCTGGCTTGTGGGTCCACACAATAGCAATGGTTACTTGCATTCTTAAAACTATAAGGTAGAAAGACAACACGAGAAACTAAAAACATTTTTTTCATACATAACCAATGAGCCTTAAGCCATGAAAACACTTGTAGTAGCACTACAAGAAAAGCAGCCTGAGACATTTTGGGAAAACCGCTTCTTTTCATTCACACATAACTCAATGTAAAACCTTAACTTGGTGTTTTTACATTAGATTAGAGAGGATGAGAAATGAGAGACCAAAAAGCTTTTGTCATACATAGCCAATGTGTCCTAACCCATGAAAACAGGTACAGTAACAGCTGTAGAAGATAGTGAGACATTTTGGCAAATCCACTTATTCACCTTCATGCTGTGAGTTAGATGAAATTATAGACAGGCCTCATGTCTGTGCATTACTGTAACTATGGAGCTCATACTTAAACAGAAATGTAGAAATGACTATTTGTAATTTTGGGGAAGTTAAATCGTGCAGATCTTTCTAAAAGAGGCACACATTACAGCACATAACTTCCCCCAAAACCTCAACTTGATGTTGTCACATTTTGATTTGTATATGGATTAAACAAATAAAACATAACATGTTAAACAGCAATTAAGCACAGTTATAAGAGTGTTATTGATCACTATATCTAACCTTAGTCAAGAATGCAAAAGAAGATGAAATGGCCTTACAAATTCTGTAATCTAATATTTTATGTTCATAACCCCACATTACAGCTAAGTGATGTAATATGTTACTGGATAATACAGTTTTATTAATGTAATGATTTTGAAGATTTTAATTTAAATAAATGAAGTCACTATCTCTGAATAAGGTAACAAAATGGTGACTGAGCCTATGGTCCACTCATGAAGTCAGAGGAACATCTTTCTAACTGGTTTAAGCAGAAAGTGAAGCTTGTGTGTGATCGAGTACTTTGAACTTACATGTATGCATGTATGTTAACACCAGGAAATCTGTCTCTCTTCTATTCATGGCAGGTGTGGACAGGTTCCCTAATGCGGGCCGTTGAGATTTCCGTGCAGAGGTCCAAATAGATGTTTCCGAAAGCAAATGCGGCACCGAACGAGGGTCTAGACCTGGCACATTCAAGTTGTGCTGCAATGCAAAACACAAAAAAACAGTATTATTTGCTGTATCACACTCAGTTTAGTGGCTTATCTTCACTAGTATTCAAGTCACACTCACCTTGTGCAGGAAGGAAGAGCAGCACGGCTACACACATAAAAGACAGTCCACAGCTGATGGAGAAATGCATCCTGGATCCAAGACTGACAGTGTGTCTCCGCACAGCAGAAATCTGGTTATAGGGGATAATTCAAATCCTTACTCTGGACACTCACTGGTCAAACACTGTCAGTGATGTGAACAGTAACCCAGTGACTTGGAAGAAGCAAATTCCCTGCTATAAATGAGGTCAATATGAGGAGGTACACCCCCTCCACACACCCATTCCAGAGAAAGAGGAGCGCATGGTTGTAAATGTTACTCAGTGATGTTGTCAATAATTTTTCTCTATATGTGGTTTAAAAAAAAATCTGTGAGAAGACACACTGCATTGGATAGTCACAAATGGATATGGTCAGTAAGAAACAGTAACACAACGCTGCTTAAATTTAGCCATGTTTAACCACCACTGATATCTCATGTTTAAACCGAAATAATACTGTTAAATATTTTACTTTGAACCAATCTGTCAAAATTTATGTGGCCTGAATTTCCCGTCTTGGAATTCAGGTTATAGTATAAAAAAATAAAATAAAAAAACGTCACGTGGCGTGCAGGGATAAGCAATGGCAGCCTGAACTAATGCTGTCTCCTACTTTGGGGTTAATATCCTGTTTCTCATCCTCTAATGTGCTCAGATTTTTTTTATATTAAGGGTGAATAAAATCTTTTAGCCTTAATAAAGTATTAATGGATGGGTTAAATCAAAATTCACCCCCTGAAAAGTTGTCATTAAGGATGAATTTAGCTTTAGAAACCAAAACTGTTTGTTGTACCAGACTGTAAACATGTTTATTTCTGCTGACATTTTAATATGGGGGTCTTTGGAGATTGACTGGCTTTTGGAGCCAGCCTCAAGTGGCCGTTGGAGGAACTGCAGTTTTTGGCACTTCGTGTTGGCTTCATCTTTCAGCCCCAGAAGTTGCTGTTTGGTAAAAACCGGTCAGATACCCAGTTACATATTTACAGTGCATGACCAAGACATCGCTGTTTTCCAGGTGTTTGGCCTAGTATAGGTTTTAATGTAAGGGGAAAAAAAGCAGCAAAAATGGTTGCTTTGAATTAGCACCAATAAAATATTCTGATTGGTAAAAATCAACACATGGCCTTTCAGTTTAAATGTTTTGCAATTGACAGGTAAACTGTAAATACAGGATATCATTACAACCTAGACCAATTGTCAAAACTGTCTGCATTATTGAGTTATAGGCCACAAAACACAAAGTAGACATACTCTCATGTCTGTGCAGTAAATACGAAGCTACTGTTAGCAGCCTGGTTAGCTTAGCTCAGCATAAAATGAAATCTAGTCTATCTAGCACAGCTACAGCTCATTGAGCATGTTAGTCACACTCTAACAGCTATCTGTGCTTTCTCTTTGTATTTCTTTGTACATAATGAAAATTCAGAACTTGTTGTGCTGAATAAAATGATCATTTTGCAGATATTTGCCCAAAAATAGCCATACTAAAACATTTTTTATTCTCACATAGACTTCATAACATTGAGCATGTTATTCATACTCTAACAGCTATCTATGCTTTCTATTTGTATTTCTTTGTACATGATGAAAATTCTGAATTTTTTTGGAGGGGGGGACGACAACTTGTGTTGTCTCCATTGCTTATCCCTGCATCATGTGACTTTTTTTCTTTTCTATAGTATAATCTGAATTCCAAAAAATTCAAGCCACATAAATTCAGACAGATTGGTTCAAAGTAAAATATTTAACTGCTATAAACATGAGATATCATACTGTTTGTTACTGACCATTGTAGTGTGTCTTCTCACAGATTTTGTCAAATCAAATATGGAGGAAAATTACTGACAAAATCACTGAGTAACATTCATAACCATGCGCTCCTCTTTCTCTGGAATGGGTGTGTGGAGGGGGTATACCTCCTCATATTGACCTCATTTATAGCAGGGAATTTGCTTCTTCCAAGTCACTGCGTTACTGTTTACATCACTGACAGTGTTTGACCAGTGAGTGTCCAGAGTAAGGATTTGAATTATTCACTATAACCAGATTTCTGCTGTGCGGAGACACACTGTCAGTCTTGGATCCAGGATGCATTTCTCCATCAGCTGTGGACTGTCTTTTATGTGTGTAGCCGTGCTGCTCTTCCTTCCTGCACAAGGTGAGTGTGACTTGAATACTAGTGAAGATAGGCCACTAAACTGAGTGTGATACAGTGAATGATACTGTGTTAAGGCACAAACTGATTTGAAAACAAATTTCTGTGGTATACATACATGATGGTAGCTTTAATCACCCAATTACTATCACTCTCTGTGTGTTTTGCATTGTAGGGGAACTTCAAAATGCCAGGCCTCAACCCCCGGTCATTCTTACCTGCTGCACGTCAGTCTCGACAGCCCGCATTAGGGAACCTGTCAATGCCTGCTATGAACAGAAGGACACATTTTCTAATTGCAGAACACATGCATACATGTAAGTAAAAGTATTCAATCACACACAAGCTTCACTTTCTGCCTGTGTTTGACTTGTGCTGTGTCAGATAATGTCTGGCACAAACTTTAAGTTACAGTCTTGAAGATCTCCATTTTGTTTTCTTTGGGGGCTCCTGTGGCGATAAGCAGTGATTGCAGATCTGTTTTTACATATCATTTGCTGGTTAGCTCTGCCTCTGTCCTCTCTGGTGGACCAAACAGAGCTGGGTTATGGAAAATGTGTCACAAATGCTGCATTCAAGTGCTCCTCAGATGGTCCCATTAACCAAATTAGCAAAAAGTTCTTCCAACTTCAGATAAAAATCTTCAAGATTATAACATTAATAAAACAACATCTGTATCATTCAGTAACATATTACATCACTTAGCTGTAATTTGGGGTTATGAACATAAAATATTAGATTAAAGAGTTTGTAAGGCCGTTTGGACTTCGTTTTCTCTAGCGTTTTTGACTAAGGTTACATATGGTGATCGATACCACTTTTATATCTGTGCTTTAATTATGTAACTTGAGGTCTTTTATTGTTTCTCATGTTTTCTTTCTACCTTATAGTTTTCAGGGTGCAAGTGACAAATTGTATTGTGTGGACCCAAATGCCAGCTGGCTCCCAGATCGTCTCCAGAAGTTAAAGACAGTAAGTCTGGAGAACACACTCTTACTTTGAAATTTACAACTGAGAGAAACACAATAACAAAATATTGTCCATGCAGATCTTTGTGTCTTTATATTTTTGTTTTCTTTCTTCTTTGTATTTAGTCGTTTTACTATTAACCATGGTCATTTGATAACACTTTGTAAGGTGGGATCTATAGAACATATCCAGCCTCCCAAGGAACTCTGAATATTGTATCTTTTTATGAGTTTAGGAATTATAATGTTTGACAAATCAAGTTCAGCAGAGGACATTAAAATTGCAATAATATGGAATTTTTGTAAGCTAAAATTCACTGTTTCTCTTCACAGAGAGGAATAAATTGTGAAGTCTGGTCCTGAACAGCAAAGATGAAGACAATGCACTGCTACCTTCTACGCAGATATCTTTACACTGGCACTTGTTTCTGTTTTATTTTTCCACTAACTAAGGTGTTTTATTTCTGCTGTTTTCAAAATAATCAAAAGTTATTACCAATGCCTTTGGCAGCAATCTTTACTGTCTTCTAAACTAATAAAGATCATTTTGAAGAAATGTTGTCTTGGTGCCATTGTTGTATTCACAGCATATATTAGTACACACAGCCCTAAAAATCTCTCTGGAAGATTTTAAAATTAATAAAAATATAAAACTTAGGATAGTTTGACATTATGGGATACACTCATTCACTTTTTTGCTGAGAGTTACTCAGAGGATAAATGTACTCTACAGGGTAAATATTTTTCTGCCCAGCTAACTCAGCTTGGCATAAAAACATTCAGAAACAGTTAGCGTTGTTTTCTTCCTTCAAAGCTAAAAATATCATACACCAACAGATTTGTGGTTTTATGCCGACATAGTTGAAGTTTTATGGAGAGTTGGACAGAGTTAGACTATAACTAGCTGTTTGCCCCTGTGTCCTAGTCTTTATGCTAGGCTAAGCTAACTAGCTGCTGGCTGTAGCATCATATTTATACCACAGACATGAGAGCTTTTATCTAACTTGGCAGCAAGAAGTCAATAAGCCCAAAATGTAGAACAACTTATTTAATGTTTAGGACATTATTAAGAGGATCCAAAATGGATGGTAAGTCCTCTGAGTGTGTTCTGATTTGATATTTTTTTATGTTAAATTCTGGTGTCTGAAGGTCTTCTACACAACATGACCAACATGACTTGGACAAAAAATGTGTTTGTTTTTTTTTTTTGCTTGTTTTCTTTTTTCAATACTGGAATTTGGTGTCAAATCTTATTAACCCTTAATACAAAGAAAAAAGAAAAATTAAATAGCACAACAGAACTGAACCCCAAGACAGACAGACAGACAGACAGACTGGTTTAAAGTGAAATATTTTAGTGCTATAATAAGTGGTATTTTAATTTCAACATGAGATATCAGTGATGGTTAAAAGTGACTAAATTTAAACAGTGTTGGGTTACAGTTTGTTAGTGTCCATCACTGAAAACAGTGTGTCAGTGTGAAGGACATATATTGACAAAATCACTGTGCCTCCTCATATTGACTCATTTATACTAAGGACTTTTCTTCTTGCATGTCAGTGCCTTACTGTTTCCATCATTGACAAGTGTTTGACCAGTGAGTGTCCAGAGTAAGGATTTGAATTACTCACTGTAACCAGATTTCTGCTGCACACAGGAGCATCATTTTGGGACTCATGATGTCATTCTCCTTTCACTATGAACTGTGCCTCATGTGCTGCTTGCACAAAGTCTATCAGTGACTACCAACGGCTTCTACATTCTTTGAAGGGTAACTTGAACTGTTAGGAGAATCTATCAAATTGTATCAGACAGACATTGGATAATATGTTCCAACCCTCACCTTTGGTCAAGAGCTCTGAGTTGTTACCAGAGGAATGGAATTGTTGATACAAGAGGATGGATTGAGTTTCCTCCATAGGGTGGCTGGGCTCAGCCTGAAGGCCGAGACTCACCAAACCAACTTCAAAGAACTAGTGGCAATGAAAGCCAACTGTTGCAGGCCTCATGTCACCTGTGTCTCGGCCCAAAAAAGCTGCACATGAATACACTGCAATTACTACAGCCAACAGCACAACCAGCACATAACTGTCACTCTTTTTGTCATTGTCATTTAAAAAGGAAAACCGTAACCGTCTTGACGCATGTCAGCCAGTCAGCACATTAACAACACAATCCAATGTTTAAAGAACAAAGCATATTTCCCATGTGTGGAAGCCTCAAATGCCACCATCAGGGGACCTGTCACTGCCTGCTCTGAACAGAAGGAAGACACATTTTCTCACTGTGAAAAACATGCATACATGGAGATAAGAGTACACTCACACTAGGTATATTTGTTGTCTGTGTTTGTGGTGTGTCAGGTCGTGTCCCCGACACAGATGATACACAGACAATAAGAATAATATGAATGAGAAAGAGGGGACATTGGAAACTTTGTCACAACAGCAATAGTTGCCATTCCAATTAAAAGGTGGAGTTCAGATGACATGCTTAATCACGTTCTTGTTGAGAGTTTCGTGAGAAGATGTCGAATCCTAAACTGCATCAGAAGAGAAACAGCAGTGATGCAACAATGATGAAGTAAAATCTTTTCTCAGTAATTGTTTACTTTGTTTTTTCCTTCCTCTCTGAATGTTCCGTAACAACTGAAGTTGTTTGATTTCTCTCATATGCTTCTCTCTAAATGCAAGAAAAGGGCTCTTTTCACTGTATCTATGTTTACTGTGGGTCCCAAAATGATGTTCGTCTGTACAGTAGAAATCTGGTTATAGTGAGTAATTAAAGGCCTTATTCTGGACACTCACTGGTCAAACACTTGTTAATGAAGTAAACAGTAAAGCTCTGACTTTCAAGAGGAAACGTCCCTGAGGTCAATATGAGGAGGCACAACCCTCCACACACCCATTCCAGAGAAAGGAGAACACAGTTGTGTTTATGAATGTTACTCAATGATTTGTCAATATGTTTCATTTTTTGGTTAAAGAAGACACACTGTTTTCAGTGATGGTCAGAAACAAACAGTAACACAACACTGTTTGAATGTACCCACTTTCAACCACCACTGATATCTCATGTTCAAACTGAAATACCATTATTAATTTTAAAATCTTCCAGAGAGATTTTTAGGGCTGTGTGTACTAATATATTCTGTGAATACAACAATGGCACCAAGACAACATTTCTTCAAAATGATCTTTATTAGGTTAGAAGACAGTAAAGATTGCTGCCAAAGGCATTGGTAATAACTTTTAATGTATTCAAAAGCAGCGGAAAAAAACATCTAAGTTAGTGGAAAAATAAAACAGAAACAAGTGCCAGTGTAAAGATATCTGCGTAGAAGGCAGCAGTGCATCGTCTTCATCTTTGCTGTTCAGGGCCAGACTTCGCATTTCTTTCCATTCTGTGAAGAGAAACAATGAATTTTAGCTTACAAAAATTCCATATTATTGCAATTTTAATGTCCTCTGCTGAATTTGATTTGTCAAACATTATAATTCCTAAACCCATAAAAAGATACAATATTCAGAGTTCCTTGGGAGGCTGGATATGTTCTATAGATCCCACCTTACAAAGTGTTATCAAATGACCATGGTTAACAGTAATATGACTAAATACAAAGAAGAAAGAAAACATAAATATAAAGACACAAAGATCTGCATGGACAATATTTTCTTATTGTGTTTCTTTCAGTTATAAATTTCAAAGTAAGAGTGTGTTCTCCAGACTTACTGCCTTCAACTTCCTGAGTCGTTCTGGGAGCCAAGGGGCATTTGGGTCCACACAATAGTAATAGTTACTTGCGTTCTTAAAACTATAAGGTAGAAAGACAACATGAGAAACCAAAAAAGTTTTTTTCATACATCACCAATGAGTCCGAAGCCATGGAAACAGGTACAGTAAAAGTTGTAGAAGATAGTAACACATTTTGGGAAATCCAGTTATTGGCTTTCATGCGTTGAGTTAGATGAAATTATAGACAGGCCTATACCACTCTCATGTCTGTATGGAGCTCATACATAAACAGAAATGTAGAACTGACCATTCGTTGTTTTAGGGGAAGTTACACTGTATAGCATTTCTTTAAAGAGCCACACATTAAAGGCACATAACCTCCATCAAAAACCCCTACTTGATGTTGTCACACTTTAGATTAAACAAATGAGATATGACATGTTAAACAGTACACATTAGAGGAAAAACACACTAGCTGTTCTCTATGCTAAGCTAAGCTAATCATCTCCAGTTTCCAGCTCTGTAATTGCAGCACGGATATAAGAGTAATGTAACGTAAAAGAAAACGAAGCCCAAACGGCCTTACAAATTCTTTAGTCTAATTTCACATGTTCATAACCCCAAATTACAGCTAAGTGATGTAATATGTTAGTGGATGATACAGATGTTGTTTTATTAATGTAATAATCTTGAAGATTTTTTTTTAAATGAATTTAGTCACTATCTCTGAATGAGGTAACACAATGGCGACTGAGTCGATGGCCCACTGATGAAGGCCATTGCATTTCCTGTCTCTGGTGACAGTCCCGGAAAAAAAAAACCCCAAGCAACGCACAGTTACCAGTTTGGTCACTTATTCATTTGGTGTTGGAATTATTTTTATAATAATAAAAAAATTTGCATTAACAACCCCTAAAGTCAGAACAACAACTTGGATAGTTGGGGAAAATTTTGGTACACAGTTGACATCATATCACACAGGAACATGGCGGATGAAAGTAAATGTTTGGCAGTTGAGAAACTTTTTCTTAATTCAGGTATTGCACATTGATTTTTTGGCTCACATTTGATTTTTAAAATGATATTTAGGATTGTAACTTTTAGTTGTTGTCCAAGTAGAGTGACCTAGATAGAAAAATATTTATAAGCATTAACCCTGATAACAAGTAAGGTAAAGCAATATTTTAGTGGTTTTAGGGAATATACTGGTGCAGCTACAAGTCTGGGACAAAATCACTTTGTATTACAAAGCTTCACTGTTTCCCCGTACTTGGATAGCAACATGAATCTTCACTGGGAAGTTAAAGACTCTGTGTAATAAAATATAACACATCTTCTTTGTAGCCTCCATGTTGTCTCTGCAACTTAAAAGCTCATGAACACACTGAAGTCAGAAGAACATCTTCCCAATTTGGTTAATGGGACCATCTGAGGAGCACATGAATGCAGCATTTGTGATATGTTTTCCATAACCCAGCTCTGTTTGGTCCACCAGAGAGCGTAGGCAGAGCGAACTCTCTGGGAAGTCAGATGCAAAAACAGACCTGCAATCACCACTTATTGCCACAGGTACCCCCAAAGAGAACGAAACACCACCAGTCAAACACAGGCAGAAAGTAAAGCTTGTGTATGATTGGATACTTTTACTTACATGTATGCATGTTTATTGCAAATGGAAAATGTGTCCTTCTGTTCACAGCAGGCAATGACACGTTCCCCAATGTAGCCTGTCGAGACATCTGCGCAGCAGTCTAGATACATGTTAATCAATTTCGAACCGCCAGCAGTGACCGAGGGTGAAGTCTTGGGACATTCAAGTTTCCCTACAATGCAAAACACAAAGTGGGTGATGGAAATGAAAACCACAGCAATTTGTTTTGTCATCAGTTTGTGCCTTAACACAGTATCATTCACTGTATCACACTCAGTTTAGTGACTTATCTTCACTAGTATTCAAGTCACACTCACCTTGTGCAGGAAGGAAGAGCAGCATGGCTACACACATAAAAGACAGTCCACAGCTGATGGAGAAATGCATCCTGGATCCAAGACTGACAGTGTGTCTCCGCACAGCAGAAATCTGGTTACAGTGAATAATTATGAGCCTCACTGGTCAAACACTTGTCAGTGAAGTAAACAGTGAAGGTCTGACTTGTACTGGTATAAATAGGGACAATATGAGGAAACATTCTCAGAGAAAGAGGAACACAGTTGTCTTTTTAGTGGTTACCCAATGATTGTCTAACCCTAAGCCAGAATAAACACCTTGCAGTTGTATGCCTCTGTGAACGAGGACACAGTGACCTCAACCTTTGACTCTTAACCATCAAAATCTACTCTGTTCATCATTGAGTCTAAGAGGAAGTTTGAGTCAAATTTGAAGAAATTCCCTCAGGATATTCATGAGATATCATGTTCACGAGCATTGGACAGATGGACAGACACACGGACAACCAACCTGAAAAAAAAAAAAAAAGCACAACAGTGATCCCTGGCATGGAGACAAAGAAAGAACCACAATTAATGCTGTGTTCCATGTATCTCGGAAGTAAGAGGTTGGAGCTGAGAATGACGTCAAGCCTGAGCTGACGACATTTCAGAGCAACAGTTGGAAAACCAGATGTTGCTAGCATCACCAGTTCTAGCCAGGTTAGCCATTGTTAGCAATACACACCGTAGCGTATAAACACCGTAGCAACATGTCCACAGGTTGAAGTTGGACAGAACTGTGTACAGTATATGACTGTTTTAGTGAGAAACAAATAAGACAGAAGTGCTGGTAAACATTATATTGCTGCAGCTTTCTATACTGTTGATGCGCGAAGCAGCCATCTTGGATTTGAAGTTGGGGTTGGTGACTTTCATAGTCACAAATCTGACCTCACTTGAAATTTCTGACTGGGACCTGCAAATGTAACACACGATATCCCTCATGTTCAAACAGTGTTTAAACTGAAGTACCACTATTTATAACAAAGAAATATATTTCTTTGCTACCATCTCTGAATTTATTTACTTTGAATTCCCACCTAATATTTCCACTGTGAAATTTCTAGTTGTGGGATTTCAAAAATTAAATTTTAAGCTGAACATTAGTTTAAGTTGGAAAAAAAATCAAGTTAGTCAAATTTAGATTTTTTTGTGCTCATCTTTTTTTCTAAACACCATTTATTCAGTGCAAGTATGTTAAGGGTACAGAGAAGGTAACAAATGGTGTGAACACCCCCTCTCCCATCCTAAACACACATACCCGCCCACAAACACCCACCCACGTAATACCTTTACAAACTCCTCTGCACCCAGATCAGGGAGGGAAATGTCTTTTTCAATGTAAAACTGTAGCTATCAAAAAATAAAACTGTATTTTCCAAAATATTAAAGAAATAGTTTGACATGTTGGGAAATATGCTTATTTACTTTCTTGTAGAGTTAGATGAAAAGATCAATTCAACTCTTATTGTCATCTCTCTCATCAGCGATCAGCAATGTAATTTTTTTGGTCACTACTCAGAGCTCTTGAAAACCGGTGAGGGCTGGAACATATTATCCAATATCTGTCCGGTACAATTTGATAGAAACTCCTATTCAAGTTAGACTTTAAAGAATGTAGAGATCACTGGTAGTCACAGATTGACTTTGTACCAGCAGCACATGAGGGACAGTACATAGCAAAAGGAGAACGGCATCATGGGTCCCAAAATGATGTTTTTCTGTACAGTAGAAATCTGGTTATAGTGAGTAATTAAAGGCCTTATTGTGGACACTCTCCAGTCAAACACTTGTCAATGACGTAAACAGTAAAGCACTGACTTTCAAAAGGAAAAGTTCTTGAGGTGAATATGAGGAGGCACAACCCTCTAATAATATATGTGTACTTAATATGTGCTGTAAATATAACAATGGCACCAAGACACCATTTTTCAAAATCATCTTTATTAGTTTAGAAAACAGTAAAGATTGCTGCCAAATGCCTTGGTAATAACTTTTAATGTATTTTAAACCTGTAGTTTTAAAAATCTAAGTTAATGGAAAAATAAAACAGAAACAAGTGCCAGTATAAAGATATCTGCGTAGAAGGTAGCAGTGCATCATCTTCATCGTTGCTGTTCAGGGCCTTTCACAAGACTTCGCAATTTATTCCTCTCTGTGAAGAGAAACAGTGAATTTTAGCTTGAAAAATTCCACATTCTTGCAATTTTAATGTCCTCTGCTGAATCTGATTTGCCAAACATTGTAACTCCTAAACCCATAACAGGACAATATAGTCAGAGTTCCTCATGAGGTTAGATCCCACCTTACAAAGTGTTATGAAATGACCATATTTAATACTAATAAGACTAAATATAAAGAAGAAAGAAAACATAGATAATATTTTCTTATTGTGTTTCTTTCAGTTGTAAATTTCAAAGTAAGAGTGTGTTCTCCAGACTTACTGTCTTTAACATCTTGAGTCGTTTTGGGATCCAGCTGGCTTGTGGGTCCACACAATAGCAATGGTTACTTGCATTCTTAAAACTATAAGGTAGAAAGACAACAGGAAACAAATAAAATATAACATGTTAAACAGCAATTAAGCACAGTTTAGAGTGGTATCGATCACCATATCTAACCTTAGTCAAGAACGCAAAAGAAGATGAAACGGCCTTACAAATTCTTTAATCTAATATTATATGTTCATAACCCCACATTACAGATAAGTGATGTAATATGTTACTGGATAATACAGTTTTATTAATGTAATGATTTTGAAGATTTTAATTTAAATAAATGAAGTCACTATCTCTGAATAAGGTAACAAAATGGTGACTGAGCCTATGGTCCATTGATGAAGTCAGAGGAACATCTTTCTAACTGGTTTAAGCAGAAAGTGAAGCTTGTGTGTGATCAAGTACTTTGAACTTACATGTATGCATGTATGTTAACACCAGTAAATCTGTCTCTCTTCTGTTCATGGCAGGTGTGGACAGGTTCCCTAATGCGGGCCGTGGAGATTTCCGTGCAGTGGTCCAAATAGATGTTTCCGAAAGCAAATGCGGCACCGACCGCGGGTCCAGACCTGGCACATTCAAGTTGTGCTGTAATACAAAACACAAAAAAACAGTATCATTCACTGTATCACACTCAGTTTAGTGGCCTATCTTCACTAGTATTCAAGTCACACTCACCTTGTGCAGGAAGGAAGAGCAGCACGGCTACACACATAAAAGACAGTCCACAGCTGATGGAGAAATGCATCCTGGATCCAAGACTGACAGTGTGTCTCCGCACAGCAGAAATCTGGTTATAGTGAATAATTCAAATCCTTACTCTGGACACTCACTGGTCAAACACTGTCAGTGATGTGAACAGTAATGCAGTGACTTGGAAGAAGCAAATTCCCTGCTATAAATGAGGTCAATATGAGGAGGTACACCCCCTCCACACACCCATTCCAGAGAAAGAGGAACACATGGTTATGAATGTTACTCAGTGATGTTGTCAATAATTTTTCTCTATATGTGGTTTAAAAAAAATCTGTGGGAAGACACACTGCATTGGATATTCACAAATGGACATGGTCAGTAAGAAACAGTAACACAATGCTGCTTAAATTTAGCCATGTTTAACCACCACTGATATCTCATGTTTAAACCGAAATAATACTGTTAAATATTTTACTTTGAACCAATCTGTCAAAATTTATGTGGCCTGAATTTCCCGTCTTGGAATTCAGGTTATAGTATAAAAAAATAAAATAAAAAAACGTCATGTGGCATGCAGGGATAAGCAATGGCAGCCTGAACTGATGCTGTCTCCTACTTTGGGGTTAATATCCTGTTTCTCATCCTCTAATGTGCTCAGATTTTTTTTTTTTATATTAAGGGTGAATAAAATCTTTTAGCCTTTATAAAATATTAATGGATGAGTTAAATCAAAATTCACCCCCTGAAAAGTTGTCATTAAGGATGAATTTAGCTTTAGAAACCAAAACTGTTTGTTGTACCAGACTGTAAACATGTTTATTTCTGCTGACATTTTAATATGGGGGTCTTTGGAGATTGACTGGCTTTTGGAGCAGGCCTCAAGTGGCCGTTTGAGGAACTGCAGTTTTGGCACTTAGTGTTGGCTTCATCTTTCAGCCCCAGAGGTAGCTGTTTGGTAAAAACCAGTCAGATACCCAGTTACATATTTACAGTGCATGACCATGACATCGCTGTTCCCCAGGTGTTTGGCCTAGTATAGGTTTTAATGTGAGGGGAAAAAAGCAGCAAAAATGGTTGCTTTAAATTAGCACCAATAAAATATTCTGATTGGTAAAAATTAACACATGGCCTTTAAGTTTAAATGTTTTGCAATTGACAGGTAAACTGTAAATACAGGATATCATTACAACCTAGACCAATTGTCAAAACTGTCTGCATTATTGAGTTATAGGCCACAAAACACAAAGTAGACATACTCTCATGTCTGTGCAGTAAATATGAAGCTACTGTTAGCAGCCTGGTTAGCTTAGCTCAGCATAAAATGAAATCTAGTCTATCTAGCACAGCTACAGCTCATTGAGCATGTTAGTCACACTCTAACAGCTATCTGTGCTTTGTATTTGTATTTCTTTGTACATAATGAAAATTCAGAATTTTTGGGGGGGAATAAGACTTAAAACGTTTTACCCCCCCCCCCAAAAAAAAAAAAAATCGGAATTTTCATTACATTGCAAAACATTTAAACCGAAAGGCCATGTGTTAATTTTTACCAATCAGAATATTGTTGCGAAATTTTTGCTGCTTTTTTTCCCCTCACATTAAAACCTATACTAGGCCAGTCACCTGGAGAACAGCCATGTCTTGGTCATGCACTGTAAATATGTAACTGGGTATCTGACTGGTTTTTACCAAACAGCAACCTCTGGGGCTGAAAAATTAAGCCAACGAGAAGTGCTAAAAACTGCAGTTCCTCAAATGGCTACTTGAGGCTGGCTCCAAAAGCCAGTCAATCTCCAAAGACCACAGCAGAAATAAACACGTTTAAAGTGTGGTACAACAAACAGTTTTGGTCTCTACAGCTAAATTCATTCTTAATGACAACTGTACAGGGGGTGAATTTGATTTAACTCATCCATTAATATTTTATAAAGGCTAAAAGATTTTATTCACCCTTGATATAAAAAGAAACTTTTTTGAAAAAATAAAATAAATGAATGTGTCCCATGTTATTACAAGCAGATGAACCACTTAAATCATCTGACATATTTTGGTTTCCATTAACCTCTGCCCATAAAATTATTGTTATCTGAGCACATTAGAGGATGAGAAACAGGATATTAACCCCAAAGTAGGAGACAATACAAGTTCAGGCTGCCATCGCTTAAGCCTGCATCACGTGACATGTTTTTTTTTTTTTTTTAACAGTATAATCTGAATTCCAAGAAATTCAAGCCACATAAATTCAGACAGATTGGTTCAAAGTAAAATTTTTAACTGCTATAAACATGAGATATCAGTGGTGGTTAAAAGTGTCTCAATTTAAACAGCTTTGCGTTACTGTTTGTTACTGTCCATCATGGTGAGTCTTCTTACTGATCATTTGAAACCATATATGGAGGAAAATTATTGAGTAACATTCATAACCATGTGTTCCTCTTTCTCTGGAATGGGTGTGTGGAGGGGGTGTACCTCCTCATATTGACCTCATTTATAGCAGGGAATTTGCTTCTTCCAAGTCACTGCGTTACTGTTTACATCACTGACAGTGTTTGACCAGTGAGTGTCCAGAGTAAGGATTTGAATTATTCACTATAACCAGATTTCTGCTGTGCGGAGACACACTGTGAGTCTTGGATCCAGGATGCATTTCCCCATCAGCTGTGGACTGTCTTTTATGTGTGTAGCCGTGCTGCTCTTCCTTCCTGCACAAGGTGAGTGTGACTTGAATACTAGTGAAGATAGGCCACTAAACTGAGTGTGATACAGTGAATGATGCTGTGTTAAGGCACAAATTGATGTCAAAACAAATTGCTGTCGTATACACATATCACACCTTAATCACCCAATTTCTATCACTCTCTGTGTGTTTTGCATTGTAGGGGAACTTCAAAATGCCAGGCCTCAACCCCCGGTCATTGCTGCCAGTTTTAATGGAGTAACTGGCTGCTGCGCGTCAGTCTCAACAGCCCACATTAGGGAACCTGTCAATGCCTGCTATGAACAGAAGGACACATTTTCTAATTGCAGAACACATGCATACATGTAAGTAAAAGTATTCAATCACACACAAACTTCACTTTCTGCCTGTGTTTGACTTGTGCTGTGTCAGATAATGTCTGGCACAAACTTTAAGTTACAGTCTTGAAGATCTCCATTTTGTTTTCTTTGGGGGCTCCTGTGGCGATAAGCAGTGATTGCAGATCTGTTTTTACATATCATCTGCTGGTTAGCTCTGCCTCTGTCCTCTCTGGTGGACCAAACAGAGCTGGGTTATAGAAAATGTGTCAATGCTGCATTCAAGTGCTCCTCAGATGGTCCCATTAACCAAACTGGGAAGATATTCTTCTGACTTCAGTGTGTTCATGAGCTTTTAAGTTATGGGAACAATGTGGAGGCTACAAAGAAGATTTTTTTTAAGAAGAACTGTTTTAAACTAATATAGTTCACTCTATGTGGACAGCTAACAGTTAAAATCTCATATACCATATAACACATTACATGTGAGCTTGAATTAAAAAATTTTCTCAACATCAGTCAAACATTTACTTTCATCCGCCATGTTCCTGTGTGATATGAAGTCAACTCGACAAGTCGTGTACTAAAATTTTTGCTGACTGTCGAAGTTGTTACTCCAACTTTAGGGGGTGTTCACGTGAATTTTTCAAGAGGAGAACTCATCATTCCAAATATGAATGCAGGGTAACTGTGAGCCGCTTGTGATTTTTCCCAGGACTGTCACCAGAGACAGCAAATGCAACAGCTTTCATCAGTGGACCATAGGCTCAGTCACTATTTTGTTACGTCATTTGGGGATAGTGACTTCATTTATTTAGATAAAAATCTTCAAGATTATTACATTAATAAAACAACATCTGTATCATTCAGTAACATATTACATCACTTAGCTGTAATTTGGGGTTATGATCATAAAATATTAGTTTAAAGAATTTGTAAGGCCGTTTGGGCTTCGTTTTCTCTTACGTTTTTGACCAAGGTTACATATGGTGATCGATACCACTCTTATATCTTTGCTTTAATTATGTAACTAGAGGTCTTTTATTGTTTCTCATGTTGTTTTTCTACCTTATAGTTTTCAGGGTGCAAGTGACCAATTGTATTGTGTGGACCCAAATGCCAGCTGGCTCCCAGATCGTCTCGAGAAGTTAAAGACAGTAAGTCTGGAGAACACACTCTTACTTTGAAATTTACAACAGAAAGAAACACAATAAGAAAATGTTGTCCATGCAGATCTTTGTGTCTTTATATTTATGTTTTCTTTCTTCTTTGTATTTAGTCGTATTACTATTAACCATGGTCATTTGATAACACTTTGTAAGGTGGGATCTATAGAACATATCCAGCCTCCCAAGGAACTCTGAATATTGTATCTTTTTATGGGTTTAGGAATTATAATGTTTGACAAATCAAATTCAGCAGAGGACATTAAAATTGCAATGATATGGAATTTTTGTAAGCTAAAATTCACTGTTTCTCTTCACAGAGAGGAATAAATTGTGAAGTCTTATGAAAGGCCCTGAACAGCAAAGATGAAGACGATGCACCGCTACCTTCTACGCAGATATCTTTACACTGGCACTTGTTTCTATTTTATTTTTCCACTAACTAAGGTGTTTTATTTCCACTGTTTTTAAAATAATCAAAAGTTATTACCAATGCCTTTGGCAGCAATCTTTACTGTCTTCTAAACTAATAAAGATCATTTTGAAGAAATGTTGTCTTGGTGCCATTGTTGTATTCACAGCATATATTAGTACACACAGCCCTAAAAATTTCTCTGGAAGATTTTAAAATTAAGAAAAAATATAAAACTTAGGATAGTTTGACATTATGGGATACACTCATTCAAATTTTTGCTGAGAGTTACTCAGAGGATAAAGGTGCTCTACAGGATAAATATGGAGCTATGCCACCATCAGCCAGCTCACTCAGCTTGGCACAGAAACAGTGGGAAACACCTCACATGGTTGTCTTCCTTCAAATCTAAAAATATCATACACTAACATATTTGTGGTTTTATGCCAACATAGTTGAAGTTTTATGGAGAGCTGGACAGAGTTAGGCTATAACTAGCTGTTTGCCCCTGTGTCCTAGTCTTTATGCTAGGCTAAGCTAACTAGCTGCTGGCTGTAGCATCATATTTATCCCACAGACATGAGAGCTTTTATCTAACTTGGCAGCAAGAAGTCAATAAGCCCAAAATGTAGAGCAACTTATTTAGTGTTTAGGACATTATTAAGAGGATCCAAAATGGATGGTAAGTCCTCTGAGTGTGTTCTGATTTGAATTTTTCATGTTAAATTCTGGTGTCTGAAGGTCTTCTACACAACATGACCAACATGACTTGGACAAAAAATGTGTTTTTTTGCTTGTTTTGTTTTTTCAATACTGGAATTTGGTGTCAAATCTTATTAACCCTTAATACAAAGAAAATAAAAAAATGAAATATCACAACAGAACTGAACCCCAAGACAGACAGACAGACAGACAGACAGGTTTAAAGTGAAATATTTTAGTGCTATAATAAGTGGTATTTTAATTTCAACATGAGATATCAGTGATGGTTAAAAGTGACTAAATTTAAACAGTGTTGGGTTACAGTTTGTTAGTGTCCATCACTGAAAACAGTGTGTCAGTGTGAAGGAAATATATTGACAAAATCACTGAGAAACATTCATGTTCCTCTTTCTCTGTAATGGGTGTGTGGAGGGGGTGTGCCTCCTCATATTGACTCATTTATACCAAGGACTTTTCTTCTTGCATGTCAGCGCCTTACTGTTTCCATCATTGACAAGTGTCTGACCAGTGAGTGTCCAGAGTAAGGATTTGAATTACTCACTGTAACCAGATTTCTGCTGTACACAGGAGCATCATTTTGGGACTCATGATGCCGTTCTCCTTTCACTATGAACTGTGCCTCATGTGCTGCTTGCACAAAGTCTATCAGTGACTACCAATGGCTTCTACATTCTTTGAAGGGTAACTTGAACTGTTAGGAGAATCTATCAAATTGTATCAGACAGAAATTGGATAATATGTTCCAACCCTCACCTTTGGTCAAGAGCTCTGAGTTGTTACCAGAGGAATGGAATTGTTGATACAAGAGGATGGATTGAGTTTCCTCCATAGGGTGGCTGGGCTCAGCCTGAAGGCCGAGACTCACCAAACCAACTTCAAAGAACTAGTGGCAATGAAAGCCAACTGTTGCAGGCCTCATGTCACCTGTGTCTCGGCCCAAAAAAGCTGCACATGAATACACTGCAATTACTACAGCCAACAGCACAACCAGCACATAATTGTCACTCTTTTTGTCATTGTCATTTCAAAAGGAAAACCGTAACCGTCTTGATGCATGTCAGCCAGTCAGCACATTAACAACACAATCCAATGTTTAAAGAACAAAGCATATTTACACATACGAGACTTCAAAATATTTTTCCTCACATAGACTTCATATTAAAAAATATGCTTGATCACGTTCTTGTTGAGAGTTTTGTGAGAAGATGTCGAATCATAAACTGCATCAGAAGAGGAACAGCAGTGATGCAACAATAATGAAGTAAAATCTTTTCTCAGTAATTGTTTACTTTGTTTTTTCCTTCCTCTCTGAATGTTCCTTAACAACTGAAGTTGTTTGATTTGTCTCATATGCTTCTCTCTAAATGCAAGAAAAGTGCTCTTTTCACTCTATCTATGTTAACTGTGGGTCCCAAAATGATGTTTCTCTGTACAGTAGAAATCTGGTTATAGTGAGTAATTAAAGGCCTTATTCTGGACACTCACTGGTCAAACACTTGTTAATGAAGTAAACAGTAAAGTGCTAACTTGCAAGAGAAAAAATCCTTGAGGTCAATATGAGGAGGCACAACCCTCCACACACCCATTCCAGAGAAAGGAGAACACAGTTGTGTTTATGAATGTTACTCAATGATTTGTCAATATGTTTCATTATATGGTTAAAAAAATCAGTAAGAAGACACACTGTTTTCAATGATGGTCAGAAACAAACAGTAACACAATACTGTTTAAATGTAGCCACTTTTATCCACCACTGATATCTCATGTTCAAACTGAAATACCATTATTAATTTTAAAATCTTCCAGAGAGATTTTTAGGGCTGTGTGTACTAATATATGCTGTAAATACAACAATGGCACCAAGACAACATTTCTTCAAAATGATCTTTATTAGGTTAGAAGACAGTAAAGATTGCTGCCAAACGCATTGGTAATAACTTTTAATGTATTCAAAAGCAGCGGAAAAAAACATCTAACTTACTGCAAAAATAAAACAGAAACAAGTGCCAGTGTAAAGATATCTGCGTAGAAGGTAGCGGTGCATCGTCTTCATCTTTGCTGTTCAGCGCAAGACTTCGCAATTTATTCCATTCTGTGAAGAGAAACAGTGAATTTTAGCTTGAAAAATTTCCGTATCATTCAATTTTAATGTCCTCTGCTGAATTTGATTTGTCAAACATTATAATTCCTAAACCCATAAAAAGATACAATATTCAGAGTTCCTTGGGAGGCTGGATATGTTCTATAGATCCCACCTTACAAAGTGTTATCAAATGACCATGGTTAATAGTAATACGACTAAATACAAAGAAGAAAGAAAACATAAATATAAAGACACAAAGATCTGCATGGACAATATTTTCTTATTGTGTTTCTTTCAGTTGTAAATTTCAAAGTAAGAGTGTGTTCTCCAGACTTACTGTCTTTAACTTCTGGAGACGATCTGGGAGCCAGCTGGCATTTGGGTCCACACAATACTGTCGGTCACTTGCACCCTTGAAACTAAAAGGTAGAAAGACAACATGAGAAACAATAAAAGGTCTCTAGCTGCTTAATTAAAGCAAAGATATAAGAGTGGTATCGATCACCATATGTAACCTTGGTCAAAAACGTAAGAGAAAACGAAGCCCAAACGGCCTTACAAATTCTTTAATCTAATATTTTATGTTCATAACCCCAAATTACAGCTAAGTGATGTAATATGTTACTGAATGATACAGATGTTGTTTTATTAATGTAATAATCTTGAAGATTTTTATCTAAATAAATGAAGTCACTATCCCCAAATGACGTAACAAAATAGTGACTGAGCCTATGGTCCGCTGATGAAAGCCGTTGCATTTGCTGTCTCTGGTGACAGTCCTGGGAAAAATCACAAGCGGCTCACAGTTACCCTGCATTCATATTTGGAATGATGAGTTCTCCTCTGGAAAAATTCACGTGAACACCCCCTAAAGTTGGAGTAACAACTTCGACAGTCAGCAAAAATTTTGGTACACGACTTGTCGAGTTCACTTCATATCACACAGGAACATGGTGGATGAAAGTAAATGTTTGACTGATGTTGAGAAACTTTTTTTAATTCAAGCTCACATGTAATGTGTTATATGGTATATGAGATTTTAACTGTTAGCTGTCCACATAGAGTGAACTATATTAGTTTAAGACGGTTCTTCTCAAAAAAATCTTCTTTGTAGCCTCCACATTGTTTCCATAACTCAAAAGCTCATGAACACACTGAAGCATTTGTGATGCATTTTCCATAACCCAGCTCTGTTTGATCCACCAGAGAGGACAGAGGCAGAGCTAATCAGCAGATGATATGTAAAAACAGATCTGCAATCACTGCTTATCGCCACAGGAGCCCCCAAAGAAAACAAAATGGAGATCTTCAAGACTGTAACTTAAAGTTTGTGCCAGACATTATCTGACACAGCACAAGTCAAACACAGGCAGAAAGTGAAGCTTGTGTGTGATCGAATACTTTTACTTACATGTATGCATGTGTTCTGCAATTAGAAAATGTGTCCTTCTGTTCATAACAGGCACTGACAGGTTCCCTAATGTGGGCCGTCGAGACTGACGGGCAGCAGGAAGGAAAGACCGGGGGTTGAGGCTCGGCATTTTGTTGCCCTACAATGCAAAACACACAGAGAGTGTGTGTCATCACAGAGCCTTAACACAGTATCATTCACTGTATCACACTCAGTTTAGTGGCTTATCTTCACTAGTATTCAAGTCACACTCACCTTGTGCAGGAAGGAAGAGCAGCAGGGCTACACACATAAAAGACAGTCCACAGCTGATGGAGAAATGCATCCTGGATCCAAGACTGACAGTGTGTCTCCGCACAGCAGAAATCTGGTTATAGTGAATAATTCAAATCCTTACTCTGGACACTCACTGGTCAAACACTGTCAGTGATGTAAACAGTAACGCAGTGACTTGGAAGAAGCAAATTCCCTGCTATAAATGAGGTCAATATGAGGAGGTACACCCCCTCCACACACCCATTCAAGAGAAAGAGGAACACATGGTTATGAATGTTACTCAGTGATTTTGTCAATAATTTTCCTCCATATGTGGTTTTAAATGATCAGTAAGAAGACTCACCATGATGGACAGTAACAAACAGACATGGTCAGCAACAAACAGTAACGCAAAGCTGTTTAAATTGAGACACTTTTTACCACCACTGATATCTCATGTTTATAGCAGTTAAATATTTTACTTTGAACCAATCTGTCTGAATTTATGTGGCTTGAATTTCTTGGAATTCAGATTATACTGTTAAAAAAAAAAAACGTCACGTGATGCAGGGATAAGCGATGGCAGCCTGAACTTGTGTTGTCTCCTACTTTGGGGTTAATATCCTGTTTCTCATCCTCTAATGTGCTCAGATAACAATAATTTTATGGGCAGAGGTTAATGGAAACCAAAATATGTCCGATGATTTAAGTGGTTCATCTGCTTGTAATATTATGGGACACATTCATTTATTTCATTTAAAAAAAAAAGTTTTTTTTTTATGTTAAGGGTGAATAAAATCTTTTAGCCTTAATAAAGTATTAATGGATGAGTTAAATCAAAATTCACCCCCTGTACAGTTGTCGTGAAGGGTGAATTTAGCTGTAGAGACCAAAACTGTTTGTTGTACCACACTTTAAACGTGTTTATTTCTGCTGTGGTCTTTGGAGATTGACTGGCTTTTGGAGCCAGCCTCAAGTAGCCATTTGAGGAACTGCAGTTTGTGGCACTTCGCGTTGGCTTAATTTTTCAGCCCCAGAGGTTGCTGTTTGGTAAAAACCAGTCAGATACCCAGTTACATATTTACAGTGCATGACCTGTTCTTCAGATGATTGGCCTAGTATAGGTCAGAATATTTTATTGGTGCTAATTTAAAGCGACCATTGTTTTTGCTGCTTTTTTTCCTCATAAACATGTTTATTTCTGCTGTGGTCTTTAAAGATTGACTCACTTTTGGAGCCAACCTCAAGTGGCCATTATAGGAACTGCAGTTTTTGGCACTTCGCGTTGGCTTCATTTTTCAACCCCAGAGGTTGCTGTTTGGTAAAAACCAGTCAGATACCCAGTTACATATTTACAGTGCATGACCAAAACATGGCTGTTCTCCAGGTCACTGGCCTAGTATAGGTTTTAATGTGAGGAAAAAAAGCAGCAAAAAAAATGGTCGCTTTAAATTAGCACCAATAAAATATTCTGATTGGTAAAAATCAACACATGGCCTTTCAGTTTGCCCCCCCCCCCCCCATGTTTGTACATGTTTGCTGCTTTTTTTCCCCTCACATTAAAACCAATACTAGGCCAATCACCTGAAGAACAGGTCATGCACTGTAAATATGTAACTGGGTATCTGACTGGTTTTTACCAAACAGCAACCTCTGGGGCTGAAAAATGAAGCCAACGAGAAGTGCCAAAAGCTGCAGTTCCTCAAATGGCCACTTGAGGCTGGCTCCAAAAGCCAGTCAATCTCCAAAGACCACAGCAGAAATAAACATGTTTACAGTCTGGTACAACAAACAATTTTTTCTTTTTACTGGAGTTTTTTTTTTTATATATTAAGGGTGAATAAAATCTTTTAGCCTTTATAAAATATTAATGGATGAGTTAAATCAAATTCATCCCCTGTACAGTTGTCATTAAGGATGAATTTAGCTTTAGAGACCAAAACTGTTTGTTGTACCAGACTGTAAACATGTTTATTTCTGCTGTAAAGTTGGACATTTTAATATGGGGGTCGTTGGAGATTGACTGGCTTTTGGAGCCAGCCTCAAGTGGCCATTTGAGGAACTGCAGTTTTTAGCACTTCTCGTTGGCTTCATTTTTCAGCCCCAGAAGTTGCTGTTTGGTAAAAACCAGTCAGATACCCAGTTACATATATACAGTGTTACATGGTCTCCAGGTGACTGGCCTAGTATAGGTTTTAATGTGAGGTGGAAAAAAACAGCAAAAATGTCATAAAATATATTCTGATTGGTAAAAATTAACACATGGCCTTTCAGTTTAAATGTTTTGCAATTGACAGGTAAACTGTAAATACAGGATATCATTACAACCTAGACCAATTGTCAAAACTGTCTGCAGTGTTGAGTTATAGGCCACAAAACACAAAGTAGACATACTCTCATGTCTGTGCAGTAAATATTAAGCTACTGTTAGCAGCCTGGTTAGCTTAGCTTGGCATAAAAAGAAATCTAGTCTATCTAGCACAGCTACAGCTCACTGAGCATGTTAGTCACACTCTAACAGCTATCTGTGCTTTCTATTTGTATTTCTTTGTATATAATGAAAATTCAGAATTTTGGGGGGGGAGTAAAACCGGCAACATTTTACAGATATTTGCTCTTAAAAATAGCCATACTAAAACATTTTTTTATTCTCACATAGACTTCATTATTCTTCATTGTGTGCATTGCAGTATGTCCTCAGTGTTACAAGCCTACACCCAGGAGTCCAGGACCTGTGGCCCTGCTGCTGTGTGGAAGCCTCAAATGCCACCATCAGGGGACCTGTCACTGCCTGCTCTGAACAGAAGGAAGACACATTTTCTCACTGTGAAAAACATGCATACATGTAGATAAGAGTACACTCACACTAGGTATATTTGTTGTCTGTGTTTGTGGTGTGTCAGGTCGTGTCCCCTACACAGATGATACACAGACAATAAGAATAATATGAATGAGAAAGAGGGGACATTAGAAACTTTGCCACAACAGCAATAGTTGCCATTTGAATTAAAAGGTTCAGATGAAGAAGAAGAGTTCACATGATATGCTTTATCACATTCTTGCAGAGAGTTTCGTTAGAAGATGTCGAATCATAAACTGCATCAGAAGAGGAACAGCAGTGATGCAACAATGATGAAGTAAAATCTTTTCTCAGTAATTGTTTACTTTGTTTTGTCCTTCCTCTCTGAATGTTCCTTAACAACTGAAGTTGTTTGATTTCTCTCATTGGCTTCTCTCTAAATGCAAGATGAAGTGGTCTTTTCACTGTCCATAATGTGATATTAACACAAAGGCCTTTGAGGCAAATCAAGAACAGATGCTGCTGCAGGATATTTGGTCGCCTGCAGTTAAGCAAAGCAGCTCTACTGTACTAGTCAGAGGGTGTGGATTTTACTTGGACGATCTCTAGCTTACCACCTAAAGTGTGCGCCTCATGTAGGCCGAGTCCTTATCAGTGTCCTTGATTCCCTGATTCCAACCTGTCGCCCTCTGCTGTGTGTCATCCCCATGCTCTCTCTCCTCTTTCTTGTCACTCTCCAGCTGTTCTATATAAAGGCAATATATAATCTTTTTAAAAAGGGGGGACTGTCCCACAGTAAACATAGATACAGTGAAATGAGCACTTTTTTCTTGCATTTAGAGAGAAGCATGTGAGAGAAATCAAACAACTTCAGTTGTTAAGGAACATTCAGAGAGGAAGGAAAAAACAAAGTAAACAATTACTGAGAAAAGATTTTACTTCATCGTTGTTGCATCACTGCTGTTCCTCTTCTGATGCAGTTTATGATTCGACATCTTCTCACAAAACTCTCAACAACAAAGTGATTAAGCATATTTTTTTTAACGCAACCTTTTAATTCAAATGGCAACTATTGCTGTTGTGACAAAGTTTCTAATGTCCCCTCTTTCTCATTCATATTATTCTTATTGTCTGTGTATCATCTGTGTAGGGGACACGACCTGACACACCACAAACACAGACAACAAATATACCTAGTGTGAGTGTACTCTTATCTCCATGTATGCATGTTTTTCACAGTGAGAAAATGTGTCTTCCTTCTGTTCAGAGCAGGCAGTGACAGGTCCCCTGATGGTGGCATTTGAGGCTTCCACACAGCAGCAGCAGGGCCACAGGTCCTGGACTCCTGGGTGTAGGCTTGTAACACTGAGGACATACTGCAATGTACACAATGAAGAATAATGTTATGAAGTCTATGTGAGAGAACATTGTTTTTAGTCTGGCTAATTTTAGGAGCAAATATCTGAAAATGTTGCCAGTTTTATCGATTTAACTCATCCGTTAATATTTTATAAAGGCTAAAAGATTTTATTCACCCTTAATATAAAAAGTAATTTTTGAAAAAATGAAATAAATGAATGTGTCCCATATTATTACAAGCAGATGAACCACTTAAATCATCTGACATATTTTGGTTTCCATTAACCTCTGCCCATAAAATTATTGTTATCTGAGCACATTAGAGGATGAGAAACAGGATATTAACCCCAAAGTAGGAGACAACACAAGTTCAGGCTGCCATCGCTTATCCCTGCATCACGTGACATGATTTTTTTGTTTGTTTTTTTAACAGTATAATCTGAATTCCAAGAAATTCAAGCCACATAAATTCAGACAGATTGGTTCAAAGTAAAATATTTAACTGCTATAAACATGAGATATCATACTGTTTGTTATTGACCATTGTAGTGTGTCTTCTCACAGATTTTTTTCAAACCATATATGGTGGAAAATCATGGACAAAATCACTGAGTAACATTCATAACCATGTGCTCCTCTTACTCTGGAATGGGTGTGTGGAGGGGGTGTACCTCCTCATATTGACCTCATTTATAGCAGGGAATTTGCTTCTTCCAAGTCACTGTGTTACTGTTTACATCACTGACAGTGTTTGACCAGTGAGTGTCCAGAGTAAGGATTTGAATTATTCACTATAACCAGATTTCTGCTGTGCAGAGACACACTGTCAGTCTTGGATCCAGGATGCATTTCTCCATCAGCTGTGGACTGTCTTTTATGTGTGTAGCCGTGCTGCTCTTCCTTCCTGCACAAGGTGAGTGTGACTTGAATACTAGTGAAGATAGACCACTAGACTGAGTGTGATACAGTGAATGATACTGTGTTAAGGCACAAATTGATGTGAAAACAAAGTGCTGTGGTATACATACATGATGGTGGCCTTAATCACCCATTTTCTATCACTCTCTGTGTGTTTTGCATTGTAGGGCAACAAAATGCCAGGCCTCAACCCCCGATCAGTCTTACCTGCTGCATGTCAGTCTCAACAGCCCCCATTAGGGAACCTGTCAATGCCTGCTATGAACAGAAGGACACATTTTCTCATTGCAGAACACATGCATACATGTAAGTAAAAGTATTCAATCACACACAAGCTTCACTTTCTGCCTGTGTTTTACTTGTGCTGTGTCAGATAATGTCTGGCAGAACTTTAAGTTACAGTCTTGAAGATCTCCATTTTGTTTTCTTTGGGGGCTCCTGTGGTGATAAGCAGTGATTGCAGATGTGTTTTTACATATCATCTGCTGGTTAGCTCTGCCTCTGTCCTCTCTGGTGGACCAAACAGAGCTGGGTCATGGAAAATGTGTCAAAAATGCTGCATTCAAGTGCTCCTCAGATGGTCCCATTAACCAAACTGGGAAGATATTCTTCTGACTTCAGTGTGTTCATGAGCTTTTAAGTTATGGGAACAATGTGGAGGCTACAAAGAAGATTTTTTTTTAGGAGAACCGTTTTAAACTAATATAGTTCACTCTATGTGGACAGCTAACAGTTAAAATCTTATTTACCATATAATAAACTACATGTGAGCTTGAATTTAAAAAAAAAGTCTCTCAACATCAGTCAAACATTTACTTTCATCCGCCATGTTCCTGTGTGATATGAAGTCAACTCGACAAGTCGTCTACCAAAATTTTTGCTGACTGTCGAAGTTGTTGTTCCAATTTTAGGGGGTGTTCACGTGAATTTTTCCAGAGGAGAACTCATCATTCCAAATATGAATGCAGGGTAACTGTGAGCCGCTTGTGATTTTTCCAGGACTGTCACCAGAGACAGCAAATGCAACGGCTTTCATCAGTGGACCATAGGCTCAGTCACTATTTTGTTATGTCATTTGGGGATAGTGACTTCATTTATTTAAATAAAAATCTTCAAGATTATTACATTAATAAAACAACATCTGTATCATTCAGTAACATATTACATCACTTAGCTGCAATTTGGGGTTATGAACATAAAATATTAGATTAAAGAATTTGTAAGGCCGTTTGGGCTTCGATTTCTCTAGCGTTTTTGACCAAGGTTACATATGGTGATCGATACCACTCTTATATCTGTGCTTTAATTATGTAACTAGAGGTCTTTCATTGTTTCTCATGTTGTCTTTCTACCTTATAGTTTTAAGGGTGAGAGTGACCAATTGTATTGTGTGGACCCAAATGCCAGCTGGCTCCCAGATCGTCTCCAGAAGTTAAAGACAGTAAGTCTGGAGAACACACTCTTACTTTGAAATTTACAACTGAAAGAAACACAATAACAAAATGTTGTCCATGCAGATCTTTGTGTCTTTATATTTATGTTTTCTTTCTTCTTTGTATTCAGTCGTATTACTATTAACCATGGTCATTTGATAACACTGAAAGAAACACAATAACAAAATGTTGTCCATGCAGATCTTTGTGTCTTTATATTTATGTTTTCTATCTTCTTTGTATTTAGTCGTTTTACTATTAACCATGGTCATTTGATAACACTTTGTAAGGTGGGATCTATAGAACATATCCAGCCTCCCAAGGAACTCTGAATATTGTATCTTTTTATGGGTTTAGGAATTATAATGTTTGACAAATCAAATTCAGCAGAGGACATTAAAATTGCAATAATATAGAATTTTTGTAAGCTAAAATTCACTGTTTCTCTTCACAGAGAGGAATAAATTGCGACATCCTGTGAAAGGCCCTGAACAGCAAAGATGAAGACGATGCACCGCTACCTTCTACGCAGATATCTTTATACTGGCACTTGTTTCTGTTTCATTTTTCCACTAACTAAGGTGTTTTATTTCTGCTGTTTTTAAATTAATCAAAAGTTATTACCAATGCCTTTGGCAGCAATCTTTACTGTCTTCTAAACTAATAAAGATCATTTTGAAGAAATGTTGTCTTGGTGCCATTGTTGTATTCACAGCATATATTAGTACACACAGCCCTAAAAATCTCTCTGGAAGATTTTAAAATTAATAAAAATATAAAACTTAGGATAGTTTGACATTATGGGATACATTCATTCACTTTTTCTGAGTCACTCAGAGGATAAATGTAGTCTACAGGATAAATATGGAGCTATGTAGCCATCAGCCAGCTAACTCAGCTTGGCACAGAAACAGTGGGAAACACCTCACATGGTTGTCTTCCTTCAAATCTAAAAATATCATACACTAACAGATTTGTGGTTTTATGCAGACATAGTTGAAGTTTTATGGAGAGTTGCACAGGTCTTTGTACTGGTCTTTATGCTAGGCTAAGCTAACTAGCTGCTGGCTGTAGCATCATATTTATCCCACAGACATGAGAGCTTTTATCTAACTTGGCAGCAAGAAGTCAATAAGCCCAAAATGTAGAGCAACTTATTTAATGTTTAGGACATTATTAAGAGGATCCAAAATGGATGGTAAGTCCTCTGAGTGTGTTCTGATTTGACATTTTTTATGTTAAATTCTGGTGTCTGAAGGTCTTCTACACAACATGACCAACATGACTTGGACAAAAAATGTGTTTTTTTGCTTGTTTTGTTTTTTCAATACTGGAATTTGGTGTTAAATCTTATTAACCCTTAATACAAAGAAAATTAAAAAAAAAAAATAATAGCACAACAGAACTGAACCCCAAGACAGACAGACAGACAGACAGACATACTGGTTTAAAGTGAAATATTTTAGTGCTATAATAAGTGGTATTTTAATTTCAACATGAGATATCAGTGATGGTTAAAAGTGACTAAATTTAAACAGTGTTGGGCTACAGTTTGTTAGTGTCCATCACTGAAAACAGTGTGTCAGTGTGAAGGAAAGATATTGACAAGATCACTGAGAAACATTCATGTTCCTCTTTCTCTGTAATGGGTGTGTGGAGGGGGTGTGCCTCCTCATATTGATTCATTTATACCAAGGACTTTTCTTCTTGCATGTCAGTGCCTTACTGTTTCCATCATTGACAAGTGTTTGACCAGTGAGTGTCCAGAGTAAGGATTTGAATCACTTACTGTAACCAGATTTCTGCTGTACACAGGAGCATCATTTTGGGACTCATGATGTCGTTCTCCTTTCACTATGAACTGTCCCTCATGTGCTGCTTGCACAAAGTCTATCAGTGACTACCAACGGCTTCTACATTCTTTGAAGGGTAACTTGAACTGTTAGGAGAATCTATCAAATTGTATCAGACAGAAATTGGATAATATGTTCCAACCCTCACCTATGGTCAAGAGCTCTGAGTTGTTACCAGAGGAATGGAATTGTTGATACAAGAGGATGGATTGAGTTTCCTCCATAGGGTGGCTGGGCTCAGCCTGAAGGCCGAGACTCACCAAACCAACTTCAAAGAACTAGTGGCAATGAAAGCCAACTGTTGCAGGCCTCATGTCACCTGTGTCTTAGCCAAAAAAGTTGCACATGAATACACTGCAATTACTACAGCCAACAGCACAACCAGCATATAACTGCAGGCCCGGACTGGCCAGAGGGAGATCCGGGAGTATTCCCGAAACGCCGGTCTGTGCCTGGCCTGCCGGCTGCTGTCTGCATGTCGTTTTTTTTTCCTTCTGCAGGCTGCCGGTCGGCTGGCGTCGCGGCAGTATGACTTTTTTTAAAATCTTCTTTCAGGCCAATCAGAGGCCACTCAGGCCAGAAGCATGTGAGGATGACAACAAGACGATTGGTTTGTTTTGATTAGCACCCACCCCAACAGTCCGTGTCATCCATAGACATATATACGTAGACGCCGCGTTGACTGCAGCTGCCGATTGGAGCGACGTGCCTACGCGGCGGCCATCTTGGTACAGTGCCGCTCGCTCCTACAGTGCATTACGTCTATAGAGGAATGACATGTTTGCACTATAAAAGTGATCATAAATCGATCAATTGTCAACATATATTCACGCGGGTTGTTTGTTACAAACGTCAGACATGGAGGACAGAAAGGCAGACATAAATAGAACAAAAGGAACCCAGAAAACGTTCAGGTGTATTCAGGTCTTTATTCAGGTAATTGCTTGTAGGGTATATATTGCATTTGATTATTATTATTATCATCATCATCATCATCATCATCATCATCATCATTATTATTATTATTATTATTATTGCTATTATCATTGTATTATTATAATTATCATCACTATCATTATAATTATATTGCTATTATCATGATCATTTTATTATTATAAATATTATTATAATTAATATTGCTATCATCATTGTCATTTTATTATTATATCACTATTATTATAATTAATATTGTTATTATAATGATCATTTTATTATTATGTCACTATTATAATTAATAATGCTATTATCATTTTATTATTATCACTTTAATTATAATTAATATTGCTATTATTATCATTGTATTATTATCACTATTATTATTAATATTGTTATCATTATCATTTTATTATTATTATCATTATTATTAATAGGTTCCAGAGGGTTAAGTAGCAGAACAGAACATTTAAGAGCAAGAACATAAAGAATCCCCCTAGAAAAATATTAATATCATATTTACAATATTTACAAATACATTTCATTAATCAGGCCTATGGGAGCTAAAACCCCTGAAAGAGAACTGTTTTGCACAGTTTCTTTCTTGTGCTGCCACTCTGGTACCTGAGTGAAGCCATTTTTGCTATGTGAGCAGCCTAGAGTGTGAGAGACACAGACACTACTAGTCTCAGTAGGTTTGAATGGTGGTTGTCAACTTCATGGAAATGCTGGCAGGCCACTGGCAGGCTCTCTTCAGCTTTCCTTGAAGCTTGTGTGGTCCTTGATGGTACTTGCTAAAATGTAAGAAACATGATACAAAATTTTTTTAAAAGTTTAAAGCGTCAGAAAGTGTACTGTACTTTATTCCTAAACATGCAGACAGAAAAAAATGTTTAGAAATGTGTGGCATTAAGTTGTTATAAAAATGCTTACACAAACATATGAATCATAGACATAAATAAATGAATGAATGAATGAATTCTTTAGTCAAATAGCACACATAGCTTTTGTAAATGAGATAAAGACAGATGGTTTGACTCCATGTCTAAGCCGGACAATCTGCCCTGTCCTGTCAAAATCATCTGCCTTAAAGTGCTCACTGCAGAGCAAGGACCTCCCAGTAGCCACAAAACCTTCCCGTTTCACTGCCAGTTCCCATTCTCTCTTAAGACTACTGTCTTTGGGAAACCTTAAAAATGTGAGAAAAGTAGCCAGAGATGTAAAGAATTGTCTACAACAAAAAAAGAAGGTTAAGTACAACATACATATACATATTAAATACATCCAATATCTATCATTAATCTTCTAACTGGTCAATCACTGCAGTCTAAGGTCTGTTTTTTTCCAGACCAGGGGCAGTTCATAGATGAAATAACAGTGCATTTTAACCTAAATAAGGTCTCAAATGAGTTATTTCACTAGTAAGCAGCTGTGTAATACGTGGGTTAACGTAAAGTGAGCTGGTTATATTATGGAAAGAACCCGGTCGCGGAGCGGAGAGATTCAGTCCGTCCTGACGGGGTTTATTTCACTATTTCACAACCTGCTCACTCGATATTATTCCTTACGTACACCTTACCTGTGAGAAGTGATTCCACGGGATCTGGCTTGTATGCTCCGCTCATTTGAACAACCATAAGCGGCACAAAAGTCCGGCATCTTTTCCAGTTAAGCTCTGAAAACATTAAGTAGAAGTTGTATTTGGGTAGTAAAACCGGCATTTTTAAAACATCCAAGCATCCTGTGTCATAGCTACATGTGTGACGTTTTTAAAAAATCAAACCGTTTGGAAATCGGTCAAACATTCAGTGAATAATTCTACTTTAAGATTGTGGAGTACCTCTTACCTCCATAGATATGCATGCACTTCCGCCTCTGTTAGCCCTGTACCAAGATGGCGGCGCTTTAGGCACGTCCCTCCACAGTCAATGCGGCGTCTATGTATATATGTCTATGGTGTCATCCACACAGACAGCGTGTGTGTGGAGGAGGGGGTGTGTCGCATGTGTGTATGTGGTACCTGCTGCTGCTCCGGTGTGTGTGTGTGTAGCGAGGAGTGGAGAGGAGAGGAGAAGCCAGAATGGACCCCCCTAAAAAGAGGAAGGACGGCGCGGAGAGGGAGAGAGATAAAAAGAGGAAGGCACTTGAAGATGATGCGGCTAAATGCCACAAAATAACAAGTTTATTTAGCCCCCCCCCCAGCCATGGCAGCACCACACAACAAAAAGATGTGCCAGACTCTGCGAGTAAGTTTTCTTAAAAAACAAAACACTGGTTCTCTTTAGAAGCCTTGTACACGTTTACATAATGTAAATATGTTGCGGCGCTAGTGTTGTTGAATTTTGCTGTCTGTGGCTGACTTGCTGTTATGTATCCCGGCCCATACATGAAAGCTATTGTGTATTTCAACCTCGGATTTAGGTTGGGGTTCATTAGTATTTCCTTAGAGCCTATTTAAAATATTAGTCAGTACTATGCTCTTGGACTGTATTATACAGTCAGCCTTGTGTCTGTCAGTGCGTGCAGCATGCACGTGTTTTGTGTGTTCAAAGGCCTTCCTCATAGTAAACTGATTAATCATTTGATTTGGACTTAGGCTAGTTGTCTTTGTTGGTTAGGTTATATTGTAGGCTAAAAAGTACTTGCCAATGAGGCACAGATTTGTAAATATTTCAGAAATGCAACATTATCTATGGACTTTTATATATTGACAAAAGATTTTTTTTTTTTTACTTTTTGACTTAATTGTCAGTTTGCTTAGATAGTTGTGTTGCATTTAATGTTCTTGCAGCTGTTAATGTTTGGTTTTGATTAATGTGAAAGCTGATGTTTCTGATATTTCGGGAATATGTTGTGTGTCTGTCTGCAAATGTCTGTTTGCAACAAGCTACAGGCTTGTTAACATAATATTAGTTACATTATCACACAAAGCAGTTGATATTCTACATGATATGACGATTTGACGTTTTGTGGTACTGTATTGCCACGTATATTCCAACCTTAGATTGTACAGTAGATCCCATATGTGTACTTCTGTTTGGAAGGCCAAAAACATACTAGTGTGTGTGTGTGTGTGTGTGTGTGTGTGTGTGTGTGTGTGTGTGTGCCAGCTTGCATGTGTTATGTGTGCATATGTGCCATGTGTAATAAGGCTGTCCCTCTGTCGATTAATTGTTAGGTGTGGTCCTAGTAGGCTTTGCTAGTTGAAGAGTCATTTATTATTCTTCCTTCCATGCACATTGCTTGTAAACTTTGCGACTGGCCATTGCGAAATCAATATTACAATATATTTCTATGTTTCCTATGCAAAGGTGGAGATATCAGCAGTTCTGGTGCTTCAGAGGTTGAGCCCAGTGCTAGCTCAGAGCAACTGACAGGTAAAGAACAGATGGTCATCTACCATGTGTCAGTGTTATATGATTAATAGGCTATGACTATGAGACATTTGAACAAAAAACATATATTTGATAATATCATTCTTTTATGAAATGATATTGATAACATTGGTTATTGAAACCATTATAATGATTATGTTGGTTGCTCTTACAGTCCCAGAGGATGCTGAGAATACTGAGAAGACAATTACATGTCCAGGGAGTTTCTGTGGTATGTAGGGGAGACTGGAGTGGACTGATAATGATTCATTGTATAGTTTATACCCATATGTGAAATGGAAGGATGCTGCGACTATTGGATTCATATGGTGTGTCCATGTGACTATTATGCCTATGTTGGAGTACATACATACATACTTTTGTTTTGAATCAGCCAAAAACATACTATTACAAACATACTCTGTGTGTGTGTGTGTGTGTGTGTGTGTGTGTCTGTCTATGTCTGTGTGTGTGCGTGTGTGTGTGTGTGTGTGTGTGTGTGTGTGTGTGCGTGCCAATGCATAGAAGTGTAGGTGTGAACGTGCGTGTGGGCAGGGTGGCCTGCTGAATGACTGACTCCTGGCCTGAAAAAGTCTCCCAGTCCGGCCCTGCATAACTGTCACTCTTTTTGTCATTGTCATTTAAAAAGGAAAACCGTAACCGTCTTGACGCATGTCAGCCAGTCAGCACATTAACAACACAATCCAATGTTTAAAGAACAAAGCATATTTACCATGTGTGGAAGCCTCAAATGCCACCATCAGGGGACCTGTCACTGCCTGCTCTGAACAGAAGGAAGACACATTTTCTCACTGTAAAAAACATGCATACATGGAGATAAGAGTACACTCACACTAGGTATATTTGTTGTCTGTGTTTGTGGTGTGTCAGGTCGTGTCCCCTACACAGATGATACACAGACAATAAGAATAATATGAATGAGAAAGAGAGGACATTAGAAACTTTGTCACAACAGCAATAGTTGCCATTCCAATTAAAAGGTGGAGTTCAGATGATATGCTTAATCATGTTGAGAGTTTCGTGAGAAGATGTCGAATCATAAACTGCATCAGAAGAGGAACAGCAGTGATGCAACAACGATGAAGTAAAATCCTTTCTCAGTGATTGTTTACTTTGTTTTTTCCTTCCTCTCTGAATGTTCCTTAACAACTGAAGTTGTTTGATTTCTCTCATATGCTTCTCTCTAAATGGAAGAAAAGGGCTCTTTTCACTGTATCTATGTTTACTGTGGGTCCCAAAATGATGTTCCTCTGTACAGTAGAAATCTGGTCATAGTGAGTAATTAAAGGCCTTATTCTGGACACTCACTGGTCAAACACTTGTTAATGAAGTAAACAGTAAAATGCTGACTTGCAAGAGAAAAAGTTCTTGAGGTCAATATGAGGAGGCACAACCCTCCACACACCCATTCCAGAGAAAGGAGAACACAGTTGTGTTTATGAATGGTTACTCAATGATTTGTCAATATGTTTCATTATATGGTTAAAAAATCAGTAAGAAGACACACTGTTTTCAATGATGGTCAGAAACAAACAGTAACACAACACTGTTTAAATGTAGCCACTTTTATCCACCACTGATATCTCATGTTCAAACTGAAATACCATTATTAATTTTAAAATCTTCCAGAGAGATTTTTAGGGCTGTGTGTACTAATATATGCTGTGAATACAACAATGGCACCAAGACAACATTTCTTCAAAATGATCTTTATTAGTTTAGAAGACAGTAAAGATTGCTGCCAAAGGCATTGGTAATAAGTTTTAATGTATTCAAAAGCAGCGGGAATAAACATCTAACTTACTGGAAAAATAAGACAGAAACAAGTGCCAGTGTAAAGATATCTGCGTAGAAGGTAGCAGTGCATCATCTTCATCTTTGCTGTTCAGGGCCTTTCACAAGACTTCGCAATTTATTCCTCTCTGTGAAGAGAAACAGTGAATTTTAGTTTGGAAAATTTCCACATTATTGCAATTTTAATGTCCTCTGCTGAACTTGATTTGTCAAACATTATAATTCCTAAACCCATAAAAAGATACAATATTCAGAGTTCCTTGGGAGGCTGGATATGTTCTATAGATCCCACCTTACAAAGTGTTATCAAATGACCATGGTTAATAGTAATACGACTAAATACAAAGAAGAAAGAAAACATAAATATAAAGACACAAAGATCTGCATGGACAATATTTTCTTATTGTGTTTCTTTCAGTTGTAAATTTCAAAGTAAGAGTGTGTTCTCCAGACTTACTGTCTTTAACTTCTCGAGACGATCTGGGAGCCAGCTGGCATTTGGGTCCACACAATACTGTGTGTCACTTGCACCCTTAAAACTAAAAGGTAGAAAGACAACATGAGAAACCAAAAATGTTTTTTTCATACATCATCAATGAGTCTGAAGCCATGGAAACAGGTACAGTAAAAGTTGTAGAAGATCATGAGACATTTTGGGAAATCCAGTTATTGGCTTTCATGCGTTGAGTTAGATGAAATTATAGACAGGCCTATACCACTCTCATGTCTGTATGGAGCTCATACATAAACAGAAATGTAGAACTGACCATTTGTTGTTTTAGGGGAAGTTACACTGTGTAGCATTTCTTTAAAGAGCCACACATTAAAGGCACATAACCTCCATCAAAAACCCCTACTTGATGTTGTCACACTTTAGATTAAACAAATGAGATATGACATGTTAAACAGTACACATTAGAGGAAAAACACACTAGCTGTTCTCTATGCTAAGCTAAGCTAATCAGCTCCAGTCTCCAGCTCTGTAATTGCAGCACAGATATAAGAGTAATGTAACGTAAAAGAAAATGAAGCCCAAATGGCCTTACAAATTCTTTAGTCTAATTTCACATGTTCATAACCCCAAATTACAGCTAAGTGATGTAATATGTTAGTGGATGATACAGATGTTGTTTTATTAATGTAATAATCTTGAAGATTTTTATTGAAATAAATTTAGTCACAATCTCTGAATGAGGCGACACAATGGCGACTGAGTCGATGGCCCACTGATGAAGGCCATTGCATTTGCTGTCTCTGGTGACAGTCCCGAAAAAAAAAAACCCGAAGCAACGCACAGTTACCAGTTTGGTCACTTATTCATTTTGGTGTTGGAATAATTTTTATAATAATAAAAAAATTTGCATTAACAACCCCCAAAGTCAGAACAACAACTTGGATATTTGGGGAAAATTTTGGTACACAGTTGACATTATATCACACAGGAACATGGCGGATGAAAGTAAATGTTTGGCAGTTGAGAAACTTTTTCTTAATTCAGGTATTGCACATTGATTTTTTTGCTCACATTTGATTTTTAAAATGATATTTAGGATTGTAACTTTTAGTTGTTGTCCAAGTAGAGTGACCTAGATAGAAAAATATTTATAAGCATTAACCCTGATAACAAGTAAGGTAAAGCAATATTTTAGTGGTTTTAGGGAATATACTGGTGCAGCTACAAGTCTGGAACAAAATCACTCTGTATTACAAAGCTTCACTGTTTCCCCGTACTTGGATAGCAATATGAATCTTCACTGGGAAGTTAAACACTGTGTAATAAAATATAACACATCTTCTTTGTAGCCTCCATGTTGTCTCTGCAACTTAAAAGCTCATGAACACACTGAAGTCAGAAGAACATCTTCCTAATTTGGTTAATGGGACCATCTGAGGAGCACTTGAATGCAGCATTTGTGATGCGTTTTCCATAACCCAGCTCTGTTTGGTCCACCAGAGAGGACAGAGGCAGAGCTAACCAGCAGATGATATGTAAAAACAGATCTGCAATCACTGCTTATCGCCACAGGAGCCCCCAAAGAAAACAAAATGGAGATCTTCAAGATTGTAACTTAAAGTTTGTGCCAGACATTATCTGACACAGCACAAGTCAAACACAGGCAGAAAGTGAAGCTTGTGTGTGATCGAATACTTTTACTTACATGTATGCATGTGTTCTGCAATTACCAAATGTGACCCTCTGTTCATAGCAGGCATTGACAGGTTCCCTAATGAGGGCCGTCGAGACTGACATGCAGCAGGTAGGATTGATCGGGGGTGTAGGGCTGGCATTTTGAAGTTGCCCTACAATGCAAAACACACAGAGAGTGATAGCAATTGGGTGATTAAGGCCACCATCATGTATGTATACCACAGCAATTTGTTTTGACATCAGTTTGTGCCTTAACACAGTATCATTCACTGTATCACACTCAGTTTAGTGGCCTATCTTCACTAGTATTCAAGTCACACTCACCTTGTGCAGGAAGGAAGAGCAGCATGGCTACACACATAAAAGACAGTCCACAGCTGATGGAGAAATGCATCCTGGATCCAAGACTGACAGTGTGTCTCCGCACAGCAGAAATCTGGTTATAGTGAATAATTCAAATCCTTACTCTGGACACTCACTGGTCAAACACTGTCAGTGATGTAAACAGTAACGCAGTGACTTGGAAGACGCAAATTCCCTGCTATAAATAAGGTCAATATGAGGAGGTACACCCCCTCCACACACCCATTCCAGAGAAAGAGGAACACATGGTTATGAATGTTACTCAGTGATTTTGTCAGCAATTTTCCTCCATTTGTGGTTTCAAATGATCAGTAAGAAGACTCACCATGAGGGACAGTAACAAACAGACATGGTCAGCAACAAACAGTAACGCAAAGCTGTTTAAACTGAGACACTTTTAACCACCACTGATATCTCATGTTTATAGCAGTTAAATATTTTACTTTGAACCAATCTGTCTGAATTTATGTGGCTTGAATTTCTTGGAATTCAGATTATACTGTTAAAAAAAAAAACCGTCACGTGATGCAGGGATAAGCGATGGCAGCCTGAACTTGTGTTGTCTCCTACTTTGGGGTTAATATCCTGTTTCACATCCTCTAATGTGTTCAGATAACAATAATTTTATGGGCAGAGGTTGATGGAAACCAAAATATGTCAGATGATTTAAGTGGTTCATCTGCTTGTAATAATATGGGACACATTCATTTATTTTATTTAAAAAAAAAAGTTTTTTTTTTATGTTAAGGGTGAATAAAATCTTTTAGCCTTAATAAAGTATTAATGGATGAGTCAAATCAAAATTCACCCCCTGTACAGTTGTCGTGAAGGGTGAATTTAGCTGTAGAGACCAAAACTGTTTGTTGTACCACACTGTAAACGTGTTAATTTCTGCTGTGGTCTTTGGAGATTGACTGGCTTTTGGAGCCAGACTCAAGTGACCATTTGAGGAACTGCAGTTTGTGGCACTTCGCGTTGGCTTAATTTTTCAGCCCCAGAGGTTGCTGTTTGGTAAAAACCAGTCAGATACCCAGTTACATATTTACAGTGCATGACCTGTTCTTGTTCCTGTTCTACAGCAGAAATAAACATGTTTACAGTCTGGTACAACAAACAGTTTTGGTCTCTACAGCTAAATTCATCCTTAATGACAACTTTTCAGGGGGTGAATTTGATTTAACTCATCAATTAATATTTTATAAAGGCTAAAAGATTTTATTCACCTTTAATATAAAAATAAACTTTTTTGAAAAAAGAATAAAATAAATGAATGTGTCCCATGTTATTACAAGCAGATGAACCACTTAAATCATCTGACATATTTTGGTTTCCATTAACCTCTGCCCATAAAATTAATGTTATCTGAGCACATTAGAGGATGAGAAACAGGATATTAACCCCAAAGTGGGAGACAACACAAGTTCAGGCTGCCATTGCTTATCCCTGCATCATGTGACGTTTTTTTGTTTGTTTTTCAAACAGTACAATCTGAATTCCATGAAATTCAAGCCACATAAATTCAGACAGATTGGTTCAAAGTAAAATATTTATCTGCTATAAACACGAGATATCATACTGTTTGTTACTGACCATTGTAGTGTGTCTTCTCACAGATTTTATCAAACCATATATGGAGGAAAATTATTGACAAAATCACTGAGTAACATTCATAACCATGTGTTCCTCTTTCTCTGGAATGGGTGTGTGGAGGGGGTGTACCTCCTCATATTGACCTCATTTATAGCAGGGAATTTGCTTCTTCCAAGTCACTGTGTTACTGTTTACATCACTGACAGTGTTTGACCAGTGAGTGTCCAGAGTAAGGATTTGAATTATTCACTATAACCAGATTTCTGCTGTGCGGAGACACACTGTCAGTCTTGGATCCAGGATGCATTTCTCCATCAGCTGTGGACTGTCTTTTATGTGTGTAGCCCTGCTGCTCTTCCTTCCTGCACAAGGTGAGTGTGACTTGAATACTAGTGAAGATAGGCCACTAAACTGAGTGTGATACAGTGAATGATACTGTGTTAAGGCACAAACTGATGTCAAAACAAATTGCTGTGGTATACATACATGATGGTAGCTTCAATCACCCAATTTCTATCACTCTCTGTGTGTTTTGCATTGTAGGGGAACGTAAACATTCCTGGCCTCAACGCCCGATCATTCCTACCAGTTCGAATGGAGTAATTGGCTGCTGCCTATCAGTCTCGACGGCCCGCATTAGGGAACCTGTCAATGCCTGCTATGAACAGAAGGACACATTTTCTAATTGCAGAACACATGCATACATGTAAGTAAAAGTATTCGATCACACACAAGCTTCACTTTCTGCCTGTGTTTGACTTGTGCTGTGTCAGATAATGTCTGGCACAAACTTGAAGTTACAGTCTTGAAGATCTCCATTTTGTTTTCTTTGGGGGCTCCTGTGGCGATAAGCAGTGATTGCAGATCTGTTTTTACATATCATCTGCTGGTTAGCTCTGCCTCTGTCCTCTCTGGTGGACCAAACAGAGCTGGGTTGTGGAAAATGCATGCACAAATGCTGCATTCATGTGCTCCTCAGATGGTCCCATTAACCAAATTAGCAAAAAGTTCTTCCAACTTCAGTGTGTTCATGAGCTTTTGAATTATGGAAACAATGTGGAGGCTACAAAGAAGACTTTTTTTTAAGAAGTACCGTTTTAAACTAATATAGTTCACTCTATGTGGACAGCTAACAGTTAAAATCTCATATACCATATAATAAACTACATGTGAGCTTGAATTAAAAAAGTTTCTCAACATCAGCCAAACATTTACTTTCATCCACCATGTTCCTGTGTGATATGAAATCAACTCGACAAGTCGTGTACCAAAATTTTTGCTGACTGTCGAAGTTGTTGTTCCAACTTTAGGTGGTGTTCACGTGAATTTTTCCAGAGGAGAACTCATCATTCCAAATATGAATGCAGGGTAACTGTGAGCCGCTTGTGATTTTTCCCAGGACTGTCACCAGAGACAGCAAATGCAACGGCTTTCATCAGTGGACCATAGGCTCAGTCACTATTTTGTTCCGTCATTTGGGGATAGTGACTTCATTTATTTAAATAAAAATCTTCAACATTATTACATTAATAAAACAACATCTGTATCATTCAGTAACATATTACATCACTTAGCTGTAATTTGGGGTTATGATCATAAAATATTAGATTAAAGAATTTGTAAGGCAGTTTGGACTTCGTTTTCTCTAGCGTTTTTGACTAAGGTTACATATGGTGATCGATACCACTTTTATATCTGTGCTTTAATTAAGCAGCTAGAGACCTTTTATTGTTTCTCATGTTGTCTTTCTACCTTTTAGTTTCAAGGGTGCAATTGACCGATTGTATTGTGTGGACCCAAATGCCAGCTGGCTCCCAGATCGTCTCGAGAAGTTGAAGACAGTAAGTCTGGAGAACACACTCTTACTTTGAAATTTACAACTGAAAGAAACACAACAAGGAAATATTGTCCATGCAGATTTTTGTGTCTTTATATTTATGTTTTCTTTCTTCTTTGTATTTAGTCGTATTACTATTAACCATGGTCATTTGATAACACTTTGTAAGGTGGGATCTATAGAACATATCCAGCCTCCCAAGGAACTCTGAATATTGTATCTTTTTATGGGTTTAGGAATTATAATGTTTGACAAATCAAGTTCAGCAGAGGACATTAAAATTGCAATAATATGGAATTTTTGTAAGCTAAAATTCACTGTTTCTCTTCACAGAGAGGAATAAATTGCGACGTCTGGCCCTGAACAGCAAAGATGAAGACGATGCACCGCTACCTTCTACGCAGATATCTTTACACTGGCACTTGTTTCTGTTTCATTTTTCCACTAACTAAGGTGTTTTATTTCCACTGTTTTTAAAATAATCAAAAGTTATTACCAATGCCTTTGGCAGCAATCTTTACTGTCTTCTAAACTAATAAAGATCATTTTGAAGAAATGTTGTCTTGGTGCCATTGTTGTATTCACAGCATATATTAGTACACACAGCCCTAAAAATTTCTCTGGAAGATTTTAAAATTAAGAAAAAATATAAAACTTAGGATAGTTTGACATTATGGGATACACTCATTCAAATTTTTGCTGAGAGTTACTCAGAGGATAAAGGTGCTCTATAGGATAAATATGGAGCTATGCCACCATCAGCCAGCTCACTCAGCTTGGCACAGAAACAGTGGGAAACACCTCACATGGTTGTCTTCCTTCAAATCTAAAAATATCATACACTAACATATTTGTGGTTTTATGCCAACATAGTTGAAGTTTTATGGAGAGCTGGACAGAGTTAGGCTATAACTAGCTGTTTGCCCCTGTGTCCTAGTCTTTATGCTAGGCTAAGCTAACTAGCTGCTGGCTGTAGCATCATATTTATCCCACAGACATGAGAGCTTTTATCTAACTTGGCAGCAAGAAGTCAATAAGCCCAAAATGTAGAGCAACTTATTTAGTGTTTAGGACATTATTAAGAGGATCCAAAATGGATGGTAAGTCCTCTGAGTGTGTTCTGATTTGAATTTTTCATGTTAAATTCTGGTGTCTGAAGGTCTTCTACACAACATGACCAACATGACTTGGACAAAAAATGTGTTTTTTTGCTTGTTTTGTTTTTTCAATACTGGAATTTGGTGTCAAATCTTATTAACCCTTAATACAAAGAAAATAAAAAAATGAAATATCACAACAGAACTGAACCCCAAGACAGACAGACAGACAGACAGACAGGTTTAAAGTGAAATATTTTAGTGCTATAATAAGTGGTATTTTAATTTCAACATGAGATATCAGTGATGGTTAAAAGTGACTAAATTTAAACAGTGTTGGGTTGCAGTTTGTTAGTGTCCATCACTGAAAACAGTGTGTCAGTGTGAAGGAAATATATTGACAAAATCACTGAGAAACCTTCATGAACATGTTCCTCTTTCTCTGTAATGGGTGTGTGGAGGGGGTGTACCTCCTCATATTGACTCATTTATACCAAGGACTTTTCTTCTTGCATGTCAGCGCCTTACTGTTTCCATCATTGACAAGTGTTTGACCAGTGAGTGTCCAGAGTAAGGATTTGAATTACTCACTGTAACCAGATTTCTGCTGTACACAGGAGCATCATTTTGGGACTCATGATGCCGTTCTCCTTTCACTATGAACTGTGCCTCATGTGCTGCTTGCACAAAGTCTATCAGTGACTACCAATGGCTTCTACATTCTTTGAAGGGTAACTTGAACTGTTAGGAGAATCTATCAAATTGTATCAGACAGAAATTGGATAATATGTTCCAACCCTCACCTTTGGTCAAGAGCTCTGAGTTGTTACCAGAGGAATGGAATTGTTGATACAAGAGGATGGATTGAGTTTCCTCCATAGGGTGGCTGGGCTCAGCCTGAAGGCCGAGACTCACCAAACCAACTTCGAAGAACTAGTGGCAATGAAAGCCAACTGTTGCAGGCCTCAGGTCACCTGTGTCTCGGCCCAAAAAGTTGCACATGAATACACTGCAATTACTACAGCCAACAGCACAACCAGCACATAATTGTCACTCTTTTTGTCATTGTCATTTAAAAAGGAAAACCGTAACCGTCTTGATGCATGTCAGCCAGTCAGCACATTAACAACACAATCCAATGTTTAAAGAACAAAGCATATTTACACATACGAGACTTCAAAATATTTTTCCTCACATAGACTTCATAACATTATTCTTCATTGTGTACATTGCAGTATGTCCTCAGTGTTACAAGCCTACACCCAGGAGTCCAGGACCTGTGGCCCTGCTGCTGTGTGGAAGCCTCAAATGCCACCATCAGGGGACCTGTCACTGCCTGCTCTGAACAGAAGGAAGACACATTTTCTCACTGTGAAAAACATGCATACATGTAGATAAGAGTACACTCACACTAGGTATATTTGTTGTCTGTGTTTGTGGTGTGTCAGGTCGTGTCCCCTACACAGATGATACACAGACAATAAGAATAATATGAATGAGAAAGAGGGGACATTAGAAACTTTGTCACAACAGCAATAGTTGCCATTTGAATTAAAAGGTTGCGTTTAAAAAATATGCTTTATCACTTTCTTGCTGAGAGTTTCGTGAGAAGATGTCGAATCATAAACTGCATCAGAAGAGGAACAGCAGTGATGCAACAATGATGAAGTAAAATCTTTTCTCAGTAATTGTTTACTTTGTTTTTTCCTTCCTCTCTGAATGTTCCTTAACAACTGAAGTTGTTTGATTTCTCTCATATGCTTCTCTCTAAATGCAAGAAAAGGGCTCTTTTCACTGTATCTATGTTTACTGTGGGTCCCAAAATGATGTTTCTCTGTACAGTAGAAATCTGGTTATAGTGAGTAATTAAAGGCCTTATTCTGGACACTCACTGGTCAAACACTTGTTAATGAAGTAAACAGTAAAGCGCTGACTTTCAAGAGGAAACGTCCCTGAGGTCAATATGAGGAGGCACAACCCTCCACACACCCATTCCAGAGAAAGGAGAACACAGTTGTGTTTATGAATGTTACTCAATGATTTGTCAATATGTTTCATTATATGGTTAAAAAATCAGTAAGAAGACACACTGTTTTCAATGATGGTCAGTAACAAACAGTAACACAATACTGTTTGAATGTAGCCACTTTTATCCACCACTGATATCTCATGTTCAAACTGAAATACCATTATTAATTTTAAAATCTTCCAGAGAGATTTTTAGGGCTGTGTGTACTAATATATGCTGTGAATACAACAATGGCACCAAGACAACATTTCTTCAAAATGATCTTTATTAGTTTAGAAGATAGTAAAGATTGCTGCCAAAGGCATTGGTAATAACTTTTAATGTATTCAAAAGCAGCGGAAATAAACATCTAACTTACTGGAAAAATAAGACAGAAACAAGTGCCAGTGTAAAGATATCTGCGTAGAAGGTAGCGGTGCATCGTCTTCATCTTTGCTGTTCAGGGCCAGACTTGGCAATTTATTCCTCTCTGTGAAGAGAAACAGTGAATTTTAGCTTACAAAAATTCCACATTATTGCAATTTTAATGTCCTCTGCTGAATTTGATTTGTCAAACATTATAATTCCTAAACCCATAAAAAGATACAATATTCAGAGTTCCTTGGGAGGCTGGATATGTTCTATAGATCCCACCTTACAAAGTGTTATCAAATGACCATGGTTAATAGTAATACGACTAAATACAAAGAAGAAAGAAAACAAAAATATAAAGACACAAAGATCTGCATGGACAATATTTTCTTATTGTGTTTCTTTCAGTTGTAAATTTCAGAGTAAGAGTGTGTTCTCCAGACTTACTGTCTTTAACCTCCTGAGTCGTTCTGGGAGCCAAGGGGCATTTGGGTCCACACAAAAGTAATCGTTAGTTGCGTTCTTAAAACTATAAGGTAGAAAGAAAACATGAAAAACAAAAAATGTTTTTTACATACATCACCAATGAGTCCGAAGCCATGGAAACAGGTACAGTAAAAGTTGTAGAAGATAATGAGACATTTTGGGAAATCCAGTTATTGGCTTTCATGCGTTGAGTTAGATGAAATTATAGACAGGCCTATACCACTCTCATGTCTGTATGGAGCTCATACATAAACAGAAATGTAGAACTGACCATTCGTTATTTTTGTTATTTTTAGTTACACTGTGTAGCATTTTTTTAAGAGCCACACATTAAAGGCACATAACTTCCATCAAAAACCCCTACTTGATGTTGTCACACTTTAGATTAAACAAATGAGATATGACATGTTAAACAGTACACATTAGAGGAAAAACACACTAGCTGTTCTCTATGCTAAGCTAAGCTAAGCTAATCAGCTCCAGTCTCCAGCTCTGTAATTGCAGCACAGATATAAGAGTAATGTAACATAAAAGAAAAAGAAGCCCAAACGGCCTTACAAATTCTTTAGTCTAATTTCACATGTTCATGACCCCAAATTACAGCTAAGTGAAGTAATATGTTAGTGGATGATACAGATGTTGTTTTATTAATGTAATAATCTTGAAGATTTTCATTTAAATAAATTTAGTCACAATCTCTGAATGAGGTAACACAATGGCGACTGAGTCGATGGCCCACTGATGAAGGCCATTGCATTTCCTGTCTCTGGTGACAGTCCCTAAAAAAACCCCAAGCAACGCACAGTTACCAGTTTGGTCACTTATCCATTTGGTGTTGGAATCATTTTTATAATAATAAAAAAATTAGCATTAACAACCCCTAAAGTCAGAACAACAAATAGGATATTTGGAGAAAATTTTGGTACACAGTTGATATCATATCACACAGGAACATGGCGGATGAAAGTAAATGTTTGGCAGTTGAGAAACTTTTTCTTAATTCAGGTATTGCACATTGATTTTTTGGCTCACATTTGATTTTTAAAATGATATTTAGGATTGTAACTTTTAGTTGTTGTCCAAGTAGAGTGACCTAGATAGAAAAATATTTATAAGCATTAACCCTGATAACAAGTAAGGTAAAGCAATATTTTAGTGGTTTTAGGGAATATACTGGTGCAGCTACAAGTCTGGGACGAAAGCACTTTGTATTACAAAGCTTCACTGTTTCCCCGTACTTGGATAGCAACACACTTAAGTCAGAAGAACATCTTCCTAATTTGGTTAATGGGACCATCTGAAGAGCACATGAATGCAGCATTTGTGATACGTTTTCCATAACCCAGCTCTGTTTGGTCCACCAGAGAGCGTAGGCAGAGCGAACTCTCTGGGAAGTCAGATGCAAAAACAGACAATCACCGCTTATTGCCACAGGAACCCCAAAGAGAACGAAACAGCACAACTCAAACACAGGCAGAAAGTGAAGAATTGTGTATGACTGAATACTTTTACTTACATGTATGCATGTGTTCTGCAATTAGAAAATGTGTCCTTCTGTTCACAGCAGGCAATGACAGATCCGTTAATGCGGCCTGTCGAGACTGACGCGCAGCAGTCTAGATACATGTTAATCAATTTCGAGCCGCCAGCAATGACCGAGGGTGAAGTCGTGGGACATTCAAGTTTCCCTACAATGCAAAACACAAAGTGGGTGATGGAAATGAATACCACAGCAATTTGTTTTGTCATCAGTTTGTGCCTTAACACAGTATCACTCGCTGTATCACACTCAGTTTAGTGACTTATCTTTACTAGTATTCAAGTCACACTCACCTTGTGCAGGAAGGAAGAGCAGCACGGCTACACACATAAAAGACAGTCCACAGCTGATGGAGAAATGCATCCTGGATCCAAGACTGACAGTGTGTCTCCACACAGCAGAAATCTGGTTACAGTGAATAATTATGAGCCTCACTGGTCAAACACTTGTCAGTGAAGTAAACAGTGAAGGTCTGACTTGTACTGGTATAAATAGGGACAATATGAGGAAACATTCTCAGAGAAAGAGGAACACAGTTGTCTTTTTAGTGGTTACCCAATGATTGTCTAACCCTAAGCCGGAATAAACACCTTGCAGTTGTATGCCTCTGTGAACGAGGACACAGTGACCTCAGCCTTTGACTCTTAACCATCAAAATCTACTCTGTTCATCGTTGAGTCTAAGTGGAAGTTTGAGTTAAATTTGAAGAAATTCCCTCAGGATATTTATGAGATATCATTTTCACGAGAATTGGACAGATGGACAGACGCACAGACAACCAACCCGAAAACAAAATGCGTAACAGTGATCCCTGGCATGGAGACAAAGAAAGAACCACAATTAATGCTGTGTTCCATATATCTCAGAAGTGGGGGGCTGGAGCTGAGAATGACGTCAAGCCTGAGCTGACGACATTTCAGAGCAACAGTTGGAAAACCAGATGTTGCTAGCATTAGCAGTTCTAGCCAGGTTAGCCATTGTTAGCAATACACACCGTAGCGTATAAACACCGTAGCAACATGTCCACAGGTTGAAGTTGGACAGAACTGTGTACAGTATATGATTGTTTTAGTGAGAAACAAATAAGACAGAAGTGCTGGTAAACATTATATTGCTGCAGCTTTCTATACTGCTGATGTGCGAAGCAGCCATCTTGGATTTGAAGTTGGGGTTGGTGACTTTCATAGTCACAAATCTGACCTCACTTGAAATTTCTGACTGGGACCTGCAAATGTAACACACGGTATCCCCTCATGTTCAAACAGTGTTTAAACTGAAGTACCACTATTTATAACAAAGAAATATATTTCTTTGCTGCCATCTCTGAATTTATTTACTTTGAATTCCCACCTAATATTTCCATTGTGAAATTTCTAGTTGTGGGATTTCAAAAATTTAATTTTAAGCTGAACATTAGTTTTAGGTTGTAAAAAAAATCAAGTTAGTCAAATTTAGATTTTTTTGTGCTCATTTTTTTTCTAAACACCATTTATTCAGTGCAAGTATGTTAAGGGTACAGAGAAGGTAACAAATGGTGTTAACACCCCCTCTCCCATCCTAAACACACATACCTGCCCAAAAACACCCACCCACGTAATACCTTTACAAACTCCTCTGCACCCAGATCAGGGAGGGAAATGTCTTTTTCAATGTAAAACTGTAGTTATCAAAAATAAAACTATATTTTCCAAAATATTAAAGAAATAGTTTGACATGTTGGGAAATATGCTTATTTACTTTCTTGTAGAGTTAGATGAAAAGATCAATTCAACTCTTATTGTCATCTCTCTATCAGCAATCAGCAGTTTCATTTTTTTGGTCACTACTCAGAGCTCTTGACAACCGGTGAGGGCTGGAACATATTATCCAATATCTGTCCGGTACAATTTGATAGAAACTCCTATTCAAGTTAGACTTTAAAGAATGTAGAGATCACTGGTAGTCACAGATTGACTTTGTACCAGCAGCACATGAGGGACAGTACATAGCAAAAGGAGAACGGCATCATGGGTCCCAAAATGATGTGTTTCTGTACAGTAGAAATCTGGTTATAGTGAGTAATTAAAGGCCTTATTGTGGACACTCTCCGGTCAAACACTTGTCAATGATGTAAACAGTAAAGCACTGACTTTCAAGAGGAAAAGTTCTTGAGGTCAATATGAGGAGGCACAACCCTCTAATAATATATGTGTACTAATATATGCTGTAAATACAACAATGGCACCAAGACAACATTTCTTCAAAATCATCTTTATTAGTTTAGAAAACAGTAAAGATTGCTGCCAAAGGCATTGGTAATAACTTTTAATGCATTTTAAACCTGTACATTTAAACATCTAAGTTAATGGAAAAATAAAACAGAAACAAGTGCCAGTATAAAGATATCAGCGTAGAAGGTAGCAGTGCATCGTCTTCATCTTTGCTGTTCAGGGCCTTTCACAAGACTTTGCAATTTATTCCTCTCTGTGAAGAGAAACAGTGGATTTTAGCTTGGAAAATTCCACATTCTTGCAATTTTAATGTCCTCTGCTGAATCTGATTTGTCAAACATTGTAACTCCTAAACCCATAACAGGACAATATAGTCAGAGTTCCTCATGAGGTTGGGTATATTCTAGATCCCACCTTACAAAGTGTTATGAAATGACCATATTTAATAGTAATAAGACTAAATACAAAGAAGAAAGAAAGCACGGACAGTATTTTCTTGTTATGTTTCTTTCAGTTATAAATTTCAAAGTAAGAGTGTGTTCTCCAGACTTACTGTCTTTAACATCTTGAGTCGTTTTGGGATCCAGCTGGCTTGTGGGTCCACACAATAGCAATGGTTACTTGCATTCTTAAAACTAGAAAGACAACATGAGAAACTAAAAAAGTTTTTTCATACATAACCAATGAGCCTTAAGCCATGAAAACACTTGTAGTAGCACTACAAGAAAAGCAGCCTGAGACATTTTGGGAAAACCGCTTCTTTTCATTCACACATAACTCAATGTAAAACCTTAACTTGGTGTTTTTACATTAGATTAGAGAGGATGAGAAATGAGAGACCAAAAAGCTTTTGTCATACATAGCCAATGTGTCCTAACCCATGAAAACAGGTACAGTAACAGCTGTAGAAGATAGTGAGACATTTTGGCAAATCCACTTATTCACCTTCATGCTGTGAGTTAGATGAAATTATAGACAGGCCTCATGTCTGTGCATTACTGTAACTATGGAGCTCATACTTAAACAGAAACCTAGAAATGACTATTTGTAATTTTGGGGACGTTAAATCGTGCAGCAGTTTCTAAAAGAGGCACACATTACAGCACATAACTTCCCCCAAAACCTCAACTTGATGTTGTCACATTTTGATTTGGATATGGATTAAAGAAATAAAATATAACATGTTAAACAGCAATTAAGCACAGTTATAAGAGTGGTATCGATCACTATATCTAACCTTAGTCAAGAACGCAAAAGAAGATGAAACGGCCTTACAAATTCTTTAATCTAATATTTTATGTTCATAATCCCACATTACAGCTAAGTGATGTAATATGTTACTGGATAATACAGTTTTATTAATGTAATAATTTTGAAGATTTTAATTTAAATAAATGAAGTCACTATCTCTGAATGAGGTAACAAAATGGTGACTGAGCCTATGGTCCACTGATGACGTCAGAGGAACATCTTTCTAACTGGGTTAAGCAGAAAGTGAAGCTTGTGTGTGATCGAGTACTTTGACCTTACATCAGGGGTGTCAAACTTACGGCCCGCGGGCCGAATCAGGCCCGCGAACGGGTTTAATCTGGCCCGCGAGATGATTTTGCAAAGTATAAAAATGAACTGCAATTTTTCATTGAAAGAAACTGCTGTTCTAAATGTGTCCACTGGGTGTCGCAATAGCAATTCTGTTAAGCAAGCAAACTGTTTATAACGGGGCTGAGCAAGTATAGCAAGTACAGCTAGCCCGGAGCTACCTTGTTGTTCTGCCTATTACCTCTTCTACTTTGAACTTTACGCGCTTTGGCACCCTCATTGCCCCAGCATGTCTCTGTCAAAAAAGAGAAAAGTGGACACAGAGTGCAGAGTTTTCCAAGAAAAATGGTCATCGTCCTATTTATTCACGGAAATGAATGGGAAACCTGTGTGTTTGGTGTGTTCACAGCATGTTTCAGTGCTGAAAGAATATAACCTTCGGCGCCACTATGAGACTCTTCATGCCGAAAAATACAACAACTTGCAAGGACAACAGAGAAGAGAGAAGGTGAATGAATTGTTGGCGGGTCTGAAGAAACAAGTCTGTGTTTACTCATAGCCGAGAAATCAGTGATGCTGCAGTGAAAGCTAGCTACCTTATTGCTAATGAAATTGCACTGGCTTCAAAACCATTTAGTGAGGGTGAATTTGTGAAGACATGCATGCTGAAGGCTGCAGAGATTGTGTGCCCTGAAAAGCGTAAGGCTTTTGCAAATATCAGCCTGACAAGAAACACAGTTGCAGACAGGATTTCTGATCTTTCGGCGGATTTGGACAGCCAATTGAAGCGCAAAGTAAAGTCATTTATTGCGTTTTCAGTTGCAATTGATGAAAGCACGGACATTACAGATGTTGCGCAACTGGCCATATTCATCCGCGGAGTTGATGACACTTTGACCGTCACTCAGGAGTTCGTGGAGTTGGTGCCAATGACGGATACCACAACAGCAGCTGATATTTTCACCGCCCTCGTCGGAGCGATGGACAGGGTTGGAGTGGACTGGTCCCGCGCTGTCAGCCTGGCTACAGATGGTGCGGCATCAATGATCGGGAAAAAGGCAGGTGTTGTGACAAAATTCAGAGAGAAAGTGCAGACTGCAAATGGAGGACGTGATTTTTGGACTTTTCACTGTATTTTGCATCAGGAGGCATTGTGTTGCAAGTCATTAAAGATGGATAACGTCATGGAGGTGGTCGTCCAAATTTCATCCGATCCAGAGGCCTGAATCACCGTCAGTTTGACAGCCTTCTCAAAGAGAGAGACCACAACTATGGCCTGCCATACCACACCGAGGTAAGGTGGTTAAGCCGAGGTGCTGTGCTGAGGCGTTTCTTTGATTTACGAGAGGAAATTGAAAAGTTCATGGAAAAAAAGGGCAGACCAGTGTTAGAATTTCAGTCCACAGAATGGATGCAGGACCTTGCATTTATGGTGGATGTTACAGAGCACTTGAATAACTTGAACAAAATGCTGCAAGGACGTAACAAAGTTGTCACGCAGTATTATGACAGCATGTGTGCGTTCAAGTTGAAGCTGTCATTGTGGGAGACACAACTCGCGGGTGGTGATGCTGCTCACTTTCCTTGTCTGAAAGAAGTGTGCGCGACCCAACATGCCACCAACATGAAGCGGTTCAAAGATAAAATAACAGGACTATTGCGGGAGTTTGAGCAACACTTTCAGATTTTTGGTGAACTGGAGAAAGACTTCAAAGTTTTTTGCTCGCCATTCACCGTGAATGCCTCTGATCTGCCCGTCAACATCCAACTTGAAATAATAGACTTGCAGTGTGACTCAGATTTGAAGGGCAAATTTGCCGCAGCTGGCTTGGACACATTTTATCAGTATCTCTTGCCAGGTTACCCCAACTTGACAGCCCTTGCTGCAAAAGTGTTGTGCATGTTTGGAACCACATATCTTTGTGAGCAAGTTTTCTCTGGAATGAGCATCAATAAAACAAAGCTGCGCTCAAGGCTCACGCACAAGCACTTGAATGACATCCTGAAATTGGCTGCCACTCAGGATGTGACGCCTGATATTGATGCACTTGTGAAAGCTAAAAGATGCCAGGTTTCAGGAGTAAAATAAACAGTGGGTAACCCCACTTAAAATGCTGCATGAGACACTGCACCCTGATATAGTTCTGTGAAAATGAATGTCTTCTGTGGAGATTTAAAGAAAGTGAACAGTGTGTGATTTACTATAATAATGTCAGTCACTTCAGTTCATAAGTTTGGTTTGTTTAAATTGTTCATGTTTTGCACAGCTTTTATTTTTCTATCAATAAATAGTGTAGCCTACAAGGCAGGGAGTAACCCAACCCTCTTGAATAGTTTCTACCTCAGTTTGTATGGTTTGATGAGTTAGCGCAGGATTAATATGTGGAAATGATAAATGCGGTATTTGATACCTAGAATAGTTGTTTGTATTTTGTTCAATCCCAGATAGGCTGTGCATTAAAGTTGTATGCCTTTGTAGGTACACTGAGACCAAGTCTAAGTTCCAATCACTGAGGAATTGTGTTCTTGAAGTTGCACCAATTTTTTCCTCAGAATTTTCAACTAATTTGAAGTGTTTTGTCAAGAGGATTATTTGTGATGTGCTTGTACTATTTTGGACCAAACTAAAACAAAGAAAACAGTCTGAAGTTGTTGTTATTTTTAAGTTATTATGCCATGATTTTACCGGTCCAGCCCACTTGGGAATAGATTTTCCTCCATGTGGCCCCTGAGCTAAAATGAGTTTGACACCCCTGCCATACATGTATGCATGTATGTTAACACCAGGAAATCTGTCTCTCTTCTGTTCATGGCAGGTGTGGACAGGTTCCCTAATGCGGGCCGTTGAGACTTAACTGCAGTGGTCAAAATAGATGTTTCCGAAAGCAAATGCGCCTCTGAACGAGGGTCGAGACCTGGCACATTCAAGTTGCGCTGCAATGCAAAACACAAAAAACAGTATTATTTGCTGTATCACACTCAGTTTAGTGGCTTATCTTCACTAGTATTCAAGTCACACTCACCTTGTGCAGGAAGGAAGAGCAGCATGGCTACACACATAAAAGACAGTCCACAGCTGATGGAGAAATGCATCCTGGATCCAAGACTGACAGTGTGTCTCTGCACAGCAGAAATCTGGTTATAGTGAATAATTCAAATCCTTACTCTGGACACTCACTGGTCAAACACTGTCAGTGATGTGAACAGTAACGCAGTGACTTGGAAGAAGCAAATTCCCTGCTATCAATGAGGTCAATATGAGGAGGTACACCCCCTCCACACACCCATTCCAGAGAAAGAGGAACACATGGTTATGAATGTTACTCAATAATTTTCCTCCATATATGGTTTCAAATGATCAGGAAGAATACTCACTACTATGGACAGTAACAAACAGACATGGTCAGCAACAAACAGTAACGCAAAGCTGTTTAAATTGAGACACTTTTAACCACCACTGATATCTCATGTTTATAGCAGTTAAATATTTTACTTTGAACCAATCTGTCTGAATTTATGTGGCTTGAATTTCTTGGAATTCAGGTTATACTGTTAAAAAAAAAAAAAAAAAAAGTCACATGACGCAGGCATAAGCGATGGCAGCCTGAAATTGTGTTGTCTCCTACTTTGGGGTTAATATCCTGTTTCTCATCCTCTAATGTGCTCAGATAACAATAATTTTATGGGCAGAGGCTAATGGAAACCAAAACATGTCCGATGATTTAAGTGGTTCATCTGCTTGTAATAATATGGGACACATTCATTTATTTATTTTATTTAAAAAAAAAAAAAGTTTTTTATGTTAAGGGTGAATAAAATCTTTCAACCTTTATAAAATATTAATGGATGAGTTAAATCAAAATTCACCCCCTGTACAGTTGTCGTGAAGGGTGAATTTAGCTGTAGAGACCAAAACTGTTTGTTGTACCAGACTGTAAACATGTTTATTTCTGCTGTGGTCTTTGGAGATTGACTGGCTTTTGGAGCCAGCCTCAAGTGGCCATTTGAGGAACTGCAGTTTTTGGCACTTCGCGTTGGCTTCATCTTTCAGCCCCAGAGGTTGCTGTTTGGTAAAAACCGGTCAGATACCCAGTTACATATTTACAGAGCATGACCAAGACATGGCTGTTCCCCAGGTGACTGGCCTAGTATAGGTTTTAATGTGAGGGGAAAAAAACAGCAAAAATGTCATAAAAATATTCTGATTGGTAAAAATTAACACATGGCCTTTCAGTTTAAATGTTTTGCAATTGACAGGTAAACTGTAAATACAGGATATCATTACAACCTAGACCAATTGTCAAAACTGTCTGCAGTGTTGAGTTATGGTCCACAAAACACAAAGTGGACATTCTCTCATGTCTGTGCAGTAAATATGAAGCTACTGTTAGCAGCCTGGTTAGCTTACTGACTATTTTTTTTAATTTATCATATAATCTGAATTCCAAGCAATTCAAGCCACATAAATTCAGACAGATTGGTTCAAAGTAAAATATTTAACTGCTATAAACACGAGATATCATACTGTTTGTTACTGACCATCGTAGTGTGTCTTCTCACAGATTTTTTTCAACCCATATATGGAGGAAAATTATTGACAAAATCACTGAGTAACATTCATAACCATGTGTTCCTCTTTCTCTGGAATGGGTATGTGGAGGGGGTGTACCTCCTCATATTGACCTCATTGATAGCAGGGAATTTGCTTCTTCCAAGTCACTGCGTTACTGTTTACATCACTGACAGTATTTGACCAGTGAGTGTCCAGAGTAAGGATTTGAATTATTCACTATAACCAGATTTCTGCTGTGCGGAGACACACTGTCAGTCTTGGATCCAGGATGCATTTCTCCATCAGCTGTGGACTGTCTTTTATGTGTGTAGCCGTGCTGCTCTTCCTTCCTGCACAAGGTGAGTGTGACTTGAATACTAGTGAAGATAGGCCACTAAACTGAGTGTGATACAGCAAATAATACTGTGTTAAGGCACAAACTGATTTGAAAACAAATTTCTGTGGTATACATACATGATGGTAGCTTTAATCACCCAATTTCTATCACTCTCTGTGTGTTTTGCATTGCAGGTGAACGTAAACGTTTCTGGCCTCAACCCCCAGCTACCTGCTGCGCGTCAGTCTCGACAGCCCGCATTAGGGAACCTGTCAATGCCTGCTATGAACAGAAGGACACATTTTCTAATTGCAGAACACATGCATACATGTAAGTAAAAGTATTCGATCACACACAAGCTTCACTTTCTGCCTGTGTTTGACTTGTGCTGTGTCAGATAATGTCTGGCACAAACTTTAAGTTACAATCTTGAAGATCTCCATTTTGTTTTCTTTGGGGGCTCCTGTGGCGATAAGCAGTGATTGCAGATCTGTTTTTACATATCATCTGCTGGTTAGCTCTGCCTCTGTCCTCTCTGGTGGACCAAACAGAGCTGGGTTATGGAAAATGTGTCACAAATGCTGCATTCAAGTGCTCCTCAGATGGTTCCATTAACCAAATTAGCAAAAAGTTCTTCCAACTTCAGTGTGTTCATGAGCTTTTAAGTTGTGGAAATAATGTGGAGGCTACAAACAAGATTTTTTTTTGTAAGAAGAACTGTTTTAAACTAACATAGTTCACTCTATGTGGACAGCTAACAGTTAAAATCTCATATACCATATAACAAATTACATGTGAGCTTGAATTAAAAAAAGTTTCTCAACATCAGTCAAACATTTACTTTCATCCGCCATGTTCCTGTGTGATATGAAGTCAACTCGACAAGTCGTGTACCAAAATTTTTGCTGACTGTCGAAGTTGTTACTCCAACTTTAGGGGGTGTTCACGTGAATTTTTCCAGAGGAGAACTCATCATTCCAAATATGAATGCAGGGTAACTGTGAGCCGCTTGTGATTTTTCCCAGGACTGTCACCAGAGACAGCAAATGCAACAGCTTTCATCAGTGGACCATAGGCTCAGTCACTATTTTGTTCCGTCATTTGGGGATAGTGACTTCATTTAGTTAAATAAAAATCTTCAAGATTATTACATTAATAAAACAACATCTGTATCATTCAGTAACATATTACATCACTTAGCTGTAATTTGGGGTTATGAACATAAAATATTAGATTAAAGAATTTGTAAGGCTGTTTGGGCTTCGATTTCTCTAATGTTTAGATATGGTGATCGATACCACTTTGATATCTGTGCTTTAATTACGCAACTAGAGACCTTTTATTGTTTCTCATGTTTCCTTTCTACCTTTTAGTTTTAAGACTGCAAGTGACAAATTGTATTGTGTGGACCCAAATGCCAGCTGGCTCCCAGATCGTTTCGAGAAGTTAAAGACAGTAAGTCTGGAGAACACACTCTTACTTTGAAATTTACAACTGAAAGAAACACAATAAGAAAATATTGTCCATGCAGATCTTTGTATCTTTATATTTTATGTTTTCTTTCTTCTTTGTATTTAGTCGTATTACTATTAACCATGGTCATTTGATAACACTTTGTAAGGTGGGATCTATAGAACATATCCAGCCTCCCAAGGAACTCTGAATATTGTATCTTTTTATGGGTTTAGGAATGATAATGTTTGACAAATCAAATTCAGCAGAGGACATTAAAATTGCGATGATATGGAATTTTTCCAAGCTAAAATTCACTGTTTCTCTTCACAGAATAAAATAAATTGTGAAGTCTGGTCCTGAACAGTAAAGATGAAGACGATGCACTGCTACCTTCTACGCAGATATCTTTACACTGGCACTTGTTTCTGTTTTATTTTTCCACTAACTAAGGTGTTTTATTTCCGCTGTTTTTAAATTAATCAAAAGTTATTACCAATGCCTTTGGCAGCAATCTTTACTGTCTTCTAAACTAATAAAGATCATTTTGAAGAAATGTTGTCTTGGTGCCATTGTTGTATTCACAGCATATATTAGTACACACAGCCCTAAAAATCTCTCTGGAAGATTTTAAAATTAAGAAAAATATAAAACTTGGGATAGTTTGACATTATGGGATACATTCATTCACTTTTTTGCTGAGAGTTACTCAGAGGATAAAGGTGCTCTATAGGATAAATATGGAGCTATGCAGCCATCAGCCAGCTCACTCAGCTTGGCACAGAAAAAGTGGGAAACACCTCACATGGTTGTCTTCCTTCAAATCTAAAAATATCATACACTAACAGATTTGTGGTTTTATGCCAACATAGTTGAAGTTTTATGGAGAGTTGGACAGAGTTAGGCTATAACTAGCTGTTTGCCCCCGTGTCCTAGTCTTTATGCTAGGCTAAGCTAACTAGCTGCTGGCTGTAGCATCATATTTATCCCACAGACATGAAAGCTTTTATCTAACTTGGCAGCAAGAAGTCAGTAAGCCCAAAATGTAGAGCAACTTATTTAATGTTTAGGACATTATTAAGAGGATCCAAAATGGATGGTAAGTCCTCTGAGTGTGTTCTGATTTGACATTTTTTATGTTAAATTCTGGTGTCTGAAGGTCTTCTACACAACATGACCAACATGACTTGGACAAAAAATGCGTTTTTTTTCTTGTTTTGTTTTTTCAATATTGGAATTTGGTGTCAAATCTTATTAACCCTTAATACAAAGAAAAAAAAAATTTAAATATCACAACAGAACTGAACCCCAAGACAGACAGACAGACAGACATACTGGTTTAAAGTGAAATATTTTAGTGCTATAATAAGTGGTATTTTAATTTCAACATGAGATATCAGTGATGGTTAAAAGTGACTAAATTTAAACAGTGTTGGGTTACAGTTTGTTAGTGTCCATCACTGAAAACAGTGTGTCAGTGTGAAGGAAATATATTGACAAAATCACTGAGAAACATTCATGAACATTTTCCTCTTTCTCTGTAATGGGTGTGTGGAGGGGGTGTGCCTCCTCATATTGATTCATTTATACTAAGAACTTTTCTTCTTGCATGTCAGCGCCTTACTGTTTCCATCATTGACAAGTGTTTGACCAGTGAGTGTCCAGAGTAAGGATTTGAATTACTCACTGTAACCAGATTTCTGCTGTACACAGGAGCATCATTTTGGGACTCATGATGTCGTTCTCCTTTCACTATGAACTGTGCCTCATGTGCTGCTTGCACATAGCATATTTACCATGTGCCGATGAACAATAACACATACGAGACTTCAAAATATTTTTCCTCACATAGACTTCATAACATTATTCTACATTGTGTACATTGCAGTATGTCCTCAGTGTTACAAGCCTACACCCAGGAGTCCAGGACCTGTGGCCCTGCTGCTGTGTGGAAGCCTCAAATGCCACCATCAGGGGACCTGTCACTGCCTGCTCTGAACAGAAGGAAGACACATTTTCTCACTGTGAAAAACATGCATACATGTAGATAAGAGTACACTCACACTGGGTATATTTGTTGTCTGTGTTTGTGGTGTGTCAGGTCGTGTCCCCTACACAGATGATACACAGACAATAAGAATAATATGAATGAGAAAGAGGGGACATTAGAAACTTTGCCACAACAGCAATAGTTGCCATTTGAATTTAAAAATATGCTTAATCACGTTCTTGTTGAGAGTTTTGTGAGAAGATGTCGAATCATAAACTGCATCAGAAGAGGAACAGCAGTGATGCAACAATGATGAAGTAAAATCTTTTCTCAGTAATTGTTTACTTTGTTTTTTCCTTCCTCTCTGAATGTTCCTTAACAACTGAAGTTGTTTGATTTCTCTCATATGCTTCTCTCTAAATGCAAGAAAAGGGCTCTTTTCACTGTATCTATGTTTACTGTGGGTCCCAAAATGATGTTCCTCTGTACAGTAGAAATCTGGTTATAGTGAGTAATTAAAGGCCTTATTCTGGACACTCACTGGTCAAACACTTGTTAATGAAGTAAACAGTAAAGTGCTGACTTGCAAGAGAAAAAGTCCTTGAGGTCAATATGAGGAGGCACAACCCTCCACACACCCATTCCAGAGAAAGGAGAACACAGTTGTGTTTATGAATGTTACTCAGTGATTTGTCAATATGTTTCATTATATGGTTAAAAAAATCAGTAAGAAGACACACTGTTTTCAGTGATGGTCAGAAACAAACAGTAACACAATACTGTTTGAATGTAGCCACTTTTAACCACCACTGATATCTCATGTTCAAACTGAAATACCATTATTAATTTTAAAATCTTCCAGAGAGATTTTTAGGGCTGTGTGTACTAATATATGCTGTGAATACAACAATGGCACCAAGACAACATTTCTTCAAAATGATCTTTATTAGGTTAGAAGACAGTAAAGATTGCTGCCAAAGGCATTGGTAATAACTTTTAATGTATTCAAAAGCAGCGGAAATAAACATCTAAGTTAGTGGAAAAATAAAACGGAAACAAGTGCCAGTGTAAAGATATCTGCGTAGAAGGTAGCAGTGCATCGTCTTCATCTTTGCTGTTCAGCTCAAGACTTTGCAATTTATTCCTCTCTGTGAAGAGAAACAGTGAATTTTAGCTTGAAAAATTTCCGTATCATTCAATTTTAATGTCCTCTGCTGAATTTGATTTGTCAAACATTATAATTCCTAAACCCATAAAAAGATACAATATTCAGAGTTCCTTGGGAGGCTGGATATGTTCTATAGATCCCACCTTACAAAGTGTTATCAAATGACCATGGTTAATAGTAATACGACTAAATACAAAGAAGAAAGAAAACATAAATATAAAGACACAAAGATCTGCATGGACAATATTTTCTTATTGTGTTTCTTTCAGTTGTACATTTCAAAGTAAGAGTGTGTTCTCCAGACTTACTGTCTTTAACTTCTCGAGACGATCTGGGAGCCAGCTGGCATTTGGGTCCACACAATACAATCGGTCACTTGCACCCTTGAAACTAAAAGGTAGAAAGACAACATGAGAAACAATAAAAGGTCTTTAGCTGCTTAATTAAAGCACAGATATAAAAGTGGTATCGATCACCATATGTAACCTTGGTCAAAAACACTAGAGAAAACGATGCCCAAACTGCCTTACAAATTCTTTAATCTAATATTTTATGTTCATAACCCCAAATTACAGCTAAGTGATGTAATATGTTACTGAATGATACAGATGTTGTTTTATTAATGTGATAATCTTGAAGACTTTTCTTTAAATAAATGAAGTCACTATCCCCAAATGACGGAACAAAATAGTGACTGAGCCTATGGTCCACTGATGAAAGCTGTTGCATTTGCTGTCTCTGGTGACAGTCCTGGAAAAATCACAAGCGGCTCACAGTTACCCTGCATTCATATTTGGAATGATGAGTTCTCCTCTGGAAAAATTCACGTGAACACCCCCTAAAGTTGGAACAACAACTTCGACAGTCAGCAAAAATTTTGGTACACGACTTGTCGAGTTGACTTCATATCACACAGGAACATGGTGGATGAAAGTAAATGTTTGGCTGATGTTGAGAAACTTTTTTTAATTCAAGCTCACATGTAATGTGTTATATGGTATATGAGATTTTAACTGTTAGCTGTCCACATAGAGTGAACTATGTTAGTTTAAACTGGTTCTTCTCAAAAAAATCTTCTTTGTAGCCTCCACATTATTTCCATAACTTAAAAGCTCATGAACACACTGAAGTCAGAAGAATATCTTCCCAATTGGTTAATGGGACCATCTGAGGAGCACTTGAATGCAGCATTTGTGACGCATTTTCCATAACCCAGCTCTGTTTGGTCCACCAGAGAGGACAGAGGCAGAGCTAACCAGCAGATGATATGTAAAAACAGATCTGCAATCACTGCTTATCACCACAGGAGCCCCCAAAGAAAACAAAATGGAGATCTTCAAGACTGTAACTTAAATTTTGTGCCAGACATTATCTGACACAGCACAAGTCAAACACAGGCAGAAAGTGAAGCTTGTGTGTGATCGAATACTTTTACTTACATGTATGCATGTGTTCTGCAATCAGCAAATGTGTCCTTCTGTTCATAGCAGACATTGACAGGTTCCCTAATGCGGGCCGTCGAGACTGACACGCAGCAGGTGACAACGACCGGGCGTTGAGGCTCGGCATTTTGTTGCCCTACAATGCAAAACACACAGAGAGTGTGTGTCATCACAGAGCCTTAACACAGTACCATTCACTGTATCACACTCAGTTTAGTGGCCTATCTTCACTAGTATTCAAGTCACACTCACCTTGTGCAGGAAGGAAGAGCAGCACGGCTACACACATAAAAGACAGTCCACAGCTGATGGAGAAATGCATCCTGGATCCAAGACTGACAGTGTGTCTCTACACAGCAGAAATCTGGTTATAGTGAATAATTCAAATCCTTACTCTGGACACTCACTGGTCAAACACTGTCAGTGATGTAAACAGTAACACAGTGACTTGGAAGAAGCAAATTCCCTGCTATAAATAAGGTCAATATGAGGAGGTACACCCCCTCCACACACCCATTCCAGAGAAAGAGGAACACATGGTTATGAATGTTACTCAGTGATTTTGTCAGTAATTTTCCTCCATATATGGTTTTAAATGATCAGTAAGAAGACTCACCATGATGGTCAGCAACAAACAGTAACGCAACGCTGTTTAAATTGAGACACTTTTAACCACCACTGATATCTCGTGTTTATAGCAGTTAAATATTTTACTTTGAACCAATCTGTCTGAATTTATGTGGCTTGAATTTCTTGGAATTCAGGTTGTACTATTAAAAAAACAAACAAAAAAATCATGTCACGTGATGCAGGCTTAAGCGATGGCAGCCTGAACTTGTGTTGTCTCCTACTTTGGGGTTAATATCCTGTTTCTCATCCTCTAATGTGCTCAGATAACAGTAATTTTATGGGCAGAGGTTAATGGAAACCAAAATATGTCCAATGATTTAAGTGGTTCATCTGCTTGTAATAATATGGGACACATTCATTTATTTTATTTTATTTTTTATTTTTTTACTGGAGTTTTTTTTTTTATATTAAAGGTGAATAAAATCTTTAAGCCTTTATAAAATATTAATGGATGAGTTAAATCAAAATTCACCCCCTGTACAGTTGTCAGTTAGGATGAATTTAGCTTTAGAAACCAAAACTGTTTGTTGTAGCAGACTGTAAACATGTTTATTTCTGCTGTAAAGTTGGACATTTTAATATGGGGGTCGTTGGAGATTGACTGGCTTTTGGAGCCAGCCTCAAGTGGCCATTTGAGGAACTGCAGTTTTTAGCACTTCGCGTTGGCTTCATTTTTCAGCCCCAGAGGTTGCTGTTTGGTAAAAACCAGTCAGATACCCAGTTACATATTTACAGTGTTACATGGTCTCCAGGTGATTGGCCTAGTACAGGTTTTAATGTGAGGGAAAAAAAAAACATCAAAAATGTCATAAAAATATTCTGACTGGTAAAAATCAACACATGGCCTTCCAGTTTAAATGTTTTGCAATTGACAGGTAAACTGTAAATACAGGATATCATTATAACCTAGACCAATTGTCAAAACTGTCTGCAGTGTTGAGTTATAGGCCACAAAACACAAAGTAGACATTCTCTCATATCTGTGCAGTAAATATGAAGCTACTGTTAGCAGCCTGGTTAGCTTAGCTTAGCATAAAAAGAAATCTAGTCTATCTAGCACTGCTACAGCTCACTGAGCATGTTAGTCACACTCTAACAGCTATCTGTGCTTTCTATTTGTATTTATTTGTATATAATGAAAATTCTGAATTTTTGGGGGGGAGTAAAACCGGCAACATTTTACAGATATTTGCTCTTAAAAATAGCCATACTAAAACATTTTTTTATTCTCACATAGACTTCATTATTCTTCATTGTGTGCATTGCAGTATGTCCTCAGTGTTACAAGCCTACACCCAGGAGTCCAGGACCTGTGGCCCTGCTGCTGTGTGGAAGCCTCAAATGCCACCATCAGGGGACCTGTCACTGCCTGCTCTGAACAGAAGGAACACACATTTTCTCACTGTGAAAAACATGCATACATGTAGATAGAGTACACTCACACTAGGTATATTTGTTGTCTGTGTTTGTGGTGTGTCAGGTCGTGTCCCCTACACAGATGATACACAGACAATAAGAATAATATGAATGAGAAAGAGGGGACATTAGAACCTTTGTCACAACAGCAATAGTTGCCATTTGAATTAAAAGGTTCAGATGAAGAAGAAGAAGAGTTCACATGACATGCTTTATCACATTCTTGTTGAGAGTTTTGTGAGAAGATGTCGAATCATAAACTGCATCAGAAGAGGAACAGCAGTGATGCAACAATGATGAAGTAAAATCTTTTCTCAGTAATTGTTTACTTTGTTTTGTCCTTCCTCTCTGAATGTTCCTTAACAACTGAAGTTGTTTGATTTCTCTCATATGCTTCTCTCTAAATGCAAGATGAAGTGGTCTTTTCACTGTCCATAATGTGATATTAACACAAAGGCCTTTGAGGCAAATCAAGAACAGATGGTGCTGCAAGATATTTGGTTGCCTGCAGTTAAGCAAAGCAGCTCTACTGTACTAGTCAGAGGGTGTGGATTTTACTTGGACGATCTCTGGCTTACCACCTAAATTGTGCGCCTCATGTAGGCCGAGTCCTTAGCAGTTTCCTCGATTCCCTGATTCCAACTTGTCGCCCTCTGCTGTGTGTCATCCCCATGCTCTCTCTCCTCTTTCTTGTCACTCTCCAGCTGTTCTATATAAAGGCAATATATAATCTTTAAAAAAAGGGGGGGGGGGGATTGTCCCACAGTAAACATAGATACAGTGAAAAGAGCACTTTTCTTGCATTTAGAGAGAAGCATATGTCAGACATCAAACAACTTCAGTTGTTAAGGAACATTCAGAGAGGAAGGAAAAAACAAAGTAAACAATTACTGAGAAAAGATTTTACTTCATCGTTGTTGCATCACTGCTGTTCCTCTTCTGATACAGTTTATGATTCGACATCTTCTCACGAAACTCTCAACAAGAACGTGATTAAGCATATTTTTAAATTCAAATGGCAACTATTGCTGTTGTGACAAAGTTTCTAATGTCCCCTCTTTCTCATTCATATTATTCTTATTGTCTGTGTATCATCTGTGTAGGGGACACGACCTGACACACCACAAACACAGACAACAAATATACCTAGTGTGAGTGTACTCTTATCTACATGTATGCATGTTTTTCACAGTGAGAAAATGTGTCTTCCTTCTGTTCAGAGCAGGCAGTGACAGGTCCCCTGATGGTGGCATTTGAGGCTTCCACACAGCAGCAGGGCCACAGGTCCTGGACTCCTGGGTGTAGGCTTGTAACACTGAGGACATACTGCAATGTACACAATGTAGAGTAATGTTATGAAGTCTATGTGAGAATAAAAAAATGTTTGGGTCTGGCTATTTTTAAGAGCAAATGTCTGAAAAATGTTTCCAGTTTTACTCCCCCCCAAAATTCTGAATTTTCATTATGTACAAAGAAATACAGATAGAAAGCACAGATAGCTGTTAGAGTGTGACTAACATGCTCAGTGAGCTGTAGCTGTGCTAGATAGACTAGATTTCATTTTATGCTAAGCTAAGCTAACCAGGCTGCTAACAGTAGCTTCATATTTACTGCACAGACATGAGAGTATGTCTACTTTGTGTTTTGTGGCCTATAACTCAACACTGCAGACAGTTTTGACAATTGGTCTAGGTTGTAATGATATCCTGTATTTACAGTTTACCTGTCAATTGCAAAACATTTAAACTGAAAGGCCATGTGTTAATTTTTACCAATCAGAATATTTTTATGACATTTTTGCTGTTTTTTTCCCCTCACATTAAAACCTATACTAGGCCAGTCACCTGGGGAACAGCGATGTCGTGGTCATGCACTGTAAATATGTAACTGGGTATCTGACCGGTTTTTACCAAACAGCAACCTCTGGGGCTGAAAAATGAAGCCAACACGAAGTGCCAAAAACTGCAGTTCCTCCAACGGCCACTTGAGGCTGGCTCCAAAAGCCAGTCAATCTCCAAAGACCCCCATGTTAAAATGTCCAACTTTACAGCAGAAATAAACACGTTTACAGTCTGGTACAACAAACAGTTTTTTCTCTAAAGCTAAATTCATCCTTAATGACAACTTTTCAGGGGGTGAATTTTGATTTAACTCATCCATTAATATTTTATAAAGGCTTAAAGATTTTATTCACCTTTAATATAAAAAGAAACTTTTAAAAAAAATAAAACAAAGGAATGTGTCCCATATTATTACAAGCAGATGAACCACTTAAATCATCTGACATGTTTTGGTTACCATCAACCTCTGCCCATAAAATTATTGTCATCTGAGCACATTAGAGGATGAGAAACAGGATATTAACCCCAAAATAGGAGACAACACAAGTTCAGGCTGCCATCGCTTATCCCAGCATCACGTGACGTTTTTTTTTTTTTTTTTTAACAGTATAACCTGAATTCCAAGAAATTCAAGCCACATAAATTCAGACAGATTGGTTAAAAGTAAAATATTTTAGTGCTATAAACATGAGATATCAGTAGTAAAAATTGTCTCAATTCAAAATTACTGACAAAATCACTGAGTAACATTCATAACCATGCACTCCTCTTTCTCTGGAATGGGTGTGTGGAGGGGGTGTACCTCCTCATATTGACCTCATTTATAGCAGGGAATTTGTTTCTTCCAAGTCACTGGGTTACTGTTTACATCACTGACAGTGTTTGACCAGTGAGTGTCCAGAGTAAGGATTTGAATTATTCACTATAACCAGATTTCTGCTGTGCGGAGACACACTGTCAGTCTTGGATCCAGGATGCATTTCTTCATCAGCTGTGGACTGTCTTTTATGTGTGTAGCCGTGCTGCTCTTCCTTCCTGCACAAGGTGAGTGTGACTTGAATACTAGTGAAGATAGGCCACTAAACTGAGTGTGATACAGTGAATGATACTGTGTTAAGGCACAAATTGATGTCAAAACAAATTTCTGTGGTATACATACATGATGGTAGCCTTAATCACCCAATTGCTATCACTCTCTGTGTGTTTTGCATTGTAGGGCAACTTCAAAATGCCAGGCCTCAACCCCCGTTCTGTCCTCCCTGCTGCCCGTCAGTCTCGACGGCCCGCATAAGGGAACCTGTCAATGCCTGCTATGAACAGAAGGACACATTTGCTAATTGCAGAACACATGCATACATGTAAGTAAAAGTATTCAATCACACACAAGCTTCACTTTCTGCCTGTGTTTGACTTGTGCTGTGTCAGATAATGTCTGGCACAAACTTGAAGTTACAGTCTTGAAGATCTCCATTTTGTTTTCTTTGGGGGCTCCTGTGGCGATAAGCAGTGATTGCAGATCTGTTTTTACATATCATCTGCTGGTTAGCTCTGCCTCTGTCCTCTCTGGTGGACCAAACAGAGCTGGGTTATGGAAAATGTGTCACAAATGCTGCATTCAAGTGCTCCTCAGATGGTCCCATTAACCAAACTGGGAAGATATTCTGCTGACTTCAGTGTGTTCATGAGCTTTTAAGTCGTGGAAACAATGTGGAGGCTACAAAGAAGATTTTTTTAAGAAGAAGTGTTTTAAACTAACATAGTTCACTCTATGTGGACAGCTAACAGTTAAAATCTCATATACCATATAATAAATTACATGTGAGCTTGAATTAAAAAAAGTTTCTTAACATCAGCCAAACATTTACTTTCATCCACCATGTTCCTGTGTGATATGAAGTAAACTCGACAAGTCGTGTACCAAAATTTTTGCTGACTGTCGAAGTTGTTGTTCCAACTTTAGGGGGTGTTCACATGAATTTTTCCAGAGGAGAACTCATCATTCCAAATATGAATGCAGGGTAACTGTGAGCCGCTTGTGATTTTTCCAGGACTGTCACCAGAGACAGCAAATGCAACGGCTTTCATCAGTGGACCATAGGCTCAGTCACTATTTTGTTCCGTCATTTGGGGATAGTGACTTCATTTATTTAAATAAAAATCTTCAACATTATTACATTAATAAAACAACATCTGTATCATTCAGTAACATATTACATCACTTAGCTGTAATTTGGGGTTATGAACATAAAATATTAGATTAAAGAATTTGGAGGGCCGTTTGGGCTTCGTTGTCTCTTGTGTTTAGATATGGTGATCGATACCACTTTTATATCTGCGCTTTAATTATGTAACTAGAGGTCTTTTATTGTTTCTCATGTTGTTTTTCTACCTTTTAGTTTTAAGGGTGCAAGTGACCGATTGTATTGTGTGGACCCAAATGCCAGCTGGCTCCCAGATCGTCTCGAGAAGTTTAAGGCAGTAAGTCTGGAGAACACACTCTTACTTTGAAATTTACAACTGAAAGAAACACAATAAGAAAATATTGTCCATGCAGATCTTTGTGTCTTTATATTTATGTTTTCTTCCTTCTTTGTATTTAGTTGTATTACTATTAACCATGGTCATTTGATAACACTTTGTAAGGTGGGATCTATAGAACATATCCAGCCTCCCGAGGAACTCTGAATATTGTATCTTTTTATGGGTTTAGGAATTATAATGTTTGACAAATCAAATTCAGCAGAGGACATTAAAATTGCAATAATATGGAATTTTTGTAAGCTAAAATTCACTGTTTCTCTTCACAGAATGGAATAAATTGCGAAGTCTTGCGCTGAACAGCAAAGATGAAGACGATGCACCGCTACCTTCTACGCAGATATCTTTACACTGGCACTTGTTTCTGTTTTATTTTTCCAGTAAGTTAGATGTTTATTTCCGCTGCTTTTGAATACATTAAAAGTTATTACCAATGCCTTTGGCAGCAATCTTTACTGTCTTCTAAACTAATAAAGATCATTTTGAAGAAATGTTGTCTTGGTGCCATTGTTGTATTCACAGCATATATTAGTACACACAGCCCTAAAAATCTCTCTGGAAGATTTTAAAATTAAGAAAAATATAAAACCTAGGATAATTTGACATTATGGGATACACTCATCCGCTTTTTTTGCTGAGTTACTCAGAGGATAAATGTACTCTACAGGATAAATATTTTTCTGCCCAGCTAACTCAGCTTGGCATAAAAACATTCAGAAACAGTTAGCGTTGTTTTCTTCCTTCAAAGCTAAAAATATCATACACCAACAGATTTGTGGTTTTATGCCGACATAGTTGAAGTTTTATGGAGAGTTGGACAGAGTTAGGCTATAACTAGCTGTTTGCCCCTGTGTCCTAGTCTTTATGCTAGGCTAAACTAACTAGCTGCTGGCTGTAGCATCATATTTATCCCACAGACATGAGAGCTTTTATCTAACTTGGCAGCAAGAAGTCAATAAGCCCAAAATGTAGAGCAACTTATTTAATGTTTAGGACATTATTAAGAGGATCCAAAATGGATGGTAAGTCCTCTGAGTGTGTTCTGATTTGATATTTTTTTATGTTAAATTCTGGTGTCTGAAGGTCTTCTACACAACATGACCAACATGACTTGGACAAAAAATGTGTTTGTTTTTTTTTTTTGCTTGTTTTCTTTTTTCAATACTGGAATTTGGTGTCAAATCTTATTAACCCTTAATACAAAGAAAAAAGAAAAATTAAATAGCACAACAGAACTGAACCCCAAGACAGACAGACAGACAGACAGACTGGTTTAAAGTGAAATATTTTAGTGCTATAATAAGTGGTATTTTAATTTCAACATGCGATATCAGTGATGGTTAAAAGTGACTAAATTTAAACAGTGCTGGGTTACAGTTTGTTAGTGTCCATCACTGAACACAGTGTGTCAGTGTGAAGGACATATATTGACAAGATCACTGTGCCTCCTCATATTGACTCATTTATACTAAGGACTTTTCTTCTTGCATGTCAGCGCCTTACTGTTTCCATCATTGACAAGTGTTTGACCAGTGAGTGTCCAGAGTAAGGATTTGAATTACTCACTGTAACCAGATTTCTGCTGCACACAGGAGCATCATTTTGGGACTCATGATGTCATTCTCCTTTCACTATGAACTGTGCCTCATGTGCTGCTTGCACAAAGTCTATCAGTGACTACCAACGGTTTCTACATTCTTTGAAGGGTAACTTGAACTGTTAGGAGAATCTATCAAATTGTATCAGACAGACATTGGATAATATGTTCCAACCCTCACCTTTGGTCAAGAGCTCTGAGTTGTTACCAGAGGAATGGAATTGTTGATACAAGAGGATGGATTGAGTTTCCTCCATAGGGTGGCTGGGCTCAGCCTGAAGGCCGAGACTCACCAAACCAACTTCAAAGAACTAGTGGCAATGAAAGCCAACTGTTGCAGGCCTCATGTCACCTGTGTCTTAGCCAAAAAAGTTGCACATGAATACACTGCAATTACTACAGCCAACAGCACAACCAGCACATAATTGTCACTCTTTTTGTCATTGTCATTTAAAAAGGAAAACTGTAGGACTGTCTTGACGCATGTCAGCCAGTCAGGTCTTTGGAGATTGACTCACTTTTGGAGCCAGCCTCAAGTGGCCGTTGGAGGAACTGCAGTTTTGGCATTTTGCGTTGGCTTCATCTTTCAGCCCCAGAGGTATGGAGAACAAAAAATGACATAAGTATAAATAAATAAATAAATAAATAAATTTATAAATAAATAATTAAATACACGAATAAATGAAAAACCAAGGACATTTTGGTAATAAAAAAGGCTATTTCTGTATTTTTACATTTATTTATTTATACATTTATTTATTTATTCTTTTATTTCTACATTTATTTATTTATTTCTACATTTATTTATTTATTTATTTATTTCCACATTTATACATTTATTTATTTCCACATTTATTTATTTCCACATTTATTTATTTATACATTTATTTATTTCCACATTTATTTATTTATTTATTTCCACATTTATTTATTTATACATTTATTTATTTCTGTGTCAGTGTCACACAGAAATGTAAATATGCTAATTAGGTGGGCAGGCCTACGTTAGTAAAGCCCGATTGGTCAACTGGGCAAACCAGACAGAAGCAAACGATTTTAAATCCCATGATCGTCTCAATTGCTGCCTTCTCGTACTGTGGGAAATTAAAAACACATCTACAACACAGAGGAAAGACAGCAAATTGGGCAGTTGCCTAGATGTCTAGAGCAGAGGCGATTTCTCTAAGACTGCAAGGGAAGCTCAGCCCAGCCACCCTATGGAGGAAACTCAATCCATCCTCTTGTATCAACAATTCCATTCCTCAGCTACTTATCGATGTTGTTAACTTCTCATACATTCCTGTAGCGCAGTTTTCTCATATGGTCTATGGCATTTGCCTGTAGAAGCTGAGTGTCCATGCACTTCAATGGGACTGCAGGGAGCAGTTTTTTTCATTGCCTCGAAACTCGACGGTCATTGGATAAAAGCCACGATTTTGACCCGCCCCCGGACGCTCACCGTCTCTGGGGGTGAATGGAGCTGTGGGCGGGCCTCGGCCGGGCTGGACGCTGAGCTTCCGCATGATGATTGGAGGATCAGTCGAAAGGCTGAATCCCGTTTTGATTGACAGCTATTTGGAGATTTGACAGCTCAGCTCAGTCCCATCGCGGATTTTGCAAGCGGAGTCTTCTGAGTCATAGCTGTCAAGTCTCCCGTTTTGGCCGGGAAACTACCGTATTTTACCCCTCTTTCCCGCCGTCCTCCCGTATTAGTATTCTCCCGTAAATCTCCCGTATTATAATAAAAAATAAAAAAACATTCCTCTGCCTCTCCAAACTGAACTCTGTCACTAGCCTCGCGAGAACTGCCACCTGCAGTAGCCTGGGTGGCAGTTATCGCGAGGTTAGTGCCGACAACGGGAACAAACCCGGAACAACAACAGAGAGAGATGGATGGATGTGACGAAGGAGAAGGCATTCCTGCCAAAAAAACAAAGAAGTCCTGCAAATATCTCGAAAAAAGGGACAGCGAATTTACTTTCCTACAGAGGAGCAGGATGGGGCACATTATGAACTGAAAATATGTTTAAGCAATGAGCCCCGAGAAGCCGTGAGTTACAGTGATGTTACAACGGCTGAGGGACGTTCAGGGCTCCTCCGCCGTTGTAAAATCACTGTAACTCACAGCTTCTCGGGGCTTATAGCTTTTATAAAACGGTTACCCTACATATAGCCCATAAAATAAACACACACACAGAAAAAAATAATCAATTTATTGGTAATAATGCAACAATAAAACTGAGAACTATTCATTCTTCCACCAAGCAAGATGGAGTGGACAGAATGGTTGCCAAGCAACACAGATGCTGCGGTCTACCAGTGGGTTACACTGAGTTTAACAACGGCCCTGGACGCGGCTCAGCCAATCCCATTTAAGGATGGGAAGCACCCGTTTTATAAACAATAAATAAATGTGCTTCATATACCCTTTGTGTTTTCATTTAGGCTGTATTATAACGTAGGAATGTTCACAGCATTTCAGTGTCAACAAAGGTTGGCCTATCAGATTCTGATCACCTAACTGTAGTTAGTAAGCGGTTGACAAGTTGTTTTTAGATATCTTGTACACCTGTCTTAAAATGTAAGGGATACTGGAGCTTGGTTGGGGTGGTGGGACGGCTCGCAGCGAGCACCGGCAAATTTCCCTTATTTTCAAATCCAAAACTTGACAGGTGTGGTTCTATGGCATGAGTGTGGTTGAAAAACGGCTTCAATTAAATGTTCCTTTTATAAGTTACTGCCTCGCTAAAATATGACAAATTTTATGATGTAAAGTTAAAGTGAGCTTCCCCTGTTTGAAAGACCAGCAGCCGCCACTGAATTGAAGCTCACCTGCTTTTGGGACACACCGTTGGAGACATTGCACAGTTGTTCGGCGTGTGTGAGAGAACATTTCATCGGAGGATGGCACAGTATGGGATAAGGTAATGTGTGTAACGTTATGTCAACCTATTAAAATTCCGTCTAGTCTGTCTTATTTACATTCAGGGTGCTTTTGCCAGGGGTGGAAAGAGTACTGAAAATCTGTACTCAAGTACAAGTACTGTTACATTGCTAAAATATTACTCAATTACAAGTAAAAGTACTGGTGTTAAAATGCATTTTAACTTTTGCTTTACTAGTCTTTTGCAGACTAGGGCTCTAAATTTTGTGTGTTTTGCTTTACCAATAGTTAAAATGCATTTTAACTGAAGAGGTGACTGTGACATCAACGGTTAAAAGTAACTAATACTCTGAGTAGTTTTTTTGGCGAATACTCTGTACTTTTACTTGAGTATTTTTCTAACACCAGTACTTTTACTTGTAATTGAGTAATATTTTAGCAATGTAACAGTACTTGTACTTGAGTACAGATTTTCAGTACTCTTTCCACCACTGGCAAAAGCACCCTGAATGTAACTAAGACAGACTAGATGGAATTTTAATAGGTTGACATAACGTTACACACATTACCTTATCCCATACTGTGCCATCCTCCGATGAATTGTTCTCTCACACACGCCGAACAACTGTGCAATGTCTCCAGCGGTGTGTCCCAAAAGCAGGTGAGCTTCAATTATATCAGGAGGTAAAATATATTGTGGACGTCCAAACGTCGCTCCCTCTTCCTCTGTCACGAGCGGATTTGAAGTTCGTGGGCAGCTTCTTGGAGACCATCTAGCACCACGTCAACTTCTATGTCCCTATCAGCTGAGAGTTGAGCTAAATCTTCGAGTAATCTCTTGAAACGAAACTGAAGATAGTCGGTAGGTTCGCTGTTATCGAAACTGTCCGCTAATGCTCTTAAATCAGCAGCAATAGCCCGCACAAAACTATCCATTACTAATAGCAAACTAAAGACTAACGTGAGAGCCAGCCAAATCAAGGCAGCACTAGTAGATCCGATCTAGAGTGCCTTGCCTCTCTCAAGGCACTCTAATCCGATCCAATCACATCCACTGATGTAGGCCTGCCCACCTAATTAGCATATTTACATTTCTGTGTGACACTGACACAGAAATAAATAAATGTATAAATAAATAAATGTGGAAATAAATAAATAAATAAATGTGGAAATAAATAAATGTATAAATAAACAAATGTGGAAATAAATAAATGTGGAAATAAATAAATGTATAAATAAATAAATAAATAAATAAATGTAGAAATAAATAAATAAATGTAGAAATAAAAGAATAAATAAATATATGTATAAATAAATAAATGTAAAAATACAGAAATAGCCTTTTTTATTACCAAAATGTCCTTGGTTTTTCATTTATTCGTGTATTTAATTATTTATTTATACATTTATTTATTTATTTATTTATTTGTACTTATGTCATTTTTTGTTCTCCATACAGAGGTTGCTGTTTGGTAAAAACTGGTCAGATACCCAGTTACATATTTACAGTGCATGACCAAGACATGGCTGTTCTCCAGGTGTTTGGCCTTGTATAGGTTTTAATGTGGGGGGGGGGACAGCAAAAATGTCATAAAAATATTCTGATTGGTAAAAATTAACACATGGCCTTTCAGTTTAAATGTTTTGCCATTGACAGGTAAACTGTCTGCAGTGTTGAGTTATAGGCCACAAAACACAAAGTAGACATACTCTCATGTCTGTGCAGTAAATATGAAGCTACTGTTAGCAGCCTGGTTAGCTTAGCGTAGCATAAAATGAAATCTAGTCTATCTAGCACTGCTACAGCTCACTGAGCATGTTAGTCACACTCTAACAGCTATCTGTGCTTTCTATTTGTATTTCTTTGTACATAATGAAAATTCAGAATTTTTGGGGGGGAGTAAAACTGGAAACATTTTACAGACATTTGCTCTTAAAAATAGCCAGACTAAAACATTTTTTTATTCTCACATAGACTTCATAACATTATTCTACATTGTGTACATTGCAGTATGTCCTCAGTGTTACAAGCCTACACCCAGGAGTCCAGGACCTGTGGCCCTGCTGCTGTGTGGAAGCCTCAAATGCCACCATCAGGGGACCTGTCACTGCCTGCTCTGAACAGAAGGAAGACACATTTTCTCACTGTGAAAAACATGCATACATGGAGATAAGAGTACACTCACACTAGGTATATTTGTTGTCTGTGTTTGTGGTGTGTCAGGTCGTGTCCCCTACACAGATGATACACAGACAATAAGAATAATATGAATGAGAAAGAGGGGACATTGGAAACTTTGCCACAACAGCAATAGTTGCCATTTCAATTAAAAAATATGCTTAATCACGTTGTTGTTGAGAGTTTTGTGAGAAGATGTCGAATCATAAATTGCATCAGAAGAGGAACAGCAGTGATGCAACAATGATGAAGTAAAATCTTTTCTCAGTAATTGTTTACTTTGTTTTTTCCTTCCTCTCTGAATGTTCCTTAACAACTGAAGTTGTTTGGTTTTTCTCATATGCTTCTCTCTAAATGCAAGAAAAAAGTGCTCTTTTCACTGTATCTATGTTTACTGTGGGTCCCAAAATGATGTTTCTCTGTACAGTAGAAATCTGGTTATAGTAAATAATGAAAGGCCTTATTCTGGACACTCACTGGTCAAACACTTGTTAATGAAGTAAACAGGAAAACGCTGACTTTCAAGAAGAAAAGTCCTTGAGGTCAATATGAGGAGGCACAACCCTCCACACACCCATTCCAGAAAAAGTAGAACACAGTTGTGTTTATGAATGGTTACTCAATGATTTGTCAATATGTTTCATTATATGGTTAAAGAAGACACACTGTTTTCAGTGATGGTCAGTAACAAACAGTAACACAACACTGTTTAAAAGTAGTCACTTTTAACCACCACTGATATCTCATGTTCAAACTGAAATACCATTATTAATTTTACAATCTTCTAGAGAGATTTTTAGGGCTGTGTGTACTAATATATGCTGTGAATACAACAATGGCACCAAGACAACATTTCTTCAAAATGATCTTTATTAGGTTAGAAGACAGTAAAGATTGCTGCCAAAGGCATTGGTAATAACTTTTAATGTATTCAAAAGCAGCGGAAAAAAACATCTAAGTTAGTGGAAAAATAAAATAGAAACAAGTACCAGTGTAAAGATATCTGCGTAGAAGGTAGCAGTGCATCGTCTTCATCTTTGCTGTTCAGGGCCAGACTTCGCATTTCTTTCCATTCTGTGAAGAGAAACAGTGAATTTTAGCTTACAAAAATTCCATATTATTGCAATTATAATGTCCTCTGGTGAATTTGATTTGTCAATCATTATAATTCCTAAACCCATAAAAAGATACAATATTCAGAGTTCCTTGGGAGGCTGGATATGTTCTATAGATCCCACCTTACAAAGTGTTATCAAATGACCATGGTTAATAGTAATACGACTAAATACAAAGAAGAAAGAAAACATAAATATAAAGACACAAAGATCTGCATGGACAATATTTTCTTATTGTGTTTCTTTCAGTTGTAAATTTCTCCAGACTTACTGCCTTTAACTTCTGGAGACGATCTGGGAGCCAGCTGGCATTTGGGTCCACACAATACACTTGGTCACTCTCACCCTTAAAACTATAAAGTAGAAAAACAACATGAGAAACCAAAAATTTTTTTTTTCATACATCACCAATGAGTCCGAAGCCATGGAAAACATTTTGGGAAATCCAGTTATTGGCTTTCATGCGTTGAGTTAGATGAAATTATAGACAGGCCTATACCACTCTCATGTCTGTATGGAGCTCATACATAAACAGAAATGTAGAACTGACCATTTGTTATTTTTGTTATTTTTAGTTACACTGTGTAGCATTTTTTTAAGAGCCACACATTAAAGGCACATAACTTCCATCAAAAACCCCTACTTGATGTTGTCACACTTTAGATTAAACAAATGAGATATGACATGTTAAACAGTACACATTAGAGGAAAAACACACTAGCTGTTCTCTATGCTAAGCTAAGCTAAGCTAATCAGCTCCAGTCTCCAGCTCTGTAATTGCAGCACGGATATAAGAGTAACGTAACGTAAAACAAAACGAAGCCCAAACGGCCTTACAAATTCTTTAGTCTAATTTCACATGTTCATAACCCCAAATTACAGCTAAGTGATGTAATATGTTAGTGGATGATACAGATGTTGTTTTATTAATGTAATAATCTTGAAGATTTTTATTGAAATGAATTTAGTCACTATCTCTGAATGAGGTAACACAATGGCGACTGAGTCGATGGCCCACTGATGAGGGCCATTGCATTTCCTGTCTCTGGTGACAGTCCCGAGAAAAAAAAAACCCAAGCAACGCACAGTTACCAGTTTGGTCACTTATTCATTTGGTGTTGGAATCATTTTTATAATAATAAAAAAATTTGCATGAACAACCCCTAAAGTCAGAACAACAACTTGGATATTTGGGGAAAATTTTGGTACACAGTTGACATCATATCACACAGGAACATGGCGGATGAAAGTAAATGTTTGGCAGTTGAGAAACTTTTTCTGAATTCAGGTATTGCACATTGATTTTTTTGCTCACATTTGATTTTTAAAATATTTAGGATCGTAACTTTAAGTTGTTGTCCAAGTAGAGTGACCTAGATAGAAAAATATTTATAAGCATTAACCCTGATAACAAGTAAGGTAAAGCAATATTTTAGTGATTTTAGGGAATATACTGGTGCAGCTACAAGTCTGGGACAAAATCACTTTGTATTACAAAGCTTCACTGTTTCCCCGTACTTGGATAGCAACATGAATCTTCACTGGGAAGTTAAACACCCTGTGTAATAAAATATAACACATCTTCTTTGTAGCCTCCATGTTGTCTCTACAGCAGAAATCTGGTTACAGTGAATAATTATGAGCCTCACTGGTCAAACACTTGCCAGTGACGTAAACAGTGAAGGTCTGACTTGTACTGGTATAAATAGGGACAATATGAGGAAACATTCTCAGAGAAAGAGGAACACAGTTGTCTTTTTAGTGGTTACCCAATGATTGTCTAACCCTAAGCCAGAATAAACACCTTGCAGTTGTATGCCTCTGTGAACGAGGACACAGTGACCTCAGCCTTTGACTCTTAACCATCAAAATCTACTCTGTTCATCGTTGAGTCTAAGTGGAAGTTTGAGTCAAATTTGAAGAAATTCCCTCAGGATATTCATGAGATATCATGTTCACGAGCATTGGACAGATGGACAGACGCACGGACAACCAACCCGAAAACGAAATGCGTAACAGTGATCCCTGGCATGGAGACAAAGAAAGAACCACAATTAATGCTGTGTTCCATATATCTCAGAAGTGGGAGGCTGGAGCTGAGAATGACGTCAAGCCTGAGCTGACGACATTTCAGAGCAACAACTGGAAAACCAGATGTTGCTAGCATCACCAGTTCTAGCCAGGTTAGCCATTGTTAGCAATACACACTTATGGTATAAACACTGTAGCAACATGTCCACAGGTTGAAGTTGGACAGAACTGTGTACAGTATATGACTGTTTTAGTGAAAAACAAATAAGACAGAAGTGCTGGTAAACATTATATTGCTGCAGCTTTCTATACTGCTGATGCGCGAAGCAGCCATCTTGGATTTGAAGTTGGGGTTGGTGACTTTCATAGTCACGAATCTGACCTCACTTGAAATTTCTGACTGGGACCTGCAAATGTAACACACGATATCCCCTCATGTTCAAACAGTGTTTAAACTGAAGTACCACTATTTATAACAAAGAAATATATTTCTTTGCTACCATCTCTGAATTTATTTGCTTTGAATTCCCACCTAATATTTCCACTGTGAAATTTCTAGTTGTGGGATTTCAAAAATTAAATTTTAAGCTGAACATTAGTTTAAGATGGGAAAAAAATCAAGTTAGTCAAATTTAGATTTCTTGTGCTCATTTTTTTTCTAAACACCATTTATTCAATGCAAGTATGTTAAGGGTACAGAGAAGGTAACAAATGGTGTGAACACCCCCTCTCCCATCCTAAACACACATACCCGCCCAAAAACACCCACCCACGTAATACCTTTACAAACTCCTCTGCACCCAGATCAGGGAGGGAAATGTCTTTTTCAATATAAAACTGTAGTTATCAAAAATAAAACTATATTTTCCAAAATATTAAAGAAATAGTTTGACATGTTGGGAAATATACTTATTTAATTTCTTGTAGAGTTAGATGAAAAGATCAATTCAACTCTTATTGTCATCTCTCTATCAGCAATCAGCAATGTAATTTTTTTGGTCACTACTCAGAGCTCTTGACAACCGGTGAGGGCTGGAACATATTATCCAATATCTGTCCGATACGATTCAAAGTTGAATTCTTTTTCAAGTTAGACTTTAAAGAATGTAGAGATCACTGGTAGTCACAGATTGACTTTGTACCAGCAGCACATGAGGAACAGTACATAGCAAAAGGAGAACGGCATCATGGGTCCCAAAATGATGTTCCTCTGTACAGTAGAAATCTGGTTATAGTGAGTAATTAAAGGCCTTATTGTGGACACTCTCCGGTCAAACACTTGTAAATGACGTAAACAGTAAAGCACTGACTTTCAAAAGGAAAAGTTCTTGAGGTCAGTATGACGAGGCACAACCCTCTAATAATATATGTGTACTAATATATGCTGTAAATACAACAATGGCACCAAGACACCATTTTTCAAAATCATCTTCATTAGTTTAGAAAACAGTAAAGATTGCTGCCAAAGGCATTGGTAATAACTTTTAATGCATTTTAAACCTGTAAATTTAAACATCTAAGTTAATGGGAAAATAAAATAGAAACAAGTGCCAGTGTAAAGATATCTGCGTAGAAGGTAGCAGTGCATCATCTTCATCTTTGCTGTTCAGGGCCTTTCACAAGACTTCACAATTTATTCCTCTCTGTGAAGAGAAACAGTGAATTTTAACTTGAAAAATTCCACATTCTTGCAATTTTAATGTCCTCTGCTGAATCTGATTTGTCAAACATTGTAACTCCTAAACCCATAACAGGACAAAATAGTCAGAGTTCCTCATGAGGTTGGGTATATTCTAGATCCCACCTTACAAAGTGTTATCAAAGGACCATATTTAATAGTAATAAGACTAAATACAAAGAAGAAAGAAAACACAGATAATATTTTTTGCTATTGTGTTTCTTTCAGTTATAAATTTCAAAGTAAGAGTGTGTTCTCCAGACTTACTGTCTTTAACATCTTGAGTCGTTTTGGGATCCAGCTGGCTTGTGGGTCCACACAATAGCAATGGTTACTTGCATTCTTAAAACTATAAGGTAGAAAGACAACACGAGAAACTAAAAAAGTTTTTTTCATACATAACCAATGAGCCTTAAGCCATGAAAACACTTGTAGTAGCACTACAAGAAAAGCAGCCTGAGACATTTTGGGAAAACCGCTTCTTTTCATTCACACATAACTCAATGTAAAACCTTAACTTGGTGTTTTTACATTAGATTAGAGAGGATGAGAAATGAGAGACCAAAAAGCTTTTGTCATACATAGCCAATGTGTCCTAACCCATGAAAACAGGTACAGTAACAGCTGTAGAAGATAGTGAGACATTTTGGCAAATCCACTTATTCACCTTCATGCTGTGAGTTAGATGAAATTATAGACAGGCCTCATGTCTGTGCATTACTGTAACTATGGAGCTCATACTTAAACAGAAATGTAGAAATGACTATTTGTAATTTTGGGGAAGTTAAATCGTGCAGCACTTTCTAAAAGAGGTACACTTTACAGCACATAACTTCCCCCAAAACCTCAACTTGATGTTGTCACATTTTGATTTGTATATGGATTAAACAAATAAAATATAACATGTTAAACAGCAATTAAGCACAGTTATAAGAGTGCAATCGATCACCATATCTAACCTTAGTCAAGAATGCAAAAGAAGATGAAACGGCCTTACAAATTCTGTAATCTAATATTTTATGTTCATAACCCCACATTACAGCTAAGTGATGTAATATGTTACTGGATAATACAGTTTTATTAATGTAATAATTTTGAAGATTTTAATTTAAATAAATGAAGTCACTATCTCTGAATGAGGTAACAAAATGGTGACTGAGCCTATGGTCCACTGATGAAGTCAGAGGAACATCTTTCTAACTGGTTTAAGCAGAAAGTGAAGCTTGTGTGTGATCGAGTACTTTGAACTTATATGTATGCATGTATGTTAACACCAGGAAATCTGTCTCTCTTCTGTTCATGGCAGGTGTGGTCAGGTTCCCTAATGCGGGCCGTTGAGATTTCCGTGCAGTGGTCCAAATAGATGTTTCCGAAAGCAAATGCGGCACCGACCGCGGGTCCAGACCTGGCACATTCAAGTTGTGCTGCAATGCAAAACACAAAAAAACTATTATTTGCTGTATCATCCTCAGTTTAGTGGCTTATCTTCACTAGTATTCAAGTCACACTCACCTTGTGCAGGAAGGAAGAGCAGCACGGCTACACACATAAAAGACAGTCCACAGCTGATGGAGAAATGCATCCTGAAGACTGACAGTGTGTCTCCGCACAGCAGAAATCTGGTTATAGTGGATAATTCAAATCCTTACTCTGGACACTCACTGGTCAAACACTGTCAGTGATGTGAACAGTAACCCAGTGACTTGGAAGAAGCAAATTCCCTGCTATAAATGAGGTCAATATGAGGAGGTACACCCCCTCCACACACCCATTCCAGAGAAAGAGGAGCACATGGTTGTAAATGTTACTCAGTGATGTTGTCAATAATTTTTCTCTATATGTGGTTTAAAAAAAATCTGTGAGAAGACACACTGCATTGGATAGTCACAAATGGACATGGTCAGTAAGAAACAGTAACACAACGCTGCTTAAATTTAGCCATGTTTAACCACCACTGATATCTCATGTTTAAACCGAAATAATACTGTTAAATATTTTACTTTGAACCAATCTGTCAAAATTTATGTGGCCTGAATTTCCCGTCTTGGAATTCAGGTTATAGTATAAAAAAATAAAATAAAAAAACGTCATGTGGCGTGCAGGGATAAGCAATGGCAGCCTGAACTGATGCTGTCTCCTACTTTGGGGTTAATATCCTGTTTCTCATCCTCTAATGTGCTCAGATTTTTTTTATATTAAGGGTGAATAAAATCTTTTAGCCTTAATAAAGTATTAATGGATGGGTTAAATCAAAATTCACGCCCTGAAAAGTTGTCATTAAGGATGAATTTAGCTTTAGAGACCAAAACTGTTTGTTGTACCAGACTGTAAACATGTTTATTTCTGCTGACATTTTAATATGGGGGTCTTTGGAGATTGACTGGCTTTTGGAGCAGGCCTCAAGTGGCCGTTTGAGGAACTGCAGTTTTGGCACTTAGTGTTGGCTTCATCTTTCAGCCCCAGAGGTTGCTGTTTGGTAAAAACCAGTCAGATACCCAATTACATATTTACAGTGCATGACCAAGACATGGCTGTTCTCCAGGTGACTGGCCTAGTATAGGTTTTAATGTAAGGGGAAAAAAGGAGCAAAAATGGTTGCTTTGAATTAGCACCAATAAAATATTCTGATTGGTAAAAATCAACACATGGCCTTTCAGTTTAAATGTTTTGCAATTGACAGGTAAACTGTAAATACAGGATATCATTACAACCTAGACCAATTGTCAAAACTGTCTGCAGTGTTGAGTTATAGGCCACAAAACACAAAGTAGACATACTCTCATGTCTGTGCAGTAAATATGAAGCTACTGTTAGCAGCCTGGTTAGCTTAGCGTAGCATAAAATGAAATCTAGTCTATCTAGCACAGCTACAGCTCATTGAGCATGTTAGTCACACTCTAACAGCTATCTGTGCTTTCTATTTGTATTTCTTTGTACATAATGAAAATTCAGAACTTGTTGTGCTGAATAAAATGATCATTTTCTGTCACTGCCTGCTCTGAACAGAAGGAAGACACATTTTCTCACTGTGAAAAACATGGTATACTAGGTAACACTAGGTATATTTGTTGTCTGTGTTTGTGGTGTGTCAGGTCATGTCCCCTACACAGATGATACACAGACAATAAGAATAATATGAATGAGAAAGAGGGGACATTAGAAACTTTGCCACAACAGAAGATGTCAAATCCTAAACTGCATCAGAAGAGGAACAGCAGTGATACAACAATAATGAAGTGAAATCTTTTCTCAGTGATTGTTTACTTTGTTTTTTCCTTCCTCTCTGAATGTTCCTTAACAACTGAAGTTGTCTGATGTCTCTCATATGCTTCTCTCTAAATGCAAAATGGTATTTGCACTGTATCTATGTTTACTGTGGGTCCCAAAATGATGTTTCTCTGTACAGTAGAAATCTGGTTATAGTAAATAATTAAAGGCCTTATTCTGGACACTCACTGGTCAAACACTTGTTAATGATGTAAACAGTAAAGCGCTGACTTGCAAGAGAAAAAGTTCTTGAGGTCAATATGAGGAGGCACAACCCTCCACACACCCATTCCAGAGAAAGGAGAACACAGTTGTGTTTATGAACGTTACTCAATGATTTGTCAATATGTTTCATTATATGGTTAAAAAAATCAGTAAGAAGACACACTGTTTTCAGTGATGTCAGTAACAAACAGTAACACAATACTGTTTAAATGTAGCCACTTTTAACCACCACTGATATCTCATGTTCAAACTGAAATACCATTATTAATTTTAAAATCTTCCTTCAGACACCATAATTTAACATAAAAAATGTCAAATCAGAACACACTCAGAGGACTTACCATCCATTTTGGATCCTCTTAATAATGTCCTAAACATTAAATAAATTGCTCTACATTTTGGGCTTATTGACTTCTTGCTGCCAAGTTAGATAAAAGCTCTCATGTCTGTGGGATAAATATGATGCTACAGCCAGCAGCTAGTTAGCTTAGCCTAGCATAAGACAAGGACACAGGGGCAAACAGCTAGTTATAGCCTAACTCTGTCCAACTCTCCATAAAACTTCAACTATGTCGGCATAAAACCACAAATCTGTTGGTGTATGATATTTTTAGCTTTGAAGGAAGAAAACAACGCTAACTGTCTCCGAATGTTTTTATGCCAAGCTGAGTTAGCTGGCCATGCACTGCATAGCTCTATATTTATCCTATAGAGTACATTTATCCTCTGAGTAACTCTCAGCAAAAAAGTGAATGAATGTATCCCATAATGTCAAACTATCCTAAGTTTTATATTTTTCTTAATTTTAAAATCTTCCAGAGAGATTTTTAGGGCTGTGTGTACTAATATATGCTGTGAATACAACAATGGCACCAAGACAACATTTCTTCAAAATGATCTTTATTAGTTTAGAAGACAGTAAAGATTGCTGCCAAAGGCATTGGTAATAACTTTTAATGTATTCAAAAGCAGCGGAAATAAACATCTTAGTTAGTGGAAAAATGAAACAGAAACAAGTGCCAGTGTAAAGATATCTGCGTAGAAGGTAGCAGTGCATCGTCTTCATCTTTGCTGTTCAGGGCCTTTCACAAGACGTCGCAATTTATTCCTCTCTGTGAAGAGAAACAGTGAATTTTGGCTTCAAAAATTTCCATATCATTGCAATTTTAATGTCCTCTGCTGAATTTGATTTGTCAAACATTATAATTCCTAAACCCATAAAAAGATACAATATTCAGAGTTCCTTGGGAGGCTGGATATGTTCTATAGATCCCACCTTACAAAGTGTTATCAAATGACCATGGTTAATAGTAATACGACTAAATACAAAGAAGAAAGAAAACATAAATATAAAGACACAAAGATCTGCATGGACAATATTTTCTTATTGTGTTTCTTTCAGTTGTAAATTTCAAAGTAAGAGTGTGTTCTCCAGACTTACTGTCTTTAACTTCTGGAGACGATCTGGGAGCCAGCGGGCATTTGGGTCCACACAATACAATCGGTCACTTGCAGTCTTAAAACTAAAAGGTAGAAAGAAAACATGAGAAACAATAAAAGGTCTTTAGTTGCGTAATTAAAGCAAAGATATAAAAGTGGTATCGATCACCATATGTAACCTTGGTCAAAAACGCTAGAGAAAACGAAGCCCAAACTGCCTTACAAATTCTTTAATCTAATATTTTATGTTCATAACTCCAAATTACAGCTAAGTGATGTAATATGTTACTGAATGATACAGATGTTGTTTTATTAATGTAATAATCTTGAAGACTTTTATTTAAATAAATGAAGTCACTATCCCCAAATGACGTAACAAAATAGTGACTGAGCCTATGGTCCACTGATGAAAGCTGTTGCATTTGCTGTCTCTGGTGACAGTCCTGGAAAAATCACAAGCAGCTCACAGTTACCCTGCATTCATATTTGGAATGATGAGTTCTCCTCTGGAAAAATTCACGTGAACACCCCCTAAAGTTGGAACAACAACTTTGACAGTCAACAAAAATTTTGGTAGACGACTTGTCGAGTTGACTTCATATCACACAGGAACATGGTGGATGAAAGTAAATGTTTGGCTGATGTTGAGAAACTTTTTTTTTTAATTCAAGCTCACATGTAGTTTATTATATGGTATATGAGATTTTAACTGTTAGCTGTCCACATAGAGTGAACTATATTAGTTTAAAACGGTTCTTCTTAAAAAAAATCTTCTTTGTAGCCTCCACATTGTTTCCACAATTCAAAAGCTCACGAACACACTGAAATCAGAAGAATATCTTCCCAGTTTGGTTAATGGGACCATCTGAGGAGCACATGAATGCAGCATTTTTGACACATTTTCCACAACCCAGCTCTGTTTGGTCCACCAGAGAGGACAGAGGCAGAGCTAACCAGCAGATGATATGTAAAAACAGATCTGCAATCACTGCTTATCGCCACAGGAGCCCCCAAAGAAAACAAAATGGAGATCTTCAAGACTGTAACTTAAAGTTTGTGCCAGACATTATCTGACACAGCACAAGTCAAACACAGGCAGAAAGTGAAGCTTGTGTGTGATCGAATATTTTTACTTACATGTATGCATGTGTTCTGCAATTAGAAAATGTGTCCTTCTGTTCATAGCAGACATTGACAGGTTCCCTAATGTGGGCTGTCGAGACTGACGCGCAGCAGTTAGGAATGACCGTGGGTTGAGGCTCGGCATTTTGAAGTTGCCCTACAATGCAAAACAAACAGAGAGTGATAGTAATTGGGTGATTAAGGCTACCATCATGTATGTATACCACAGCAATTTGTTTTGACATCAATTTGTGCCTTAACACAGTATCATTCACTGTATCACACTCAGTTTAGTGGCCTATCTTCACTAGTATTCAAGTCACACTCACCTTGTGCAGGAAGGAAGAGCAGCACGGCTACACACATAAAAGACAGTCCACAGCTGATGGAGAAATGCATCCTGGATCCAAGACTGACAGTGTGTCTCTGCACAGCAGAAATCTGGTTATAGTGAATAATTCAAATCCTTACTCTGGACACTCACTGGTCAAACACTGTCAGTGATGTAAACAGTAACGCAGTGACTTGGAAGAAGCAAATTCCCTGGTATAAATGAGGTCAATATGAGGAGGTACACCCCCTCCACACACCCATTCCAGAGAAAGAGGAACACATGGTTATGAATGTTACTCAGTGATTTTGTCAGCAATTTTCCTCCATATGTGGTTTTAAATGATCAGTAAGAAGACTCACCACGACGGACAGTAACAAACAGACATGGTCAGCAACAAACAGTAACGCAACGCTGTTTAAATTGAGACACTTTTAACCACCACTGATATCTCGTGTTTATAGCAGTTAAATATTTTACTTTGAACCAATCTGTCTGAATTTATGTGGCTTGAATTTCTTGGAATTCAGATTATACTGTTAAAAAAAAAAAAAAAAAAAACATGTCACGTGATGCAGGCTTAAGCGATGGCAGCCTGAACTTGTGTTGTCTCCTACTTTGGGGTTAATATCCTGTTTCTCATCCTCTAATGTGCTCAGATAACAATAATTTTATGGGCAGAGGTTAATGGTAACCAAAATATGTCAGATGATTTAAGTGGTTCATCTGCTTGTAATAATATGGGACACATTCATTTATTTTATTTTTAAAAAAGTTTTTTTTTATGTTAAGGGTGAATAAAATCTTTAAGCCTTTATAAAGTATTAATGGATGAGTTAAATCAAAATTCACTCCCTGTACAGTTGTCGGGAAGGATGAATTTAGCTGTAGAGACCAAAACTGTTTGTTGTACCAGACTGTAAACGTGTTTATTTCTGCTGTGGTCTTTAGAGATTGACTCACTTTGGAGCCAGCCTCAAGTAGCCATTTGAGGAACTGCAGTTTTGGCACTTCGTGTTGGCTTCATCTTTCAGCCCCAGAGGTTGCTGTTTGGTAAAAACCAGTTAGATACCCAGTTACATATTTACAGTGCATGACCAAGACATGTTCTCCAGGTGACTGGCCTAGTATAGGTTTTAATGTGAGGAAAAAAAGCAGCAAAAAAATGGTCGCTTTAAATTAGCACCAATAAAATATTCTGATTGGTAAAAATCAACACATGGCCTTTCAGTTTAAATGTTTTGCAATTGACAGGTAAACTGTAAATACAGGATATCATTACAACCTAGACCAATTGTCAAAGCTGTCTGCACTATTGAGTTATACGCTACAAAACACAAAGTAGACATACTCTCATGTCTGTGCAGTAAATATGAAGCTACTGTTAGCAGCCTGGTTAGCTTAGCTTAGCATAAAATGAAATGTAGTCTATCTAGCACAGCTACAGCTCATTGAGCATGTTAGTCATACTCTAACAGCTATCTGTGCTTTCTGTTTGTATTTCTTTGTACATAATGAAATTTCAGAATTTTTGTGGGGGAATAAGACTTAAAACGTTTTACCCCCCCCCCCCCCCCCCCCCAAAAAAAAAAAATCGGAATTTTCATTACATTGCAAAACATTTAAACTGAAAGGCCATGTGTTAATTTTTACCAATCAGAATATTGCTGTGAAATTTTTGCTGCTTTTTTTCCCCTTACATTAAAACCTATACTAGGCCAGTCACCTGGAGAACAGCCATATCTTGGTCATGCACTGTAAATATGTAACTGGGTATCTGACTGGTTTTTACCAAACAGCAACCTCTGGGGCTGAAAAATGAAGCCAACGCGAAGTGCTAAAAACTGCAGTTCCTCAAATGGCTACTTGAGGCTGGCTCCAAAAGCCAGTCAATCTCCAAAGACCACAGCAGAAATAAACACGTTTACAGTCTGGTACAACAAACAGTTTTGGTCTCTACAGCTAAATTCATTCTTAATGACAACTGTACAGGAGGTGAATTTGATTTAACTCATCCATTAATATTTTATAAAGGCTAAAAGATTTTATTCACCCTTGATATAAAAAGAAACTTTTTGAAAAAATAAAATAAATGAATGTGTCCCATATTATTACAAGCAGATGAACCACTTAAATCATCTGACATATTTTGGTTTCCATTAACCTCTGCCCATAAAATTACTGTTATCTGAGCACATTAGAGGATGAGAAACAGGATATTAACCCCAAAGTAGGAGACAACACAAGTTCAGGCTGCCATCGCTTATGCCTGCATCACGTGACATGTTTTTTTTTTTTTTTTTAACAGTATAATCTGAATTCCAAGAAATTCAAGCCACATAAATTCAGACAGATTGGTTCAAAGTAAAATTTTTAACTGCTATAAACATGAGATATCAGTGGTGGTTAAAAGTGTCTCAATTTAAACAGCTTTGCGTTACTGTTTGTTGCTGACCATGTCTGTTTGTTACTGTCCATAGTAGTGAGTATTCTTCCTGATCATTTGAAACCATATATGGAGGAAAATTATTGAGTAACATTCATAACCATGTGTTCCTCTTTCTCTGGAATGGGTGTGTGGAGGGGGTGTACCTCCTCATATTGACCTCATTTATAGCAGGGAATTTGCTTCTTCCAAGTCACTGCGTTACTGTTTACATCACTGACAGTGTTTGACCAGTGAGTGTCCAGAGTAAGGATTTGAATTATTCACTATAACCAGATTTCTGCTGTGCGGAGACACACTGTCAGTCTTGGATCCAGGATGCATTTCTCCATCAGCTGTGGACTGTCTTTTATGTGTGTAACCGTGCTGCTCTACCTTCCTGCACAAGGTGAGTGTGACTTGAATACTAGTGAAGATAAGCCACTAAACTGAGTGTGATACAGTGAATGATACTGTGTTAAGGCACAAACTGATTTGAAAACAAATTGCTGTGGTATACATACATGATGGTGGCCTTAATCACCCAATTTCTATCACTCTCTGTGTGTTTTGCATTGTAGGGGAACTTCAAAATGCCAGGCCTCAACCCCCGATCATTGCTGCCAGTTTTAATGGAGTAACTGGCTGCTGCACGTCAGTCTCACCAGCCCACATTAGGGAACCTGTCAATGCCTGCTATGAACAGAAGGACACATTTTCTCATTGCAGAACACATGCATACATGTAAGTAAAAGTATTCGATCACACACAAGCTTCACTTTCTTCCTTCTGTTTGACTTGTGCTGTGTCAGATAATGTCTGGCACAAACTTGAAGTTACAGTCTTGAAGATCTCCATTTTGTTTTCTTTGGGGGCTCCTGTGGTGATAAGCAGTGATTGCAGATCTGTTTTTACATATCATCTGCTGGTTAGCTCTGCCTCTGTCCTCTCTGGTGGACCAAACAGAGCTGGGTTATGGAAAATGCATCACAAATGCTGCATTCATGTGCTCCTCAGATGGTCCCATTAACCAAATTAGCAAAAAGTTCTTCCAACTTCAGTGTGTTCATGAGCTTTTGAATTATGGAAACAATGTGGAGGCTACAAAGAAGACTTTTTTTTAAGAAGTACCGTTTTAAACTAATATAGTTCACTCTATGTGGACAGCTAACAGTTAAAATCTCATATACCATATAACACATTACATGTGAGCTTGAATTAAAAAAGTTTCTCAACATCAGTCAAACATTTACTTTCATCCGCCATGTTCCTGTGTGATATGAAGTCAACTCGACAAGTCGTGTACCAAAATTTTTGCTGACTGTCGAAGTTGTTGTTCCAACTTTAGGTGGTGTTCACGTGAATTTTTCCAGAGGAGAACCCATCATTCCAAATATGAATGCGGGGTAACTGTGAGCCGCTTGTGATTTTTCCCAGGACTGTCACCAGAGACAGCAAATGCAACGGCTTTCATCAGTGGACCATAGGCTCAGTCACTATTTTGTTACGTCATTTGGGGATAGTGACTTCATTTATTTAAATAAAAATCTTCAAGATTATTACATTAATAAAACAACATCTGTATCATTCAGTAACATATTACATAACTTAGCTGTAATTTGGGGTTGATCATAAAATATTAGATTAAAGAATTTGTAAGGCAGTTTGGGCTTTGTTTTCTCTAGCGTTTTTGACCAAGGTTACATATGGTGATCGATACCACTTTTATATCTTTGCTTTAATTATGCAACTAAAGACCTTTTATTGTTTCTCATGTTTCCTTTCTACCTTTTAGTTTCAAGGGTGCAAGTGACCGATTGTATTGTGTGGACCCAAATGCCAGCTGGCTCCCAGATCGTCTCGAGAAGTTGAAGACAGTAAGTCTGGAGAACACACTCTTACTTTGAAATTTACAACTGAAAAAAACACAACAAGGAAATATTGTCCATGCAGATCTTTGTGTCTTTATATTTATGTTTTCTTTCTTCTTTGTGTTTAGTCGTATTACTATTAACCATGGTCATTTGATAACACTTTGTAAGGTGGGATCTATAGAACATATCCAGCCTCCCAAGGAACTCTGAATATTGTATCTTTTTATGGGTTTAGGAATTATAATGTTTGACAAATCAAATTCAGCAGAGGACATTAAAATTGCAATGATATGGAATTTTTTGTAAGCTAAAATTCACTGTTTCTCTTCACAGAGAGGAATAAATTGCGAAGTCTTGCGCTGAACAGCAAAGATGAAGACGATGCACCGCTACCTTCTACGCAGATATCTTTACACTGGCACTTGTTTCTGTTTCATTTTTCCACTAACTAAGGTGTTTTATTTCCACTGTTTTTAAAATAATCAAAAGTTATTACCAATGCCTTTGGCAGCAATCTTTACTGTCTTCTAAACTAATAAAGATCATTTTGAAGAAATGTTGTCTTGGTGCCATTGTTGTATTCACAGCATATATTAGTACACACAGCCCTAAAAATCTCTCTGGAAGATTTTAAAATTAAGAAAAAATATAAAACTTAGGATAGTTTGACATTATGGGATACACTCATTCACTTTTTTGCTCAGAGTTACTCAGAGGATAAATGTACTCTATAGGATAAATATGGAGCTATGCCACCATCAGCCAGCTCACTCAGCTTGGCACAGAAACAGTGGGAAACACCTCACATGGTTGTCTTCCTTCAAATCTAAAAATATCATACACTAACACATTTGTGGTTTTATGCCAACATAGTTGAAGTTTTATGGAGAGTTGGACAGAGTTAGGCTATAACTAGCTGTTTGCCCCTGTGTCCTAGTCTTTATGCTAGGCTAAGCTAACTAGCTGCTGGCTGTAGCATCATATTTATCCCACAGACATGAGAGCTTTTATCTAACTTGGCAGCAAGAAGTCAATAAGCCCAAAATGTAGAGCAACTTATTTAGTGTTTAGGACATTATTAAGAGGATCCAAAATGGATGGTAAGTCCTCTGAGTGTGTTCTGATTTGAATTTTTCATGTTAAATTCTGGTGTCTGAAGGTCTTCTACACAACATGACCAACATGACTTGGACAAAAAATGTGTTTTTTTGCTTGTTTTGTTTTTTCAATACTGGAATTTGGTGTCAAATCTTATTAACCCTTAATACAAAGAAAATTTAAAAAAATTAATAGCACAACAGAACTGAACCCCAAGACAGACAGACAGACGGGTTTAAAGTGAAATATTTTAGTGCTATAATAAGTGGTATTTTAATTTCAACATGAGATATCAGTGATGGTTAAAAGTGACTAAATTTAAACAGTGTTGGGCTACAGTTTGTTAGTGTCCATCACTGAAAACAGTGTGTCAGTGTGAAGGAAATATATTGACAAAATCACTGAGAAACATTCATGAACATGTTCCTCTTTCTCTGTAATGGGTGTGTGGAGGGGGTGTGCCTCCTCATATTGACTCATTTATACTAAGGACTTTTCTTCTTGCATGTCAGCGTCTTACTGTTTCCATCATTGACAAGTGTTTGACCAGTGAGTGTCCAGAGTAAGGATTTGAATTACTCACTGTAACCAGATTTCTGCTGTACACAGGAGCATCATTTTGGGACTCATGATGCCGTTCTCCTTTCACTATGAACTGTCCCTCATGTGCTGCTTGCACAAAGTCTATCAGTGACTACCAATGGCTTCTACATTCTTTGAAGGGTAACTTGAACTGTTAGGACAATCTATCAAATTGTATCAGACAGAAATTGGATAATATGTTCCAACCCTCACCTATGGTCAAGAGCTCTGAGTTGTTACCAGAGGAATGGAATTGTTGATACAAGAGGATGGATTGAGTTTCCTCCATAGGGTGGCTGGGCTCAGCCTGAAGGCCGAGACTCACCAAACCAACTTCAAAGAACTAGTGGCAATGAAAGCCAACTGTTGCAGGCCTCATGTCACCTGTGTCTCGGCCCAAAAAGTTGCACATGAATACACTGCAATTACTACAGCCAACAGCACAACCAGCACATAATTGTCACTCTTTTTGTCATTGTCATTTAAAAAGGAAAACCGTAACCGTCTTGACGCATGTCAGCCAGTCAGCACATTAACAACACAATCCAATGTTTAAAGAACAAAGCATATTTACACATACGAGACTTCAAAATATTTTTCCTCACATAGACTTCATAACATTATTCTTCATTGTGTACATTGCAGTATGTCCTCAGTGTTACAAGCCTACACCCAGGAGTCCAGGACCTGTGGCCCTGCTGCTGTGTGGAAGCCTCAAATGCCACCATCAGGGGACCTGTCACTGCCTGCTCTGAACAGAAGGAAGATACATTTTCTCACTGTGAAAAACATGCATACATGTAGATAAGAGTACACTCACACTAGGTATATTTGTTGTCTGTGTTTGTGGTGTGTCAGGTCGTGTCCCCACAGATGATACACAGACAATAAGAATAATATGAATGAGAAAGAGGGGACATTAGAAACTTTGTCACAACAGCAATAGTTGCCATTTGAATTAAAAGGTTGCGTTTAAAAAATATGCTTAATCACGTTCTTGCAGAGAGTTTTGTGAGAAGATGTCGAATCATAAACTGCATCAGAAGAGGAACAGCAGTGATGCAACAATGATGAAGTAAAATCTTTTCTCAGTAATTGTTTACTTTGTTTTTTCCTTCCTCTCTGAATGTTCCTTAACAACTGAAGTTGTTTGATTTCTCTCATATGCTTCTCTCTAAATGCAAGAAAAGGGCTCTTTTCACTGTATCTATGTTTACTGTGGGTCCCAAAATGATGTTCGTCTGTACAGTAGAAATCTGGTTATAGTGAGTAATTAAAGGCCTTATTCTGGACACTCACTGGTCAAACACTTGTTAATGAAGTAAACAGTAAAGCTCTGACTTTCAAGAGGAAACGTCCCTGAGGTCAATATGAGGAGGGACAACCCTCCACACACCCATTCCAGAGAAAGGAGAACACAGTTGTGTTTATGAATGTTACTCAATGATTTGTCAATATGTTTCATTTTTTGGTTAAAGAAGACACACTGTTTTCAGTGATGGTCAGAAACAAACAGTAACACAACACTGTTTGAATGTACCCACTTTCAACCACCACTGATATCTCATGTTCAAACTGAAATACCATTATTAATTTTAAAATCTTCCAGAGAGATTTTTAGGGCTGTGTGTACTAATATATGCTGTGAATACAACAATGGCACCAAGACAACATTTCTTCAAAATGGTCTTTATTAGGTTAGAAGACAGTAAAGATTGCTGCCAAAGGCATTGGTAATAACTTTTAATGTATTCAAAAGCAGCGGAAGAAAACATCTAAGTTAGTGGAAAAATAAAATAGAAACAAGTGCCAGTGTAAAGATATCTGCGTAGAAGGTAGCAGTGCATCGTCTTCATCTTTGCTGTTCAGCGCCAGACTTCACAATTTATTCCTCTCTGTGAAGAGAAACAGTGAATTTTAGCTTACAAAAATTCCATATTATTGCAATTTTAATGTCCTCTGCTGAACTTGATTTGTCAAACATTATCATTCCTAAACCCATAAAAAGATACAATATTCAGAGTTCCTTGGGAGGCTGGATATGTTCTATAGATCCCACCTTACAAAGTGTTATCAAATGACCATGGTTAATAGTAATATGACTAAATACAAAGAAGAAAGAAAACATAGATATAAAGATACAAAGATCTGCATGGACAATATTTTCTTATTGTGTTTCTTTCAGTTGTAAATTTCAAAGTAAGAGTGTGTTCTCCAGACTTACTGTCTTTAACTTCTGGAGACGATCTGGGAGCCAGCTGGCATTTGGGTCCACACAATACACTTGGTCACTCTTACCCTTAAAACTATAATGTAGAAGGAAAACATGAGAAACCAAAAAAGTTTTTTTCATACATCACCAATGAGTCCGAAGCCATGGAAACAGGTACAGTAAAAGTTGTAGAAGATAGTAAGACATTTTGGGAAATCCAATTATTGGCTTTCATGCGTTGAGTTAGATGAAATTACAGACAGGCCTATACCACTCTCATGTCTGTATGGAGCTCATACATAAACAGAAATGTAGAACTGACCATTTGTTATTTTTGTTATTTTTAGTTACACTGTGTAGCATTTTTTTTAAGAGCCACACATTAAAGGCACATAACTTCCATCAAAAACCCCTACTTGATGTTGTCACATTTTAGATCAAACAAATGAGATATGACATGTTAAACAGTACACATTAAAGGAAAAACACACTAGCTGTTCTCTATGCTAAGCTAAGCTAATCAGCTCCAGTCTCCAGCTCTGTAATTGCAGCACAGATATAAGAGTAACGTAACGTAAAAGAAAACAAAGCCCAAACGGCCTTACAGATTCTTTAGTCTAATTTCACATGTTCATAACCCCAAATTACAGCTAAGTGATGTAATATGTTACTGAATGATACAGATGTTGTTTTATTAATGTAATAATCTTGAAGATTTTTATTTAAATAAATGAAGTCACTATCCCCAAATGACGTAACAAAATAGTGACTGAGCCTATGGTCCACTGATGAAAGCCGTTGCATTTGCTGTCTCTGGTGACAGTCCTGGAAAAATCACAAGTGGCTCACAGTTGGCTCACTGTTAGTGGATGATATAGATGTTGTTTTATTAATGTAATAATCTTGAAGATTTTTATTGAAATGAATTGAGTCACTACCTCTGAATGAGGTGACACAATGGCAACTGAGTCGATGGTCCACTGATGAAGGCCATTGCATTTGCTGTCTCTGGTGACAGTCCCGAAAAGAAAAAAAAACCCAAGCAACGCACAGTTACTAGTCACTTATTCATTTGGTGTTGGAATAATCAGAATAATGAGCTCCAAACTGGAAAAATTTGCATTAACAACCCCTAAAGTCAGAACAACAACTTGGATATTTGGGGAAAATTTTGGTACACAGTTGACATCATATCACACAGGAACATGGCGGATGAAAGTAAATGTTTGCCAGTTGAGAAACTTTTTCTTAATTCAGGTATTGCACATTGATTTTTTTTTTTTCTCACATTTGATTTTTAAAATGATATTTAGGTTGTCCAAGTAGAGTGACCCAGATAGAAAAATATTTATAAGCATTAACCCTGATAACAAGTAAGGTAAAGCAACATTTTAGTGGTTTTAGGGAATATACTGATGCAGCTACAAGTCTGGGACAAAATCACTTAGTATTACAAAGCTTCTCTGTTTCCCCGTACTTGGATAGCAACATGAATATTTACTGGAAAGTTAAACACTGTGTAATAAAATATAACACATCTTCTTTGGAGCCTCCATGTTGTCTCTGCAACTTAAAAGCTCATGAACACAGTGAAGTCAGAAGAACATCTTCCTAATTTGGTTAATGGGACCATCTGAGGAGCACATGATTGCAGCATTTGTGATATGTTTTCCATAACCCAGCTCTGTTTGGTCCACCAGAGAGCGTAGGCAGAGCGAACTCTCTGGGAAGTCAGATGCAAAAACAGACAATCACCTCTTATTGCCACAGGTACCCTCAAAGAGAACGAAACACCACAAGTCAAACACAGGCAGAAAGTGAAGCTTGTGTATGGTTGAATACTTTTACTTACATGTATGCATGTGTTCTGCAATTGGAAAATGTGTCCTTCTGTTCATAGCAGGCAATGACATGTTCCCTAATGCGGGCTATCGAGACTGACGTGCAGCAGTCTGGATAGATGTCAGTCAATTTAGAACCGGCAGCAGTGACCGAGGGTGAAGTCGTGGGACATTCAAGTTTCCCTACAATGCAAAACACAAAGTGGGTGATGGAAATGAAAACCACAGCAATTTGTTTTGTCATCAGTTTGTGCCTTAACACAGTATCATTCGCTATATCACACTCAGTTTAGTATGGAGTTAGATTAGTCTCAATATTAATAAATGCACACAGAAGGATTCACAAATACATGTTAAGATTTATATTTAAATGACTCTCTCCACACAAATATTTTCAATGCACACACATATATTTGGCATTTTATATAAATGTAAAAAAAAATCCTCAAATAACCAAAAAAGTTTCACAAATGTATTTCTGATGCACACACAAATATTTATTGTTTTAAATATATGCAATGAAAATCCACAAATATATGTATTTTTATATAATTTATTTATTTATATATTGTATTTAAAACATATTTGCAATTTTCATCAAAACATATGTACATTACATACATTTATATGAAATGCCAAATATATGTGTGTGCATTGAAAATATTTGTGTGGAGAGAGTCATTTATATATAAATCTTAACATGTATTTGTGAATCCTTCTGTGTGCATTTATTAATATTGAGACTAATCTAACTCCACAGTTTAGTGGCCTATCTTCACTAGTATTCAAGTCACACTCACCTTGTGCAGGAAGGAAGAGCAGCACGGCTACACACATAAAAGACAGTCCACAGCTGATGGAGAAATGCATCCTGGATCCAAGACTGACAGTGTGTCTCCACACAGCAGAAATCTGGTTACAGTGAATAATTATGAGCCTCACTGGTCAAACACTTGTCAGTGAAGTAAACAGTGAAGGTCTGACTTGTACTGGTATAAATAGGGACAATATGAGGAAACATTCTCAGAGAAAGAGGAACACAGTTGTCTTTTTAGTGGTTACCCAATGATTGTCCAACCCTAAGCCAGAATAAACACCTTGCAGTTGTATGCCTCTGTGAACGAGGACACAGTGACCTCAGCCTTTGACTCTTAACCATCAAATTTACTCATCGTTGAGTCTAAGTGGAAGTTTGAGTCAAATTTGAAGAAATTCCCTCAGGATATTCATGAGATATCATGTTCACGGGAATTGGACAGATGGACAGACGCACGGACAACCAACCCGAAAACAAAATGCGCAACAGTGATTCCTGGCATGGAGACAAAGAAAGAACCACAATTAATGCTGTGTTCCATATATCTCAGAAGTAGGAGGTTGGAGCTGAGAATGACGTCAAGCCTGAGCTGACGACATTTCAGAGCAACAATTGGAAAACCAGATGTTGCTAGCATCACCAGTTCTAGCCAGGTTAGCCATTGTTAGCAATACACACTGTAGCGTATAAACACCGTCGCAACATGTCCACAGGTTGAAGTTGGACAGAACTGTGTACAGTATATGACTGTTTTAGTGAGAAACAAATAAGACAGAAGTGCTGGTAAACATTATATTGCTGCGGCTTTCTATACTGTTGATGTGCGAAGCAGCCATCTTGGATTTGAAGTTGGGGTTGGTGACTTTCATAGTCACAAATCTGACCTCACTTGAAATTTCTGACTGGGACCTGCAAATGTAACGCACGATATCCCCTCATGTTCAAACAGTGTTTAAACTGAAGTACCACTATTTATAACAAAGAAATATATTTCTTTGCTACCATCTCTGAATTTATTTGCTTTGAATTCCCACCTAATATTTCCACTGTGAAATTTCTAGTTGTGGGATTTCAAAAATTTAATTTTAAGCTGAACATTAGTTTAAGATGGGAAAAAAATCAAGTTAGTCAAATTGAGATTTCTTGTGCTCATTTTTTTTCTAAACACCATTTATTCAGTGCAAGTATGTTAAGGGTACAGAGAAGGTAACAAATGGTGTGAACACCCCCTCTCCCATCCTAAACACACATACCCGCCCACAAACACCCACCCACGTAATACCTTTACAAACTCCTCTGCACCCAGATCAGGGAGGGAAATGTCTTTTTCAATATAAAACTGTAGTTATCAAAAATAAAACTATATTTTCCAAAATATTAAAGAAATAGTTTGACATGTTGGGAAATATACTTATTTAATTTCTTGTAGAGTTAGATGAAAAGATCAATTCAACTCTTATTGTCATCTCTCTATCAGCAATCAGCAATGTAATTTTTTTGGTCACTACTCAGAGCTCTTGACAACCGGTGAGGGCTGGAACATATTATCCAATATCTGTCCGATACGATTCAAAGTTGAATTCTTTTTCAAGTTAGACTTTAAAGAATGTAGAGATCACTGGTAGTCACAGATTGACTTTGTACCAGCAGCACATGAGGAACAGTACATAGCAAAAGGAGAACGGCATCATGGGTCCCAAAATGATGTTTTTCTGTACAGTAGAAATCTGGTTATAGTGAGTAATTAAAGGCCTTATTGTGGACACTCTCCAGTCAAACACTTGTAAATGACGTAAACAGTAAAGCACTGACTTTCAAAAGGAAAAGTTCTTGAGGTCAGTATGACGAGGCACAACCCTCTAATAATATATGTGTACTAATATATGCTGTAAATACAACAATGGCACCAAGACACCATTTTTCAAAATCATCTTCATTAGTTTAGAAAACAGTAAAGATTGCTGCCAAAGGCATTGGTAATAACTTTTAATGCATTTTAAACCTGTAAATTTAAACATCTAAGTTAATGGGAAAATAAAATAGAAACAAGTGCCAGTGTAAAGATATCTGCGTAGAAGGTAGCAGTGCATCGTCTTCATCTTTGCTGTTCGGGGCCTTTCACAAGACTTCACAATTTATTCCTCTCTGTGAAGAGAAACAGTGAATTTTAGCTTGACAAATTCCACATTCTTGCAATTTTAATGTCCTCTGCTGAATCTGATTTGTCAAACATTGTAACTCCTAAACCCATAACAGGACAATATAGTCAGAGTTCCTCATGAGGTTGGGTATATTCTAGATCCCACCTTACAAGTGTTATGAAAGGACCATATTTAATAGTAATAAGACTAAATACAAAGAAGAAAGAAAACACAGATAATATTTTTTGCTATTGTGTTTCTTTCAGTTATAAATTTCAAAGTAAGAGTGTGTTCTCCAGACTTACTGTCTTTAACATCTTGAGTCGTTTTGGGATCCAGCTGGCTTGTGGGTCCACACAATAGCAATGGTTACTTGCATTCTTAAAACTATAAGGTAGAAAGACAACACGAGAAACTAAAAACATTTTTTTCATACATAACCAATGAGCCTTAAGCCATGAAAACACTTGTAGTAGCACTACAAGAAAAGCAGCCTGAGACATTTTTGGGAAAACCGCTTCTTTTCATTCACACATAACTCAATGTAAAACCTTAACTTGGTGTTTTTACATTAGATTAGAGAGGATGAGAAATGAGAGACCAAAAAGCTTTTGTCATACATAGCCAATGTGTCCTAACCCATGAAAACAGGTACAGTAACAGCTGTAGAAGATAGTGAGACATTTTGGCAAATCCACTTATTCACCTTCATGCTGTGAGTTAGATGAAATTATAGACAGGCCTCATGTCTGTGCATTACTGTAACTATGGAGCTCATACTTAAACAGAAATGTAGAAATGACTATTTGTAATTTTGGGGAAGTTAAATCGTGCAGATCTTTCTAAAAGAGGCACACATTACAGCACATAACTTCCCCCAAAACCTCAACTTGATGTTGTCACATTTTGATTTGTATATGGATTAAACAAATAAAACATAACATGTTAAACAGCAATTAAGCACAGTTATAAGAGTGTTATTGATCACTATATCTAACCTTAGTCAAGAATGCAAAAGAAGATGAAATGGCCTTACAAATTCTGTAATCTAATATTATATGTTCATAACCCCACATTACAGCTAAGTGATGTAATATGTTACTGGATAATACAGTTTTATTAATGTAATGATTTTGAAGATTTTAATTTAAATAAATGAAGTCACTATCTCTGAATGAGGTAACAAAATGGTGACTGAGCCTATGGTCCACTCATGAAGTCAGAGGAACATCTTTCTAACTGGTTTAAGCAGAAAGTGAAGCTTGTGTGTGATCGAGTACTTTGAACTTACATGTATGCATGTATGTTAACACCAGGAAATCTGTCTCTCTTCTATTCATGGCAGGTGTGGACAGGTTCCCTAATGCGGGCCGTTGAGATTTCCGTGCAGAGGTCCAAATAGATGTTTCCGAAAGCAAATGCGGCACCGAACGAGGGTCTAGACCTGGCACATTCAAGTTGTGCTGCAATGCAAAACACAAAAAAACAGTATTATTTGCTGTATCACACTCAGTTTAGTGGCCTATCTTCACTAGTATTCAAGTCACACTCACCTTGTGCAGGAAGGAAGAGCAGCACGGCTACACACATAAAAGACAGTCCACAGCTGATGGAGAAATGCATCCTGGATCCAAGACTGACAGTGTGTCTCCGCACAGCAGAAATCTGGTTATAGGGGATAATTCAAATCCTTACTCTGGACACTCACTGGTCAAAACACTGTCAGTGATGTGAACAGTAACCCAGTGACTTGGAAGAAGCAAATTCCCTGCTATAAATGAGGTCAATATGAGGAGGTACACCCCCTCCACACACCCATTCCAGAGAAAGAGGAGCGCATGGTTGTAAATGTTACTCAGTGATGTTGTCAATAATTTTTCTCTATATGTGGTTTAAAAAAAAATCTGTGAGAAGACACACTGCATTGGATAGTCACAAATGGATATGGTCAGTAAGAAACAGTAACACAACGCTGCTTAAATTTAGCCATGTTTAACCACCACTGATATCTCATGTTTAGACCGAAATAATACTGTTAAATATTTTACTTTGAACCAATCTGTCAAAATTTATGTGGCCTGAATTTCCCGTCTTGGAATTCAGGTTATAGTATAAAAAAATAAAATAAAAAAACGTCATGTGGCATGCAGGGATAAGCAATGGCAGCCTGAACTAATGCTGTCTCCTACTTTGGGGTTAATATCCTGTTTCTCATCCTCTAATGTGCTCAGATTTTTTTTATATTAAGGGTGAATAAAATCTTTTAGCCTTAATAAAGTATTAATGGATGGGTTAAATCAAAATTCATCCCCTGAAAAGTTGTCATTAAGGATGAATTTAGCTTTAGAAACCAAAACTGTTTGTTGTACCAGACTGTAAACATGTTTATTTCTGCTGACATTTTAATATGGGGGTCTTTGGAGATTGACTGGCTTTTGGAGCCAGCCTCAAGTGGCCGTTTGAGGAACTGCAGTTTTGGCACTTAGTGTTGGCTTCATCTTTCAGCCCCAGAGGTTGCTGTTTGGTAAAAACCGGTCAGATACCCAATTACATATTTACAGTGCATGACCAAGACATCACTGTTTTCCAGGTGTTTGGCCTAGTATAGGTTTTAATGTGAGGGGAAAAAAAGCAGCAAAAATGGTTGCTTTGAATTAGCACCAATAAAATATTCTGATTGGTAAAAATTAACACATGGCCTTTCAGTTTAAATGTTTTGCAATTGACAGGTAAACTGTAAATACAGGATATCATTACAACCTAGACCAATTGTCAAAACTGTCTGCAGTGTTGAGTTATAGGCCACAAAACACAAAGTAGACATACTCTCATGTCTGTGCAGTAAATATGAAGCTACTGTTAGCAGCCTGGTTAGCTTAGCTCAGCATAAAATGAAATCTAGTCTATCTAGCACAGCTACAGCTCACTGAGCATGTTAGTCACACTCTAACAGCTATCTGTGCTTTCTATTTGTATTTCTTTGTACATAATGAAAATTCAGAACTTGTTGTGCTGAATAAAATGATCATTTTACAGAAATTTGCTCAAAAATAGCCATACTAAAACATTTTTTATTCTCACATAGACTTCATAACATTATTCTACATTGTGTACATTGCAGTATGTCCTCAGTGTTACAAGCCTACACCCAGGAGTCCAGGACCTGTGGCCCTGCTGCTGTGTGGAAGCCTCAAATGCCACCATCAGGGGACCTGTCACTGCCTGCTCTGAACAGAAGGAAGACACATTTTCTCACTGTGAAAAACATGCATACATGTAGATAAGAGTACACTCACACTAGGTATATTTGTTGTCTGTGTTTGTGGTGTGTCAGGTCGTGTCCCCTACACAGATGATACACAGACAATAAGAATAATATGAATGAGAAAGAGGGGACATTGGAAACTTTGCCACAGCTACAGCTCATTGAGCATATTAGTCATACTCTAACAGCTATCTATGCTTTCTATTTGTATTTCTTTGTACATGATGAAAATTCTGAATTTTTTTGGAGGGGGGGACAACAACTTGTGTTGTCTCCATTGCTTATCCCTGCATCATGTGACTTTTTTTTTCTTTTTTATAGTATAATCTGAATTCCAAGAAATTCAAGGCAGATAAATTCAGACAGATTGGTTCAAAGTAAAATATTTAACTGCTATAAACACGAGATATCATACTGTTTGTTACTGACCATTGTAGTGTGTCTTCTCACAGATTTTGTCAAACCATATATGGAGGAAAATTACTGACAAAATCACTGAGTAACATTTACAACCATGCGCTCCTCTTTCTCTGGAATGGGTGTGTGGAGGGGGTGTACCTCCTCATATTGACCTTATTTATAGCAGGGAATTTGCTTCTTCCAAGTCACTGCGTTACTGTTTACATCACTGACAGTGTTTGACCAGTGAGTGTCCAGAGTAAGGATTTGAATTATTCACTATAACCAGATTTCTGCTGTGCGGAGACACACTGTCAGTCTTGGATCCAGGATGCATTTCTCCATCAGCTGTGGACTGTCTTTTATGTGTGTAGCCATGCTGCTCTTCCTTCCTGCACAAGGTGAGTGTGACTTGAATTACTAGTGAAGATAGGCCACTAAACTGAGTGTGATACAGTGAATGATACTGTGTTAAGGCACAAACTGATGTCAAAACAAATTGCTGTGGTATACATACATGATGGTAGCTTTAATCACTCAATTACTATCACTCTCTGTGTGTTTTGCATTGTAGGGGAACTTCAAAATGCCAGGCCTCTACCCCCGGTCATTCTTACCTGCTGCACGTCAGTCTCGACAGCCCGCATTAGGGAACCTGTCAATGCCTGCTATGAACAGAAGGACACATATTCTCATTGCAGAACACATGCATACATGTAAGTAAAAGTATTCGATCACACACAGGCTTCACTTTCTGCCTGTGTTTGACTTGTGCTGTGTCAGATAATGTCTGGCACAAACTTTAAGTTACAGTCTTGAAGATCTCCATTTTGTTTTCTTTGGGGGCTCCTGTGGTGATAAGCAGTGATTGCAGATCTGTTTTTACATATCATCTGCTGGTTAGCTCTGCCTCTGTCCTCTCTGGTGGACCAAACAGAGCTGGGTTATGGAAGATGTGTCACAAATGCTGCATTCATGTGCTCCTCAGGATGGTCCCATTAACCAAATTAGCAAAAAGTTCTTCCAACTTCAGATAAAAAATCTTCAAGATTATTACATTAATAAAACAACATCTGTATCATTCAGTAACATATTACATCACTTAGCTGTAATTTGGGGTTATGAACATAAAATATTAGATTAAAGAATTTGTAAGGCCGTTTGGACTTCGTTTTCTCTAGCGTTTTTGACTAAGGTTACATATGGTGATCGATACCACTTTTATATCTTTGCTTTAATTATGTAACTAAAGGTCTTTTATTGTTTCTCATGTTTTCTTTCTACCTTATAGTTTTCAGGGTGCAAGTGACAAATTGTATGTGTGTGGACCCAAATGCCAGCTGGCTCCCAGATCGTCTCCAGAAGTTAAAGACAGTAAGTCTGGAGAACACACTCTTACTTTGAAATTTACAACTGAAAGAAACACAATAAGAAAATATTGTCCATGCAGCACTTTGCACTTTGGCACTTTTGCACTTTGCACTTTGTAAGGTGGGATCTATAGAACATATCCAGCCTCCAAAGGAACTCTGAATATTGTATCTTTTTATGAGTTTACGAATTATAATGTTTGACAAATCAAGTTCAGCAGAGGACATAAAATTGCAATAATATGGAATTTTGTAAGCTAAAATTCACTGTTTCTCTTCACAGAATGGAATAAATTGTGAAGTCTGGTCCTGAACAGCAAAGATGAAGACAATGCACTGCTACCTTCTGCGCAGATATCTTTACACTGGCACTTGTTTCTGTTTTATTTTTCCACTAACTAAGGTGTTTTATTTCTGCTGTTTTCAAAATAATCAAAAGGTATTACCAATGCCTTTGGCAGCAACTTACTGTCTTCTAATAACTAATAAAGATCATTTTTGAAGAAATGTGGTCTTGGTGCCATTGTGAAATATTTTATTCACAGCATATATTAGTACACACAGCCCTAAAAAATCTCTCTGGAAGATTTTAAAATTAATAAAAATATAAAAAATTTTAGGATAGTTTGACATTATGGGATACACTCATTCACTTTTTTGCTGAGAGTTTACTCAGAGGATAATGTACTCTTTTTTTTTTACAAAAGGGGATAAATATTTTTCTGCAACAGCTCTAATAACTCAGCTTGGCATAAAAACATTCAGAAAAACAGTTAGCGTTGTTTTTTCTTCCTTCAAAAGCTAAAAATATCATACACTAACACATTTGTGGTTTTATGCCCGACATAGTTGAAGTTTTATGGAGAGTTGGACAGAGTTAGGCTATTTGAACTAGCTGTTTGCCCCTGTGAGTCCTGTCTTTATGCTAGGCTAAGCTAACTAGCTGCTGGGCTGTTGAGCATTATTTCATTTATTTATCCCACAGACATGAAAGCTTTTATCTAACTTGGCAGCAAGAAGTCAATAAGCGCGAAATGTAGAACAACTTATTAATGTTTAGGACATTATTAAGAGGATCCAAAATGGATGGTAGTCCTACTGAGTGTGTTCTGATTTGATATTTTTTTATGTTAAATGCTGTGTCTTGAAGGTCTTCTACACAACATGACCAACATGACTTGGACAAAAAAATGTGTTTGTTTTTTTTTTGCTTGTTTTCTTTTTTCAATACTGGAATTGGGTGTCAAATCTTATTAACCCTTAATACAAAGAAAAAAGAAAAATTAAATAGCACAACAGGAACTGAACCCCAAGACAGACAGACAGACAGACAGACATACTGGTTTAAAGTGAAATATTTTAGTGCTATAAATAAAATGTGGTATTTAATTTCAACATGAGATATCAGTGATGGTTAAAAGTGACTAAATTTAAACAGTGTTGGGTTACAGTTTGTTATGTCCATCACTGGAAAACAGTGTGTCAGTGTGAAGGAAATATATTGACAAAATCACTGTGCCTCCTCATATTGACCTCATTTATACCAAGGACTTTTCTTCTTGCATGTCAGCGCCTTACTGTTTCCATCATTGACAAGTGTTTTTTGACAGTGAGTGTCCAGAGTAAGGATTTGAATTACTCACTGTAACCAGATTTCTGCTGTACACAGGAGCTCATTTTGGGACTCATGATGTGCCGTTCTCCTTTCACTATGAACTGTCCCTCATGTGCTGCTTGCACAAAGTCTATCAGTGACTACCAACGGCTTCAGTAAACATTCTTTGAAGGGTAACTTGAAACTGTTAGGAGAATCTAATCAAATTGTTTTTTATAATTTTCAGACAGAATTGGATAATATGTTCCAACCCTCACCTTTGGTCAAGAGCTCTGAGTTGTTACCAGAGGAATGGAATTTGTTGATACAAGAGGATGGATTGAGTTTCCTCCATACCATAGGGTGGCTGGGCTCAGCCTGAAGGCCGAGACTCAAGCCAAACCAACTTCAAAGAACTAGTGGCAATGAAAGCCAACTGTTGCAGGCCTCATGTCACCTTGTCTTAGCCAAAAAAGTTGCACATGAATACACTGCAATTACTACAGCCAACAGCACAACCAGCACATAACTGTCAATCTTTTTGTCATTGTCATTAAAAAAGGAAAAAACCGTAACCGTCTTGACGCATGTCAGCCAGTCAGCACATTAAACAACACAATCCAATGTTTAAAGAACAAAGCATATTTCCCATGTGTGGGAGCCTCAAATGCCACCATCAGGGGACCTGTCACTGCAGCTGCCTGAACAGAAGGAAGACACATTTTCTCACTGTGAAAAAACATGCATACATGGAGATAAGAGTACACTCACACTAGGTATATTTGTTGTCTGTGTTTGTGGTGTGTCAGGTCGTGTCCCCGACACAGATGATACACAGACAATAAGAATAATATGAATGAGAAAGAGGGGACATTGGAAACTTTGTCACAACAGCAATAGTTGCCATTCCAATTAAAAGGTGGAGTTCAGATGACATGCTTAATCACGTTCTTGTTGAGAGGATTTCGTGAGAAGATGTCGAATCCTAAACTGCATCAGAAGAGAAACAGCAGTGATGCAACAATGATGAAGTAAAATCTTTTCTCAGTAATTGTTTACTTGTTTTTTCCTTCCTCTTATGAATGTCCGTAACAAAACTGAAGTTGTTTGATTTCTTTTTCTCATTAATATGCTTCTCTCTAAATGCAAGAAAAGGGCTCTTTTCACTGTAATCTATGTTTACTGTGGGTCCCAAAATGATGTTCGTCCAGTACAGTAGAAATCTGGTTATAGTGAGTAATTAAAGGCCTTATTCTGGACACTCCACCCCCCTCTGGTCAAACACTTGTTAATGAAGAGGTAAACAGTAAAAAAAACTCTGGACTTTCAAGAGGAAACGTCCCTGAGGTCAATATGAGGAGGGACAACCCTCCACACACCCATTCCAGAGAAAGGAGAACACAGTTGTGTTTATGAATGGTTACTCAATGATTTTATCGTTTCATTTTCATTTTTTGGTTAAAAAAAAAGACAACACTGTTTTCAGTGATGGTCAGAACAAACAGTAACACAACACTGTTTGAATGTACCCACTTTCAACCACCACTGATATCTCATGTTCAAACTGAAATACCATTATTAATTTTAAAATATCTTCCAGAGAGATTTTTAGGGCTGTGTGTACTAATATATTCTGTGAATACAA